>JAFIRS010000119.1:0-1216139 GCA_018342105.1 Gonioctena quinquepunctata
GACAACGATTTTTTCCCAAATGAAATTTGATTAAAAGCAACGTTAGTTTTTTGGGTTTGGGGGAATGACCAAAGTATTTTTAAAACTTAATTTTCCCTTTGAATTTAGGGAAAGTGTATCGGAAAAAACGGAGAATTATGAGCAATTTTTAAATATAAGGGGTGTTCTTTTTAAAAAAAATATTGAAGATGGCGCTTACCCGCTTTTTGGAATTTACTGTGTTTTTTCCCTGAAAAAAGTAGGTTTTTTTCCCTTTTTGAGCCCCCCAAATTTTGTTGCGATATACCGGTGGTTAAAATTAGTAGGGGGGGATTTTGCGACAATGTATAAAAAAAATTATATATAATTTTCAAAATTTTTTTTTTTCTCGAATTACAATTGTGTCGTTTGTTGGGGAAGTTTTCTGATGAACATCGCGCTTCTTTCATTTAAATTTTTTAAGTTCACGAAAAAAAATTAATAACCCCTACCGGGCGGATGTAGATTATTTTTTTCCCGTTTTAAAATTTACCAATTTCCAACTCTGAAATATACGGGTCCAATATAATAAGAAAAATTAAATGGATAACCCAGTTTATGAGAGGTAGAATGTTAACGGGTAAAAAATCGGGGAAAAACGATAAATCCCCCCTTTTTTTCTACCCTTGGGTGATACTTTTTTAAATGGGACCAACTTAAGCCCCACCCAAGGGAAAAAAAATCATAAATCAAACAAAAGTTATGCGTGATCATACAAAAAAAAATACGCGTCGACTAGAGAACCTCCTCCTTTTTGATTTCGTCGGTTACAAAACAGTGGCGTACAAGTTGTTATATAATTGATTACCCTGGGGGACCTTGGGGAATTATTAATAGAGCTACTTACGAAACCGGGTTTAATTTCCGGGTTTCAAGGGTTTTAAAATCATCTAGCAGTTTCCCGTCATTTCTTTGGAATGCCCAAAATCTTCATTGTATTGGGGGCTTATTCAATCTTCTTATATACAGGGGGTTTATTAATAACATGCTAATTTTTAAAGGAGATTTTCGGGGCCCCCTTTTTAAAAAAAAAAATTTGTTGAACATATGTCCTAAAGGAACTACAGGGTGCTTTTTTGAAGAAATTCTTTTTTGGGGTCTTTTGTTGCCCCTTTTTTTTGAAACGTACGCATCTTTTTGTATCAAAAGGTTTTTGCTGAAAACCAAATTTTTTTGTCTTGCCCGCCCATTTTGAAAAAAATGATACGCCATGCTTTTTAAAAAATTTTTTTTTTCCTCTTCTAGCCAACCTGGTATCCTGTTTTTTTTGCTTAGGCGAAAAGGTTTTTCGATAAAAAAATTAAATTCATTCATTTGCGTTGTATGGAATTGGGTATTATGGTTTAAAAACTTATCTAGTAGGTAAAAGGGGTTTTTGGAAAACTTAACTTTTTTGACAGTTGCACCTATTAGTTGTCACGTATTTAAGTCATCAAAATTAAAAAATTTAAAAAACCATTTTTCTATTTTAAAATTTGGTTTGGTGTACTGTAGGGGCCCTTTGTGGTGCACGGGAAGCCGGGCTTGTACTAATTCTACTTTTTCCGTCCTCCAAAGGCATTTTCTGTTACCCTGTATAGCATCCCTAACGACATTTGACACTCGCTGAAATTTTCCCGTATTTTCAACAATCCCAACTCTGCCCCCAAAGTATAAAAAAAAATATCGGCTTTCCCCCCCTACCCCCCTGACCTGGGTTTGTCAAAATACAAAAGGGCCTTTAGGGATCAAAAAAAAAACATCCGATGATTAACTATTTTAAAAAATTGCTTGGATAAAACGTCTATCTTAAGATTTCTTCTGAGGTGACAACTGGAATTTCTAAATGAGGGAAAAATACGATCTATAATTTTTTCCCAAAATTCAATAAAAAAAATTACTTACCTGGGACTGGTGTTATAAGGAAAAAATTTTCGTGTCAAATCCTACTATGTCCATTCTCACTTTCATTCAACTTGGTTTATCGATGTTGAGTTCTACATAAAAAATATATTTTCGTTCCTCAAAATATTTTGTTTTTCTTAAATTTGAAGTTTCGGATATTTTTACACAAACAATGTTGATGAAAAATTATTGGTTTGGGGTTCAATGTTCTTTGAAAAAAACTTTCCCATTGTTCAATATCATGCTATTTTTCGAGAATGTTCGAAAATATCAAAAAAAAAAAACCTATTCGAACGAAATTTTCCAAAAAATCTTCCATTTTGTTCTTTACTGAGTTTATGAGAAAGTCGTTGCAAACTCGATAAATGTTTTAGGGAAGGTATACGAAATGCTACCAATTTTTTAGAAAAGCAACTTGTTCACCATGATTTTATATTCTAATTAACTACTTGGCACCAGATTATTCCAGAAGTACTTAACTTTTTAAAAAGAATTTCTAATTATAAAAACACGTTAAACGCATCTATGTTTAATTCTTATGTAGCGTGTTTCTTAAAAGGTTTTTGTGGAGTTCAACAAATTGCCCGATTCTATTACGGTATCTGTTTCCTGATCCACTTCGAGACAAACTGAAGGGGGAAATTTATCCAAAAAAAGGATTGTTCGTTATGAATATTGATATTGAAAAAAAAATCAAAATTTTATATCACTTATGAATTTGTTAACCTGGTCCCTTTTCGTTTATTTTATATATATATATATATTTTATATATATATATATAAATGAAAGAAGTCGTTGCTGGTAGTTATTAAAAAAATGTATAAAAAAAAAAGGATTTTGTTTTTCCAGCCCATTTTTTTTAAAAAAAAGAATTGTTTTTTTGGACCTTATACTGATTTCATTTGTTGAGAATTTTTATGTTTTTTGAAGCTTATGTCTGAAAAATTTTTTGAAAATGAAAACGTCAACTAATTTAATTTATTTTGAAGTTACTAAAAAAAATTTAAAAAAAAAAAATTAAAAAAATCGACACAGGTTTGACTTTTTTTTAAATTTTTTTTTTAAAAGTACAAAATTTTTGTTTTTTAAAGATTTGGAATTTTAAAAGCTTATATTTCATATTTTAAAAAAATTTAAAAAAAAAACTTTTCCCAAAAAAGATTTAATTAAATCCTTAATCCAAAAAAAATTTGTTAACTTATTTTTTCCCCCGAAATGGGTAAAAACCAAATTTTTTCAAAAGTAAAATCATTTTTTTTTTATAAATAATAATTTTTATATATATATATATATATATATATATATACAGATAAAACGGGCCCCTTTTAGGTCGGAGAACCAAAAATTTTAAAACCCGGATGTGAACTACATTTTCGAGGAGGACCCCGTTCACGATGAAATTCACCGAAATACATTCCATCACTGGGAGCTGTGACTACCACCCCTAAATTTTTAAATGGCAACGTATGGCAAGTGATACCTCATTTGGAAGGTATTTTCCTTCTCAATATCAAAAAACAAAAATTAATTAATTCTATCGATTTGTTTTCGAGATATACGAACTTGAAGTTGGAAAATCACTTAAAATTAAAATAACATCTAACAATGCTACTGTTTAAAGATAATTATCATTGTCAAGGAATTAAATGATCTACCTGTTTACCAACAAATAACATGCAATTCCGTTCAAAATTTTTATTTCATCCTCATTTACTTGATCGATTTTTTTTTAACTCAAATGCATCAAAAACATATATGAAATATTTTTTTTCGCCAAATCGCAATTGTGGACGTCTATTAGTGTCAAACTGATCTTTGATTGAACGACATTAGAGTGAATTACTTGACAAAGTTGCTGAATATCTTTCCGCAATAATGGTGTATACGATCGCGGAAAGAGTTGAAATAATAACATTTTTTTTAAGAATGATGAGTGCGGTAACCGTAAAGCTAATTTGTTCAATGAAACGCATCCAGATAAACTTGTTGCTAGAAAATACGTTCTAGAATTAGTGCAGAAATTTCGTCAAACTGGATTAGTAGCCAACAAGAATCAAGACCCAGAACGTGAATTTCCGTTAAGAAATGAAGCTGTTGAAGTTGCACTTTTAGGACAAGTTCATGCAGACCCAACATTGAGCAGCACAAGGAAATTGGCTAGTGTTACCAATATCAGTAGAAAAAGTATTCGCCGAATCCTGAAACATCATAAATTCCACCCCTACAAAATACATTTGGAACACCAATTGAATAAAGATGATTTTGATAGGCGACAGGAATTTTGTGGAATTATGACTACGAGCTATTCTCGTAGTGGTGATGGGAATTTCCTATTCAACATCTGCTTTTCTGATGAGTCTACATTCTTTTTGAATTTGACTGTGAATCGTCATAATTGTCGTTATTGGTCAGATGCCAATCCACATGTTTTCCACGAAATCCATACTCAAACTTTCGATTGGACCAGTATTTCACGACGGTAACCTGACAGGAGAAACTTATTTGGAATTATTGAATGAATTTGTTTATCCACAATTGGTAGACATCATTGGAAATGACGATCGTTACCATGAAGACCACTTGATATTTCAACAAGACGGGGCACCTCCACATTATGCACAGCCTGTTGGATAGAATGTTTCCAGGGAGTTGGATTGGAAGAAGAGGCTCCACAGAGGGGCCAGCCAGATCTCCAGTTTTAAACCCACTCGACTTTTTCCTGTGAGGTCACTTGAAAAACAAAATATTTGCAACAGAACCAGAATCTCTGGAAGATTTACGAAGGAGAATTATTGAAGAATGCCGTCGAATAACGCCGGAAATGCTACGAAATGTGAGGTCTCGTTTTGAACAGAACTTGTACGATTGTATGGAAATGGGTGGTAGACAGTTTGAAAACGAAAACGAATCGATAGAACTGATTTATTTTTGTTGTTTGATATTAAGAAAGAAAATACCTTTCAAATGAGGAATCACTTGCCATACGTTGCCATTTAAAAATTTAGGGGTGGCGGTCACAGCTCCGAGGGATGGAATGTATTTCGGGTGAATTTCATCGCGAACGATATCCCCCTCGAAAATGTAGTTGAAGTGTCCGAGCGTTTTTATATAATTCGGTTCTGCCGACCTACAGAGCCGCTGTTTCGTTTTCAATCGCCCACCCTGTATAGATCTGAAAGATTGAACTAGATTCATGTGGCAAATCGATTTCATACTCTCAAAAATGGAATAATAAGTTGACATTGGTAATGACCCGAAACGAATCCCATTTGGTCATGCGACAACTTTGAACTTCAACTTGGAATACCTCGGCTATTATTCATCCAGTTCGAATACATGTTAACAAAGTAATAACGTCGTCGACTCGATGTCCATACAAGGTGAACATCGTAAAATAATTGTCTGGACCTTATTATTTATTCGCTACTCCAGAAAAAAACGATTTGACCGTCATTGAAACATTTATTTCCCGCTTGGCAAATGTATGGAAGTACGTATAGAAAATTGAAGTCATCAGGTTTGAGTCGGTCCTCCCATAGTGAGTGTTTTGTAGCAATGTGCGAAATATGTTTGGGCTATACAGTTTTATAACATTGTTTTTATAAAAATCGAAAATAAAAATTCTGAATTTTGTGTAAAATTTTGTATATTTGAGCAAACCTTAAATATGTTATTAAGGAACTCTCCTTTTTCTTCAGATAAAATAATGACATAGAAGACAAAAAACCTTGGTGGTGAAGGACATTATATTATTTGATTTTAAAGGCTGTGACAGGAATTATTTTTTTCACTCACTTCACAACTGACCTTTCAGTGATTTTTCACGAGACAGAAAGCTCTCCAACCCGCAGAACCAAAGTGGGGCCGAGTCGTCTAAAAAAAAAATAGCGGGATCATAACTGCTCGTTAGTTTTTGCTAGCTTAACTATGCATTAACCATACTGGGTGTTACCGGTCTATTGACCAATAACGGAACAATTTCCCAGAGCGGCTTGAGATCTTGTTTCTCCCAGTATGTAATGAAGCGAGGGAACTTAATTTGACAGTACAAAGACCAATCTCAAATCGTTTCGAAAGAATAATACAATTAAGACTTGTAATAATATATATATATGTATTTTCTAAAATATAAAAACAACTATTGATACACCTGGTATAATTTACTGAGAAAAATGTATAGAAAGTCAAAATGAGATTGAATAAACAATAATTTAAAATGAGAAACAATATGAGTTGACAATTAAAATAACTGTTCTCCAGTTATTTTAAACAATTGATAATAATTTTACTTTTGTTGAATCAATAATTTCTTTTACATGAAATTAATAATGGAATATTTTCTTATAACACTATACATATATACCTTCCAAATAAACAGTTTGATTTCTTACCGTCCACTGAAGTGATGCACAATATTTAAATCAAGACTTAATAATTCCGTTTTATTTCCGAATAATATTACGGTTCACTTGTTCCAATATGATTATTTAGCTTGATAAATATTAATTCCTTTCATTTAGTTATTACGAGATGAATTCGATGAATTACACTTTCACAATGATTCTGCATATGGTTGATTAATTTGCTACTTCAGATAAACTCTACGGAGTCTACGCTTCTACTAGTAGGAAGATGAGACTTCATCTTCGCTAATTGAAATTAAACTTTACTTTTATTCGCTTCATAATGAAGCTGAACTAGCTTTGTACTGACTGACTAGATCGACGACTGGATTCTGAATGAAGTGAGTAGAGAATGAGAGAGAGTTCTAGTATGGAGAATCTTATATATATAGCGGTGGTCTTCAAACGAAGCCGCCCTAAACAATAACATTATATTTAATGAGTCGGCAAGTCGTCTTTGAGTTGACACGCCCCATGATATATCACCAAGCCTATTATTGCTTCTAAGAGACCGCGGTCATTCATCTGTCCCGGCGTACTATTATTAGTTATGAATGTCTGAACATAGGATTGAATTTCGATTGAGGTGCCGACATAAATGATAGAGGAAGTATTCGACTTTATGAGTTGTCATATAAATTTTACTATTAATGCGACCGTTTTTTATTTCGAACGAAAATTGATTTATTTTATTAGCATTCTTCAGTTTCAGCTTACATATGGCTATATTTAAAATACTTGATAACGAGTGCTCACAACACACCTCCTTTCTCCCATTTAAAAGGTATTAATTTAATTGATACCTTTTTCATGACCCTAATATCTTGGGTAGATGAGTGGTATTGGATCTCAACTTGGTTATGGCTCTGACAATTGTTTTAGCATACCATGAGCAAACTAAATAAATTCTTACTGATAATACCTATGATAACATATGACCTTTACCTTATTCAATCGTGCACTTAATATTACATACATGGTCAACAATATCCCTACTTATATAATTACTATTCTAACATACTAATTTTAACATGCAAATCTTTATATAATTCTCAATAAAGATCCCTTCAAGTCAGTGTCTCGGAGACGACGCTGGCTTCGAATTGGAACGCCACCCTGTAGATATGACCTGTCATCACCTGCTGTGATAGAGACTGTCTGTGGTCTGGCGAAATCAGGTTGAAATTTCAGCGACCTTATGTCTGCTCTTCGACTAGGGATGATGTAAACAACATGTGTGAACCATATGACTTAGTTCCACTCAGTCTGCAGCGATTTAAACGGCCTTGTCCTCAGTTTTTTCGAGCCACCCTTCGTGTAGTGAACGTGTTTGACGGTAACTATCGACTTCTCTCTATGATGCAAAATGTCACCTGACATTTGTTTAAAAGTTCCAGTGAGTGGTAGTTTCTAAGGTTCTTCCGTGTTAAAGTGATGGTTCAACCTTCTATTTAGTTGGATAATTTGTGCACCCTTTGCACACTTACGATGAGGCTTCCTGGGGGTCCTCAACTCTGCACTCTGACTATGGGCTTGGAATATCCATTCATCCTTTTGTATTGTGAACTTAATTAGATTAAAAGTTCAACTCTCCATGCGGTACGATGCTCAGTAAATAACTAATTGGTGAGAAGCTGATAATCATTAATTTGAACTCAGATATAGTTCAAAAATCCATATTATATTATCCGTAATTGTTAACGATAATTTTAAATGTTCTTTATCCTCACCGATATTTTTCCACATGTTTACGTCTAATTAATGTTATTTCACTTAGTCATTATCAAAGTAACACTTTTAATTACATGCTAAAATCTCTTCTCGGTAGAGAATTATAACCGTTTATATTAATACTTCCTAATGTCTATAAAGTCCTTCCAAATTTTCAGGAAATACACAATTTTTCTTACTGTCTATGCTTTACTCAAAAGTCCGATTCTCATGTAGAATAACCGACACTAGATAATTTCTGTCTCATTCCTTGACGATATTTCCAACGGTACGCGGTACGTTATGGTTCAGGTAGAAAGTCCCATCAATATTTATTTCGCGTTAATTTACAGGAGTTTCAATTTCTTTGACTACACGTTTCGATACGTGCTTGTGTATACTTGGCAAGATTTCATGATTTCCACTATTTATCTATACTGGCTTACTATACTATTTGATCTCAACTAGGTTTAAAATATTGACAATATTATTACTTCATAAGTGCATTATTTTGAACTTTTGAAAATTACTTATTTTGACTTTTGCTTTGGAATAAATCCATGGAAACTCTTTTACTGTACCACGTGTTCTAGTCTGATAACTATGATTTATCTCCGAATACTTTCTCCTTCATCTTCTGTTGATTCAAGTTGATTTCATCTCTAGTGTTTTTAGGTTTTCTAGGGTCTTTTCTTGATTTTTCTCATCGGTTTTCCTTTTTTTCCCCTTTTTGAGTTCTGCTTGCAATTGTTCTTTCGTCCCGAAGTTCTATTCTTCTAACTTTCTCCTTCCTCATATTCTAACTATTCTCTATGTTCCCTACACTCAGTGGAAAATTTCTACTTATTTTCTGATTTCATGAATTGGCGGAATTTTTTCTCTTGTATACCATTTTCATTCCTTTGATATCTTTCAACAAATTATTCTCTTGAAAAGTTTGATCGCTTTTCCGTGGCATACTACCGTATTGTTAAGAGTTGATTGCCCCCCCCAGGTGGAAATAACCTTTCCTATATACAGGACGCTCTGGATTTAACGTTACTCATCCTTTATTCTAAAATAATTTCCTGCCTATTTTCTAGTTGGGGAAATTTTTCTTCTCTCTGATTAACTTTCAGTCGATTCATGTGTTCAATCCTGTTTCCAATTTGTGAGATTTCTGAATTATCAAGCTATGACTCTTAAATTTAGATTTTTCCTTTGACTGGCTATGATTTCTGATGATTTTATATCTTTACTACTTCCTTATTTTCGGTTTGTATTTCTTTCAAATCTACCAAATACGTTTTTCGATGTTGAAAATTCATTATTGGCTATTTTCTTTAATTTTAAATTTTTCCGAATTCATGTACTCTTGCTTTAACTATGCATATATTCAAAATTCATGGAAATTTTGTCCTTGGACGAATAAAATTCAGCCTTTTGATTTTCGTCTACTGCGAAAGTACTTCTTTGGCGACTATCATTCCGAGGTTTTGGCATTTTCCAACGTCCTGAGGGTAGAATATCTCTTTGGGTGATTCATATCTACCTTTTAGACTGTCTTTCAACGATTTCCATGTGCTACAACGATCTTCTTCCCTAAATTTCTTGATGCGTTAGCTTCTGCAATCTGATACTCCTTGTATATGGTTTGCTACCTTCTTGAATAATTTTCATTCTCAAAACTCTCATACCGATCCGTATATCTTTTCCATTTTCCGAACATAATTTCCTTCATTCCCGCGGTGGCACTTGCATTGGCAATTTTCCGTTCCCTCTCTGTTTCTTTAGGCAAGAAATGTTCGTTCTTTGACGAATAAATTTCTACTTTAGACTGTCACTTGAGTGGCGTACTATTCATGATGGTCGTTCTCAGATCATGGGTTTTCCCATTGTTCTGGTTGAAAAGTGTCATTCTTGAATGAGCTGGCTCTTTCACTACGACTATACTTTGAACTTTTCCGGCTGTCTCGCTTGACTATCCTTCCTCATGTACAGGGCGTTTCGGTTTTGTTAATCCCTTTTGCTGATTTTCATGGATTTTCAATTTCCATTTTTGGCAATTTTATCTTCACGATTTTTCTAGTTTAATGAATGATGTCACTGTCAAATCATCAATCATATTTGGCTTGTTTAATCGAATACCTTGTTATCTTTCCTTAACGATTTTTCCCTACGTTTTGTTGAATCGGTTTTTCGAAACCTAGTGTCTCAAACGCTTCACTATTTTCAGACATTTCCATTTGATTCGAGCCGGCCGGACTCTTTCATGCGTGAAAATCCATTTTGATTACTCGGCAATTCGTTTTGGGTGCACTCTCGAGAAATTTAGCTTTTCGTCAAAAGTTAATTCAATCCACTGTTTTATCATTTTGGTCATGTCTTCAACCCTTTTCCCATTTCCCATCCAAACTTTTAGCCAATTACCATGTTCGTTTTCTAAATAAATACTGTTATTCTGTTCCTCACCTTCACCGTAGGTTAGTACATTCTTTTCTTGCTTCTTCCTATTCAAATTCTGTTATATCCGGGCATTTTTTCCCTACTTCTCGGACTATTTCCATTCGCGTAACTATTTCCTGTTTGTCTTCGTCAATTACTTTCCCAAAATTCTGATATCGGTTTCTATTTGATTGATTGATAAATCTACGTCCTTGTTCGTTCATTCTTCCCTGAGTTGAAATCTTTTTCCATTGAATATTTGAAAACCTTTTTCTTGATTTCTTTATTTTTCTAAATTTTCAAATCTGTTTCCCCTTAGCATAGTCGGGAAACCATGGTCCTGATTCACTTAATATCTCATTTCGAAAGCTATTTCTATTTGGACATCTATATGAGAGGTGACCAAATTCATGCAATGGTAGCATACACAATTTTTCTTCTTACAATTTGATTCTTCATGACCCTTACGATTGCAATGTGTACACACTATTTTATCGTATGGAAATTTCTAAAATTCATATTAGTTTGAGCTGTTAGTGTCTCAATTAATTCTTCCTTCCTGCTAATTGTATGGCTTCTTTAAACTGACAGGACTGGCAGATAAAACTTTTTTTCCTTACAGGATCTATCAATCCTATACAAAATTGCACTGTCTTGTTCAAATTTTTGCTTAATACATCATCAACCCTATTAATTCCTGTAAATTTCGTAATTCGCTGTGGATGCTCTCAATCTTATGGAAAAATTCCTACTGATTCACTATTTTTTGATAAAATTCAAAAATTCTTTTCTTCTTCCCAGGTAATTTCAACTACAAACTCGCAATAATTCCTTTTAAATTCTGCCAGTTTATTGATTTTTAATTTATCATCTGTATCTATAAATAATCTAAGGATTCCTGTCAATTTTAATCTAATATGGAACTTATTTGACTGTCTGTCCATCTCACAGCTGCCAAATACCAACCACGAATAAAATCTTTGATATCGGTAGTACCATTAAAAGAAGGAAATTATCCACACTGATAGAAATGGTAGGTTCATAGGTAATCCCACCAGTCCAGGCACTGTTGTCGGAGTTTCCATGATTTAACAATTTTAATAAAAAACCCCATTGAATAAAAAAAAATTTCACTTTCCTTTCCGAATACTTTCTGAGATCAGCCCTGTATAAACGATATATATGTTTTGATTTTCCACCCCGTCAAACTCTCAGCTGATATTACTTTCTAAATGCTTTCGTATTATTTTTTAATTTTCAATACTTTCTGACCTTATTCGTTACCAAAAGTTTATCTTTGCTGAATATTTCACAATTTCATTCCTTTTAGGATTCCACAAACAATATTAAAAATTATTCTATATTTGCAATTATATTTTTCCAGATTAATTTCCAATATGACAACCTTAGTGCAAACTGCAATATATGCACACTTTAACTACACAAATTTGATAATATTTTTACGAGAAAACAATTTTTACTATTTTTTCATTCTTATTTGCATCGAGAAAATTTTGAGTTTGACATCTTTGCGAAAATCAACATATAAACGTTATTTTCCTGTAATACACCCTCGACACCTGACACCAAATATCATAACTGCTCGTTAGTTTTTGCTAGCTTAACTATGCATTAACCATACTGGGTGTTACCTGTCTATTGACCAATAACGGAACAATTTCCCAGAGCGGCTTGAGATCTTGTTTCTCCCAGTATGTAATGAAGCGAGGGAACTTAATTTGACAGTACAAAGACCAATCTCAAATCGTTTCGAAAGAATAATACAATTAAGACTTGTAATAATATATATATATGTATTTTCTAAAATATAAAAACAACTATTGATACACCTGGTATAATTTACTGAGAAAAATGTATAGAAAGTCAAAATGAGATTGAATAAACAATAATTTAAAATGAGAAACAAATATAAGTTGACAATTAAAGTAACTGTTCTTTAGTTATTTTAAACAATTGATAATAATTTTACTTTTGTGAATCAATAATTTCTTTTACTATGAAATTAATAATGGAATATTTTCTTATAACACTATACATATATACCTTGCCAAATAAACAGTTTGATTTCTTACCGTCCACTGAAGTGATGCACAATATTTAAATCAAGACTTAATAATTCCGTTTTATTTCCGAATAATATCGTTCACTTGTTCCAATATGATTATTTAGCCTTGATAAATATTAATTCCTTCATTTAGTTATTACTGAGATGAATTCGGATGAATTACCTTTCACAATGATTCTGCATATGGTTGATTAATTGCTACTTCAGATAAACTCTACGGAGTCTACTCTTACTAGTAGGAAGATGAGACTTCATCTCGCTAATTGAAATTAAACTTTACTTTTATTCGCTTCATAATGAAGCTGAACTAGCTTTGTACTGACTGACTAGATCGACGACGGGATTCTGAATGAAGTAGAGAATGAGAGAGAGTTCTAGTATGGAGAATCTTATATATAGCGTTGGTGTTCAAACGATGCCGCCCTAAACAATAACATTATATTTAATGAGTCGGCAAGTCGTCTTTGAGCTGACACGCCGCCATGATATATCACCAAGCCTATTATTGCTTCTAAGAGACCGCGGTCATTCATCTGTCCCGGCGTACTATTAGTTATGAATGTCTGAACATAGGATTAATTCTGATTGAGGTGCCGACATAAATGATAGAGGAAGTATTCGACTTTGAGTGTTATAAATTTTACTATTAATGCGACCGTTTTTTATTTCGAACGAAAATTGATTTATTTTATTGGCATTCTTCAGTTTCAGTTTACATATGGCTATATTTAAAATACTTGATAAGGGAGTGTCACAACAGCGGTTCAGATAAATATGCCACTGATAAGTATCAGTTCTACTCGATCTTTGAGGGGTTTGAATTAGGTGGGATGGGTCAACATATTTTCCTTTGAAATCTCCTTTTTTCCTGTATAGGCTCCTTCTGATACGCCACTGCCTACAGTAACGGAATAATTTGTTGTTCATCAAAATACAGGTTCGGTAACACCTAAATAGATTATTCGAAAAATAAATCCTAATGAGCATCAATAAATTATCATTATTTGTCTTATTCCATAAACGAGTTGTTTTAGGTAGTGATGTGGGGCAAATTATTCCGGGAAATTTTCAATAGCCTTAGTATTATTAGTGGGAATACTCTAGATTTTGTCCGATCAAAATCACTCATTTGTTGATTTCTCCCAGGTGTTCCCTAGGGTCCCTCTCAGTGGTGTATGAGTCTATTCTCCCAACATTCAGATGGCCCTTTTTCAAAAAATATTAGTTGTTTAGATTAGTTCTTTATTCTGAAAATTAAACGATAGGCGATATAATCCCCCGCTCCTATTTAATCCTCGTTCTATTTAACCACCTATTAGAATATCCTTGATTACATTTATACCTAGTACTATCTGCGGTACTTAATCAACAGAACATTGTAATTACTTAAATATGGATTTTCATCCAGTTATTTAAAAAAGGTGTTTCGATTAATGAATTTTCATTCCGAGCAACCACATCACTTCTCTTCTATATGGACATCCAGAAGTTCACAAACCTCTTACTCCAATGAGACCGGTAGTCTCGTACATTGGTTCACCATTCTCTTTGTTAGTTCAATGGCTGAAAGACATTTTAATGGAAATTCCACACCTAACATTTTCGACCAATTAAAAGCCTGTATTTTGTATCGTTACCATATAACAAAGAAAATTTCCGGAAATGTTTCTCTTTGGGGTAAGGAGCATGAAATTACACTGGAAATTTTTTTGACTTTTATGAATAAAATGACATTTACATTTAACTTCAGATTATGTTAAATTTATTCTATAAGTCAATAAGTAAAAATCATTTATTGACAGTTTACCATATAATATGTACTTAAGAATTCAAAATTTTAAAATACATGTTGTTACTACGTTAGTTCTTATATTTTAACACAAACAACCATTTTAACTAAAGCATCTAAATGTTGTTGAAATTCCTTAGCTACGCTTCTTTCTTTAATGGAGAATATAAAGCGAACATTCACTAAAATGTATAAATTGTCTATGTTTCATAAAATATATGTAGTACTTTAAAACAATCTTATTTCCCTCTAATCCACGAAGAGTCCATATTTTTTACACACCAGAAGCAAATGATGTTTGATATTCCAAACAAATTTGGTGAATACTTTTCTTGCCAGCATTCTAATAAATACGTTAAAAAAATTTTAGGTTCCGATGATACATTTTAATTTCACTAACTTCATTACAAAACTTGCATAAAACGTATTTCGCAAATCGCCCCATTCTTATAAACTCTACAACACAACGAATTTATTTGGATAATTTATACTCAGGTAACGTCAAAAGTTAGAATTACTAGGTTTGACATCAATTCCATGGCCTTCTATACGTTTAACTACAATGAACTAATTGATTATCTGCATACTCTGCCCGTTTTGGAAAAAACCTATATTTTGACGACTATATAGTGGATTAGATTCATTCAAAAAAGAAAAATCAAACCATTATTAACTTTTCTGTAAAAGTTTTATTTAACTAAAGTGGGAACTAAGAAGTTATGGCCAAGTTTATACCGTATGAGAATTTGGTAACTTTACCAAGTGTATGTGACCAAATTCAAAACCAAATGTTTTAGTAATCGTTTATTTACATCGTGTTTTGTCGAATGATTAATTAACCAACTTGGTTCTGGTTTGGTATTTATTTAGTCATGTAACCAAGAGGAAGGTTTGAAATTATGCAATTCGGAATTGTGTCATCTGTCAATGACAATGTCGGGATGTCAGTAAGCTCAGGCTCAGTCATTTTAATTTTATTTGTTCAGCAGTTTTGTAAAGCCTCACTCAACAAGTCTCTTCAAGGCTCTTGTAAATGTCTAGGTGTTTACATTTTTGCCATCCAAAATTGAAATAATTTTTTGTCCAAAATATTTGGAGAAACGCATTGGTTTCTTCATCTGTCCAATTAATACCTTTGTACTTTTTATAGGAGGTTCTGAACTACAACAACTCATTTTATATAAAAAATACTAACAAAAATATATAAAACAATTTCCGAGGTAATGATGCGGAAACTAAGGTTAAGAATCACAAACATATTTTTCACTAACCTCTCGCCTCTTTTTATGGCTATTGTTTCCATTCGGTTCATTCAGCCAGTGCGATAACCACGGCAGAACGCTTAGCAATCTTTCAAACCAAAATTTACAGTCACGGTTAATAAAACTTATCATACTGTTTACACCATCTTAGTCAACTTAGTATTATAGTCTGGTACACAACAAATTTCGGTACCAAACCAAGATAGTTACTTGACCAAGTGCACAGTTTATACCACACTGACTAACAGAATTTGGTTGGGATATAATCATTAGTCAGCATACCAAGACACGGTATAAACGTGGCCTATGTCTCCTCGAAATAATAGAGAACTATTGTTATACTATTACATATTATTTGGTTTATTTGTTAACCAATTTATATTATTATTTTTTAAATACCTATTTCATTATTTTCTACCAACTTTAGTAAAATGAATTTGTAAAAAATCTGAGAGATTGAGCTACTATCGACCTATGTTTTGTTATTGTGTATAACTAAAGTAGATTAATTGTATTTTATTTAACCTAATATTAGCGTGCAAATTTCATTGATACTAAATACTGCTTCGAGTTCCTTGTAATAAAATATATTTCCACCAACTTTAATGGAATAAAGTTAGTCAAGAATAATGGTTTGAACTACCACCAGCTGCCTTATTATTATTTTGCGTAACTAAAGTCGGTATTTTGTATTTTACTTAGCGTAATCTCAACTGGAGTCTTGGTCCAAAATTATCTCTCAGATAACAAGCCACATTTCTTTAATTTTAAACAATACAAATTTAGAATATTTAGAATAGAAATTTAGAACAGATTTTTTGGTATTAGCTGGAATCAGATATTGAACTTCTTTTCTAATTACATCCTGGTTTTCTCTCCCAAAACCAGACATTTTCATAAAAACACTATAATATTCTTTTTACTTTCGACACCAGGCACATGAAAAATGACATATATAAAAAAAAAATCCTTTTGAATTAACATACAAAGCCTACTATTTAAATTGCAAAACCATCAAAAACCGTCATTATCCTAGTATGTTTTTAATAATATTTTGGTGTGAAATTTTCTTACCGAATACTACTATAGCTTCAATTAAAAACAGATTTTTTTTTCTCGAACACGAATATTTTTAGAAAATTTGTGTTTTCGAAAAAATTTCCAATAATCATTGAAGTTCTAGTGGTATTATAAGTGAAAATTGTAAATTTCAACAGTACTAGATCGCTAAAAATTTGTGGTGACTAATAATTTTTTTCACAGAAAATCGTACAACTCCCCCCAATGTATTTTTAGTTTCCTTTGATGTTAAGAACCCATTCCCCAGTGTATCAGTGAATTACGTCATCATACAAATACGCTTCGAACTTCAAGTAGACACATGCATAGTTCCATACATGCATTGTCTAGTAAGTTTAGTCCTAGACCAAAACGTATTCCAATTCAACAACGAATTTCACACACAGACAATACGTTCTCTCCATCTCTCCATACCGTTTTCATGTTTCATATAGAAAAACTGATCTTCAATAACCTCCCATTTTTTGTCAAAATTGAATCTCTATGAGTGTCTGAACACATTTTTTTTTTCACTCACCATTTCAAGGAACTTCACAGTATAGGTGGAGATGGAGATCAAAACGAAGTCAGAAGTTCAGAAGGCAACCAAAACCTGTAAAACCGAAAAAGATTGTAATTTTTTCTAGGAAGATAATCCTATAAGGGCTATCAACTTTATGTGGAAGGGTCATTATTTCAGAATAGGATGAGATTTGGTTCCGTTTCGAGAGTCCCCCCCTATTATTTGGTAACCTCCCCTGTTGGTTGCATACGTAATTCAGTAAGTAGGTAGCTTATTGTAACTGCTGCATAAATTGACCATGAATTGTATAAATACGATACGAAATCGAAACTGCAGCGGGATTATTGAAATGAATTCCAAATGGAACAAAATTCAATTTGAATTGATGTTCTCTCTCTCTCTCTCTCTCTCTCTGAATTTTCATTGAACCTTGCGCACTCGTCTATCCTTCCATCTATTAGAGACTTCATCCGCATTACTTGAAGCAAGACTACATCTCCCAGAGTATATTCTGCTGTTTGCACCCTCTTATAAAGGCTATGAATGTATTCTGTGTGGGCTTTGTTACTGACTTCATACGCCACCTTAGGAGCAGCACCTTTAATTTGACACGACAGTGAGTCGTGGAGCACTCTTCCCAGTTGAGCACCGGAATTTTAAATTCAATATTTATATGAAAAATATATAGAAGTATATATAGGTAGTAGGAAATCCATCTCTATAAAGTTCAAGAAGCATTTCTAAAGGTATTTCGACCCCGCTGCAAAATTTGGACCGGAAGTCCGGTATCCAAGATGGCGGCCAAAACTCTGTTGCCGTGTATCTTCCTTCTCCGTTGGCCTAAAAACTTCAAGTTTAGAGTGCATAGGTTTCAAGATGGCCACCGAATCTTTATTGTGTTTATGTGTTTTCTTAGTTATCTTGCAATAAACAATGTTTGTACTCTGAAATGGTAGTTTTCCCATCTTCCTTGCATCCTTGCTTTGTTTCGAGCAACAAAAATTTGGAGGCCATCCAAACTCAAGCTAAGTAAATGTTGAGTATTGCGATGTGTTTGGCATCCGAGAAAACCCCCTAAGCAGACGTTTAAATCAATATTTTAAGCCAACGGACAAGGGAGATATATGGCCGCCATATTGGATACTGGACTTCCGGTCCAAATTTCGCTTTGTCAACAGGCAGATTCGTATTCAGCGGGGTCGGAATGCCCTTACAACATTATTTCCCCAATTGTTACATGAAACGCTTCCTGTATTGTTCTTTTTTGAAAACGTGCCAGGTCTAAAATGCCGTGACTGAGACAATTAAGAATACAGATTGAAATGCACAAGAACCGTCACAATTTCCACTCATTCATTGCATTGTATAATGGATATTGATATTAATTCAGTCAGGAAATGGATGAGTGATTCATATGTTTCAATTATCTAATCCCGAGAAATGAATGATCTGTTTATATCTCACGCGATCTTGTGAATACAGTATTCTATAATTAAGGGGGATCCCATGACCATGTGTGCTCGAATATCGTTATGAAAATCGAGAAAATGTGTGTCTCTCAACTGAGTTCCAGTTGAGTCACAATATATAAGTTCCAGGAGTAGACGGTATCAGGTCGGAAATATTTAAAAAACACCATATCTAAACCTCTTTCTTATATAATAAATAAGGCAATCACTGAGGGTATTTTTCCGGAAGTCTTCAAAATGGGAGTAATCAAGAATGGCTGCCACACAGACCCATTAAATTACCGCCCTATATCGATAATATCTAGTCTAGCGAAAGTTTTCGAAAAAATTATAAAAAAGCGCCTTGATAGTTATCTGAACCGGTTTCATATACTCTCTGATTTACAATATGGATTCCGAGAAAATAGGTCAACATCGGATGCTATAGCCAGGTTAATAAGTACTATCAACAACTCAGTTGATAAAAAGCTATCTTCTATGTGTATCTTTGTTGACCTGGCTAAGGCGTTCGACACTGTTGACCACATCAAAGTACATGGAAAATATTGGAATTAGAGGAAACTCGCACAAATTGTTCACAAGTTACTTACAACAGTGCGTACGTATTGGAGACGAGCTGAGTGCTATGCGAACAGTAGAATATGGAGTACCCCAAGGCACAATCCTAGGTCCCCTCCTATTCAATATATATCTAAACGATATATTCCAGCTAAACATCAGAGGAAAGATCACAACATTTGCAGATGACACAGCAAGAGCAAGAGCTGAAACAGATTGCTGAGATGGATTTAGGGTTCATCTTCAGCTACCTTGATGATAAACTTTTAACCGTTAATTTAAAAAAAACATTATTTGTACCTTTTTCCTCTTACTCCAGATACTTACCTGAATACAAAGAGCTGCACATAAAAAACAACTCCAACGAGAACCTAACAGTGAAATCTGCTGAAAATATAAAATACCTTGGCATCTACGTAGATAACCACCTCAGATGGGACAAACATATTGAATATGTTATAAAAAAACTCAGACCAATGATATACAGATTTAAATTCCTACCAAACACTTTACCCCTGAATTTACTGAAAACATTATACTTCTCTCTAGTTGAAAGCCATCTAACGTATGGTATTATAGCCTGGGGAGCAACGTCAACTAATTTCAAGAATAACCTGGAGAAAATACAGAAGTATATACTGAAAGTTATTTATAAAAAACCTCGCCAATACTCAACAGATATTTTATACAGTGAAACTCGAATTTTCGACATCAACCAACTCTATACTAGAATTATTTTATTGAAACAACATAAAGATAGGAATACCTCAAAGCATACTGACCATGTGTACAACACCAGACATAACACCGATAGAAGGATGATTGTACCTCGCCCGGAAAAAGCTATAGGCTTGAGTTGTTTCACTTACCTTGGTCCCAAATTATATAACGAATTACCAAATGTAATCAAAAGATTGAACTCGCTCAACATGTTCAAAAATAAAATTAAAAAATGGATCCAATCCATTCCTAGAAAAGACATACACCAATTTATAAATAGCCAAAATACCACTTTTGTCCTAAAAACTCCATCTTCATAACCCCCCCCCCAAAAAAAAAACTATGCAACTGTCACCATGATATGTGATTACACGGTGTGGATCAATGTTACAGTGTTTCCCATGCACAAGGCTTCTTTTATGGGATTACACTATCATTTATTCATTCATTTTATTCACTTTCCAATTATTATTGTTTAGTATTGTATTGTTTGTATATTGATTGCAGTAGACATAAAATCATTAAAATTATTTGATTTTTATTTTATTTAAGTGATTACTTATTCTGCACACAGCCATTAGGCTTTGCAGATTCCTTTTGTTTATTTGCTACTTTGTATATGTATCTTGTCAATTATTGTGTGAATAAACGTTATTATTATTATTATATTATATAAAGAATTACGCAAATTTAGAGTATATAGTAGGCCTAATTGTTCGTCTAGAGCGCGGAATACGAATAAGATTTTTCTGGATCCAGATAGCAACGGAACATATCTATTTAAACCATGCAATAATGTTTTGGAACCACGCTTCTCAAGATGGTGTTGCTGATATCTATGCATTACGATACAAATATGAAAATGTTGACAATGAAATTAATTGTAGTTGAGGATCCCACCGCACTCAAAATACCTTCAGATAGATAAAAATGATACTTCAAGATGGCAGCTTCTTTGTGTACAGCCATGGATTTTTTCCTGACACTATAGATGGATAGATAGATAACTTTATTGTATATAAAGAAAAACAATTCTTATTACAAGGAGTGGGAACAAAGTTGTAAAAATAAATAAATGCACGTGTACAAATAGATATCCTACCTGCGTAACATAAAAAAATGAAAAAAATGCATGGTTGTAGGTTAGCAACAGAGGACAACATTGAAGCAATATACAGGGTGTGGCACCCCATACGACACGGTCCCTGTAAACCAAACCATTAATTGTTTCGGGAATTTCTCCATTTCATTATATGTATATTGATTAAGGCTGCAGAAGAAAATAATTTTGGAGTCTACAGGGTGGCTCTAAAAAGTGTGACATAAGGTACTATGTACCTAACTATAACCGTTCTCGAGTTATTGATTTTTTTATGAAAATTCTAGGTACAATTGGAAACTAAATAATATCGAAATGTATAGAAATCATTCCTTCGAATTCTGACCAAGCATAAAAGAGGTTTTGGGCTATTGATTTCGATAAAACCCGTTTCTCAATATTATACAGAATGTTCAAAAATAATTGTCACTTTTTTATAATATCGGATAACTTTGTTATTTCAAATAGAACACCGTGTATTTTTTTGGTCTGAACAATATAAAATTCAATTATCTTTCATTTCATATTGGGGTTTCCTATACCTAACCTAAATAGTTTTTCAGATATTGGCTTTTTCAAATAGTAGTTCTTATTTCAATGCATTCTTTGAATCAAGATTGCTTTGAAACGACATTTATTCAACTTGTTGAAAGAAGTCTTATTGGCAGTTATTGTGTTTTACGTTATTCAAAACATTCACTGAATTATTAGCGTCGAAAATGAAAACTTATCGCATTCAAGAGCGGATAGATATGATTTTAGCGATTGGTGAGTGTTCAGAGAATTGCCTTTTGGCGTCGAGGGTGTATGCCCAAAAATATCCAGACCGGAATCATCCAAACAAGTTGTTTTTCAAACGATTGCTACATCAATTTCGTAGGACTGGAAGTGTAGCTTATGAAAAGGCTAATAGACCAAAACCTATCATTGAAAATGAGGAAAATGATTTTTTTATTATGGGATCAATCATAAAAAACCCTCGTACGAGTCAACGTGAGATCGAGAAAGATACAGAGATAAGCAGACGGAGCATTTCTTATTTCAATGCATTCTTTGAATCAACAGACTATACAATTTTTTTTATTATTCAATTGAAACAACAACAAAATATGAAACACAAATGTATTTAATTCAAAGTAGGGGCTCGAAATGACGACCATCCTGTTGAATACAAAGAGCCACTCTCCCTATGAAAGACTTCTTAACCTTTAATAACATTTGAGGCGTCACTCTTCGAAAAGCAGCCCTTATTCTGTCCTTCATATTTTCCAGTGTGGTTGGAGGAGTGTCGTAAACCTCATTCTCCAAGTATCCCCATAGGAAAAAATCGAGGCAAGTCAAATCTGGTGATCTCGCTGGCCAATTTTGTGGTCCTCCCCTACCAATCCATTTATTCGGAAAGCACATATTCAAAAACTGTCTGACACTGAATTTGAAATGTGCCGGAGCTCCATCCAATTGTAACCACATCCGTTGTCTGATATTTAGCGGTACAATCTCCATAAGCTCAGGCAGATCATCTCGTAAAAATTGTAAAAAAATTTGACCATTCAAGTTTCCATAAAAAAAGTATGGTCCTATAACTTGTGTATTTATAATTCCTCTCCACACGTTAACAGGTCATCTATTCTGGTGATCCAGAGTGCGGAAAAAATGAGGATTCACATCACTATAATAATGGAAGTTGTGTCTGTTCACTAAGCCATTGTTATGGAAAGTAGATTCATCAGAAAATAAAATAGAGTCCAAAAAATGTTCATCCTCATTAAACTTGTCCAGAACCCATAGACAAAACTCGATTCGTCTATTTCATATAATTCCTGGTGCATCTGAATACGGTACGGTGAAATTTGTATTTTTTTATTACCCTAGAAATGCTCCGTCTGCTTATCCCTGTATCTTTCTCGATCATACGTTGACTCGTATGAGGGTTTTCTATGATTGATCCCATAGTAAGAAATTCATTTTCCTCATTTCCAATGATAGGTTTTGGTCTATTTGCCTTTTCATAAGCTACACTTCCAGTCCTACGAAATTGATGTAGCAATCGTTTGAAAACCAACTTGTTTGGATGATTCCGGTCTGGATATTTTTGGGCATACACCCTCGACGCCAAAAGGCAATGCTCTAAACACTCACCAATCGCTAAAATCATATCTATCCGCTCTTGAATGGGATAAGTTTTCATTTTCGACGCTAATAATTCAGTGAATGTTTTGAATAACGTAAAACACAATAGCTGTCAATAAGAATTATTTCAACAAGTTGAATAAATGTCGTTTCAAAGCTATCCTGAATCAAAGAATGCATTGAAATAAAAACTAATATTTGAAAAACCCAATATCTGAAAATCTATGTAGATAAGGTATAGGGAACCCCAATATGAAATGAAAGATAATTGAATTTTATATTGTTCAGACCAAATACAGGGTGTTCTATTTGAAATAACAAAGTTATCTTTGTCCGAAATTATAAAAAAGTGACAATGATTTTTGAACATTGAGTAAAATATTGAGAAACGGGTTTTATCGAAATCAATAGCCCAAAACTCTTTTATGCTTGGTCAGAATTCGAAGGGATGATTTCTATATATTTCGATGTTATTTAGTTCCCAACTGTACCTAGAATTTTCATTAAAATATCGATAACATAGTACCTTAAATGAAATAATATTATTTTTTGCTGACCTATTCAAAAGTGTAACGAAATACAGGGTGTTCCATTTAAAAAACAGAACTTTGAAATGTCACACTTTTTTGAGCCACCCTGTAGACTCCAAAATAATTGCCTTTTGCAGCCTTAATCAATATATATATATATATATATATAATGAAATGGAGAAATTTACGAAAAAATTATTGGTTTGGTTTACAGGGACCGTGTCGTATAGGGTGCTCCACCCTGTATTAGTGAGAACTAAGCACTGTATAACATTGGATATATTCTTGTTATGGATTTAACAAGAAAGCAAAAAGGTTTTTTTAAAGTGCCATGAATGACCCAAAACATATCCTAGGATAATAACTACAGCTAGAATTGATACTCACCATTGTATGAAAAATTGATTCCCTTTGTTTTTTAGAAGATCCGTTGTTTTCCTGAAAAAATCAAATGACATGTGTATAACTCACTAAATTCATTTATGATAAAAAATGTATGAAAAAATCGAATCGATTCACAAAACATTGAAAAAAAGATGGTAATTTCGTTAACTCAAAAAACGAATTTATGAAACATTCAACAAAAATCCGTTTAGTATTTTTCATTATACCTATTTGGAAACACTATATTTACATGCTTATTTAGCGCACCGAAAGTGGAAAATTTTACGGTGCGCTAGTGTCATTAGCTGCCTACTTACATGTCAAAATAAAATAATATGTTATTGACAGTTCTCTGGAAATCGCAAATTGTTTGCATATTTCTTTAGCAACGGGGTAAATAACGCTTGTTTTGTGACAATATTTGGATATTTTTAGTGGAAATATTTAAAAATGATTTCACCAGAGGAAGAAATATCACGTGAAGCGGCAAAAGTAAGTGTAGAATTACTGGCCAAAAAGTCACGTGAGAGAGATGAAAACCAGTATCGTCTATTTTGCAATTGGCGCCAACAAAATTAAGTTATAAATGTAAGTGATGATATTCTTCTCGTTTATTTGTCAGAAAAAAAACAAACCCATGAAAGCTTCAACTTTATGGAGTCAATTTTCAATGTTAAAAAGTTGTCTGGCAGTAAAAGAAAATGTAAATGTTAATAATTTACCAGAAATTTCTGCATTCTCAAACGAGAAAGTGTTGGTTACTCACCGAAAAGGTCCAAAGTATTAACTGCTGACCAAATCGCCAAATTCATACTTGAAGCACCAGACGAGACGTGGTTATTAAGTAAAGTAATTTTAATATTTGGCATATTCGGTGCCTGCCGAAGAGATGACTTGATTCGTCTGACTTTGGAAGACGTGGAAGATAATGGCCGGTTTTTGCTAGTATTCCTTCGAGATGGCAAAAATCACAAATCAAGAAGTTTCACAATCACAAAGAAAAGATGTCCCTTTAATCCATGCACTTTTTATCGTAAATATATTAATCTAAGACCTACACACATGGATATCGTAATGGTAGATGTTTTGCTCAACATGCAGGGTGTCATACAATCAGTGGTACAACAAAGCAGATTGCTGAATATCTGAACCTAGAAAATCCGAAAGATTATACTGGACACGGCTTAAGACGATCTTCAGCATCTATGTTAGTCGAGGGCTGATAGGTAGATATAATGAAAAATATCGTTCATTACGTTCATTACATCGTCCATAAATGCTTTTTCCATGCTTGCACGACTTCCCGTGTTCGACTGCGCCTCCCACGAGAATTTGTCGCGCTCGCCCGAAAAAAGTCTTTTTTCTCGACTGCTAATGAAATATACTATCACAATGTTATTCCTACTTTTTGAAGATTTGGTTTAATCTATAAATATTTACATGTACCATACATTTTTTATAAGCTTTGTCAATAAGAATTATCTTCAGACAATGAAGTATATTTTGGTTTGATTTGTATTGTCATAACCCCATAAGTACAGAAAAACTTTCAAACACAAGAAAAAACAAGTTATTAATAAATATGAACTCTAGGGCCAGAAAACATTATTCACTGGGAATGAAAATAACTTTTGAAATCAAATACTCGACCCAACTGATAAACAAGGGCACGTTAAAAATAGATAGACATCGTCTAGCCCTGGAATGCATATAAAAAAAGTCACCCTTTCACAAAGGAGCTATTGACAAATCATCACCCTCCGTGTTACGCACATCTTAAGAATTTCATAGTAAACAAAGAAACTATAAATTATAGGTTTTGACAGCTCATTAAATGCAATACGACCATAAAATAAATAAATCATTCATTTTTTTGTACATTCTTTCAGACCCGCGGTGAAGAACCATTAATTAGTCAAGAATGTAAATACTGATGACAGGCGACAGATAACTAAGTGATTTATAATGACCATTATGTTAGGAATGTAGACGGGCCTTAGAAACAAAGGAGGAAGGGATATACAAAGCGCGAGACCACGTGGAACGATGCTCAGAGGTGTTTAAACTTTCATTCGATAAACATGTAGTGCAGTAAGATGAGAAATGCTCAAACTTTCACATAGTAATCATATAACCATATAACATATAGAAGTGCGGTAGCTATCAACCAAGTAACAGCTCTTGACTAGACAGTCATCAGTCATGAGTTCATTGACAAGTAATCATCTTGCAGTGAAATTGCGAAATTATTAAGAAAAATAATTCCAATCAAGTCAAACAGGAACTGCACGAATAATGAATTCACAAAGTGAATACCCAGTTAAACAGTATTTACTATCAATAAAAATTATGTTATCAATGCTTCAAGAATGAGATAAGACACCGAAAACCTCTAACCGATAGTTCATGCTCTCATAGAAAAACATTAGCAATACAACTATAGTCTAATATACAGTGCGATATGAAAGTAAATAGACAACTTTCGCGGAAATAAATAAAATAGTAATACAACTAAACTAATATCGTGTAAAACAAATATCGAGTGAATAAGTGTTGAAACCTGATGGTCTGGAGTGAGTTCATATATTTTTCTGGATTTATGTTTGGGCAAATTGAATCGATTACAATTTTTATATGTTTTTAAATGTATCTCCATATTTTATGTTCCCATATTTTTCAAATAATATGTATCAACAGTCTGTTTAACAATTGATGGCATTTTTACTTTTATTCAGTCTACAAAAACTTTGAGAATGCCAAAAACTGACCTAATGTAAAATCTCAACCGTTCTTTGACTATTTTATCACTTTCTCAATATATAGAACTGTGAACTATTATAAAATATATATGTGAATTCTAATGCATCATTTAAAAATCTTTCTGAGATCGGTACGTGCTTCTATCTAAACGCCCCACATTCCCTGTATTAAGAGAAAGAGATATTTTCCCTGTAGGCCGCTCCAGCGAAATAATCTCGGTTCGACCATCATCAGACAGTCGATGCTCTTATTACTCAACCTAACAACAAAGGAGTGATCAAGTGAAGTGATTAATTCATAATATTTGAAAATTCATTAGCGTTTATTGGTATTTCTTTGAAGGCCAGTGGCGTAACAGTATCTTCCCCTCAAAAAGTTGGATCGGTAGTACCATTCAAAATATTTTCTGTCCCATTGTTGTTCAGAAGTTATCGAAGTAAGGATACCATTCAGATCCGCACTTATACTTGTCGTTTAAAATGCATATTGTGAAAAAATGTATTAACGAATTTCAAAAAAAATAAAATGATTGAAAACAGAATTGAAATATCTTTCCAACGATGTGCCACTTGACCCCCCATGCTATTTGAAATATTTAAGTTGATGCGCCATCTACCGAGCAATCACAATATCTTTCATTTCAAAAAGTAGTATCGGTGATATAATTCGAAACGGTTTGTGTCCCATTATTTTACGTCGAACCGTTCAAAAGTTAACAGGATCATTGTGTGGGGTTGCCAGTTATCACTTTCTGACATAAATTTTGGAAAACACTAGAAAAAATATTTTTAAAACTTTTTTGTTGTAAACGGCGTTTTCTACATACCCTTTCAAGAAACGCATTATTTTCGTAGACACCCTGTAAATGACAATTCACGAAATTGTTCACCAAATCATCCACTCAAATGTATTGAATAATTAACTATTAGCATGCCAATTTTTATTCAAAATCTAATTGATGGTTAATTGGTGGAAAATATGGATAAATAATGTATAATTATTATTACGAACAAAGCAATTTTCATATTATAAATATGTTTCTGCTGTATGGGGTCAGCTTTAGAATAGCCCCATGGTAAATCCTGCCTGTCGTAAGAGGCGACTCAAAGGATAACCGTAGGTGGAAGATGGTCTCATCGCCCGGTGAAATACCACCATATCGACTTTGTGTGCTGTGAAATGGATCATTCCATATTTCAGTGTTCGATCGATACTTTCCGGTCTCCCTCTTTCCTTTTCCCCAATTCCTCCTTTATTTTCAGGTGCATCCTAATAGTAATAATGATGAAGTCTCCTAGAGTAAAACACTCCGGAAGCAAAATACCTCTCTATTCGGATTTCCGGGCGAGAGGTACTCGAGGGGACTCAACATTAAAAGTTAATTTTTGCAACATCCGCAGACTCAACAAGAACATCAATGACGTCCACCATCACCTACAGACGAAAAAACCGGATATTCTGGCTCTAACAGAAACACAAGTAAACTCGTCCACCAACAATGTCCATATGCTTTGTCCTGGTTACGAACTCCATTCTCGATTCAGGTTCAAAGGTGGAGTCTGCCTTTACGCTAAGGCTAACCTTTCATGCCAGCGTGAAGAGAGTTTGGAACCGAAAGACTTTGATGTGATGTGGTTCAAGCTATCAGATACCAAACTGACTAAGTTCCTCTGCTGCCTTTACCTATCACCTAATGAACCTTCATATAACGACCTCTTTGAGTTTTTATCACTCAAACTGGACTACATTCAGGAGAACCATCCAACAGCTGAAACCATAATCATGGGAGACTTAAATGTACATAACGCTGCCTGGCTCAAATTCTCTAACAAAACAGATGATGCAGGTCGTCAAGCCGAGGCCTTCGCCATCACTCATGGTCTAGAACAACTGGTCGAGCTACCAACCCGCATCCCTGATGTCAACAACCAGTCTGCCAATACACTAGATCTTTTCCTCACCACCAATCCTGACCCGTATAGAATAGAAGTTTGTGCCCCACTTGGAAACTCTGATCACACCCTCATCTCCACAACATGCTCTTTCCATTTACCATCGAGCTGCACAATACCACCCCGTCTCATGTGGCATTACAATTCGGCCGACTGGGAAGGTCTTCGTATGTTTTTCTCAGCGTTTCCATGGAAGAGAGTTTGTTTCTCTTCAGTATATCCAACACGATGTGCTGAGACAATTTCTGAAATCATCATGTTGGGGATGCAAACTTACATACCGAATACCGAAAGAAGAACATTATCCGATAAGACCTGGTTTAACAGAAACTGCTCTAGAGCTGTGGCTTCCAAACAGGCAGCATACCATCGATGGCTAAAAAATCAAGGCCCTGAGACCAGAGCAGCATATGTCGAGGCTAGAGGCATATGCAAAGAGACAATAGAATGCTCAAAAGATGCCCACAATGCCAAAATAAGATCAAAACTTGCTGAATGTCCTAACGGATCCCGTTCATTTTGGTCTTTCGCCAAAGCTGTGGGAAGAAACTTCACTTCCAGCTCATTTCCTCCTCTAACCAAAGAAGATGGAACACTAGCAACGACTGCCCAGGAAAAAGCCAATATCTTTGCGCACCTATTTGCTGGAAATTCCACTCTGGATTCATCGGGAAAACAACCCCCGAATATTACACCTATTGACAGTCACATGCCCGAGATCACCTTTCGCCAACGTACTATCAGAAAGATTTTGCTGGGTCTCAACACCAACAAAGCCTGTGGATCTGACGGAATCCCGCCGATTGTTCTCAAGAAATGTGCCCCCGAACTAACACCTGTTCTTTGCAAGTTGTTCAACCACTCTTACAATTTGGGGGTATTTCCGTCCAATTGGAAAATTGCAAGAGTACAGCCAGTCCCTAAAAAAGGCAAAAAGGCCCTACCTAGCAACTACAGACCTATCGCACTGCTACCTATTATTTCAAAGGTCATGGAAAAAGCCATCAACATCGAGCTCATGAAATATCTGGAAGACTCAGGAATTGTCAACGATAGGCAATATGGCTTCCGCCATCAGAGATCAACTGGTGACCTGCTCGCTTACGTCTCACATATATGGCAGCTATCTATTGAAAAGTATGGAGAAACTTTAGCTGTGGCATTAGATATCTCCAAGGCGTTCGATCGAGTTTGGCACCAGGGACTCCTCGCCAAGCTTCCGTCTTATGGCTTGCCCCCTCAGCTGTGTTCTCTGCTTGCTAGTTTTCTCTCAAACAGGTCTCTCCATGTAGTGGTCGATGGAGTTTCATCTGACACTCTACTCATAAATGCTGGTGTTCCGCAAGGATCTATTCTCGCACCAACACTATTTCTACTTCACATCAACGACCTGTTGAAAGCAACTTCATGTCCAGTACACAGCTTTGCCGATGATAGTACCCTCCATACGGCTTTCTCTTCCAGGGCCCCTATATCAGCCCGTGAAACCAGAAATGAACGAGGAAGAAATGTTAATAATATGAATATGGACTTAGCAACAATTCTCGAATGGGGATCTAATAACTTGGTAGAATTCAATGCAAACAAAACACAAGCATGTCTTTTATCTAGAAAAGCCGATCTCACTGTGCCTAACATAACTTTGTCAGGAGTAACCATACCACTGAAGTCATCCATATCGATGCTTGGTATTACTATCAGCAATATCCTTTCCTGGGAAAATCACGTGAGGTCCATTGCCAAAAGTGCATCCCAAAAACTTGGTTTTTTGTTTCGTGCCAAGAGCTATTTCACCCCCAGTCAGCTGCTTATGATCTATAAGGCACAGATCCGACCTGTCCTGGAATACTGTTCCCATATTTGGAGTGCGGCACCTAAACATATCCTGAGGCTATTGGATTCTGTCCAAAAAAGGGCAATTCGTCTCATCGGTGATGCCTCGCTTACAAACTCGCTCACTTGTCTGGAACACCGTAGAAAAGTTGGCGATTTGTCTCTATTTTATAGATATTTTCATGGGCGATGCTCTTCTGAAATATCAACAATCGTTCCTGCTTTGGCAGTCTCTTCGAGATTAACCCGTCAAGTTCAGTCATCACACCCCTTCGTGGTCACTTTGGAGACCTGCAGAACATCACTTTCCAAAGACTCGTTCATCCAACGAACAGCGAGGCTTTGGAACTCATTGCCTAGGGAGGTGTTCCCCGAGGCATACAACCTTCAGAAAGTTAAGAAGAACACCAACTCCTACCTTCTTTCCCTTGGTTCCCACGATGTTCTCTGAACATTACAGGATATCCCTTTTCGTGGGAACCAGAACATAAAAAAAAAAAATATGAGGCGTTGAATCTGTGAATTTCTTCAAATTGTATTCTATTCCTTGTATTGATTTTTTATTACAATTTTCATGTCACGACATCTCGTTTTATATGGCAATTTCATTTAATACTCTTATTGAGCACATATTATACAAGTATAATTACGCCAGTCAAAATAAACTGCCAATTCACAATGATTACAAACATTTCTTTAGCACTGCCGGATGTTAAGGCATCCAGAAAAGACTAAATATAAAAATTTGCACACTCATCCGGTAACCGGAAATTACTCAAATTCGCATAAAACATTAATTAGCAATATCTCCTTGGACAAAATTGTGAACATTGTGCAAATTGCAGGTTATTCCCTAACTTCTTTTCTACATCCCTTGTAAAATTTGCACACGCAATTTTCAACCGAATAATCCTTGATTACGTTGTAATTAGCGCTAATTCTGGTTACAAAATTGCAAACATTGTGCAAATTTGTGGTCATATCATGGTTCCGACACCCCTAAAATGCTTTGCATTTGCAAACTTTTCATGTGTACGGAACATCCAAAAATTATGGATAACGCTAAAAACAGTGTCAGGGGCAAAGTTTTAGGGGTCACGGAATTGCAAACAATGTTTTCGTGATTTGCAAACTTTGGTGGCATGATTTTAAGTCGCCAATGGAGTTTGCACCTTTTTCAGTATCGCGGATGATGGCGGAAATGAACATTATTGTTAGGAACAATTTTTGCAAATGCCACAAAATTCCAAACTTTGTGCATTTTTTTCTTAAAGTTCTGCTATGGCAAACAAGTCTACGTATAAATTTGCAACCCTATAAAATGTCGGGAAAACCGGGCAATAGAATATTATCAATTAAGTCGATTTTCGCGGATGACACAAAATTCCAAACTTTGTGCAATTTTTTCTCAAAGTTCTGGAATGGCAAACAAGTCTACCTATAAATTTGCAATGGAATATTGTCAATTGAGTCGATTTCCGCGGATGACACAAAATTCCAAACTTTGTGTATTTTTTTCTCAAAGTTCTGGAGAGGCGAACAAATTGACGTATGAATTTACAAACCCATAAAACGTCGACAAAGCAGGGCAATGGAATATTATCAATTAAGGCATTTTCGCGAAATGTTAATCTTTTGCAATTTTCGCTCAATAATTGAACCCGATCTGGTGGAATCGGCTTTTATTATCAGAGGATAATTATTCAAGGACCAAATTACCGAAGCCGGTAATTTTTTCGTCATTTTAAGCGAATTGTAAAGTTATATCGTCATTTTCATGATACCCGATAGTGAAATTAGACGATTCCACCGAATGATTATATCAGATGATAACACTGTATAGGTCCAACACATAGTTTTACTTGATGGTTTTCTAACTGAAAATACCACTTAATAAGATATACTTGTCTACTACGATTTAGTATTTGTACGTACATTTAATCATTCAGTAGATATTACGTAATGAAATCATTCAGTACAATTATTTGATATTACAATTTGGTAAAATCATGTAACATAGCCATCTGAGTTATAATTTCACTGTACACTTGATCAGAACGTCTGAATTACTATATGATTTACGATATGGTGATGTAAAATTTGAATTTTTTTTTGAGTAACATTCTTTTGGCATGTTTCGTACACTCTTGTTAAGTTTATACCCATGAACTCAAGTCTAGAACACTTAATATTGATTGAAGTTACTCAAATTGAGTGGTCCCAAAAAAATGTTAAATTTTTACAAACAAAATTAAGTTATAAATTTTAATCAAATATTAAGCTTTTTAATGGAAACATACGAAATATGTTTGTACACTTTAACGATACATATAAAATTTAATCAGCACTTACCTATACTCTGAAACACTTAAATCAAGTCTTTTTAACTTTTTTTGCAAATCTTGACCTTTTTTCCAATAAAACCATAGAGTTTACATTAGAGAATACTGTACTTCGAATTCTTTTACATTTTACGAGATTTATTCCATAATGCTCTGAAAAACAGATAATAGGCGAGATCACAAACTCACAAATTTGCCTCATATGTGCTTGAAGTTGAAATATAGTGATGAAATATTATGTATGCATAGTTTTTCCTAGAGAAATATTCTATTGCCCGGCTTTCCCGATATTTTATAGGGTTGCAAATTTATACGTAGACTTTTGTTTGGCATAGCAGAACTTTGAGAAAAAAATGCACAAGGTTTGGAATTTTGTGGCATTTGCGAAAGTTGCTTCTAACAATATGTTCATCTTCGGCATCTTCCGGGATACTGAAAAAGGTGCAAACCCAATTGGCGACTTAAAATCAGGCGACCAAAGTTTGCAAAGCACGAAAACATTGTTTGCAATTTCGTGACCCCTAAAACTTTGCCCCTGAGACTGTTTTTAGCATTATCCATAATTTTTTGATGTTCCGTACACATGACAAGTTTGCAAATCTAAAGCATTTTAGGGGTGACGGAACCATGATTTTACCACAAATTTGCACAATGTTTGCAATTTTGTCCAAGGAGATATTGCTAATTAACGTTTTATGCGAATCCGAGTAATTTCCGGGCACCGGATGAGTGTGCAAATTTTTATGTTTAGTCTTCACTAGATGCCTCAACATACGACAGTGCTAAAGAAATGTTTGTAATTAATGTGAATTGACGGTCTATTTTGACTGGCCTAAATGGACAATATGCAGAAAATCGTCGGCGATTTCATTTGTGGAAAAATTTTAATTTTCATATGATTTGAAAGAAATATTCGCAAACACTGAATTTGAATAAAAAAATTGCACAAGTAACCCCGCTAACAAGATTGTGTCAAGGGACTGTGACACCCTCAACATCAAAGGTAAAGTCTCAGGAACCTAGTACAAATACTAGAGAAAATTAATATCATCTTAGTAATTCAACAAAACATTGGCCGGCTTTGAATATTGCTATTTGTAATAAATGCATTTTTAATTTTAAATTTTGAATAAATGAACTGCTTGTAGTATTATTTTCGTGTAAAATAATTTTGACGTGTTTGTTTTTGAATTTACTATTCAAAATTTACATAGGTATGTACATAAAGCAAAAATCTATAAAAAATTGCTCTACCGCCCGCGGGTGATAAAATGGTCCAGATAAAGTACTCCTTTATACTTGAAAAGCCGCACGATAAAGTGTACTTTACCTCCCACTTGCGCATTAAGTTCATTTTATGGCCAGCGCGGGCATAAAACATTTTTGATCAACTTAATAAGCTTTATTGATGAAAAGTATTATGTAAATATCTACTGAACATTATTTAGTCGAATTCACATGAACTGGGAATTCTGGAATGATTCGGTGCTTATTCTGCAGGTGCTTCATGAATACATTTCAAGGCATATTTTTTGGCTGGAATTCTTTTGACCCTTGCTTCAAATATTCGCTCAAATTATGATAATTAGCCATGTTAATATTCTTATTTACAGATTTTTCAATTTTTACATATTGAGTACCAATTTTTCCAACTTGAAAAGAAATATGATATATATATCTCTGCAGAAAAGACATTCACGCGAATTTTGATGTGGGATATTGCCATAGCTTTTAAAATAAAAATGTTTGAATCTGATATCAAAAGAATTGGAAAAACATACTGCAGAGTACTATATCTCCAGTAAATGGTAAATTTTTTATGAGAAATTTGACTCACAAGTTTCCAAAGAAAAAGTTTGGAATAAATAAATATTAGTCTAAAAAAACAAAAAAACATGCTTTCATAGAAAACCAGACTAAAAAAATAGAAAATAAGAAAAACATGTATTTTTTTTTAAGCGTGGGGTGCATGGTAATCCATCGGTCAACAATTACCTGTGATCTGAGACATTTCTTACTTTACTGCCCTAGGTGTGTAATGTACTATATAATTATTGATACAATGCAACCCACGCTTTTTTTTAAATAAAATAAAAATTTTATTTTCTATTTTTTTAGTTTGGTTTTCTATAAAAGCGTGTTTTTTAGTTTTTTCAAAGTATTATTTATTTTCAACTTTTTAGTTTAGTTTTCTATTAACGCGTGTTTTTAGCTTTTCAAACTATTATTATCATAATTAAATTTTTTTAATTATTATTCTCCAATATTGAATAGAATCGGACCATAATCACAAAACTCGCATCAGACCATAATCACAAAACTCGGCCGCCATTTTAAAGCCGCCATTTTGAATTTCTCAATTTTCACAAAAGAATCATAATATTCGACCCCAAAAACTCCCGCATACCAATTTTGAATAGAATCAGACCATAATCACAAAACTCGTCCCCCATTTTGGAGCCGCCATCTTGAATTTTTCAATTTTGACAGAAGAATCATAATCTCCGACCACGAAAACCCTCAGATACCAATTTTGAAGCGAATCGGACCATAATCACAAATCTCGTACGCCATATTGGAGCCGCCATTTTGTTTTTTTTTTCACACAAAAATTTCTTAATGCATTGTCACCGGAATTATGTACATCTACCAAATTTCAAATCATTCGGACGTCTGGAAGTGGGTCAAAATCGCGCCCAAACGAGTCGGTTACAAACAAACAAACAAAGAAACAAGTGAAGCTAATATAAAGCATGTAAAAATTGGCTTTCCATACCTCCGGCATTGGCGTAAACACTTTTATTCATGATGAAACATCCAATCAATAGTTATTTTGATTTCGTGAGCCAAATCACTATTATTGTCCGGCTATAGCTTTTCGTTTTCTTCCTATTCACAATTCGAATTCCCTTTCCGTTTTTTCTGTCAAATTTTTCGCGGATAATACCTTTTTTATGCTCGAATTTAACAAGCAATAAAATAGGTACAATAATGTTTTTTTTTTCGAAAAGTATTGGGCACTGACCTAATATTCTCGAAGGACTGCACAATAATGGAAACTTTGCATATACAAAAGAAATATCAATTTACCCCAAGTTCCTGTGTAAACGAACTGGCACTTCTTGTACTTACAACTTGGAACGAACATAAAGCTGAAACGCGGAGATACCTGAATTTAAATGTTTTTGAAGCCTCATTCACTGGCGCCTTCTCTTTCACACTGATATGCTCGCACCCATTGGGTTCAGTGGTTTTTCTCTCGATGGGTTTTACCGAGATCAAATTGAGTGTGCATGAAAACACTGGAAACCGAGCGATAACTTGATATTCAACAGATGTTATTGATTCAATCAAGTGATGCATGTTTTGCAGAGGATTTTTTCAGGAAGATTTACAATACTCATTCGTCTCACTAATTTTTTTATGAGAACGATATGCTTCAAATTTTAACTTCGGCAAGTTTGCTCTCTCGGTTTTCTATCGATAAAAAAACCAAAAAAGTCTACCCTTCGAAATGTTAAAGTTTTCTTACATAAAATTGAATGGAGAATCAATTGGTGATGAATTACTCGATTACCAGACAGTATCCAAATTTGGGAATGAATTTAATATGAAAACATATGGGAAATTGGCTTTCGGTCGAATTGGCTTAAATTTTAATATGTTATAGTAGGATGGGTCATTAGTGTGAGTTTAAATGATTTTGTATGTTTAGTTTCTGAGATACAAGCGGCCAAAGTTCGTAAAAACGTCGTATTGGGTAGGATTGACAAAGAAAAAAACTGTTTTTTTAGACGAAATAAGACAAAGTAAGGATGAAAATGTATTGATCGGAACTAACAAACATATAATCTATATATACATTAGGGTGTATACGGGGCATAGTCAAAAAAATAGTTTTTCCGGATTTTTTTTCCAGCACTATTTCAAAACCTACAAGCTATATTTTGTTAAGATATCATAGTTGCAGTCTATTGTAGGCGAAAAACCGTGTTCTGTTTCTTGATGACTCTCTCTGTTTGAAATATTTTTATTTTTTTATTTTCGAGAATACCCCTATACTGAAAACAATTGACAGATCGTTTTTTATTAAAAAAAAAGAAATGAATTGCTACTGCCCATTGAATAAAAGATAGGGTAACATTCTGATGAACTCAATTGTTCAATATTACCTTTCATTTAGATAAAGGGTGCGTTACATTTTTTTCAGTTCATTTACAATGTTTTTATTGAATATCTAGAAAACTGTTTCGTTAATTTGGACCATATTTTACTAACAATATTTTGAAAATGTTGACTATCATATACGATAGTTTTACCAACTTTGTATGTTGCTTTTCTAAGAATGCATTTTTGAAGTTTACGGTATTACGATATATGGGGTAACCTATCGATTGAACAAAATTTTATGGAACCTTTCGACACATTCAATTCCATTATGAAACTTTTCGAAATCAATTATTTGATACTATTAACAACACAAACCACACTCAACAACAATTTGGAAAACAGCAATATAGACTAAAAAAAAATCGAATTATAAATAACGACTTCTAACATAAAAAGTCAATGAATATTATGGAAAATATAATATAACAAATCGAAATGAACCTGATGAAGCTATTGTGTAGCGAAACACGCGTCGTGCTTTAGTGAACCCTTAAGTAGTGAAAATCATATAGTGTATTGTAGTAGTGAACTCTAAATCGAAATGGAAACTAATTAGTTACAAACAACATAAACACAATTTACATAATTGAACTCTCAAAAAACAAACAATAAACAAAACCTAAATTCAAATAATATTATTAATATCGTTATTTATTGGTCTATTTGCGCAATCTAAAACATTGTTCAATAGTTCATGGCTAGGGTACTTTATTGTTTCTTGATGACGAGCATATCCTAAGTACCAAAGTACGCTGCAAATATGGGAACAGCATCCCACTGTTCTTGCTCCACTTTTGCTGGTACAGTAGTAGCCTAGAATACGTTCATTTGCAGGTGCATCAGGATATCCATAGTTGATTAGTCTTCCCAATATCAATTGCAGAAGCATAAAAAAGTCTTGCGGCGAAATCCTGTGAGCAGCAGTGGCGGAGATAACTAATTTTATTTAGATATTTTAATATCCTAAAACATATTTCGATCGGCACACACCAAGACCACAGACGCTACTGGTTTTTATTCTTTCAGAGCCATTAAAACACAAATATAACGCGTGATTTATGATCTCCCATCGTATACACACCTGCCAGCATTGATGTTCGACTTGATTGGCCCATACGAATCGGTTGTAGAACAGACAGCAGTCACTCAAGTCCACGTTGACCAGCGGGCTCTTTGTGCCGACGGAGACTGTATACAAGTAGTACAGATTATTTTTCGTTCCGTTATATACGCTCGTGTTAGCGAAGTGAGTTTTTATTTGCTCCCTATAGAAACAGCTTCTGCAATTGATATTGGATGGACTATACTTTATAGCATTCCTAAATCTGGACGCTATGCGGCAGCATAATAGTGCAGGTTCAGGATTTCGCATATCAATTTCAATAAAGTAGGTACCCTAGCCATAAACTATTGAGAAATGTTTTAGATTGCGCAAATAGACCAATCAATAACAATATCAATAATTTTATTTGAATTTGGGTTTTGGTCATTGTTTGTTTTTTGAGAGTTCCATTATGTAAATTGTTGATCATGTTGTTTATAACTAATTAGTTTCAATTTCGATTATTATAATTTCCATAATATTAATTGACTTTTTATGTTAGAAGTCATTATTTATAATTCCATTTTTTTGAGTTTCTACTGTTGAGTTCCAAATTGTTGTTGAGTGTGGTTTGTGTTGTTTATAGTATCAAATAATTGATTTCGAAAAGTTGTATAATTTAATTGAATGTGTCGAAAGGTTCCATAAAATTTTGTTAAATCGATAGGTTACCCCATATATTGTAATACCGTAAACTTCAAAAATGCATATCTTAGAAACGCAACATACAAAGTTGATAAAACTATCGTATATAGTCAACACTTTCAACATATTTTGAGTAAAATATGGTCCAAATTAACGGAACAGTTTTCTAGATATTCAATAAAAACATTGTAAATGACCTAAAAAAAATTAAAGGTAATATTGAACAATTGAGTTTATCAGAATGTTTTTAGTATAGGGGTATACACGAAAATTAAAAAATATATATATTTCAAACAGAGAGAGTCATCAAGAAACAAAACACGTTGTTTCTCCTACAATAGACTGAAACTATGATATCTTCACAAAATATAACTTGTCGGTTTTGTAATAGAGCTGGAAAAAAATCCGGAAAAACGATTTTTTTTACTATGCCCCGTATACACCCTAATGTACTATCAGTGATTTTTAAAGAATTGGGGTTCAGCACTGCAAAAATGGCTTACTATGCACTTATAGATTCCCACTTACGCTACGGAATACCGTTTTGGGGAGCATGCAGCCCAACCTTATTCAAAAGTTTATTAATTTTACAGAAAAGGGCAATAAGGTATATAGGGAACCTTAATCCAAGGGATGCCTGTAGAACCTTCTTCAAAAACCATAAAATTCTAACGGTAACTGCATTATTCATACTGAAATCCGTGTGTCTAATAAATAAACATATACTAAACTTTACTGCGTCTTCTTCCCACTATAACAACCGGAACAGCAGACACACTCTGAAACTCACAGTGCCAACTAAAAACATCACCAGAGACTCCATATTTTTCAATGGTGGGAAAATGTACAATCATTTACCTCTGTACATAAGATCTGCCAATAAAAATTACTACCAATTCAGGAAGTTAGTCAAACAATTTCTATCTGATAGACCTTTTTATACTTTGCAGGAATATTTTAACGAAAACTTTTAACTGACTCACTCATATTTTTTATATTTATTAATCAAGGTGCATTTAAATTGTTACCTTCTATGTTTACTCTTTTATAAATTTGACTATTATACACTTATATATATTTTTATACTCTATTTACTTTTATATCGTCCATATTAACATTGTTTGTACCCTTGCAGTTTTTATTTTTATTATCTTTTGTCTGCATTGCATTTTTTTACTCTATGTGTATTCATAACCAAGCTTTGTAACAAGATTCTGTCTTATGATGATAAAGCATATTTATTATTATTATCATCAATAAGATTATAATTGAACATGTTTATGAGTTCCTATCAATACATTTTCATCCTTACTTTTTTGTCGTGTTTACGAACTTAGGCCGCTTATATCTCAGGAACTAAACACAAAAAATCATTTAGACTTACACTTTCTTCTAATGACCCATCCTACTATAACATATAATCAAATTTCAGCCAATTCGACCGAGAGCTAATTTCCCATATGTTTTCGTGCGGGGTTCTGTATGGAAAAGAATGCATCCAATTGCATAAATATCAGAATGTTTACCAAACCTCCTATTTATTTCTAACAATCCATACATTTTTGGATTCAAGATAAAATTTCGTATAGGCTAAAGTCGCATATTCGCGACAAAAATGGCTCTGGGTAGAATTTTTGTTCCATCTAAGTCGTGTATTCAAAATTTCTCTTTTATCGGGAGACCCTTTTGTACATAAGTTCATTTGAAAAACTGTTAAACTAAGAATAATCATGCGATCGACTCATATTCATATGTAAAAAGGGATTACTTATTGAAACAACTCACCCCTCCGTTGATTCAGCTCTTCACTTTTGCATTGACTTCAAATCCTCTTGTCCCTGAAAAGAGCGCAGAGCTCTATAGCGGGGACATAGGGGAAAATTTTTTGAATAAAATAAGAAAATGTAAACAAAGAAAGATGAATAAATTACTTTTGACTTGACTTGACTTCAAATCCTCGCACTCATACACCTGATTGATGTGTTCCAAATTTTACTGCTTCCCCAACGTTATATTATTTGCCATTATTTCCAATTCAAGATAAGAAATCGTTTCTTTCGCAACTTTTGTGAGAATTATTTTCTCTATGCACGCAATTGTTTTTTTTTTCAAGGAATATACTGATAAGGGTCTTTGCTCACTAGACCAGATCGTGTCATGACAGTAATTGTTCCGACACGCGCAAAAAATTCCACTAGATTACTCGATTTTTTACCCAAAGTTGAAACCAATGTGAATTGGTAGCGTATTCAGCCTCTAGTTGGATACTGGAGTGAAAAAAAAAATAGGATAGAAATGTTTTGAAAGAACCCTGCACCAAATACATAAGTGACGATCAAAATGTTTATCCTTCAATATCTTTCTTATCTGAGGACGCACAAAGATTCCTTCTTTTAGTTTCGCAACAGAGACATGAGAAAACACGGATTTTAAATAGGCAAAACCAGACAGATCCTTCTTTGTCAATTTTTCGTCAATCCTAGTTTGATAATCGTCGACGATAATTTTTTTCAGTCAAATCACATGAAAGGAAATCGGACTTAGTTAATCTAAGAAAACCATTAAATGAATGTGGCTTAACGACCTCTAGGACCATCCATTCAAATATTCAAAATATTACTGAAAATAAACTACTAAGTGATAATCAACTGAAAGGCATAACCTTACTTGTACTTAATATTCAATTAATACGAAATAAAATTGACGAACTCTCTGTTTTTCTCGTGGAAAAAAAAATGCCAGAAGTTTTAATCATATCGGAACATTGGTTGAAAATTGAAGAAACTTTTTACCTTCCATATTATCTAAATATTGCCGTCCCAATACTGAACATGGAGGAACGATGATTCTATCAAAAAATAACGATGTTAATGACTTCGTAAAGGTTGATCAATATGAGTCACTGATAGTAGAAAATGAGTATGAATTTTCTGTAGTATGTAATAAAATAAACCATTTGTATATCATAGGAATGTATAGACCACCCAACTCAAATGGGCTCATTTTCATAGATCGATTGGAAACCCTTCTTTCTGAAATACCCATTCACGCTCATATTCTTGTAGCCGGTGACCTGAATATTAACTTTGACGATAAGGAATCAGCTCTAACATTGGCTTTAATTAATTTATTCTTATCATTCAATATTAAAATGCATGTAACGGAGCCTACTAGAATTTCGCAGCACTCATCCACTACCATTGATTATGCTTGCTCAAATTTCGATGAAGCGAATGTCTCTTGTTCGGTTATTCCTTCTGGTCTCTCGTACCATGAAATACCTCAAAAACGTAAATGTTGTTGAAAACAGATACGGATGTGTACGAACTTATACAGATAATCAATTAAATTAAAAATAAAAATTCGGCGGGTATGGATGGAATATCTGTACAAATATTCAAAAATCTACCCCAAAGTGCTTTACAGGTCCTGGTTGAATGCATAAATAAATCATTCAGGAGTGGTATATTTCCGACTTGTCTGAAAATAGCTATGGTTATTCCACTACATAAGGGCGGAGATCTGGAAGATCCCGCAAATTTCAGGCCCATTTCATTATTATCGACCCTTTCAAAAATTATTGAACGATTGGTGAAAAAAAGGTTGATGTCCTTCTTCTCGATAAACAATGTACCACAGATGCTATATTCTCTTTTCTAGAGAATGCATACTCTAGCATGACTGATGGCAAGGCTGTTGCAGCGGTGTTTTGTGATTTCTCGAAAGCTTTCGATTGCGTTGATCATAAAACACTGCTGCGGAAGCTCAGCCATTATGGGATAAGAGGAACAAATTTGAACTGGTTCGGTTCATATTTGACAGGACGTTGCCAGGTTGTGAAAACATCAAGTGGACAGTCGGATCTCAGTGACATAAAACATGGAGTACCTCAGGGGTCTGTTTTGGGACCAATGTTGTTTTTAATATATTTAAATGACTCAATGACCATTAATATCGCAGGACGATTTACTGTATTTGCCGACGATACCACTATTATATGGAGCAATAAAGAAATAAATCAGCTATCAAATATGATAAAAATAGATGTTCAAAAAATTCAAACCAGGTGTAACGCGAACTCTCTATGCTTCAACCTGAACAAAACTAAACTAGTTACTTTCAAATGTAAACTAGACGATTTGGAATTGAAAAACCACTACATAGAAAATAAACAGCACACTAAATTCCTAGGTATTTACATAGATAATAAATTAAACTTCAAAGAACATGTATCCCATTTGAGTAAAAAATTTTCTAGTGGATGTTATGCAATTAGAGTGATATCGAATGAGCTAGGGTATACTACAGCTAGAATGGCTCACTTTGCTTCGATCGAATCTCATATTCGCTATGGAATAGCCTTCTGGGGACATTGTAACTTACATTTACATAATATGATATTTGCTCTTCAGAAGCGAGCATTGAGATATATTACAAAGTCGAAATCGAGAGATCACTGCAAGCCCCTATTTATCAGCCACAAAATACTAACTGTAACCTGTTTATACATATTGGAAACAGTATGCCTAATACATAAAAATAAAACTAGCATATACTCTGCCGGATCCAATATGTCGCAGTACCAGACAGGACCATATGCTTTATTTACCTATTCCAAAATTCGCTTTGACTAAGCATTCTCTGATTTATGAAAGTATCAAGGTATACAATCATCTTCCTACCATTCTGAAAAATATTACAGAATTAAAAAAATTCCGAAGATCAGTCCAAGATCTTTTAATCGAAAAGGCCTATTATTCGATCTATGAATTCTACTGTGATAACCTGTAAATTCTAACAAGAGATAACCTGTAATTTTAACCAGACTTTAAATGTTCACCTAAACAAACCATAATTTTTTTAGTTTTTGTTTGTGAAATCTGAAATTTTGATGTTTGTAATGCCTATATATTTGTTTTTTTGACATGTGTTCTATTATATGTGTATTTCATGCTTTGTCAACAAGATTTATTTTCTTTGACAATAAAGTATATTTTGACTTGACTTGACTTGATACGAAGTGGTGGTAGTATCACATTTTTCAGATCAATCAATCAAACGCTTGAATAGATGGCTTCTTGTTTATCTTGTAAGAACCAAATGTTTTCGTGAGGCAGAAATAACAGTCCGTAGCGTGATTTGTTAGTGGGGAGAACATGGGGACGCCGAAGTGCAGTTTTTTTTTCTGAAGCCCAATTTGAAGCTACAATTTTCACACACTACTTCAGGAACCCATTTTTCGTCAAGGTTCTTTACCGAGATTTGGAAGTATTGGAAGTACGCCCGTTTTACTGCTTCTGTGATTGGTCTCTTAGTCTTTGTTACAGGATAATTTTACCACAAACATAGCAAAAGTTGTTTGGATTCAATTTACACTCTCTTAAAAACATTTTAAAACAAATTAAACGCCTAACATTATTCAAATATGACTTCAACGAATGACACGCTAGATATCACGAACAAACGAAGAAAACAACATTGCTTAAAAATTCTTGTGGGTATATTTAAAAAACTTGACGTGATAAAAACACGTTTCATATATTTTTGTTATGAGGAAGTACACATAAAACGAGTTCGGTATAATTTATTTTTGGGTAAAAACAATATATTTTTTTGTAAACTTGTGTTATTATACATGTACATGGACTTGGACTTTGTTGGTCCGGTTGAGGCCATGGCACGATTCGGTCTAGTGAGCAAAGTAGGGTAAACATGTTTCTATTTGTATAAGTTCTATTTGCAACTAATTAGTTCTCTAATACTTATTCTAGTTATTCTTGAAAGGCCACACAAATTCGCTTCCTCGAACCTCAAAATACTGGTTTTTAAAAGAACTATGTTGGCCAAACTGAAAGGACTAGTAGTGCTTTGAAGAACATATCACACGTATTTGGAAAAAACATTGAAAAGTAAGAAAAATCCCCCCAAAAAAAAACAAATTTACTTTTGACAATATTATAAACTGTCTTAATCCCTCCTATTGCAGTGACTATTAAAATTAATTAGTGTATCAAACGTGTTTATTTTTCCGAACGAAAATCAATATAAAAAGTGAGATAAATATAAATTGTTTTCAATAATTCACACCAAGTAAAAACTGTTTTGAATAGGAAAAAAATCCAAATGAAAACTTTTTTCATAAAAATCGATGTTTTCCTCAAAAAACTCTGGAATTTGTCTGCTTCCATGAGATGAAAGGGAAAATAATGGGGTGGAGAAAGCACCCTTTTCAAGTGACAAAAAAAGGAGGAAGTATTTTGTTGATGTAAGTTTGACCACGCCAAATGTTTTACAGAGTAGTCCGATTTTTAACCGACGAAAAAAAAGGAGGTTCTCTAGTCGACGCATATTTTTTTTTGTATGATCACGCATAACTTCACAGAATAGTCCGATTTTGATGATTATTTTTTTAATGGATATGGTATACCTCGAAGTCGGTCCCATTTGAAAGAAAAATTCCTCTCCTAAGGGTAGGAAAATGGGGGATGATTTATTGATTTTACACCTGTGAACCAATTTATCTTGAAACTTGGCACATACAGTGCTTCTCAAAAGTCCGCTCCCCCCCTCTTATTTTTGGAACGATTATATATAAACGAGTGAAATTTGGAAACTGAGTATTGAAGGTTGTAAACTTCCCTACTAGTGATGATAGATGACGAAAACGTCAAAGATGACGTCACAAGGCCATTGTGACCAATAATTTTAAATGGAACCCTACGGCAAGCGACACCTCTTTTGAAAGGTATCGAAAAAACCTATTCAATGATACTAATTTTGTTTGTGTTTATGGCAGTTCTAATGGCTCATTAGTAAACATTAAAATTTAAATTCCATTCAGTATGATATTAATTACAGATTTAAGAATCAGTATCTACTTGAAGAAATTGCTCGAAGTGACCTCCATTTACTTCCTGACAGTGAAATATCCTATTTTTAAACTCTTCTCGTACTTTTGCAAATGTGTCTGCGGAAACAGCCTCACATTCTGCAACAATACGTTGTTTTAAAACGTCAATATTGTCAGGTTCAGTGGCGTAAACCTTCAATTTAAGGTACCCCCACAGAAAAAAATCCAAAGGTGTGAGGTCCGGTGATCGAGCTGGCCATTCCGTTGAACCTCGTCGTCCAATCCATCTATCATCTACTCCTCATCAAATACCGTCTTACTGCACCGTAATAGTGTGGAGGAGCACCATCCTGTTGCAATGTTATTTCCAAATTGCCGAATTCATCTGGATTATCTTCCAAAATTTCAAGGATTAACGGTTCTATTGCGTTTTGCAACAGCTCCAGATAAACCCTACCAGTTAAATTAGTATTTGAAAAAAGAGGCCCAACGATGTGGTTTCCCAGGATACCTGCCCAAACATTCACCTTCTGGGGAAATTGGGTATGTGTTTCACGAAACAGGTGAGGATTTGCGTCACTCCAATACCTCACATTCTGTGTATTTACATTTCCATTTAGATAGAAAGTACTTTCGTCACTAAAACAAATTGTTTTGACATAGTCTGGCTGTTGGTTAATTTTAGTTTCCATATTTTCACAAAATTCTAGTCTTCGGTCTGGGTCGTCGTCGGAGAGTTGATGAACCATTTTTAATTTGTATGGATGAAATTTGTTTTTTTTCAAAACCCTGTGTACTGTACATTGACTGACTTCACAGGTAGATGCAACGTGAGTTGTTGAAGAAGTAGGATTAACTATTACTTCTGCCAGTATATCAATTTCTTTGTCATCAGAAATTTGTGCTCTGCCAGATCGTTTCGCATCATTATTACTACCCGTTGTTTCAAACTTACGAAGAAGCTCTCTTAAATAAGTCCTCGAAACGGGGCGATCGGGAAACCTCTCATTAAAAATGCGTACTGCTGCATGAATATGTTGTCCAGTTTCACCAAGAATTGGGATCGCTGCTACTTTATCACCTAAAGCACGTACCATTTCGCTTCTTGAAGCACTTAAACGTTCGGCTCACAACATTTTAACAAATTATTAAAATGTACAAAAATATTAAAAGTACCAAAAGCTGCTAAAACAGTTGAACGTTCGATCAACAATACACAAATTATTAAATGTACAAAAATTCGGACAATTACAAAAACATCGAATTAGGGAGACTAACAGAAACGTCAGCTTATTTGACAACTATCCAGAGGCGGAGCTTGAATTTGGAATTTTAGTATAAACTGATTTAATTCATCACAGCTTTGCGTTTTTCAAAAGCGAGTTGCCAAAACTGCCATAAACACAAACAAAATTAGTATCATTGAATAGGTTTTTTCGATACCTTTTGAAAGGGGTGTCGCTTGCCGTAGGGTTACATTCAAAATTATTGGTCACAATGGCCTTGTGACGTCATCTTTGACGATTTCGTCATCTATCATCCCTAGTAGGGAAGTTTACAACCTTTAATATTCAGTTTCCAAATTTCACTTGTTTATGTATAATCGTTCCAAAAATAAGAGGGGGGGGGAGCGGACTTTTGAGAAGCACTGTATATGTAGTTCTGATGATACCAAAACACATGAAAATAAATGTGTTTTAGGGTTTTCGAAAATTCAACCCTAAAGGGTAAAATAGGGGTTGAAGGTCTGTATAGTTAGGGTCATCAAAATTGGTATTTGGGGGTAATTGTTACAAATAAAAAATGCATGTTTGGTGTTATTGCCCTAAAGGGGTAACCCTAAAGGAGTGAAATGGGGGTTAAATTGGGCTTGGAAGTTTCATAGGAATTCAAGGTGGGGTCATAAAAATTGGTATTTGAAGTCTCCGTTACAAATAGAAGAAATATGTATTTCAGGGTTTTTAGAAATTCAACCCCTAAAGGGGCGAAAGTTTGTAATGGGGGTTCCGTTAGTTTTAAGTTAGGGTATAAAAATTAGTATGGGAAAAAATTTTTAAAGGGGGGGGGGGGGGGTGAATGTTTGTGTGAGGGTTCCGATAGTTCTGAAGTAAGGGGAAAATTGGTATTTGAGGTCTTTCTTACAAATGAAGAAATACGTGTTTCAGTATTTTTAGAAATTTCGTCCCTGAAGGGGTGAGTGAATTTGTAATAGTTGTCACAAAAAATACAAAGTTCAACGCGGTTCAAGTAGCAGGTACCAGCTAGTTATAGTATAGAACAGTTAATAATTGAAGTAAGCAATTAGTAGATTTTAGCCACAAAAAAAATACAATTAAAAACTTTTTAACAAAAAACTTAACCGACGAAAGAAAAAACTGAAAAGCAAAAAATTAAATGAATCTTTTTAGTATTTCTTTTTATTTCGGTTTGGGATACAAACAGGTTGGAACCCAGTACAGTATCCACTAATACATGAAGTAACTCAGATTTACAACTAGTAGAGCTAATAAACTAAAATATTAATAAACTAAAAATACAAGTCCACAATGTTCGACAGAATAAAAACTTTTTAACAAAAACTTAAACCGACGAAATACGGAACTGAAAAGTAAAAAATAAAATAAACCTTCTTAGTCTCAATAACTAAGCTCTTAAACTAATGTAAGTAACTAATTTTGAGTCGGCGCCAAACAAACAAGCAAATGAATTAGATAAGTCGTAAAATGATGGCATCGAGTTGCACGGTGACATTCTGATAATTTTTTTGAAGTAATTTAATGATCTTCGTTGATTGTTCTTTGGCGCCGACTCAAAATTAGTTACTTACATTAGTTTAGGAGCTTAGTTATTAAGACTAAGAAGATTTATTTTATTTTTTACTTTTCAGTTCCGTATTTCGTCGGTTCAATTTTTTGTTGAAAAGTTTTTATTTTTCAATTTTTTGTGGCTGAAATCTACTATCTACTACTTTTTGTTTTTTTATCACTTCCAAAATACTTACTTACCCACCTTACTTCAACTATTACCAGTTAAATAATATAATTATCTACTTTTACTATTTGTTGTAATATAAATTATTTTTGTTGTTCTGGTTAGTTTATTTCATTACTTTGTATATCATTCCATCCCCTCATAGAATATAATGATTGTGAAGGATGTAGGAGAACAAAAATAATGACATTAGCGATCTGTCATTGTCAACTACATATGTGTGCAAATGTTCACAAGTGAAGAATCAATTATTTCCTATTTTTCTACCCGTAAGGGTGGATAATCCCATTCGAAATCCAAGTATGATCAACTATGAGGTATACCCTATCTAATAAAAATAGAATCATCCAAATCGAAGAACTCAGTACAAAGTTATGCCTGATAGAATCGGTTAACGGACCAGAATTCAGAGGGTGAGTGATCAATATCCTTCATTTTGCTACCCTTAGGGGTGAATTTCATCTTTTAAATTCAAATGGGACCAACTTCGAAGTACACCCTATCCACTGAAAAAAGAATTATCGGAATCGTACGTCTCAGTAAAAAGTTATGCGTGATAATACATAAAAAAATAAAAAATATACGCGTTGACTAGAGAACCTCCTCCTTTTTGGTTTCGTCGGTTAAAAATGTGTTTTGCAGTGGTTTTGAAAAGATTGGCGATATCCAGTCCATAAAGTTAAACAGAAAAAATTTGTTTGGTAGAAGTTTTGAAAAGTGAGAGTGATAAACATGATAAGTCTATTTCGGAACAATATTTGTTAAAGCTATCAGTGAGCCGAGGAAGGGGGGCGTTTTAAGGGGGGCGTTTTGACCCAAATTAGTATTTCTATGAGGGAAACTACGAAAAGTTCTATTTCTGGTGTTTCTACATGTATTGAAACTAAGTACAGGATTTGAGGTGCATTCAAGTCATTGTTGAGGATTTTGAACATAAACACTAAATCTGTGATAATCCTTCGTTTCTCTAGCGAGAGAATGCCAAATGTTATTCTTGCTGAATTTATGTCATCCACGTTAAAAACTCCATTCAATCGCCTGTTTAAAAATCTGATGAATCTATTATTTACAAAGCATTTTTCCAAGATGGATATTCAACAAGGAACGTGAGTTATATAGGAGATTAAGTTTCCAGATTGATTTCTTTATACATTCTGAAACGTGCTTTTGGAATCTCAAGGTGGAATCGGTTCACAATCCCAAGTTTTTTGCCACGACGGCAAAGTTTATTGGGTCATTATTAATGGAAATGTGCATATTCGCAATCAATGTCGCTCTGGCCTTGTTATTACCGAAAAGCAAAGCTGTTGAATTGTTAGGATTTAGAGCCAGATAACGATCACGGGAGATTTTGTGAATGATGTTCAATTCCCTATTGATTATTCGACAGCTGTTCAGTATAGCTGCACACCTCTGAAGCCATAGGTGTGCAGCTTTTGAAGCACTATTCTGTGATTGACATAGTCAAAGGTATTTGATAGATTAGAGAACATTGCCGAAGCTACTTCCCCGTCATTCAACCTAAGGTACAGCCGCTCAAAAAATGCGAATATTGCATCATTGGTATTTTTTTAGGTTTGAAAACCATATTGATCTGTACTAAGAATACCATTTTCACTTATAAACTTTACCTTCCTTTTTTTAACTAATCTCTCGATTACTTTCGCTAACACAGGTAGCAAGCAATCGGTTTGAAAATTTGGAGGAGAATTGTGGTCACCACCTTTATATACTGGAATGAGAATGATTTTTTAAACAGCCAATAGGAAAAACACCAACTGTAATATAATGGTTGACTGCTTCTGCCAAAACTTGTAGTTGTGTAAACGGTAATTTGAGCAGTATATTCAGTATTAATACTATAAGTACTTCAAAATAATCAGGTTATACATCGATAATGTAATTTGTAATTATGCAGGAAGTTTGAGATGTATAACGTTATTTATTTTGAAGTACGTATTGTATTTGATGCGATAATTTTTTGAGTAAATTAAGTAAATACAAACAATTCAATTATTTAAATACAAATTGGTACAATGTAAGTTACAATTATTGTATACTATGCTTTTTTAACTGAGTTATTTTCTGCCCTGGAAACGTGGCTACTGCTCATTGAAGTGCTGGAAATACCGAAGGTGTTATTACTTGAACCTGTAGAGTTTTTAAAATTGGATCTCATCTTATTTATTATGTTTTGGTGATGTTGTTCATCTAACTGTAGGTATGGTTTGATATAATTGCTATTACCATGTCCTGTTATTTTAATAAGTTCTTGTTCCGATACACCTGCTTTTGCCAATTGTGAAACAGCAGTGGCTCGCTGAGAATGATTTGAAAATGTTTTGTTTGTCATATTTAAATTTTCCAATTCTGCAGACTTTCTGGTCCATTTACTAATTTCATGCACTCCAATTGGCATATTTTTGTACCAGCCAAGGGTTTTTTGTTTTCTCGAGTTGGGATTTACTGTCAGAAATCTGTTTTAATATTGATGTTTTCGCTTCTTTCTATCATTAGTTTATCTAGAAGTCTCACTGGACAACCCTTACTTCATTATGGTTGGGTACAAGCCATTTATTATTAGCACAAGGTTTTGCTCCTCCCTGTGTGGTTTTGGTAAAAATAGGATTATATTGTATTCTACCAGTTGGAGTATCATAATTTCCAGTTGACTTTTGAAAATAATGAGTCAAGCATGACGCTCCTTCATTTCCTCTCCACGCAAGTTCTACAGAAGCAATTAAGAATGTTTTTATTTGTAATCCTTCCGTTGTATTTTCATCCCACGCTTCTATCATTGATAGGTACTCGGTATCTTTAAATGCTGATGCACTAACCTTTCTCTTGTCCGGTAACATTTGAAGTTCTCTTCGTTTTGAATTTCTTGCGTTTCTTGCGGCTAAAAATATGGGACTAGAGAATGGATCAATTACTCTATTACACTCCTCCATATATATTTTTCTTGTATTTGTTTTGCCGTTACGTTCGTTTTAACCACATTGTCTCTATAATTTTCTCCATTACCTTTTCGCATATTGAAAGCCCAATCTTTCAAAATGGATGCTATAATTTCAGTGGAAATTGATTCATTTAGTACATAGTTTATTTCACTACAAAACGTAAGAAATTGTTTCCATACGTACTTTTTTGTTTTCACTGTATTATGAGGCTCAGTATTTTGTATACTTTCGTCTATTGCATTTGATGATAAATCTCCGAATCTACTCATTTTTGAACAATTATTGATAAACGTCAAAATTTTACGGTCCCGTTAGTTTTTGTATTGTTGTATATTGATGTCGATGTGGTGGAGCTACTCTATGTATAATCAGGTATTATCGAAATTGTACAAGGTAACTTAACTAAATTGAACGCTCTGATTGGTTAAAAATTACACGAAAAAATAATCACTGAAATATCATCCCATCCCGATGAATTATTGTTTTTTATATCAACGATGATTTCTTTGAGCTCAGTGGCATCTGTGGGAGTGAAATAAAAACTTTCTGGTGTAGAAATATGGTCTAGATACATACTGGGGTCAACCATGTATGCCATCGATAACTAAGAATCCCATAATTTTATCTCTATAAATTCCAGCCCACATATTTACTTGCACGAACGTTAAAAGTGGGTGCCCCAGACAATATTACTACGTGGAATATTATTTTCGGTATCATGCAGGCATTAAATTGACAATTTGGATTTCATTCTGTAAGTATCCGAATATGCAGCACGATTATGACATGTTGAGTAGGTATTTGATTTTTGTTAATACCCAAACAAGAAAAGAAAATATAGTGCGCGTCAAAATTATGGAACAAATTCGATATTTCGCAAGCCATGTACTTTTGACAAAAATCCTGAAATAGGTCGATTTTTATTTTAAAATGACGATTTTTTTATGTATATTATAAAGAGGTTATGTCACTGGTTTTGACATGGTGACGTAATCGGTAATTTTTTTAAATTGGAATAGATGTCTTGTGATACCTCATCTGGAAGGCCTTTCAATACTGCATTCAATGATAATAATTAATTAGATTTTTTTTTGTACAGGGTGAACAAAAATTAATATTTTATTTCAATAAGAGAATAACTTTATATCCAACAAAATAGAACAGTTAAATAAGATGTTCGAAATGCCATCCACCAGTCTCTTGACAATAAGCAAATCTACGGACACATTCCTCTTGCACATTGCGAATAACTTCCGGAGTAATTCTGTTAATTTCGATCCTAATTCGATTTTTCAACTCTTGTAGATTTTGCGGCCTATCTACATAGACCTTCGATTTCAAATAACCCCACAAGAAAAATCCAGGGGCGTAAGATCTGGAGATCTTGGGTGCCACTCTATCGGTCCGCGTCTACCAATCCACCTCCTAGGAAAACAGTTATTCAAAACTCGCGAACATCACGTGCATGGTGCGGGGTGCACCATCTTGTTGCAACCAAATACTTTCATTTGGTGAGTTAGGATTGTTGGCGTTTGGAAAAATATCGGCAAGGCTAGGTATGAGTTCATTTCTTAAAAATTCCAAGTAACGCTCCCCTGTGAGATTTCCTTCGAATAAATACGGGCCAATAATCCTGTCGTTTATTATCCCTGCCCAAACATTGACTTTCTGAGGGTATTGAGTATGCCCGTCCATCATCCAGTGAGGACTATCCCTACTCCAATATCTGCAATTCTGACGATTTACTGAACCATTTAGGCAAAACGTAGCCTCATCGGAAAACAGAATTTGTTTTATAAAACGTGGATTGCGGTTACACAAATCCTGCATTATTTCACAGAACTCCATACGGCGATCGGGATCATCATCATTGAGTTGTTGATGTAGCTGTATGGATGGTACTTTTCTGCTTTTAGAATACGTAATACAGAACTTTGGGATATGTCAAGGTCTGCTGCAATTTGTCGTGAAGTATTGTGAGGATTATTCTCTACACCCAATAGAACATCAAGTTTCACGTTTTCTTCTATTTTAGGACGTCCAGCATTCGGAATATGTTTGACATGACCAGTTTCTCTAAATTTTTTCTCAATCTTACTGAATGTTGAATGACTGATAGGTCTATTTAGATACTTCGCATTGAACAAGTCGCATACCTCTTGCTGAGTTCTGGTTCTATCTCCACATCCAATAAAAATTAAAATTTCTATGCGTTGGGTTTCACTTGAAGTAGCCATAGTTTACTTTTATTTGACACTAACTTGCCTATTATGGCATTAATTTGTGATTGTCTTTTGTTTCCATTTTAGACTAGGAAATAGCTAACTATTGATATTTGGAAAGGATCCATTGGTGTAGTAGAGCACTGACTCACTAGTCTGCCAGGGCAGTCTAAGGGATTAGAGCCTTGGCTCAAAAAAGTAAAATTTTGCATTTTTAAACACGCTTTTATTATCTTTACTTGTAACTAAATAACTCACAATGTAATAAAATCTTGGAAGTAAATATTCACCCACTTCCAATCTTCCGAATAATCTGAAATTTGTCACACATATCAAGGACCGATGACAATACAAGAATTTCATAATCATAATGTAATAATAATAAAAATATATTTTTCCAAACGCCAACAATCCTAACTCACCAAATGAAAGTATTTGGTTGCAACAAGATGGTGCACCCCCGCACTATGAACGTGATGTTCGCGAGTTTTTGAATAACTGTTTTCCTAGGAGGTGGATTGGTAGACGCGGACCGATAGAGTGGCCCCCAAGATCTCCAGATCTCACGCCCCTGGATTTTTTCTTGTGGGGTTATTTGAAATCGAAGGTAGATAGGCCGCAAAATCTAAAAGAGTTGAAAAATCGAATTAGGATCGAAATTAACAGAATTACTCCGGAAGTTATTCGCAATGTGCTAGAGGAATGTGTCCGTAGATTTGCTCATTGTCAAGAGACTGGTGGATGGCATTTCGAACATCTTATTTAACTGTTTTATTTTGTTGGATATAAAGTTATTCTCTTATTGAAATAAAATATTAATTTTTGTTCACCCTGTACGAAAAAAAATATAAATAATTATTATCATTGAATGCAGTATTGAAAGGCCTTTCAGATGAGGTATAACAAGACATCTATTCCGAATTAAAAAAATTACCGATTACGTCACCATGACAATACCAGTGACATAACCTCTTTAGAATATACATAAAAAATTCGGCATTTTAAAATAAAAATCGACCTATTTTAGGATTTTTGTCAAAAGTACATGTCTTGCGAAATATCGAATTTGTTCCATAATTTTGACGCGCACTGTATAAATGGGGAAATTTTTAATATTTATGCAATAACTTTTCTACGTCAACGTCTCATAAAACTGGGATTATTTTTTTAGAGTATTATGCTTTGTATGGCAAACGAATTTAAAGTATCATTAGATCCTGCTATATTTTCAAGTTTTCTCTGTGCTTAACCGTTATTTTGTCCTGTGAAGGTCAACCATTGTTTGTAAATCTGATGAAGAAATACGAGCGATCAATATGAGCATAAACGGTAAATCCCAACAAAAGTTCCCCGCCCATTCCTAGAAACGCACGTTGCATGGATGTATCAATTATATTCTGGGTTATTTTTCATTCCGCTGGGTACTTCGTATAATGTGTATTATGGAAATGGTGATATGATTTCCGAACAAGGCCGAGCCCCAGTGACGGATCCAGGGGAGTTTGCGGGGGCCATGAAAGGATGTATAATTCCAAATTAATATCATACCTAAATCTTGAAAAGGGAAACATTCTCAATTGAATATTGATGGAAAGATTTTTCTGTGAATTGAAAAATCCACGATTAAAATGAAGTTATTTTTTGTGAATGTCTAACAGAAAACAACTACTTCCCCGGCTAAAGCCACGCTGGACATTGAACTACATCTGATAGATATTCTGAAAAGGCCCTAACTCAAAAGAAAAAATCTGAAATTGAAAATTTGCATTTTCATTCAGATAGTTATTTGATTTTCTATTCAGTCTTAATTAAGAACTCATAAAGATGAATGAGGCAAGAAAATGTTTTCCAAAGGTACTCACCAGAAATCATTCGTAACATTGACGCAGGAGAGACATCCAATCACTAAGTCTTCAATACATTTTTGTCGACGAAAATCTATTTCACGCTTCCACGATCATCAGGAAGACCGGAAGAAATTAGAAACACATTTTCAAGAAGCAATCTCACTTTGCAAAGATGGAAAACGTTAGAATCATTTCTTTGGAAGACACTTTGAAATTAGTGTTTTCTGACATTAAAACCTGTCATGGGGTATGATAGATTGATTTGTTGAAAATATAAACAGGATGTTCATAAAATCAGATGTGGAATCATCTGCGACTGAAAGATAAACTTTAGTCACTATCTTCCATCGTCAAGAAAACCTCTTGTGGGGTATTCATGTTGAAAAGGGAAACATTCTCAATCTTTCCATCAATATTCAATTGAGAATATTTCCCTTTTCAACATGAATACCCACAAATATCTTGACGATGAATATGACTAGTTATCTTTCAGTCGCATGATTCCATCTGATTTATGACATCCTGTTATATTTTCAAAAATCAATCTATCATACCCATGACATTTAATCAGAAACACTAATTTCAAGTGTCTCTAAAGAAATGATTCTAATTTCTCTTTCAATGAATTCTTAAATGTCCATTCCGTTTTCCGTGATCGTAACGTAATGTTTTCGTGACAAAAACATATTAACTGAATCTCTCCTGCGTCAATTACAATGATTTCTGGTATCTCTTTGAAACATTTGTCTCATCTTTATGAGTTCAAAAGACTGAATAGAAAATCAAATAATATCTGAATGAAAATGCAAATTTTCAATTCGATTCTTTGATGAGCACTTTCAGAATATCTATCGATGATTCAATTCCAGCGTGGCTTTAGCCGAAAGTTGTTTCTGTTGAACATTCACAAAAATAACTTCATTTTAATCGTGGATTTTTCAATTCACAGAAAAATCTTTCCATCAATATTCAATTGAGAATGTTTCCCTTTTCAACATGAATACCCCACAAGAGGTTATCTTGACGATGGAAGATAGTGACTAAAGTTTATCTTTCAGTCGCAGAAGATTCCACATCTGATTTTATGAACATCCTGTTTATATTTTCAACAAATCAATACCTAAATCATTCCAAAATTTGGTAATTGTTTCATGTTTAACGATTCGGTTGCCAAGGTAGTAAGCAATGTTCAGAAAATAGTACATTGTGTACCTAGTAGTAAAAGCAATACATTTCCGGACGACAATGTAAATTGCAAGCATTGAATGTCGGACTATGCCTTTACTACGAGGTACAAATACTATTTTTTCTGTAATCGCAATCAACATTATCATTAATTAAGAAATTTTTATAAATGCATAACAATGTTTGATTACCGTCTTATTGCCTATGAAATCGTTTCTTTGACAATATTCAAAATGGACAGTGATGATGATGTCCAGGTATGCGGGACAGCACCAAATTTAATTTTTTTTTTTTTTTATGTTCTGGTTCCCACGAAAAGGAATATCCTGTAATGTTCAGAGAACATCGTGGGAACCAAGGGAAAGAAGGTAGGAGTTGGTGTTCTTCTTAAATTTCTGGAGGTTGTATGCCTCGGGGAACACCTCCCTAGGCAATGAGTTCCAAAGCCTCGCTGTTCGTTGGATGAACGAGTCTTTGGAAAGTGATGTTCTGCAGGTCTCCAAAGTGACCACGAAGGGGTGTGATGACTGAACTTGACGGGTTAGTCTCGAAGAGACTGCCAAAGCAGGAACGATTGTTGATATTTCAGAAGAGCATCGCCCATGAAAATATCTATAAAATAGAGACAAATCGCCAACTTTTCTACGGTGTTCCAGACAAGTGAGCGAGTTTGTAAGCGAGGCATCACCGACGAGACGAATTGCCCTTTTTTGGACAGAATCCAATAGCCTCAGGATATGTTTAGGTGCCGCGCTCCAAATATGGGAACAGTATTCCAGGACAGGTCGGATCTGTGCCTTCTAGATCATAAGCAGCTGAGTGGGGGTGAAATAGCTCTTGGCACGAAACAAAAAACCAAGTTTTGGGATGCACTTTTGGCAATGGACCTCACGTGATTTTCCCAGGAAAGGTTATTGCTGATAGTAATACCAAGCATCGATATGGATGACTTCAGTGGTATGGTTACTCCTGACAAAGTTATGTTAGGCACAGTGAGATCGGCTTTTCTAGAGAAAAGACATGCTTGTGTTTTGTTTGCATTGAATTCTACCAAGTTTATAGATCCCCACTCGAGAATTGTTGCTAAGTCCATATTTATATTATTAACATTTCTTCCTCGTTCATTTCTGGTTTCACAGGCTGATATAGGGGCCCTGGAAGAGAAAGCGGTATGGAGGGTACTATCATCGGCAAAGCTGTGTACTGGACATGAAGTTGCTTTCAACAGGTCGTTGATGTGAAGTAGAAATAGTGTTGGTGCGAGAATAGATCCTTGCGGAACACCAGCATTTATGAGTAGAGTGTCAGATGAAACTCCATCGACCACTACATGGAGAGACCTGTTTTAGAGAAAACTAGTAAGCAGAGAACACAGCTGAGGGGGCAAGCCATAAGACGGAAGCTTGGCGAGGAGTCCCTGGTGCCAAACTCGATCGAACGCCTTGGAGATATCTAATGCCACAGCTAAAGTTTCTCCATACTTTTCAATAGATAGCTGCCATATATGTGAGACGTAAGCGAGCAGGTCACCAGTTGATCTCTGATGGCGGAAGCCATATTGCCTATCGTTGACAATTCCTGAGTCTTCCAGATATTTCATGAGCTCGATGTTGATGGCTTTTTCCATGACCTTTGGAATAATAGATAGCAGTGCGATAGGTCTGTAGTTGCTAGGTAGGGCCTTTTTGCCTTTTTTAGGGACTGGCTGTACTCTTGCAATTTTCCAATTGGACGGAAAAAACCCCAAATTGTAAGAGTGGTTGAACAACTTGCAAAGAACAGGTGTTAGTTCGGGGGCACATTTCTTGAGAACAATCGGCGGGATTCCGTCAGATCCACAGGCTTTGTTGGTGTTGAGACCCAGCAAAATCTTTCTGATAGTACGTTGGCGAAAGGTGATCTCGGGCATGTGACTGTCAATAGGTGTAATGTTAGGGGGTTGTTTTCCCGATGAATCCAGAGTGGAATTTCCAGAAAATAGGTGCGCAAAGATATTGGCTTTTTCCTGGGCAGTCGTTGCTAGTGTTCCATCTTCTTTGGTTAGAGGAGGAAATGAGCTGGAAGTGAAGTTTCTTCCCACAGCTTTGGCGAAAGACCAAAATAAACGGGATCCGTTAGGACATTCAGCAAGTTTTCATCTTATTTTGGCATTGTGGGCATCTTTTGAGCATTCTATTCTCTTTGCATATGCCTCTAGCCTCGACATATGCTGCTCTGGTCTCAGGGCCCGGATTTTTTAGCCATCGATGTTATGCTGCCTGTTTGGAAGCCACAGCTCTAGAGCAGTTTCTGTTAAACCAGGTCTTATCGGATGATGTTCTTCTTTCGGTATTCGGTATGTAAGTTTGCATCCCCAACATGATGATTTCAGAAATTGTCTCAGCACATCGTGTTGGATCTACTGAAGAGAAACAAACTCTCTTCCATGGAAACGCTGAGAAAAACATACGAAGACCTTCCCAGTCGGCCGAATTGTAATGCCACATGAGACGGGGTGGTATTGTGCAGCTCGAGGTAAATGGAAATTTTTGGGGCAAACTTCTATTCTATACGGGTCAGGATTGGTGGTGAGGAAAAGATCTAGTGTATTGGCAGACTGGTTGTTGACATCAGGGATGCGGGTTGGTAGCTCGACCAGTTGTTCTAGACCATGAGTGATGGCGAAGGCCTCGGCTTGACGACCCGCATCATCTGTTTTGTTAGAGAATTTGAGCCAGGCAGCGTTATGTACATTAAAGTCTCCCATGATTATGGTTTCAGCTGTTGGATGGTTCTCCTGAATGTAGTCCAGTTTGAGTGATAAAAACTCAAAGAGGTCGTTATATGAAGGTTCATTAGGTGATAGGTAAAGGCAGCAGAGGAACTTAGTCAGTTTGGTATCAGATAGCTTGAACCACATCACATCAAAGTCTTTCGGTTCCAAACTCTCTTCACGCTGGCATGAAAGGTTAGCCTTAGCGTAAAGGCAGACTCCACCTTTGAACCTGAATCGAGAATGGAGTTCGTAACCAGGACAAAGCATATGGACCTTGTTGGTGGACGAGTTTACTTGTGTTTCTGTTAGAGCCAGAATATCCGGTTTTTTCGTCTGTAGGTGATGGTGGACGTCATTGATGTTCTTGTTGAGTCCGCGGATGTTGCAAAAATTAATCTTTAATGTTGAGTCCCCTCGAGTACCTCTCGCCTGGAAATCCGAATGGAGAGGTATTTTGCTTCCGGAGTGTCCTACTCTAGGAGACTTCATCATTAGTAAATGCTGCTGAAAATGTCATCTCAAATTTATTGCCAAATAAATCCAAGGCAAAATATGAATACGCTTACAAACGTTTCATGGATTATTGCCAAGAAAAAAAGACGACCTCCCGATCTGAAAATGTCATGATTGCATAACCATATTATTGGAACAATCAAGTCTTCGATCCAAAAGATTACAATCAATATTTTGATATTTGTTTTACCAACGTTAAACTCATTTCATTATTTAAATTTTTCGACTATTATATACACAACACTATAACTGATAAAATCGTCAAACAGAATAAGGATGCCGCTAATCTTTTTACATCGAAACTGAGGAAAACAAAGAAAAATTAGAAACTTGCACATTATGCAAAGTGAGGTTAACCATTGTTGACAGATCACCAAATAATTCAAACAATGTTGCCAAAGCCAAACAGTACAAAACAACAGAAACCGAAATGTAATTGTGTTTGGGATTTGAGTATAATTTGTATCATTCTTGAGAATTTTATGAAGGGTACCTATATTATGCATTAATAATGTTTTGCTTGCGAAATGGTAACTTCCCAGAAATTTCTGAGATATATTTCCATTTTCTTCATAGTTATTTTCCAGAAGAAAAACCAACCTTTTCAAAACAAAATATCAACTTTGAATTTTTAATGAACATTATGATGAGTTTCGACGATTCTTATATATGAGAATGGATATCAGAAATACCAGGGACATAAATGGGACAACCTATGGATATACCAGATGGGATGTCCTCTGGACATCCTCTGCGGGACATCCCCTGAATGTCCCAATCATGTCCTTGTACCGCGGTACATAAAAAGGACATACCTAGGACATCCCTGTGTTGGTAGGGAGGCGTCAGAAAGGATCTCTAAAAATGTTTTATTTACAGCGATTTAATGTGCCCAATGGGAATGTTTTGTAGTGTCTCTGAAAAGGCTATAAAAAAAACTTAGGACAAGTTCTTTTTGTGACATCCCAGGGACATCCTGAGAATCGCCACCTATGGCGGACATTGGCTGTTCTATAAAAGTTCTATTCATGTATGAACAAAACATCGCAGTGGATGTTCAATTTCTCAAAATCTCGTACTTTTTAACATCTCTAAGATGTTTTTGTCCTCGCTGGGCTTGTATTGAGAGACTCTGTACGATTATTTATCAGATGTGGTCTAACGTTCGTCGAGATGTCAGTCAGGAAAGTAGTTGTTTTCTCTTTACCCACTATTAACCTCAAACCCATGGAGGGTCATTTTCATAGGAACAACAAACCAGTGGAATAATGCAAAAATACTACTTCTAATGTTTTATTAAAAAAATGCAATAGTTTCATCGAATGTAAATGATGTTTGTCAATTCGAAAATATAAAAATGAATTTCATTATGAATTAATTTACTTGCATTGAAAATGCAGCGTAAAATTCATTAAATTAATAACTTAACATAGTTATAATAAATAATTCCCAAGGTCAAAAAATACCTACGGTACATTGTGATTTTGGGAGTAAAAGTGAACTTTCCTGTAACGAGCACGAAGATTGACGGACAACGCAAACCATGTCAGTCACCCAAATTCACTTTTACGCCAAATAACACATGCTTTTTTTCTCTCCAAACGTCAATACATACAATTCTCCAATGAAATAAGGAAATGTACTTCCATTTCACTTTGTTCTGATGTAGTAAAAGTACCCACTTTCAATCCGGCGGAGTAAAAACACCTACTTTTGAGTCGGGGTGGTAAAAGTGTTCTCTTTCAATCGGGCGGAGGATGTGGCAATTGAATTTGAAGGTTATAAGGAGACTGAGATGCATTTGTGACGTTTGAGGAAAATATATTTTTTGTAAAAATTAAATCATCTTCTAATTCTGCCACATAATAATCATACCTAATGCAAGTAGATTTAATCAGACAAACATACTTGAGAAAAAAATGGAAAAACTGAAAACACAGCCTTTGACAAAACAGGGTGTTTGACATAAGATTCTTTGTTGAGAAATTCGTTGAAAAAAAAAGAGATTACATGAATGAGACACCTTTTATGTAAAACACTCTGCATATGACATATGAAAGAAAACTGATGATATTACCGAATCGGTAAATACAAGGATTCTTTTTTAATAATAAATAATTAGGTAATTCATTAGCAACTGCTATTTATTTAAGTCGTATCCTCATCCTCATATGTTGTGGAAACATATAAAAACATATTTTTCTACTTTCGTACTTGCTTAGATAAATAACAAAATACATATACAAAATTACTTCGTAAGACTGTTCCACACAGCTATCAAAATATGCTTATAATCGTAATAATTTGGTATGAATTTAGTTTAATGGAAAATATGTTAAAGAAAACAATTTGTTTAACTTAAAGCTAGACGTTCCATAAGATGTGGAACTTACTGGTGATAATATATATATTTATATATGTAGCATGGTAAAAAAAGCCCAATTGTCCAATTTGAACGTTACAGAAAAACGTGCCATGAATTCACACGTAGGATAGATTTTTTTTCTAGTTAAAAGATGCCGATTATCTTATGTTTTTACGATAAGAATGTTAAAACGCTTTTTGGGGGTGGTATCAATTTCTTCAATTTTTTTATACAGATGTAAGAATTTATCCCATTCTGCCGCAACCCTCGGCGAAATTGGGGTGGAAAAAATGCAGTTGACTACCTTTTCGTCCCGAACAAAAAAGCCCTCAACAAAAATTGTAGGTGAGGACTAGATATACCCAAAAGGCAAGTGCTCGGGGCAATTTTTTGTATCACCGCGCCTATCAACTCGAGTAAACCATGTTTATACGACTAGAAAACATGTTTATAAACAATTTTTTCCACTTCCGGTGCCTATAGATTCATCTATAAATCTGTCTTTTCTCCTTTTCTGTATCATTGGATACAACAGTTATTGAGTAAAAGAAGAAATTGAGTTATTCAACGTAAATTATCGTTTTCCACTGATAAAACCAGAATTTTATTAAAAACCACCGTCCAAGTCACCTGATTACACTATTTCTAGTTCTAATTTTTAAATTCCCGCCATGTTACAATCATATATGTATTAAGTACCAATATTGATAATAAAGACAGCCAATGTGAAGCCAAAACAAATGAACCAGCACCATCGCTCGGACTCTTTCTAATCGGCAATGCTGAATTGATACGCATGCGCGGAAATGGAGGCGTGACATGTATTGGTTGATGTTCGGTTGCATAACTACGCGCTGCCAATATGACAAAGAACGACATATATAACCCGACTTCACTTTCATTGCATTGCTCTTACGGCCAGTTATCAATATTCGTAGTTAATAAATATATGGTTACAATATGTTACAATTTCACCATTCATTATGGTACCCCTGACAAATCCCCGAGAACAACACTGCTCAGATTTCATTCAGCAACCAATAACAGTTCCCGATGTGAATGAAATGTTATTTGAACTCAAAATGATGTTCTTATTGTATTAGATGACAGCGCACGTTATCACGAACTGATTGGTTGCATAATAAGAACAGTCAGTCAACAGCCAATCAGAAAACAGGACGTCATAGGAAAGCCAAAACCACGATTTAAAAACGCATGTGAAAAAATCAGAGCATGCCGGTTATGCAAATTTGATCCAAAATGCAATGTTTTTCGTGTTTTTGTGGTGAGTTCTGGTCGTAATTGCGTCGGATAATAACGAGAGTTTATAAACGATCCGATTCATGAGAAAAAATATCGGTTTACCCGAGTACATAATCGCGGTGCTAGAAAAAATTGCCCCGAGCACTTGCTGATTTGCCCAAGTGTGTCGGGGGTAGTTAACTGCATTTTTCCTACCCCTTTATCGCCGCTGTGTAAAGGGTTAGGGAACAGTGAGTTTTCCTAGTTGTCCTCATTGAAATTCACAATCTAGAGATTCTTTTATGTGTCCGGGAAAAAAGGTAGATACTTCCGGCAGGTTTTTATGAGGAACCCTGTAGAAAACTTTAGAATCGTCGGGAGATTCAAGGTATATAAATCAACCGGGCTCTTGGATAAATGCTGTCTTGGCAGTGTTACAAACTCCTCGGTGTTATTTTGGACTTTTTCTACATCGATACCGATATAAGAGTTGATTTCCTTCCAGTTTCAGTTCTCGTCAAAATTTCAACTACCCACAAAACCATGCAGATGAATTTTCAACTCAACGTAGAGTTGACTGCCTCAGTCGAATTAACTATCGCCGTACTATCGCTCGTGTACAACTTCACAATGTCCTCGATGGCGGATTTGGAGCCGAAAACTAGCGCCAGCATCGCCGTCACCACCACGACGATGTTCTTGAAGATCTTCCAGTGGAACCTGCCGAAGCCCTTCTCCCAGAACGTCAGCATTTCGATGCCCACCGGCAGAATGAGTCCCAAAAACGAGAAACAGAACGCGCCGATCAGCGATACGAACGGAATGATGGTGGGGAGAGCGATGGCTAGCGAAACGCACAGTATAACCGCTATGATGCGAACGATGTACATCGCTAGTGGTCCTTTGTGTGCATAGCGATCCTTGGCTGCGTTCCACGCCAAGTCAGTGCAGACGGTGAACTGGAGACCGAACGTGCAGAAAGCGGCGCCTGCGACTAAGATGTTGACAGTTTGAGTGGCGCTGAAACAAAAGTCGAAGACATAGTTATTCGAGGATAACGGAGTGAGAAATGTGAGAGTTAGAATGGGGCAAAATATACATTGAGCTGAGATTCGGTGAAATTCGAAAAATGGTCTGTGTTAAAACATTTATTTAATTTCATATTTGAGTTTACAATAATTGTGTATACAGTTGAAATGGAACATATAAATTTAAAAGAAAATAGAATATTATTTATAACCAGACAGTTATTAACTGGTATAAGATTATACATGGTTTTAGAATAATTTGTAATAGAATTAAATTTATTGGTAAATAATAACATATTAACGTAATAACAAATATTCATACATTATTAATAGAATTGAATAATGAAAAAAAATTAATAATACATTCGAAATTAATGAACATAGGATAATAATAAAAAGAAGAAATGGAGGTTGTAAAATGAAATTTACACGGTATCCCAGCAAATGATTCCATTTGAGTGATTATCATTATACAGAGTCACTCACGGTCGATGATAGCTTAGACTTTTACGGAGAACGTGACATAGGATTGTTTTTGTAATTGTAATTTTTTCGCCGGCTAAGGGTCAGACCTTACTTTTTTTTCGTGTCAAACTCACCTTCATGTCTTGCCGTTTTTCTTCTGTTTTGTGTTTTACTACTGAAGATGAACACATCTATGTTCGAAACGCATGAAACTTTTGTAAGACTGTATTTGAGGAATTCCGTTTGATTTTATAGTTCATATAATGAGAAGATTAGTCATTCACAAATATAATGAATATATTCTACTCAATGAAACATTTACTCAGTACAGATGAAGATGAAATATGTTTATTATGGATACTCACTAGTCTTCAATGGGGAGATTTAAGGTAACAGAACCTTTAATAAGGCTTCCATACTTCAAGTATCCAAAGAATCCCACTATGATGTAGACTAGAGTTACTCCACTCATACCTTGGTTCAAAACTCCGCACAATCCAATGAAGTGTTGAGGTTTCTCCATGTTGTTCTCTAATGGCATCACCTAAACAAAGATGGTTGAGGGATGTAACAGGAAAATTAGCCCGATGTACATCTGAAATGGCGTATTGGAGATTTTGGCAGGTATCGCTTTCTAGTTATTTTTAGAATGAAACGAAAGGGGTAGGTAAGTTAGCCTAGCGGTGGAAATGTACCAAATTTGGACATATATTTCATTGGACATTTTCTCATAGTTATCACTTGTGAATTATTTTATCTACGACTGTCAATAAATGCCTTTATTATCTGTTCAATAATAATTTGTAAATGTAGTTCAGTGTTATACTCCTTTTCATTATACACTAGTTGCCTAGCAACTAATGCACAATATTTAAACAACGCACGTGTATGTTTTCGTCACAATGACAAACAAAAACCACCGTAACCCCGCAGACCATACAAATACAAACATAAATGACATAGAATTCAGTGATATAAAGACAGTAGATAAACTATGGGGGTTCTGGCCACTTGAGTCCCTAGGGCTGCCACGATGGTCTGGGACATCTCAGACCTACGTGGCAGTCTACCGACACCGTCAAACACCCCAGACAGGCCTTCCATAACTGACATTTCGGAATTCTCAACATACAACTGTCATATAATGTCCCGAGACATCTCACACCTCCCTGGCAACCTCCAGATACCGCTAAACATCCCAGACGGTGCCCCCATAACGGACATCTTGAAATTCCCAAACTACAATTTTTGTTATTCATGTTTGGGCTCCCATAATGCTTCCATAACGTTCCCAGACATCTCAGTCCTCTGTGGTAGTCTACCGAGACCGATAAACACCCCAGACGCCCCCATAACGGACATCTTGAAATTCCAAACTCGCTATATTTTCTTCTATATATATGGTTGGGGCCCCCATAATGCCTCCAGCCATCTCCAACCCAGAGGCCGATTAACACCCCAGACGAACCCCCCATAACGGACCACTTGAAATTCCTAACCTACGGTGGCCATATTTGTTCCCCACAAGTGGCCCAGAACCCTCATAGCTTATCTACTAAAGACGAATATATTTACCACTCCGATGGCTTCTATGGCGAAAATGGTGATACTGATGAAAGTCGGGAACGTGGTGATTTCAGCAAACATTTCCCTCTCAGAAATGGGGGGAATGTCGATTACGAGATAATACAAGGTGATCCCCAACGCCACGGCCATGAATCCGTTGGCTACCGTGGAGAACGGCGCCAGATACTTCAAGTTCGGGACGCAGGCAAGAAGAGTGAGAGGGACCATAATCACGGCTATGGTCATTCTTATCTCGATTTCGTAGCCGACGTAGTAGTTTATGACGTAGTCGAAATGCCTGGCGACTATCACGGCGTAGCAACTGCATGTCATGAAGTAAGCGAGGAAAAGACTCCCACGGACCAAATTTCTGAAAAAAAAATACGAGGTCGCAAAAATGTATTATTTGAGAGAATATAAATGTTATAAATTGCTGTTCTACGTCATTGAAAGCCAACTTTTTGAGATTCTCAAAATGAATCTTCTAGAATATGTTTGGTAATGTTTCCATCGAAAGCAAATGCGACGGCCATTGGATTCTCTGCATATTTAAAATGGTTGGTGAAGGTGCACAAAAACAGGATTTCAAATTACAATTAATATAGTTTAGTGTTCTGCCTCACGGTAATTGAACATTTTTTCTAGCATAATTCATTTAGCCTATACAGTGTTCTATCACAGTGTTTAATGGCTTTCTGATATCACAGGGTGGCATTCATAAAATATTTGCGAAATAATCTCAAGAATATTCCCATTCCTTCTTTATTTGGTGGTCCCACGTTGGGCGCCACATTATACAAGGTTTAAAATTTCAAATATAATTCTTTAAAAAAGGAACTAAAAGTTACAATCAGAAATTTTCGAGTTCTACCTGATTTGTTTTGTAGTTTTTTTCGACTCATCCAATACTTTTTCTACAATATTTTCAGTTCGTGTCTGGAAAATCGCATCCTGAAATATCGCTATAGAATCAAGTAGTCCGACATAGGGGGTGAATCAACCCCTTCGTAACTACTTCAGGCATAGAAAAATTGAAGAACACGAAAAATTAATACTGGTTGTACCATGAATCACGAATTCTACCGACCAGATCTGCCACAAATTCTCGTTCGTTTTTCTATATTTTCAGATACCAAGATTCAAGTAAAAAAATGTATATGATAAACCAACACGTTGAGTTGAATCGAAGCTAGTACCTTGCAAAACCAGCAGATCCTCTAGCCCATTTGGGTCCTCTCAAACAAGCTTCTTCTGCGACTTCCGGAAAACTCATGTGGGTTTTTCCAGCCTTCCTGTACAGTTCGTGAGCACAAGCAACCTGAAATTTAAATTCATGTATTACTTACAGAAGACAATGAGAAATGAGAATCCCAAACAAGGTTCATCAACACTAAAATAACTGGAGATCTTTGACACAAAGGGGTCCCCATCAACGAGGATGAAGAGGAGATAGAACACGTAAGAGTTTCTTTGGAGGATTAATTTCCTTCAAGAATTTATACTTATACATTATGATTTATCGGTCGTTTTTCATTAAAAATAACGAATATGTAGTGGGAAAGGGGATGAAAATACGGCTCAAAGCGATTACGTAGCTGGCCCGTCGGGCATACGGTAGCCAGCGATAGTCCAAACGTCTACGGATCGTGTGGAGGCATCGTTAGAAGGCAATGCAGAAAATAGTAATGATGACAGTAGACTGTGATGTTATTGAGCAACTCACTAGAGATCCTATAACGGTGTAACCATTGAATCAAAGAGATTTATAATTAAAGTACATATTAATACGAAACACCCGAACTGCGCCATTGTATTATTTTTTCTTGGTAGAAACATGAATGATTTGGGGTAAATGATTGTTTTATCCTAATTGTACTTACCAATATGTATGCGCAGTGAGTGCAGATAACGGAAACCACAACCGTGGCGATGATTCCTAAACCTAAGCCGGAGGAATAAAACGCCGCCGGCATAGATAGAATTCCTGTTCCTAGTGACGCCTTCAGTAGATGCGTTAAAGTTGCAAAATCGCTGAAATAATTAATCTTACATTAAAAAAAGTGTAAACAAGATTGAAAGAAATATAATATCTCGCGTTTATTAAAGCATATGAAAAAAAACAAATAAAAGTCACGCAGTTTACCTATTCCAAAAATATACATAGGGCTCATTTAAAGCGGGGCATCTTGAAGCATTTCTTAATGGATCTCTCGGTAAATTATACCATTGAACTAAGCGAAAAAAGTACTTTTTTCGATAATTTTTGAGACATTTAGTCAAGTTATTACGTGGTATCCTAAAACATTATTTATATAATTTCAGCATATTTTTTTTAGTAGTGTAACTAGAATGAATTTAAAGTTAATGCTTCTGTATAAACTCCCCGTATAAGAAATGTAACTTTTGGATCATAGTTACATTTCAACCCACTCTAATGGTTGGTCTTCTCAAATAGTTTTGCTCAAATTATATTCTCTGCAACGCGGCAGAGTATTTGAAATTATATACGTAAAATATTTGTAATTCATTTAAAAAATTGGAAAACCTGCAGCAAAGTAAAATGTCACCGAGTTTGACAAAATTTTCGTTGAGCAACCAAAATTTTTCCGCGGAAATAATCGGATTTTTTTTTGTTAAAAAATGCCATGGCATGTAGGTATCAATGAACAGTGTAATCAAAGAGGATTATCTCACAATTATTCACGAAACAAGCACTCTAAACAGTAAGAACTAGACTTTATAAATGCGATACTAGAAGATATGTTTTAAATGTCCCGCAGAATGTTTGGATAAAAACGTAGTTTTCCTATTTGAAAGTCTTTTCATTTGAGTTAACAGGCAATAAGATTTGAGATGATTGTCAATAATTTCATTTGTCATTCATGAGTAATGTTAAAAATGCAATGTTGCCAAATGTAAAAAATGTCCGAGAGACATGAAGAGTTAACATTCATTCAATTACATTATTTATTGTGATAATCGAAACTATGTGAATTAAAGGTTTTTCAGTGTATTGCTGAAAAAATGAAGAAATCAAGTCGTCTCAATTATAATAATTAGAAGTTGAAAATTGACTTTTTTAACCTTTCTGGCGCCATAATACCGAAAATAAGCGTTTGCGCGGAAATATTTTGGGTAAATATTCGGTAAAAGCACTCTTTCTCTCCGAAAATACTTGTTTTTACCCCCTTAACAGGAATTCGAAAGAAAACGCGGCGCTCTCTTCCCTTTCCGAATTAGATAGCTTTTTTGATCCAGAACATGTGTTTTACAAGTTCCGTATTCTCGCGCAAATATCACTCGCGATGCCTTCTTCTTTTTACCAGCATTAACTTCGACCACCGAATCACTAATTTTCGGAACAATTTGACATAAAATATAGCCAAATCCTATCAATGTCTTACGTAGAAGAAGGAAACACAACCTAACCTAACTTGGCTAACCTTGCTATCCAAGTTGATGGCTTGTCAAACAACTTTTTCAAAACCCGCTTCACTTCGCTCGCGGGCACTTTGGTAGCGGTGATTTATCTTGTTTTTTACGAATCATTATTTGGGCACAATAGTGACAGTCAGTGGCGAGATGCAAGTACACTGAATTAGGTTTCAATAGGAGCTAATATTTCAACAAATGCGTTATGACTTCAACGTGTTCTGGGTTCTATTCCTGCTACTCAACGTTTGGATGATATATTTATTCGTCCACAAAGAATAAATATGTCAAGTAGTATCCATAAGTATATTATTCGGAGCCAAATACCTGAAAAGTTTAATTTGGATTCAACCACTTCCAAAAAAATAACGCGATCTACCATATCTTTATCCAACTCGATTTCAAGCAGCCTCCAATCGAGTTCCTTATTGCGGCGCTTCAATGATAGAGAAAATCATTGCATAAGAGACTGTTCCTTTGAAGATAGCAATAGCGGTGAGCGCATCTCCCTAAGTTATGATTCCATCAAACCACTTGTGTTTGGAAGCTCCAAAACTCTTGGTCTCAATGGTTTGAAAAACATTGGCAATACCTGCTTTATGAATAGCGCAATACAATGTTTATCGAATACCAGATGGTTGCTCGAGTATCTGAGAAAAGACGAACATTTGAAAGATATCAACACAAGCATATCAAGTATGAAGGGTGCTTTGATAAAAGCATTCGAAGAAGTGGTAAAAGAACTTTGGTCAGAAGATTCGTCTGATGTGGTGGTTAACACTGTTTCTTTGAAAAGCCTGATACAAAGTTTTGCACCTCGTTTTATGGGTAACGCTCAACAGGATGCCAAGGAATTTTTCAGATATTTATTGGAAGGTCTTCATGAAGATGTAAACAGAGTAAGAGAAAGGCCTAAACCTATGTTCATAGAAATCGATGAAAATTTGAGCGATAATGAAAAGGCAAAAGAGTCTTGGTCAAGATATCTTAGAATGGACAACTCGAAAATTGTCGATAACTTTGTTGGTCAACTGAAATCATCGTTGAAATGTACTTTCTGTGGCCATTGTTCTGTCACTTTGACCCATTCTGGGACCTTTCCTCCCTATTCCGGAGAGTACTGGCAAACTCAGACTGTCGCAATGTTTAGACTTGTTTACTAGGGAAGAAATTCTGGATGATGACGAAAAACCCACTTGTTCTAAATGCAAGGAAAGGAGAAAATGCACGAAGTCATTATCTATACTTAAATTCCCCAAAATTTTAGTAATTCACTTGAAAAGATTTTCGCAGATGGAGAGATTCAGAGAAAAACTAAATGTTTTCATTGACTTTCCTCTCGATGGATTAGATATGAATATTTATGCAGTAGATAACGCAGCTCCGTGTCGCTACAACTTGTATGCTGTATCCAACCATAGTGGAACAACTTTTAACGGACACTACACGGCTTACTGTAGGCACCCTTATGCAGGCACTTGGCACGAGTACAATGACTCGAGAGTATCACCGCTATCACCAAAATATATCGTGAGTGAAGAAGCATACGTCCTCTTCTATGATCAAGAGGACACCAAATCAAAGTTTTAAATAGAACATTTTACTTATTTACATTATTTATTTTATATTCATCTTTACCTTAATAAATCTTGTCTACAAAATAAAAAAAAAAACTATTATTTATTTACATTATAGTTAATATTTTTCTTATTTTAAGTTTACTCAAAAAAATTTAATTACATCGAGTTGGGGGACTTCTTATCGCTGTTGAACAAAATATTTATTTTTGAAATAATTTTTTAATTTTTAGCCCACGTTGCTATAAAAACGGGTTTTTTTAGTTTTTTAAACTATAATTTAAATTTTTTTTAGTCAACAAAATATCATGGGGAAAAAAATTAATTTTCAAACTATAATTCAATTTTTTTAGTCTTAATTTTTTTGTATGTAATAGTTATGAGGAAACTCTCAGCATTTTATATGTATGTAACAATAAACTTGAAATTATTTCATGCATGTTCTCGTAACCTAGCATCTTTTGCATTATTAAACCCTTCGAGTAATTCAATTTTCAACCGATAAGGCATATATTGAATTAGCAAGCTGTAAAAAAAAGTTGTCTGGATCTAAAGATGCTATAAAGTATGATACTCTCACAACCGCCGGAACATTTCTTACAGCTATTTTGCTGTTATCTGTCAACGTAATTAGTTGTCGACGGGTTTTTGAATGAACTTCATAAGCATTATGATCAATGCTTTCTTCTGTTTCTCTTGTTTTTTTTTATAGAAAGGTTCGAACCAAAGAGAGTAAAATTTATCTGAATAGGAGGTACTAATAAGCTCTAGCCAATCAGAATCTTGTAGCATTAACGTGTCATCTTGACGTACATGGACATGAGTCCAGGTGGCCCACGTAACAATCCAGTATACAGTATCCAGTATACAATCAAAAGCATGTAACTCTTAGGCCCGATTCCACCACAAGACAGATAAACGGCGTTTTACAAAACTCCGTTCTCAATAAACTCAGATTTTAATTTTGATAAACCTCGATCCAGTTTCAGCGACACAAACAGACGAAAGCTAAACCGAGTTTATTGAAACTTAGTTTAAGGGCAGTCAAAAGCTGGCAAATAGTAAAATATGTACGTTTCTGTCATTTTTGTATAGATTTCGTTGTTTTGTAGAGAAGCCAAAGCCAAGTGACAATATAATCTAAAAATTGAAAACCGATAACTTTCGTGTTTGGCTCATGTTTTGTGATATTTTTGTGGGTGTTCGGTGTTCAAAGTTTAGTTTTTGAAGAAACTTGATAAAAGTGACCATATTTCTGAAATGAATTTCAAGTTGGAATGTGAAAATATAATTCATCAAATAAATTCCTTCTTTGGACCTCATTCGGCACCCAGCTTATTGAATAAATTGGTACATGTTTCCTTTACCAAAGTGAAAATATCTGGAACAAACTCTACCATATTTCGTTAACTTATCAGACCAGTATCTAGGCTGCTTGCCTTCTCTGGGAGATTTCACAATGTTTTCTATTTCTTGCAACAGCAGATGGAATTCTGATAACAGGGTCAAAAATACAAACATGTACAATTCACCAGAAAAATCGTATTCGGCCGTCTTTTGATGCATTTTTATTGCATTTCACAACAGAACAATATGAAGGCATGATCATCTACGAATTAAACAATAACACATGTAATCCAACTACTGAATTCTTTTTGAAATAGGTAAAAATGTTCAATTCTCCAACATAAACAAATCGGAAAAGTAAGGTTGTTTTACCTTCAATGTCAACTATCTGTCAAACGTGCACGAAACCAATGAACTAAACGTCGTTTGACTTCGTAACGGGCCAAATTCAGCCCGTTTTAAGTGGAAACGCCGTTTAGAACTAAACGCGGTTTATAGTTCCTGGTGAAATCCAATATGACGTGTAGAAAGCTTAATCTGAGTTTAATTTGAACAAAACTCGTTTAGGCCCGGTTGTTCAATCGAGGATGACCAAGTGATTTGGCTTAAACCAGGATTACCAATTTTGTTTCAGTTGTTCAATACGGGTTTATGAGATAAACCTAGTTTAACCATGGTTTAAGTTAATATCATGAATTCGGGGGTTTAGGGAGACAATTTGCAGATTCTAACCTATTTGATTGATTGACATTTCAATAGACATTGACTATTCTGAAAATTATTATTGTGTTGAATATTTTTGTTTCATATCCGACTGCAAAGATATTCGTAGAAATAACAGACAATTTTTTCGAAATTTTTGATATTATTGACCCAAGTAGAAAGATACCCGTATTTAGACAATGTACCGTAATTTCGGGTGACTTTAACCCCGCTGGGTGACTGGCTCATTTTCAGAAATAGACATTATTAATTATAAAAAATTTAAGCCTGTTTTTTCATCGGGTTGATTTTTCGTAATTCTATTGTATATATACCTGCAACACTGTATTCCATTTAGGAGTCATTTGCAACCAAATTCAACTTGCTTAAAATTTGTCTGCAACTAGCAATATGTTTTTTTACTCATCTATGATGATTAAAAATAAAATAACGTTTTCATGGGCAAATTTATTTTGCTTATTTTATCCGTCGGATTACTTTTAAATCACCCAAAATTTAAGCCATGGGTCAAAGCCAGCCCTCAATATGCGGGTGACTTTGCACACCATGTTTTTTTATATATCCACATACAAAGTCTTAATCACAATTTGAAATAGCTAATTTGAAAGAGTGGTCAAAGATCAATATTTTGGTATATAATAATACCAATTTATTTTCACAAATTAATCGTAGACATTCTTTGAATTCAAGTAAGCCAAAGTCACCCGAAATTACGTTAAATAGAAACCATTTGAAAGAATGAACAGAAAAATAATTTTTGAATAGATTTCGCTTGCCAAAAGAAATCGTCCGCAACAGAAATACAAAAAATCACCCCTCACTACTAAGGCAAAATCGTAACAAAAAAAAACTTCCAAATAAAAATCAAATCTTGATTTTTCATACCAAAAATGTTTGACATAAAAAACTAAAATTAAATCATCACAAATGCAAAATGAAAAACTACATGATCTGTTCTCAGGAATCTCAAGCAAATGATGATTTATTGATGGTTGATGAGTTATGTTTCAAAGATAATGTTTGTTTATCTCAATCATATGGGTTTTCTCTAAATTCTACTCCTCCCTTTGTAGTTCCAAGGAAAGTTGGTGTTTTCCTTTCATGTGTATTAGTTTCAACTTGTGTTCTTCGAATGATCGTTTTTGTAAATCTACAAAATCTGCTTTGGACAGAGCCCAAGTAGAAATTTTGTCTTTTATTGTTAAGATGCTATTCCTTTTTTTGGGACCTCCGCAGATGGTATTGTATTAATTACTTATTATAGCTCAAACTTCAATTTTTGCGAATTAGTAACTGCGTCCGTTTTTTACATTCTACAATATCTTGGAATTTTTTTACGAGTGAAATTATGAGTAATTTTTTTCTTAAGAGACGCCTAACAATTTATACAATACACTTGGCTGTTTTCGATCAATTTTTCTGTATACTTTTGACAAAACTACGAATTCTTAGGTTAAGTTTGATTTAATGTTGATGTTTCTGAACGGTCCGAATGAAGGTACAAGCGGAAAAATGTTGCAACATATGAAAACAATGAGTTAAGGAATCCAGGATTAGTTTTTCATTGAAAAATGCATAACGTTCTAATCCATAGTTAATTAATAATCCGAGTTTAGATAATCAACGGTTTAAACTCGCATTGAACAACCGGGCCTTAAAGAGGTTGGTGAAATCGGGCCTTAGATACCAGAGTGAGGAGTCCGCTAGTCCGCCACTGTCCAGAGAGAATGGTAGCCATGACATGTCCATATACGTCACTAGGACTCGCAAATGATCTTTCATCTCTTTCTATTAGTGTCACCATTGTCTTATGGGGAATAGACTCTCCTACTTAGATAACGTTTACTCTCTTTGGGTTCGAACAACATTGTAAACTCTATAAGAATAATATTCAAGAAATCATAATGTTCCAAAGACCGTTTTTCATATATTTCAAATATTTTACTACAATATCCAGTGGCATTCCAGTTTTCTCAAATTGCAACACTCTATACCGCTGGTCTGGTTTTCTAGAGATAAGGAACACAAAACCTCGCGAACTATCACGTACAGGAATGTGACATAGATGATAAGCACATTCAGCAACTGATATATAGATATAGACCAGTGCTGAAGCCTTTGAAAATGGTAAAAAGTGAAAAAAAAAATAGTAGGATGAAACTCATTGGAGAAGGAAGAGAATGTAACAAAAATGAAAGGAAAAATAATTTACGGGCGATCTGAGGTCGGGAAGTGGAAGGGGGTGGGTTTTTAAGGGTAAAAAACTGTTTATCTCGATTTCCGGCAACACTACAAGTCCTATGGGAAAAAGTTAAATAGCAAAGTTGTAGGTAATAAAAAGATTCACAACTTTTATATCCACCCTTTTTTCACATAACCTCAAAATTTATGTGAAAAATTCAAATAACCAAGTTTTTGGTTTTTTATTTTTATCTTCTACAACCATTTTTTTTTCCACGAAATTTGGTGAAAACCTATTTTTTTATGTTCCAAACTACAAAAAACTCTGGAATGTAATAAACGACAGAACAAAAAAAATAAACACATTGAAAATACAATAATTGTTGATGATCAAAATATGCCCATAAAAGAAAATAAGACTAAAGCAAACAAATTTAATACATTTTTCACAGAAGTCGGATACAAAATGTCGAACAAAATAGCTCACACGACTTTACCACCAAATTTTTTAAAATCAGAAAAAAATAACTCATCAATATACTTAAAACCAATAACAAAAAATGAAATAATTATCATAATATCAAAATTAAAAAATAACAGCTCTCCTGGAAACGATAAAATCACAGCCAGAACCATTAAACATATACACAACCATATTAAAACACCCCTACAATATATAATTAACCTCTGCTTCGAAACATCCATAATACCACTACAATGGAAAGAATCTGCCGTAACCCCTATCTTTAAAACAGGAGACTCCACTCTTATGAATAACTATAGACCCATTTCTGTCATCAATAATTTTGCCAAAATATTCGAACATGCTTTGAAAAACAGACTGCTTGATTTTTTTAACATACGCAAAATTATAACAGACAGACAGTACGGTTTCATAAAACAATCTAGTACTGAAAACGCCATAGCTGATTTCATCGAAAAAACAGTGCGAGCTTTAGATGAATCATCAAAATGTCTGGCTATTTTCCTTGACCTTGCAAAGGCCTTTGACACGGTCTCACATAATATCCTTATAAAAAAATTAGAAAACTACGGAATTCGAGGTATCGCATTGGACCTGATGTTAACTATTTGAAATATAGATCACAAAAAGTAAAGATTGGAAGCGAAGTGAGCTCAGAATTGACTGTCAAAATGGGTGTACCACAAGGGACTATCCTGGGGCCACTTCTTTTCTTGGTTTATATGAATAATGTAGTTCAAATACGAGATTTATCATCCAACATAATATGCTATGCAGATGACACAGTCTTGATACTCACAGGTACAAGTGGGAAGAAATAAAGTCAACCGCAGAAGCAGATCTAAGAAAATTACAAATTTGGCTGGACCATAACCTACTCACCCTTAACGTCATCAAAACTAAATTCATACCTTTTACACCTACAGTCAATACGCAACCCCCTATAGATTATTTCATAAACCTTCACAAATCAAGTTGCACTGATACTAATATATGTACCTGCCCAGAAATAGATCAAGTATCATCTATAAAATACCTAGGAGTGACTCTGGATCAGCACATTCGCTGGACCGAGCACATCTCGAATGTCAATAAACGACTGAGAGCATTACTGCACAGATTTTACACATTAAGAGATATCCTATCACGCAAAAACCTACTAATGCTTTATACTTTATCGCGTTGAGCGTAAATGAATTGAAATTAAAAAACAAAAACTTGACCTGGTACAATAAATATGCAAATATTCTGGAAATGATAAACCAATCATAATGAATTTCGTGAGTCTACTATATATTGTTTTGTTTTATTTGAGAAATTTAATGTGATGAACGAACTTCCTGCGTTTTTTCAACACTTTGATAATAAATGGATTTTTATAATTCCCAAAATTCTCAGATTGATTTATAAAAAATAGTATGGGACTGTAGCAAAGATTTTATCGATTACTTTCGATTCAAATATCAAGCCAATCAAGTCGATACATTTATCCAAAAAACAAACAAACCCTGATTTTCTTTTTATGATACCTACATAGCATGAAGCTAACGTCTATACTACAGCAATATACAGCAAACTGATCACTTGGACAAAGATGATTAATCGAATTGAAGTAAAAACGGAAACGGAGTCTCGGAATCAAATCCTATCATTTTGACCATTGGGAAAATTTAAAAAAAAACAATAGTTTTGATTTCAGAATATTCAAGTGTTCATTTTAGAATATTAAGTTTATGGGAAAAAGAAAATTCTTAGTCCATGATAAAAAAAAATATGTTTTTTCAATTGTGTTTTTCAGTACATTTCTAGTGATGGGGTTTTATTAAGGGTTGATTGATATTTTCAGTTGCTCGTTTCTCATTTATTACAAGCTTCTATTCAGTTTCACATGTTCCGATGTTTGTCATCAAATCTTGCAAGTTAAATTTGACCCACTTCTAGTTATTCGATTAACGTGAAATTTGGCAGGTGTTCATAGTTCCCGTGAAAATGCATTATGCATATGTTGGAGAACAAAAAACAAAATTGCGGCTCCAAGATGGCGGACGAGATTTGTGTTTATGGTCCGATTCGATTCAAACTTGGTATGTGGGGGTTTTCACGGTCGGAAATTATGAATTTTCTGACAAAATTCATGAAATCAAAATGGCGGCTACAAGATGTCCGACGATTTCTGTGATTATGGTCCGATTCTATTCAAAATGGGTATGTGGGGGTTTTCGGGGTCGGAGATTATGAATTTTCCGTCAAAATTCACAAATTCAAGATGGCGGCTCCAAGATGGCGAACGAGTTTTGTAATTATGGTCCGATTCGATTACTAAAATGCACAAAATAAAATAATTATTAAAAAAAAACCTTTTTGAAAACAAGCTTTTATTCAAATACCCTAAAAAGTACAAAATAATTGCTTTGGATGTGTGACGTAGGTTATTCCGTGAGTTATAGATTCAAAAGCTTGTCGCATCTGTATTCGAAATGAAAACTTTGCGCGACAACCTCTTGAATCTATAACTCACGGAATAACCTACATCACAAATCCAAAGCAAGTATTTTGTACTTTTTAGGGTATTTAAATGAAAGCTTGTTTTTAAAAAGTTTTTTTTTTATTAATTATTTTATTTATTTCAATTTCTCATATTCCATTGAATATGGTTGAAGGATACGTCGAAGTATTCGAAAGTGTAATTTAATTCAGTCATTCGCTTTTAGAAATCTGAAGAGGTTTCGTGGTAAAAATCTCCCATTATAAAAAAAATATTATTGAATAATCTATTTCTAGAGTTCGCTCTGCAGCCCCCTTGTTAGACCAAATGAATGAAAAGTTATTTAAAATATCTAAGGACCATCACAAAAAAATTTCGAATCCATTCAGCGATTTTTGAGGTATGGAAAACACAAAAAAACTTTGAACAACTATTTTTATTCCATCGAAATTCATTCCGATCGCTTGAAAAATATGTCCATTCATAACTTTTGTCTACGGCCTACAAAAAAAAACATAAACATAAAAAATTCAGCTCAAAGTTTCACCTTAACCCATTAACGCCCGATTCATTTTTTTTGGTCAATTTTACGAAAATGGTTACTTTGGTAGTGTTTAGGGTATCAACTGTTACATAATATTGATATAAGAAAAGAATGCCGTTACATATATGTAACGCTAGGATAATGTGAAACTTTTTAAAATCAGAATTAACAAATTTACTTGGTTTTTGTATGAAATATATAATTACAATCTATACACAGACCGACGTCGCCTTTTTCGCTCATAGTTCTGGCACTAGTACTGCAACCCTCTTCAGCACATCTTCTTTGTTTTCAATCGGCAATATATACAATAAAAACTTTTCAACAAATAATTGAACCGACGAAAAAATCAACTGAAAAGCAAGAAATAAAATGAACCTTCTTGGTCTCAATGATAATTGAAGTCCTAAACTAATGTGAGTAACTTTTAAAGAAACAGTATTCCACTAAATTACTATATGAAGAAACAAAAATCCTTCCAATCAGCCTTTTATATGCTCATCAATGTATAATTCGAGTATACACAACTAAAAACTCACTTCAAAGCAGATCTGTCCAACCACTGACAAACTAGAAATGAAGAATTAGCAATACATACTTTTAAAAAAGCTATAACCCAGAGAACGTTCTATTTTCGGTCAAAATTTTACAATTCAATACCGGTACATTTAAAAAAAATTGACAAACTAAGTAAGTTCAAAACTGAAATAAAAAACTATATCCTGAGAAACAAGGAAACTTTCTATGAAATACAACGATAGTTATTACAAAAAAAAAAGCTCATCCCACCATTTTGCTGCTATCCCTGCCCTCTACCAATCGTCGAATATTATCAAAATTTTGGTTAAAATTAATGTGCACATATAAAATACACATGTGTGTGAAGTAATGTTTTACACTAGTGACAGTTACCTTTTCTACTTTTTTCTTGTAAATTTTTGCCCGCCTAAATTTTTAGCATAGTTTATGTACAGTACTAATAGTTTTTAGAGAAGCCTTGGATACAACACACACACAGGCAATTATGCCTAGGTATGTTGTACTCAGAGAGCAAATCTAACCCCATATTTGTAAAAAAAAAAAATATTTTTGTACATGCAATACTTTGAATAAAACTTTGAAACTGTGATTTTTTTTATTTAAAATATTTATTTTTTCATCTTATTTTGACTTAATATAGCACCCTAATTTTCAATCGAAAATTCTCCCGTCAAAATATCAGCTTTTTCAAAAAAGTCGGTGGGTTTTTGTTCGTTGAAATCTCTTCTTTCTGATGGTATAAAAAAAATTACATTACTATGACAGAAAACCCAACGAAACGAAAAAAACTCGAATCCGAATTTAATAAGACATCTACAATATTTTGAGAAAGTTGTAGAATCTTCTTTAAATTATATGCGTAGATGCCTATTTATTGCTATTTTAAGAAAACTTATATAAAAAATAAAAAATCTAGCAGGTGATCTTCTAACTGAAAAAAAAGTAATAGCTGACGAGTTCAATACCATATTTGTTAAAATGGGAGAAACCCTAGCTAACAAAATAAAATGTGATCCCAATTACGAACCTGATCGGCTATTCACTCTTAACTCAATGTTTTTGTCTCCAGTCGATGAAAATGAACTGAGAGCAACTGTCAAAAACCTTAAAACAAAAAAATCGGCTGGATCGGACAACATAAGAGCCGAAACAATTAAAATAATAGTGGACGACATCATCCATCCACTATTATACACCGTTAATTACTGTTTTAATGAAGGATTGTGGCCTTCTGTTTTTAAAGATACCTTGGTGATACCAATTTATGAAAAAGGCGACAAGACTGACGTGAATAATTATAGACCGATATCACTGATAACCCACCTGTCAAAAATATTCGAAAAATTACTTAAAAACAGACTGCTATCGTACCTAAATAAGTTTCAGCTGATATCTAAAAAACAGTATGGATTTCGCGAAAAGATCTCTACTCAAGATGCCATTACAAATTTATTAGAAAAAGTCCACTCGTCCTTGGACGTTGGAAAGCCGTGCCTATGCATATTCATAGACCTATCTAAAGCTTTCGACACGGTGAGTCACGAATTACTTTTACAGTCACTGGAAGAAATGGGTATACGAAATAACTGCCACAAACTCCTAAGAAGCTACCTTTCTTCCAGAAATCAGTCTGTGAGGGTCGGTGACTCACTCAGTCGAAAGGAAAAAATTAGTTACGGTGTTCCACAAGGCAGCGTGTTAGGTCCACTATTATTCAACATCTACATTAATGGCCTGTTCTCACTCCGGAGTAGCGGAGAAATAACCGGATTCGCGGATGATACAGCTATTTTCTACGAAGCACACGACTGGGATGAGTTAAAAATGAAAGCGCAAGAGGACTTCAACAAAATTAAAAAGTGGATGGATTATAAAAAATTAACGATAAATTTACAAAAAACTAATTATGTGCCATTTACATGCAACAAAAGTAATACTCCGCCTTTTAGCACGCTTGAAGTGAAAACCAAAAACACCTCACTGAAAATTATGCCCAAGACAAACATTAGGTATCTAGGGGTTATAATAGACGCGTGTCTCAGATGGGATTGTCACATAGACTACGTAATAAGAAAACTGCGAAGTATTTTGCACGTATTTAAATATCTGAAAAAATCTTTACCAGCACAGTACCTCAGAACTCTTTATTACGCACTAGTGGAGAGCCATTTACAATATGGTATAACAGCATGGGGTGGAGCTCTGAGAACCCATATCAACGCACTCGAGATTCTTCAAAAAAGATTTCTGAAACTGATATTGTCAAAATCACACAGATACCGTTCAAGTTTACTATACTCAGAAGCCAAGATATTTGACATAAGGCAATTATATTTTTATAAAGTCAATTTAAAATACCACCAAAACAGACACTCAGCCAAAATACCTATCCACACCTACTGCACACGAAAACGGCATCTTCACACAATCCCAGTTGTACATAAGTCGGTTTCAAAAAGATCTTATTCACACATGGCACCCAAACTGTATAACTCGCTACCTGACACCGTCAAAACATGGAATGGCCTATTACCATTCAAAAAAAACATATCTTCAATAAACCCAGGGAAACGATTAAAAACTTAACAGAGAACACATAATATTTCGTGTGACTAATGACTAACTGTACCTCTTATCAACTATAATTATTATTGTTATAGCTATTCATCAACAAAATACTTATAAACACAACCCATTTTAACATGTACTCATTCTTGCTTATCATACTGTGAATTTTAATCTTTATTCTTTATGTTCTACAAATACCTAGTACAAATAAGTCCTACATGTCCTCTATACATATATGTATATGTCCTACTTATGTTTATTTCTCGAAACAAGTATTAATTTACTTATCGAGTATCATTTATTATATATAATTAATTATAATCTAATTTTAAACATATTTCATTGATTTTATATTTATTATATCTTAAAACCATGTACCTTACTATCATTAATATTGTTAACAATACATGAATTTATTATTATTATATTACCTGAGTGACCTACGGAAAATGTTAGCCCATCAAAAGGTATTTCATAGAGACGTGGGGAAGGGGCTAGGAGGGTCTGGGCCTTACTACCTGTTATTTCTTTGCATTTTCTGAGAACTTTTACCATAGTAATGTATATTTTTTTTACACTATCAGAAAGAAGAGATTTCAACGAACAAAAAGGCCACCGACTTTTTTAAAAAACCTGATATTTTGACGGGAGAATTTCTGATTGAAAATTAGGGTGCTTTTTCGATATTAAGTCAAAATATGCTGGAAAAATGAATATTTTAAATAAAAAAAAAAAAAGTGTGTTTGAGACATAAAAAAGTAAGTTTTCACCAAATTTCGTGAAACAAATTTTTTTTTGTAAAAGTTAAAAATAAAGAACCAAAAACTTGGTTATTTGAATTTTTCACATAAATTTTAAGATTATGTGAAGAAAGTGTGAATATCAAAGTTGTAGTTTTCCATAGGACTTGTAGTTTTGCCGCAAATCGAGATAAACCGTTTTTTTACCCTTAAAAACCCACCCCCTTCCACTTCCCGACCTCAGATTGCCCGTAAATTATTTTTCCTTTCATTTTTGTTATATTCTCTTCCTTTTCCAATGAGTTTCATTCTACTATAATTTTTTTTTTGTTTAAAAAATTATCGACCCTGGTCTAAATCGGAACTTCGCGTTGTATTTGTTGAGTTGCCTGAGCTATTTCTGTATCTACTCCTGCAGGTTCTCCTTTTGACAAGTACTTTGCGATAAGTATGCTATTGCTTCATTTGAACCGCATGGCTGAATGTCCATATTAACCGCCCATAGTCTCAATAAATCGGGATGGTAATTATTTACCCAAGCATCTTCCTTTCGACGCTTGAGTAGACAAATTCTTCCTCCATTACGAATAATAGTCCATTGAAATGTTACATGAGCTTTTCATTTTTTAGAGGACGCAATTTTATTTTTGGGACATGTGTGAGGGGTCAATAGAAGCTTAACCTCAAGTTTGTGGGGTCGCCACCCTTGTCCCCCGGCCGCCATCTTGGAAAAAGGAGTAAAAACACTTTTTTCGCGATATCTCGTCTTAAAAATTTGTAGCAAATTGTTTTGCCTACAAATATGTTTATATAACTTTTTGCCCTAAATTAAAAATTAAAGAAGTTATAAGCAAAAAAGTGAGAAAATTTCTGTAAAAATTTTCTTTTTTGCTCTATAACTTTTTTTTTATACATTTTACAAAAAAATAACCTCAGACCAATCTTGTAGATGATCTTTTGAGGAAAATTTTTTCCTATAATATATTCATTTAAAACGCTGTTACAGCGCTCCAAAGTTGACCGGTTTCGTCAATGCTCATGAGAATCCGGTCGAAACGAAATGTTTAACTTATTTTTGATTTTTTTTTTATTGTAAATATATTCTTACAAAATTTTTGTTAAATTCGAACAACTTTACTTATTCATTCCTAACTCTTTTCCCCGCCACCTATGAGGTAGAGTCTGTAAGCGCGTTTTTTTTAACGTGGTATCCCCAGTAGGCCTACTCTACGGACATCTTGCTTATAAGGTAATCCTCGTCATCTAATATTTTTAATCACTTATTAGCTAGCTACTTTAATCGACTTTTCTTCGATGGTCCAGGCTGTGGCTCAGAATCAAAATCAACGTCAAATGTGAAAGTGTGAGGAATGACAGGAGTTAAAATTGGAGTCATAGTTGGAAGTTCATCTTCAAATTCATTTTCATCCATTAACTTTGATATTTCCATAATGTTGCTGCATGTTTCGCCAGAACAATGGAGGCATACTGTAGAGCATTCCAGGCCTGCTTTTCTGCAGCCACACATGCTTCCACAGTTTCCTTTGCATCTGCAGAAAATTAATTTCATGAGATCGGGGGGTGCTGGAGGCTTGGAAGCTTGTATTAGCATCCAAATGTTTGCATGCTTCTTCCAGCCCCAATCTTCAGGATTTTGATATCTTCCGAGCCACGATTGGACCTGGTGATATACTCGGAGACTGTGAAAACGAGCAGCATCTTGTGTTGGAGGCAACGATGATAAATTAAATGAATTTTTAGTCACTGTCTTGGCAAATCATTTGTATCGCAAGCCGTCTAGTGAGTCGTCTTTATTACCGCCGTATAAAGCTATGAAAAAACGTTCGCCAACAAGAGTGAGCAAAGTTGGATCGACTTTCTCACTCAGGAATAGCGCGGTACCACCAGCTAATTCAGGATGTTTCTCCATTATTTTTATAAATTTTAATTTCCCCATATTATAGGCTGCTGATGTTGTATCACATCCTGAAAAAGCATGAAGAAACAGCAAATTCTGTGTTATGAGATCTCCATACATAAAACTTGAAGGGCTATATAACTGAGCAGATGTGCGCCCTTTTGAAGGTTTTGAAAAATAAATGTTAGGCTGTCTTGTACCTAATGCCGTGAGCAATACAAGAATGTCAATGTCCTCTGCCACAATAATAACAGATTCATGAGATCGGGATGCAGTAAGCGCAGCAGAGACGATGATTGAATCTGCATCTGATTCAGCTTGGTTGACAGAAAAACCAACCTCTGAAAGAGCAGTTTTGAGAAGATCTATCAAGTTTGATTTGTTTTTTTCATTACCAAGAAATGTTTCTTGAGATATTGTTAGTACGGTACTCTTATCAAACTTAATTTCAGTACATTGGTGTTTTTTCGTGCGACGCATACGTTCCCATGACTTTGTTCCTGCTATATCAGAATTTTCGGAGTAACCATCAAATATTATTGTTGCAGATAGTCCATAATGTTCTTGCACATACCGGACATACTTCTCAAGGATGTTGTTTAATGACGAATTCCGATCCCAAATCACTTTATGCAATAGAAAACCACCATCGATAACAAAATGACTTCTGTGAATGTTTTCAAAGGATTGGTCCAGTGGTGTAAAAACATTAAACAAAGACGACTTAGTACCTTTCCTCATGCCATCCTCAGCGAATAATGCCAATGGAAAAGGTGCTAATTCATACGCCATATATTGTTTAATATCGCGAACTGTTTGTTTCGAAATACACATCCGTTGAAATAAAAGTAAGGGATTGATGACGACAGGAGATTTTTCTACTTCGATAGTGCTTGTCATAGCACTAAAGGGAAGAACATTTGATTTGCGACTAAATGACAGTCCTTGAAAATTAGATCCAATGATGTTAGTTATTAAGCCTTCTCCTATTTCAAAAGCACGATGACAATTGACGAACCCGGTCAATTTTGGAACGCTGTAACAGCGTTTTAAATTAATGAAATTAAAAAAAATTATAGAGAAAAATTTTCCTCAAAAGATCATCTACAAGATTGGTCTGAAGTAATTTATTTGTAAAATGTATACAAAAAAAGTTATAGAGCAAAAAAGAAAACTTTTACAGAAATGTTCTCACTTTTTTGCTTATAACTTCTTTAATTTTTAATTTAGGGCAAAAAGTTATATAAACATATTTGTAGGCAAAACAATTTGCTACAAATTTGTAGGACGCATAGTTTCCGAGATATCGCGAAAAAAGTGTTTTCACCCCTTTTTCCAAGATGGCGGCCGGGGGACAAGGGTGGCGACCCCACAAACTTGAGGTTAAGCTTCTATTGACCCCCCACACATGTCCCAAAAATAAAATTGCGTCCTCTAAAAAATGCAATATTCGGTCCTTAAATTGTAACATTTCAATGGACTAAAAATTCATCTGAAGAATGAGACACTATCCGAGTTTCACTGCATTCTTGTCGTGGAAAGTTGAATCGACATCTTACGGTGGTATTATTTTTGTATCAGTGCCCTATCAGAACTTTTGGCGAATGTGCTGAAAAATACCGATGCATTCGCCATATTTTTTTTTAAACGAAAATTATGCTGTAAAAATTTAGTGCTGTCATATTTTTGAAATAAAAGATTTTTGTTTTACGGTCTAGGTGAGAATACTATGAAATTATTGTATTGTTATCGGTTCTCAATGTGTATGCAAAATTTCAAATACTTCGGACATCTGGAACTAGGTGAAAATTAATTTCAAATATTCTATTTACATACTTTACATACATACATACAGGTGAAGTTAATGAAGCGTGTATGGAAAATAAAAAGTGTATACTCACGAAACTGGGTGCTCCAATTGCCGCGATTTAAATGGATCAAAACCCACATTCGAGGCTTCCAGGTCATTACCGTTGGCCAATTTGTACCTAAAAATAAAAACATTTCGATACTTCAACAATGAAAAAAACACATAGATATATAGGGTGATTCTCTAAGGTGGCTCATCCCTATAACTTTTTTATTATTGAAGATAGAAAAACGAAATTTGGGGGTTGTGTATTATAGTTCAATTTACATTTTTTGACATGCTTTGCCGTACTTCCGGTTTGACAGGAAATGACCCGAACTTTCGATTTTTAAATGGGACATCCTATATATTTTTACTTACATTCTGAATCCGACAACACCTCACTTGTCAATATTTGACAAATAGAGTCATTTTTGATCCAATTTTTATTTTTCGATCTACAATGCCATGGATCGTGTAAATCGCTTCATTCTTGATCAAGTAACATGGGAAAAATACGACTTTTGGGCTTATGACTTCACAGTTGTTTTAAGAATTATTTAAAAGGCGCAAATATGAATTTTTCCAGTTGACTTTATTTTCTCAAATGGAAAGGGGGTGATTCGTCAGATTTTTATGAAAGATCATTTTCTTACGAATGATTTGATACCACACACTTTCACTTTATTTTCACTATTTTTCTGAATAATTGCAAGAAGCGATCATACCTAATAACAAATAATACGTATTCGGTATACTTATGCACTAAGTCCTGTTATTCTAGTTATCCGTGACAAACAATTGAAGCTGTTGCTAGGACTACCTAAACAAATAGGCTAATGAATATGCTGTCAGTTTTAAAAATTTATTTGTTGCGTAGTTTATAATTTGATATGAAAAATTATACTAGAAACGAGAAAATTGACATGTTGTTTACGGAAAAGCAAAAAAGAATGCAACTGATGCAGTTCGAATTTATGCTCAGAGATCCCCTAATCGTCGCCATCCCACTCGGCATTATTTTCCAAAACTGGAAAGGAAAATGCGAAATGAACCAGAAGAAAATGCCAATAACTTCATCGTCAGTGAAGAAAAAGAAGTAGACGCGTTGGCCTATGTTGAAGTGAATTCTACGGCGTCAATTCGCCAAATTGTTTCTGAGTGTGATATAAGTTATTCGTCCGTTTGGACAATTATTCACAAATATAATCATCGATTATTCAAGTACCAACTAAACCAACATCTTTACGATAACGAACACAACCGAAGATTAACTTATTGCAACTGGTTTTTGACTACATACAGAGAAGATGTACGTTTTCCATTTAAAATTATTTATTCAGATGAAACTCGATTCACCATCTTTGGTGTGTTCAATTGAAATAATAAAAGGTACTGGTCTCAAACAAATTTACATCTGGTGCAAGAAGGAAATGTTCAAGAGCGATTTGGTTTCAATTGCTGGATCGGTATTATCGGAGGAAAACTTTTGGGGCCAATAATTTTCGACGGACAACTTACTGCGGAAAGATATCTACAGTTCCTTGGAAATCAAATAAATGATTTCATTGAAGATTTGCCACTGGCTAACCAAGTTGATATCTATTTTCAACAAGATGGAGTGCCACCTCACAATTCTCAAGTCGTAAGAGAACATCTGAATGACACCTTCCCAGAAAAGTGGATTGGCACTTATGGACCTATTCAGTGGCCTGCAAGGTACATTCTTAAGTTGTCTATTTTTTCATCATGTATCATTTCTTTTTCATATTCTAGATCACCAGATCTTACTCCGCTAGATTTTTTCCTCTGGGGAACAATTAAAAATCAGGTGTATAAAACAGCATCAGCTACTCGTGAAGAACTGGAGTATAAAGTAGGGATGGCATTCCAGAACATCACTGCGAAACAGCTAATCAATGTGGTGCGCGCAACAATTGAAAAAGTTGAACTTTGCCGTGATCAAGGAGTAGGTCATTTTGAACATTTAGAACCTTAATGGACTAATTTTCGACTTTTAAATAATTCTTAAAACGACTGTGAAGTCATAAGCCTCAAGGTCGTATTTTTCCCATGTTACTTGATCAAGAATGGAGCTATTTACACGATCCATGGCATTCTAGATCGAAAAATAAACATTGTAATAAAAATGAAATTATTCCTCAAATATTGACAAATGAGGTGTTGTTGGATTCAGAGTGCCATTCTCGATCGAAATAAGTAAAAATATATAGGATGTCCCAAAAGTCGCAAATATGAATTTTTCCAGTTAACTAGATTTTTCAAATGGTAAGGGGGTGGCTCGTCGGCTTTTTGTGAAACATCATTTTCTTACGATTAAATTGATACCACACACTTCAACTTTATTTTCACTATTTTTCTGAATAATTGCAAGAAGCGATCATACCTAATAACAAATAATACGTATTCGGTATACTTATGCACTAAGTCCTGTTATTCTAGTTATCCGTGACAAACAATTGAAGCTGTTGCTAGGACTACATAAACAAATAGGCTAATGAATATGCTGTCAGTTTTAAAAATTTATTTGTTGCGTAGTTTATAATTTGATATGAAAAATTATACTAGAAACGAGAAAATTGACATGTTGTTTACGGAAAAGCAAAAAAGAATGCAACTGATGCAGTTCGAATTTATGCTCAGAGATTCCCTAATCGTCGCCATCCCACTCGGCATTATTTCCAAAACTGGAAAGGAAAATGCGAAATGAACCAGAAGAAAATGCCAATAACTTCATCGTTAGTGAAGAAAAAGAAGTAGACGTGTTGGCCTATGTTGAAGTGAATTGTACGGCGTCAATTCGCCTAATTGTTTCTGAGTGTGATATAAGTTATCCGTCCGTTTGGAGAATTATTCACAAATATAATTAACGATCATTCAAGTACCAACTACACCAACATCTTCACGATAACGACCACAACCGAAGATTAACTTATTGCAACTGGTTTTTGACTAAATACAGAGAAGATGTACGTTTTTCATTTAAAATTATTTATTCAGATGAAACTCGATTCACCAACTTGGGTCTGTTCAATCGGATTAATAAAAGGTAGTGGTCTCAAACAAATTTACATCTGATGCAAGAAGGAAATTTTCAAGAGCGATTTGGTTTCAATTGCTGGATGGGTATTATCGGAGGAAAACTTTTGGGCCAATAATTTTCGACGGACAACTTACTGCGGAAAGATATCTACAGTTCCTTAGAAATCAAATTAATGATTTCATTGAAGATTTGCCACTGGCTAACCAAGTTGATATCTATTTTCAACAAGATGGAGCGCCACCTCACAATTCTCAAGTCGTAAGAGAACATCTGAATGACACTTTCCCAGAAAAGTGGATTGGCACTTATGGACCTATTCAGTGGCCTGCGAGGTACATTCTTGTCATATTTTTTCATAATGTATCATTTCTTTTTCATATTCTAGATCACCAGATCTTACTCCGCTAGATTTTTTTCTCTGGGGAACAATTAAAAATCAGGTGTATAAAACAGCATCAGCTTCTCGTGAAGAACTGGAGTATAAAGTAAGGATGGCATTCCAGAACATCACTGCGGAACAGCTAATCAATGTGGTGCGCGCAACAATTGAAAAAGTTGAACTTTGCCGTGATCAAGGAGTAGGTCATTTTGAACATTTAGAACCTCAATGGACTAATTTGCGACTTTTAAATAATTCTTAAAACGACTGTGAAGTCATAAGCCTCAAGGTCGTATTTTTCCCATATTACTTGATCAAGAATGAAGCTATTTACACGATCCATGGCATTCTAGAACGAAAAATAAACATTGTAATAAAAATGAAATTATTCCTCGAATATTGACAAATGAGGTGTTGTTGGATTCAGAGTGCCATTCTCGAACGAAATAAGTAAAAATATATAGGATGTCCCATTTAAAAATCGAAAGCACGTAACTATGTCAAAAATTTTAAATTGAACTATAATACACAACCCCCAAATTTCTTTTTTTTTTCAATAATAAAAAAGTTATAGGGGTGAGCCACCTTGGAGAATCACCCGGTATATATATATATATATATATATATATATATATATATATATATATATATATATATACAGTGCTAGTCAAAAGTCCCCTCCCCCCCTCGTATCTTTTGAACGGGTATACTTATAATAATGAAATTTGGAGGGTGGAAATAAACGGATGTAGGCTTCTCAACTGGTCATAACAGGTGACGCAATAGTCATAAATGACGTCACAAGGCCACTGTGACCAATAATTTTAAATGGGACCCTATGGCAAGTGACAGCTCGTTTGAAAGGTATTGAAAATACCTATTCAGTCATACCAATTTTGTTTGGGTTTCGGCTGATTTTGATTGATAAATTGAAGAAATACGAAAATTATAGTTTCGCATTTAATTAATAAAGATTTTAAAGTACGCCTCTGGTTAATTGTCAAAAAGGTTGACGTTTTGAATTCTCTACTTGTCAAAGTGTTTATACCTTGAAAATTTACCTAAGCTATTGTTTAACGAGACGTTTAAGTGTTTACATAGGCAAAATGGTACGTACTGTAGCCGACAAAGTAGCAGCTATCTTAATAATTGGTGAATGTAGAAACAATTTCCATGCAGCGGAACGACTGTTTAATGAGAGGTACCCCGATCGCCCTATATCGAGGGTTTATTTGAGGGAGCTTCTTCGGAAGTTTGAAGCATCAGGTAGTGTTCAAGATGCCAAACGATCTGGTCGACCAACAATTAGTGATGACAAAAAATTGACATAATTGGAGAAATGGTAGTAAACCCTACTTCTTCCACAGCCCAAGTTGCGTCTATCTGTGAAGTCAGTCAAAGGACAGTACATAGGGTGTTGGCTAAAAACAAATTTCATCCATACAAATTAAAAATGGTGCACCAACTTTCAGATGATGACCCCGACCGAAGACTAGAATTCTGTGAAACTATGTCCAATAAAATGAACCAATAACCAGGCTATATACAGACAATTTGTTTTAGTGACGAAAGTACTTTCTTTCTCAATGGAAATGTTAACACTCAAAATGTGAGGTATTGGAGTGACACAAATCCTCACATCTTTCGTGAAAAACATACTCAATTTCCAGAAAAAGTAAATGTTTGGGCAGGTATTTTGGGAAACCACATAGTTGGGCCTCTTTTTCTCAATGCTAACTCAACCGGTGAATTGTATCTGGAGATGTTACAAAATGATATTGAGGCGTTAATTCTTGAAATTCTAGAAGATAATCCAGATGAATTCGACAACTTGGAAATAACGTTTCAACAAGATGGTGCTCCTGCACACTATTACGGTGCAGTAAGACGTTACCTAGATGAAGAATATCGTGGTAGATGGATTGGACGACGAGGTTCGATCGAATGGCCAGCTCGGTCACCGGACCTTACACCATTAGATTTTTTTCTATGGGGGTACTTGAAATCTAAGGTTTACGTTACAGCACCTGACAGTATTGCCATTCTGAAACAACGAATTGTTGAAGAATGTAGGGCAATTTCCGCTGACACACTGGGACGAGTACGACAAGAGTTTAGCAATAGGATGCATCACTGCCAGGAAGTAGATGGAGCACATTTTGAACACTTATTATAAGAACTGGTTCTTAAATCTTTATTCATTAAATGCGAAACTATAATTTTCGTATTTCTTCAATTTATCAATCAAAATCAGCCGACACCCAAACAAAATTGGTATGACTGAATAGGTATTTTCAATACCTTTCAAACGAGCTGTCACTTGCCATAGGGTCCCATTTAAAATTATTGGTCACAGTGGCCTTGTGACGTCATTTATGACTATTGCGTCACCTGTTATGACCAGTTGAGAAGCCTACATCCGTTTATTTCCACCCTCCAAATTTCATTATTATAAGTATACCCGTTCAAAAGATACGAGGGGGGGAGGGGACTTTTGACTAGCACTGTATATATATATATATATATATTCTCCAGTTTCTCAGAATAGCTTATTTAAAACGACGTTCCGACATTTGTATTTGTCATCTTCAGGTTAAAACTAAAACAATTTAACACATTTAAAATAACAACATATAGTGTACATAATTGAGATTATAAATAGAGTATTAATACATGATTGGTATAAGAACTGCATTTGTTGAAAACTTCTTATTTACGAAATAATCAGACGTTTTATTCATGTATGATCATTCTCTTGCTGCTCGTTCGTACGTTGTTGAAGATATGTGAAATATTTGCAATTGTGGTGTGTTAAAAAGTTGGTTTTTATTTTCCTTTTTTTTTCCCTTCCCAGGTTTTTATTAGATTTTAAAAAAGGTGATTGTATATTTGACTAAGGTTTTTGATGTCATTCCTATTGTAGACGCTGTTTTTGTCTTTTTTTATGTGTATCATTTCGAGGAATGTTCTTACTTTTGGGTTCTTTTCTTCGGCTAGAATTTACGATGCTTTTCTTTTTCGTGTTTTGAAAAAGCTGTTACGTCTGTTTTTGAATATTTGTGATCTTGCATACTTTTTGTAAATATTGCTTGGTTTGACCTAAATACGTCAATTATCAAACAATATCAACAAATCTATGGAAAAATACAACATAACTATATCACATCGATTAAAAAACACAAATACATTATTACAATTACATTATTATATATATATATATATAAAATTGAAACCCAAAATTAGTAAAAACAAACAAACCCACACAAAATACCATGCAAAGACTGTCCAAGTACGTATATAGCAATATTTACAAAAAAGAAAGATGACAAAAACAAATGTCGAAACGTCGTTTTCAATAAAGCTTTATTCTGAGAAATTGGAGAAAATAAATAAACATGTATGGTCAAGAAAATCAAAAAAGAATATATATATATATATATATATATATATATTGGGGGCTTTCTTGGGTTTTGGATTAATTTTTTTTGTAATAACTAGGACTAATTTTTTCCCATAAACGTTTCGCCCTTGGCCAATGGCTTCTTCAGTATTTTTTTAAATTTAGTAGTCGGGTACATTGTTAGATCTTGGCAATCTATTCGGTTATAAAGGATGTATTTTTGTTTTGTTTTTCATGTTGTTCCTCTTAACAAAAAGTTAGGAATAACTCAGAATGTTATGAACTTACTGGGTTGAAGATATCTATTTGGTGGTTATTTTGTTTGGTTGTGGTGTGAAGCAAGATTTCTGAGATGGAAACAAAAAAAACTGTAGGTGGTAGGCACAAGAAAAACCAAAGTGTGTGATAGAATACCGAGATCAATATTATTTTGAAACAAATGTGTGGTGCGGTGTTTCAAACAACAGAATGATTGGCCCATATTTCTTCCGGAGTGTTTTGAGTGGAGAAACCACTATAGGAAGTACAAATAGAATGTGGGTATCAATTATTTCATAATCAATGGGATCATCTTATGGGCATCTCCCCCTTAAAAAACCAGCATGTGTATAAAAAAAATACCTACTTTGTTACGCCGTTTGTCGTGGAATTGTCATGTGGTAAAAAACCATCCATCTCTGTGGTACCATTTTGCGGTTTGGTCGCCTGAAAAAAAAACACATTTTGAGAAAAAAAATGTCAACAAATACTACTGCGGAACTCACCATACTGGAAAATTGATGAATTTCCTATATTTTTCGAAGTTGGCAATGGTATATCCTGTAAGAAAATTATACTGTTAGGATATTTCAGGTTATTGTTATTCAATTTCAGATGCTTCGGAGAAAGGTCACAATGATAAAATACAGCTAGGATTGAAAAAACGACACTCTACTAACTGACTTATCGAAAAAATTAATTTGTTTCGTAACCAAAACTTGGTTTATTTTCAATATTCATTCGAAAAGTTATCAAAGAAACAACATTTTTCAATTTTGTAACTTCGAGAGCAAGTAACTTAGTAACGAAGGATTTTAGATGATGCCACATTCAACACTGTATTACCAATGCTGGGGCCCGGAATTGGGGGCTAATCCATCTCTGTTTCTACATTCTTGAGGATAACGATTGTCTTGAACTGAATGGAAATGGCACCAATACTATATTTGGCAACTAGGTCATCATCTTACTCTGAATATCTAGTCGGGACAAAAAAAAAATCAGCACTGACGTTGGGATAATGATACTGGTAGTATCGTTCAAATAAAACGCTGACAAATGTCTGCTTGAGTAATAAAAATTCACTGCTTCTACGCAACACATGATATGAATGGAAAAAATACGTTGACCTCTGTGGATCCTTTACACACAATAGATAATAATTTGAAACGATTAGATGTTGTGCTAGATCAGTGAAGTTATAATCATAATATTTGCTGTGGATATTTGCTGAATGGTCATCTCCAACATGCCGTTTGCTGATTACTGATAGGGCTACAACAAAAATTGCATGCTGAAATAACAATGTATCTACGAAAATATGCATATAAAGAAAACTTTTTTATTGTTGATTTCTCAAAGAATAGTTCCTCATAAAAGTAGACGCTTCTCTCCAAATCGAAAATGCAATTTAGAAATCCACAAAATCTCCTATGATTCACGAGAAAAATAAAATAAGTTAAAAATGTTTTTAAGTTGAACGGTTTTATTGTAAAGAAACATAATAATGATGCAGATAATGTACTAAAAGCTAAAAAATAATTAGGTAGGTACAGTCATTACACCACTCTCCTCATCAATGTAGAGCATTGATCAGACTAAAATAAAATCGTGGGGCGTAGCGTAATTTGATATGAGCGGTTGACTGTAGATGATAGAAATTCGAAGCGCCCCATGATTTTATTTTAGTCTGATCAATGCTGAGGAGAGTGGTGTATGACTCGTTGACGAAGTTGACAAAGTCCATTGTTCTGATTAGATACCTAGATTTCAGTTATAATGTATTGACTGTCTAAACTCTATGATCCACCATTTTGTGTACGGACATATTAACGTCCATACATTGAAAATCCGAATCAGTTTCACAATGAAATGAAAAAACTAGATGAACTTTGCAACAACAAAGACGAATTTCTGGAGGTGCATTTTTTTTTTTTTAACAGGCCAATGTGGGTATTTTCTGGGCATGATATGACATTGAAGTCTCGTATTCATCAAAATTATGAAATTTCGGTAGAGCGAAAGATTCGAAAAATTAAAAAAAATTGAAAAAAGTCGAAGTGACAGTAGAGGGTCCAAATTTGGAACAAAGGTATAAAATTGGAAACTAAGCAACTTTTTTCTTTGGCATTTTTCGAAATTTCAAAAAAAAAATGATTTTTTGAGGATTTTAGAAAATAATGTCAAATTTTACAGTTTAGAGTGGCACATGACAAAAGGAAAGATGTTGTTTTTTACTCATTTTTCAAGCAGAAACTTACTGCGAAGTCAAATTTTCATTATATCTATTAATAAAAAAACTTCAAATTATTAAAATAAAGAAAAGAAAAAGCATCCTCAAGTGGGAGTCGAACCCACGACTTTATGATCTCTAGCCATACGCTCTAGTGGGTTCGACTCGAGGATGCTTTTTTCTTTGATTTAATAATTTGTCCAATATGCCACAATTTCCTTTTTAACCGACGAAACCAAAAAAGGAGGAGGTTCTCTAGTCGAGGCGGTACACATAACTTTTTACTGAGACGTCCGATTCCGGATTTTTCAGTGGATAGGGTGTACTTCGAAATTGTTCCCATTTGAATTTAAAAGATGAAATCCACCCCTGAGGATAGCAGAGTGAAGGATATTGATTACTCACCCTCTGAATTCTGGTCCGTTAACCGATTCTATCAGGCATAACTTTGTACTGGGTTCTTCGGTTTGGATGATTCTTTTTTTATTAGATAGGGTATACCTCAAAGTTGATCATATTTGGATTTCGAATGGAATTATCCACCCTTACGGGTAGAAATAAATAGGAGATAATTGATTTTTCGCTTGTGAACATTGGCACACATATGTAGTTGACAATGACAGATCGCTATTGTCATTATTTTTGTTCTCCTACATCCGTCACAATCATATTCTATGAGAGAATGGAATGATATAAAGAGTAATGAAATAAACTAACCAGAACAACAAAAATAATTGATATTACAACAAATAGTAAAAGTATATAATCATATTATTTAACTGGTAATAGTTGAAGTAAGGTGGGTAAGTAAGTATTTTGGAGGTAATCAAAAAACAAGTTGGTAGTAATTAGTAGATTTCAGCCACAAAAAATTGAAAAATAAAAACATTTTATCAAAAAATTAAACCGACGAAATAAGGAACTGAAAAGTAAGAAATAAAATAAACCTTCTTAGTCTCAATAACTAAGCTCCTAAACTAATGTAAGTAACTAATTTTGAGTCGGCGCCTAACGAAAAATCAACGAAGATCATTAAATTACTTCAAAAAAATTATCAGAATGTCACCGCGCAACTCGATGCCATCATTTTACGCCTTACCTAATTCATTTGCTTGTTTGTTTGGCGCCGACTCAAAATTAGTTACTTACATTAGTTTAGGAGCTTAGTTATTAAGACTAAGGTTTATTTTATTTTTTACTTTTCAGTTCCGTATTTCGTCGGTTTGATTTTATGTTGAAAAGTGTTTATTCATATACAGACAGGGTGTTCCAAATTAAGTCGGCACCATTGCCAACTCCGTTATTATTGATGCTACGATTTCGGTTTAATGGGCAAACTGGTAGCATTTTTAGTGGCCTTCTCGATGCCGAAAACAAACAAAAAATTGACAGTCGCGTTGTCATAATATTTCATAAAATGATATTTTTTTCAATGGAACACCCTATATTTTTTCATCCATTTCGATTTGTATTAACATTATCAACAACAAAGCTCATATCACTTTTCTTCCTAAAGTGGAAGATGAACGACTTATGTGGAAATATTGATTCCTTTCACTAGTACAAAAAATTTCTTTGTTTTGGCAAATAAAACCTCATGATTGTCCAAACACCCATTTTTTGTACTTATACGAATGACAATATTTTGTTACTAATAGCAAAATAAGACAGTAAAAAGAAAAAATTGCGCTGGGATGTGAACTCGTGAAACCCGTGATCATCATGTCGCCAAAACAAAGAAATTTTTTGTACTAGTGAAAGAAAAGATATAGAATTGAAAAGATATAGATATTGAAAAAAATATCATTTTCTAAAATATTATGACAACGCGACTGTCAATTTTTTTTTTTTGTTTTCGGCATCGAGAAGGCCACTAAAAATGCTACCAGTTTGCCCATTTAACCGAAATCGTAGCATCAATAATAACGGAGTTGGCAATGGTGCCGACTTAATTTGGAACACCCTGTATATATATATATATATATGTGTGTGATTGTGTTTTAATTTTTATTATCGCGACTTTTATTTTAATTCCATTTAGCATATCAAATCTTCATTTTCAGCATTTTAATATGTATGTGATTTTGTTTAATCGCTATCGTAACTATTTTTACTATGCCATATTAATTCTATTGCTTTCCAATAATTCACCAATATTTTATAATATAATATTTTATCAATTTATTATATATTTCCTACTAATACATCATTTTAAAATTGTATAATAACCTAAGTGATCCACGCACAAGTTAGCCTTTGTATATCTTCTCTATGTTTATTTACTTCTATTCTTAATATTGAACTGGAAGTATATCTATTGATTTTATGGTAAATAAATATTATTATTTAGGAACATCTCATAAAAACAGAATGAAAAAGTCAATCAAATATTCGAGGGTATATCTTAAGTGATAGGGGTTTTATCGAGGAATATATAAGTGCTAGGGGTTTTATCCTAATTTTTTGAAATTTTCGGAAAGCATTTTTCCTGGAAATTTCACTGAGTGCGATTTGCGTCTATTATCTGATTAATCCAGAAAGCGAAGCTTGAGTGGTTTATTATATGATAGTAAGGCCGTAAATTGCACGAATTAAATTTCCTAGAGGCAAAATGCCTGAGGAGAAATATAAAAAAAATTGCGATAAAATCCTCTAGCACGAATGATATTTGAAGAGAATATTTCCCGAATCTCATTTGAAACTCTCGTTCCAAAATTAGAGGAATCGTGTCCGTTTCTAAATGCTTCGTTTTACAGATTCATTCATTTACAATGATCATTCACTGCTCTTGAACTCGCCCAAAAACCTAAAATATATATATACATTTTTCACTATCAAATCAAATATGTGTGTGTCTGAAACCGATAAAAAAAAACTCCTTGAAATGAAATCGAATCCGAGTCCTCCGGGTAAGAGACTGACGCGCTAACCACTACTCCACGAGGAACTGTTGTTGATATTGTGAAATTAACGGATTTCAATTATTCATTGCCTTACTTGAAAACCTGAGACTTTCAACATGCTGAAAAAGGTATATTTTAAATAAAATATCAAATCACTGTAATAGAGAGTTGAGAATCTCTTATTAAATCTATTCTGCATTTCCTGTTTCCCTATATAGGAATTGAATGCGTTGACATATAATTTTGACAGGATGTTATCGCAAAACAATATCGAATCTACTAGTGGTTTTATCAACAGTAAAAACACAAGAGCTTTTTTTTTACCGGATAAATTTCTTTTTGTAACGAAATAATTTTGCCAATCAGTAATTTTACGAGAAAAACTGACATGACAAAATCGCGAGACCGAAGGTCGAGTGATTTTGTCAAATGTCAGTTTTTCGAGCAAAATTACTGATGGAAAAATTTTGAGTTAAAAAGAAATTTATCCTTAAAAGAAAAGCTCGAGTGTTTTTTGGCAAGATAAATTAACGACCGAATATATGAATGAACAACAACAATAATTATCTTTATTGATACAATTAAATTATTTAAATGAACAGTTATTAAATAAACAATTGTCATAAATTGTTTGGTTTGGTGTACTAATTTCAAAATTTTCTTCTCTGGTATTCACACATGTAGAATATTCATTTTGATTTTTCTCACTCGAGGCTCGTAAGGAACTAATAAGATTTTCGTGATGTTCAGGATCAATTTGGAGGTAGGGTTTAATAGAAGATGATGATGAGTGTCCCGTTATCTTTATAAGTTGTTGGTCACTTACTCCTGCTTTGGCTAACTGGGAAACTGTACTAGCACGGTTCGAATGATTGGTAATTTTATTATTTTTTAATGTCGAGTCCAATTTTAGTTGCAGAATATTTGGTCCAAGTAGAAATCGTATTAATACCCAGTGAAACATGTTTGTTCCAACCTTTAGAATTTTTGTTTTTCCAAAAGGGATTTGGAGTTAAAAAAAGTCGTTCAGATGTTATTTTTTTCATTTCTTTTTTGTAACAGTAATTTTAACAATGCAACGGGACAAATACCTTCATCCATTTCATTTTTTGTTATCCATTTGCTGTCTGCCAATTTTTTCGCCCCACCCTGTGTCGTCTTTGAAAATATTGTATTGTATTCAAATCTTCTTGTTGAAGTTCCATCTTGATTTTTTTCTTCTTTAAAATGGTAAATTTTACAGTTTGCAGCTTTTCCCCCCCTCCAAGCTAATTCATAAGAAGCTATATGAAAGAATCTTTTTTGTAATCCCTGGGTTGTCTATATTCCACAATTTTGCCATTTTTACTATATCTTTCTTGTTCAATGCTACAGAACTTACTTTTCTTTCCTCTGGAATAACTTGTAATTCTTTCCGTCTACTATTTCTTGCATCGCGAGCTTCTTTAAAAGTTATGTCGGCAAAAGGATCAAATTTAATATTGTATTCATTGAAATATTTTTCTTGAATCATCTTCGCAGTTGAATTCCAAATTGATTTAACTGCATATTCTTTATAATCTTCTCCATTCCTCTTTTTCATATTATAGGCCCCATCCTTTAATATATCTGCTACTTTTTGTAACGGAGTTATTTTCGACAGTTCGTAATTTCGTACTTGACAAAACTCCATAAATTGTCTCCATATTGACGCTTTAGTATTTTTTGTGGATTGCGGGATTGCTTTTTCTATATTTTTTGTTATTTGTTGAGTCGAAACTTCCCCAAAACTACTCATGTTGTAATGTTTCAGTATCAATTATCAACAATACTTAAATAACTGACAGGGCAGACATTAAAGTGACGCAAGCATACTATATGTAGACGCTTAAGAGGAACAGGCGTTTTTATCGATAAAAAACGATGCACCTTTTTTATCGCTGTCAAAATGACAAAACAGTCATCTTTAAATGACACATTTTATATAGGAGTTGATTTATCAGTATAAAACAGCAAGAAGACGTTTTATCACTTATAATTACACGAGAGGTTTGAATTTTATCGGGTAAATTTGGGTTGTTTAATGAGAAACTGTTGCCTAGCATTTAGACGAGAAAAACTGTCAACTATTAAAAACGCGACACCGAAGGTGGAGCGTTTTTAGGTTGACAGTTTTTCGAGTCAAATTGCTAAAGGAAACAGTTTAGAATTTTGGCATCCAACATCGCGATAATTGATAAACAAACGAATAAGTGAAAAAACCACTAGCGCACTTGTCGCTGTAAAAGTTGCAGCTAACTTTTGCCGCTGTCAAACTGACAACTGCACTGTGGCATTTGCGATTTTTTATACATGAGTTGAATTGTCACTATAAAACTGATCTGATTGGTTCTGTGTTCGAAATTTCGACCATTTGATTTGCTTAAAAATAATGAGGGAAATAGTCGCTCAATTTTTTTTGAAATTTTCGAGAAAGCATTTTGCTTGGAAATTTTAATTTAAGTGCGATTTACGGACTTGTAATCTGATTAAACCACGAAAGCGAAACTTCAGTTGTTTAATCTTTGATAATAAGGCCGCAAAATTTGCTAGAGGCAAAATGCTTGAGGTGAAATTTAACATTTTTTCTGGGATTAATAATCTTCTGCAATCTAAAAAATGAAGCATGGAATCTACACAATTGATAAGGGAAAATAAATTTAATACTTCAAGCTCGAAACAATAGGTTACCACCCACGTAGCAACTGTTACTTTTTATCTCACTGCCATAGCCTCAGAAATCGAAGTCAAATTAAATATCGAATCGTAAAATGTGTTACTGATATGCAGATATTTCTGCTCAACCTTCGCTTTTTGTCGTTCACTTCATTCAAACTAGTTTTTTATATTGAATGAATTATAAATGAGAACCAAAAACAGGTAGTTAAAATTTAGTTTCTCTCGCGCATTGAAATGTCAAGCGGAAGAGATGGCGAATTAGGATAAGGTACGTTATGTCATTTATAAGGAACACATAATTATATTGTTATCATTGCGAAAAAAAATAAGACCATATCTAGATATTTTGCTCTCATAGAATCAAGACTACCCTACGGAATTCTTAGCTGGAGTGGAGCGGCAAAATCTCGTCTGAGAAAACTAGAAATATTTCTAAAAAATATTTTTGAAGATAATGTAGGTACCAGAAAGACCAAAAATACCTTTCAGAGAAGCTTTTCTAAGAAAGTTAGGTACTTAATACCAGATAGCTATTTTTTCTGACAGTTGTTTCTTTTCAATGCTGAATGCAAAATCTAAATTATTTAGATCATTCCTATAATGCTGGACAAAAAGCAAATACTAAACTAAGAACACTTTCCGGACAAACAGAAATGCCAATAATGGCTTTGTTGTATGTTAACCAAATAGTCTACTCGACAAGTTGAAAATGGTCTAAAATAGAGATACTGCTCTTAAAATTATGTGTGATAGCTCATTGGATCCGGAATAACGCCTAGAAAAATGTGCCAAAAGCGTGTATTAGCACATAAAAAATTGCGAAAGTTATAAACAATTGAAGATGAAAAAAAATGGCATTTCGTTTTTTGCCAATATTTCATGAACAATTAATATTTAAGAAATTTCAAAGAAAGATTCTGAAAGAGGAGAAAATTTCCAATAAAAAACTCCGGCTCTCGGAACTCTATCTCCATTATTTATAATTTTAATTTAACGCTGAAAATGGGTCTCCGAGCGACATTTTTAGGTTGCGCGCGCGTCGTCAAAAGCGAGTACGACACATTAATTAATTTATTTAAGGTATTAAATTTTTTTTTTTTTTGAAAAAAATTATGGTGTATTTGGAACACTATAAATAATTTATTCCCGTTGAAAATTTTACTTGAACCTAATTTTTCAATAAGTTAAACAATTGTTAACTAACAAAATTTTCTCGAACTTCTGTCTTAATTGTAAATGAAAAATTTTTTTAAAATATTTGTCGTAAAAATTTTTCGCTTTGTAGAGCCTTTCTCATATACATACTCAACAAGATCACACCATGAAAGTTGAAAAAAAAAAATTTCCCGCCATTTGTTGATAAATTTTTTATAAACAAATTGATTATTTCAATATTTTTGAAAAAATTTTTTTCACAACTTTATTATATCACAAATATGATTTTTGAAAAATGAAATTTCCTTAATAACAATTTTTAATTGTTTATAATCGTTTTTTTATATTTTTATTGTTTAAATGATTCAAAAATAATTTTTTAATTTTATAAAATTTTTTTTTTAAAATTCACGAAAACAACCATATATAATAATGTATAGAAAAAAAAATTCCCAATTTTTCCCAATTCCAATTCCCAAAGTACAATAAAAAATTTGAAAATATTTTTTTCTATACTTTGTTATATATGGTTGTTTTTGTAAATTTGAGAAGTTTCAGAAAAAAAATCTAACAAAGTAAAAAATTTGTTTATAACAAATTGGTAAGTTAATAAACAATGGAATTGTTGATAAAAAAAATTTTTTTTTGTTACTTCATAGAGGACTGTCAATTATGATTTTTAGAAAAAAAAATATTTCTTAACTAATTATTTAAACAATAGAAATATAAAAAAACGATTATAAACAATTAAAAATTGTTATTAAGGAAATATTTCTTTTCAAAAATTATAATATTTGTTATATAATGAAGTTGTGAAAAAAAAATTTCAAAAATATTAAAATTAATTTGTTTAAAAAATTTAAAAAGGGGGAATTTTTTTTTAAAATTTTAAAAAAACGATAAATGATGATTAAGGATAAAAAATTTTTTTAACAACATTACTTGGATTTTTTAGTTTTTGTTTAAGTACAAAAATTATTATAAACAAAGTATGAATATTTTTTTAATTTTTATGACGTGATCTTGTTGAGTATGCATATAAGAAAGGCTCTACGAAGCGAAACATTTTTACGACAATTATTTAAACATTTTTTTTCATTTACAATTAAGACAGAAGTTCGAGAAAATTTTGTTAGTTAACAATCGTTTAACTTGTTGAAAAATTAACTTTAAGTAAAATTTCTAACGGGAATAAATTATCTATAGTGTTCCAAATACACCATGATTTTTTCAAATTGAAATAAAAATATTTAATACCTTAAATAAATTAATTAATGTATCGTACTCGCTTTTGACGTCGCGCGCGCAACCTAAAAATGTCGCTCGGAGACCCATTTTCAGCGTTAAATTAAAATTATAAATAATGGAGATAGAATTCCGGGAGCCGTAAATTTTTTATTGGAAATTTCCTCCCTTTTCAGAATCTTTCTTTGAAATTTCTCAAATATCAATAGTTTATGAAATATTGTCAAAAAACAAAATGCCATTTTTTTTTTATCTTCAATTGTTTATAACTTTTGCAATTTTTTATGTACCAATACACGCTTTTGGCACATTTTTCTATGCGTTATTCCGGATCCAATGAGCTATCACACATAATTTTAAGAGCAGTATCTCTATTTTAGACCATTTTCAACTTGTCGAGTAGACTAAAACTTAATTCTGGTTATGCCGTATAATCGACTGTAAAAAAGTGTCAAAAATACCAGCCATTACTCTGGTTCAGTAATCTCTCCGATTAGTTCAAGTAGCCGGTCCTTTGACATTCTATTGTCAATTAATCAAAATAATTGGTACAATGAATCATAAGTATCCTAGCACAGACATGAACCTCTGGAAGTACATAATTGATATTAGATTAATGAAAAAATGTGCCAAGAGGTCAACGAAACGAATAGACTTTGAAGTTACTGAAGTTTGTGAAGAAAGCCGCAGCTAGACAAATTATTTTTGATTTCCTACCGTAATAAAGGTTTCATAATAGTTCACAATCAACAGCTGAAAACAATTATCGGTATTTGAAACCGATGGCGCGGCATGTCGGAAAAGTAGATAAAAAAGCGGTTGCTGCTTAGAGTATGTAGAAATAAATAATAATAATAATAATAGTAATAATAATAATAAATGCTTTTATTGCAGGTACAGCAGTTAGCTTATATCCTAACAAAAGGCAGGATTCAATGCCTGCACATGATTGCTCATGGCAGGAATTGCTCTTCCATCCAACCATAAAACCTGAAGAAGTCCCCAGCTAGGGACAAAACGTCGTCAGAATGATACAATGAAATCGTTTGTCTGTCAACCTGAATCCAAAACCCAAGAAAAATTCTCCACTAACTATATACAACATCATTCAAGAACACTAATATACCAGGTGTTCAGAGGGTATGAGATTTGAACTTGGTATATCGCTGATCAAGTATGCTGTTGATACAAATTGAATGAAACTATATTAAAAAACCTCAATTTTCATATAACAAAAGTTTATAATCCATTCCAACAAAAAAAAACATAATACCTAATATAAGTGTTCGAAGTGCATTCCGCCAACTTCATGACATTTTCTGACTATATCAATTGTATAGAAAAATCGAATTAAACGGTTTTCTTCACATAAAGGATTCAATATAAAATTGAACCAGAAAATGGTAGATCTCAGGTGAAAAACAACTACTTTCCTGGCAAATACCACGCAGAACATTGAATGATATTCACCTGAAAATCCATGCATACTTCCATATAATATCAATGGACATTGAATGCAAATGTTTCTTTCTGATAAGCTCGATTATGTTTAATTTATGTCGTGTTCACCTAACAATCCGCATACCGGTTTCAGGCTTCTTGGCCCTCATCAGTACGGAGCAGTCAACCAGCCAAAGGTGCAAAGAACTCTGGCTGAAGTGAGACACAACGTAAAGAAACCATCATCGATCTTGTAACACCTATAGGTACGCCGGAAAAGATAAACTTTAACTGGCGGTACCTAGTGACGAAAGAACACTCGAAAATCTCCACCTCGATAGGTTTCTAAATAAAGATTCCTTCTCGGTAGAATTGGCAAGCCCGTCTAGCATATAGTGAAGAAAAGTGCCATGTGAAGTGGAATGAATAGAAAAATCGAATTAAACGGTTTTCTTCCATAAAGGATTCAATATAAAATTGAACCAGAAAATGGTTCTGGTTTTGTATATTGAATCCTATATGAAAACCGTTATTCGATTTCATTCACTTCCATCACTCTTCACTACTAGACTTACCTACTGAAAATCTTTTTAAAACTATCGAGGTGAAATTTCGAATGTTCTTTCTGTCACTAGTACCGCCAGTTAAATTTATCTTTCGGCTACATAGTGTTACAAGATCGATGATGTTTCTTTACGTTGTGTCTCACTTCAACCAAGTTCTTACCTGATTACTCCCTATGATGAGAAACACGCATGAATAGTGAACTGACATAAATAAACATAATCGAGCTTTATCGAAAAACATTTCATATGTCCATGATACTATATGGTATCATGATTCAGTGAATATCATTCAATGTTCTGTAGCAGAATTTGTTTCACCTATTCATTGTTCATCATATTTAACCATGCGAATTTATCGTACCTAACACTTCACGAATGCGATTTTGTAAAATTCCAAGTGTTTGAGGTGGTGTATAAAACACTCGTTCTTTCACATAATTCCACACAAAAAAATCTAAAATATTGAGATCAGGTGATCGGGCAGGCCAACGTACAGGATTCGTTGAAATTACTCGCTCATTAAACCGGTTCATTAAATAGTTCATGATGTGGACGATATTCTCCCCATCTTGTTGAGAATACATCACTTCAGAAATAGTAAGTGGTAAAGTAGAACCAGAAATCTAAGATGGTCGTAAATCACCAACCACTTGAGTTATCAGCAGGCGGTGGATTCTACGCAGAGTTGTACCTGCCCTAGCCATTAAATTTTGTTTTCTAGGTAGGTATGATGATATTGGGTTAAGATAATTATTGAGAAAAATCGCTTGAATAATAATAATATAATAATAATGTGTTTTATTCAGTTTGAGCAATACAATAATCATATAAGGCAATATAGATAGAAGAGTAAACTTAACTAAACAAAACGATGGGTGAGAATACATTAAACTTACAGCTAAGTATATATAGGTACATATGATTTGATCAGTGCACCCATTAAGACCGACAAGGTTGAGCATGGGGTACACTGACCAGTATTGATATTTTATATAAATATATGTATATGTTGTTCATCTTTCATTCATCGTGTGTATATATATATATAATTGTTTTTTTTTTTTCTAAATTTTAAAATTTTTGTTTTGTTTATATTTTTAGAATTCGAAATTTTTTTTAATGTCTTCGGCATCAAGAGTTTTTATATATCCTTTAAAGACGGTTTTTAAGAATGATGGTGAGTTTAATTTTCTTATATAGGTTTTATACATTTCTGGAAGAAAATTAAATAAATGAGGTGCTATAATTGAGAATTGTTTATTTATATATAATATATGATAAAAATATATATATAATTATATTATATTATATAATAATGTATGGTATACCTAATTAATGTAAAATGTCAAACTTTATACTCTATAAAAAGTTCAGTTCTCGATAAAAGGTATTTATAAACAAAATTACTCACGTAGATCAGTTTCACTTTCACTGTCGTTATCCAAATTGATAATAAACTTTTTTTTGGGAATTTTTTCTATATCCATATATGACTTTTCCACATTTTTAATATGGGAAACACACTTGGCCCAGCTGCTATCAGGAATGTTTGCAGTTTCTGTTTGAATAAGAGCTACCACAGTTAAACTGAAGGTTGGAGAAGTATTATTTCTTCGAACTGCTGACTTAAGCTGATGCCATATATGTTCAATTGGGTTAAACATACAGTGATAAGGAGGAAGTCTGAGCACCGTATGTCCCATGCTTTCAGCCAATGAATCACAAAAATGTTTATTTTTTATCGGATAACTGCGTAAAACTGTAGTAACTGTTTTTTGTGTATTTTTCCTCATAGTGCATATCCTTATTTAACATATATTCCTGTATGTGTAATTTGAACATGGTGCTTTATCTAATCTTCGACATGACGATAATACTGTTGGGTGGAATATTTGGTATGAGTTTATTTTGAAACCAGTCTTCAAATAATTCGGCTGTAGTATCATCATGATAATCGACTAAAGAGTGCTTAATATTCTTTGCCGATAAAGACAAAGCATTTGGTATAAAACCATTTTCGGTTCCTGCGTGAATTATCGTAATGCGTTTTCCTTTATTAGACGGCGCATTAGTTTGGCACAAGTCAGATGAGTCTACCCAACTTTTGTTTGGAATATCGCGTGTATCAAACAAAGTTTCATCCAAATACACTACTGTTCTACCATATTCTCTAAATTCGTTTATTGCCAAATAAATATTCAAATCTCCATTTCTTAAGGCGTACAGATTCCATTAAGATTTTTCTGCTACTAGTGAGTTTTTTAATTTTAAATCCGTTTTGTAAAAGAGACTTTCTTAAAGTTTGCCCTTATTTGGATAAGGTAAAATCCTTGAGAAAACAAATTAATTAAGTTCAAGTTTATCCATTGTTACCCTTTAGGATCATTTAGCCTTGTAATATTAAACTTCTGCTAAAGGTGGGTATAGTCCATCCAATATCAATTGCAGAAGCTGTTTCTATAGGGAGCAAATAAAAACTCACTTCGCTAACACGAGCGTATATGCGAAGAAACGGAACGAAAAATAATCTGTACTACTTGTATACAGTCTCCGTCGGCACAAAGAGCCCGCTGGTCAACGTGGACCTGAGTGACTGCTGTCTGTTCTACAACCGATTCGTCTGGGCCAATCAAGTCGGACATCAAGATTGCAGGTGTGTCTATACGATGGGAGGTCATAAATCAATTATATTTGTGTTTTAATAGCTCTGAAAAATTAAAAACCAGTAGCGTCTGTGATCTTGGTGTGTGCCGATCGAAATACGTTTTAGGATATTCTTCATATTCTACATCAAACAATGAAAGAAATTATTTTTCTTTCTTAATGTATTTGTATAAATAAAAGCTTGTCTTTAATTTCTTTTCATTTTTCATTATTTATGAAGTAATTTTAAAATCTTAAAATATCTAAATAAAATTAGTTATCTCCGCCACTGCTGCTCACAGGATTTCGCCGCAAGACTTTTTTATGCTTCTGCAATTGATATTGGGAAAACTATACTTAAATCCCCGAAATGCATCCAGTTTCTTTATTCGTTGTTTTATTTGTGGATAAGAGTTCCCCCCCACACCCCCCACCCCACCCCCTTCAATTATTTTACTTCTTCTTCTTACTTACTTGAGGGGCTTGACTCGTCGGAAAACATTATCGAAGGACTAGAGACCAGTCTCTAGCCCTTGCCATGATGGTGTTCCACAAAAATGGCCGAGAAAGGAATTTTGATATCTAAATTTTGAAAAATAACGTTAGAGGATGCAGCTTTCACTACCCAGTATGGATTGGTAAGTAGCCCATCAGTCCAGAGAGCGCCTGGGACGTTTAAAGCGCGAGGGGTCGTCTATGTTGTAATCAGTGGCTTCCCTAACGAGGGGGTTCTCATGAGTTTGTGCGCAATCAAATACTTTCTGATTGCGATCTCTAATGATACTTCTGATGGGAGGCCCAAAAAAATACAAGGTGTTCTATTTGAAATTCCCAAGTTGGGGTAGTTTCCGGTAAAACCGGAAGTGATGAAAAAGTACGAAATATAAAAAAAACAATTATTTAATCCAATACCCATGTATGTATCTGTGTATTTTATTTTTTTGTTACAATATATTATTTAATTATTACCATTTTAATCTGTCAAGATTTAATTTTTCCATATTGCATATTCCCATTTCACATTGTAGTAACCTGAAGATGACTTTATAAAAGTCGAAACATCGGAAAAGCATCAATAGCAGGATTTGAACAAGCTACGTTATTGTCAAAACGATAATGAAAAGAAGGCCCTGTCATAAAACATACTTACCAACCTTGACTAGTTCCGTGCTATTAAAATAGTTATTTGTATGCCAAGGCCGCGAAATACCTTTTTAGCGTACCGAAAGAAAAGTTATCCCGGACTAGGCCGGGAAGAATCTTGTTGTTGTCATTGTCGTCATTGTAAATATGAAAATCTTGGTAGGTATGGTTTTGATAAATGCAGTTGATCATTACCATAGCAACGAAATAACTGCTGACAGTTCATATGAAATTTACCCAATCCTAAAAATTCCACAGGCCATAGCATTCGTCGAACTTCGGCGACGTTATTTGCTGATAATGGTGGAAACATCACAAATTTGAAGATACACGGTGGCTGGAAGTCTACCAATGTGGCTGAAGGATATATAGATAATTCACTTACAAACAAAATTAAAATTGCCAAGACCATTCAAAAATCATCAGATGAAAACAATCAATGTGAAACGGAAACTTTGCCTTCTTGTTCTGGCTTCAACAAAAGGAATTTAAATATACCAAGCATTTCAAACAAATGGAATCCCTTCAATATTAGCAATTGCTCGAATTTCAATATAAATATTAATATAAATAAGAATTATAATGTTTCTGTTAATATGTAGTATTTTCTGTTCTGTTCTGTTTAATTCAAATAAGAATTAAAATGTATAATAAAGAAATATGTCGTCTCATTGATTTGTTATTCTACACGGTTGCCGAAAAAATATTGTACGCAACACGCCCGAAAATAGTTTTTTTGGAATTACTATTAATTAATAGACTTTTTAATAATTAATGTGATGCCTTTAGAGGAATATATGATTCACCAACACCAAAATGATCTATCAAAATATAAACTTTAGTAGTGTCTCTTCCATCCGAGGATTATCCTGCATTACCAATAAATTAATTTATCTTATCTACATTATAGGCAGCTCTGCGTAACGACCCTGAAAAATGTCATGAATATTTGTAAACTTCTTAGATAACTAACTATATAGAACGCAAATAAATATAACCTAGTTATTCATTGTAAAAATTATTAAATTGTGCTGGATGTATTTGCGACCGCAAGAAAATTTTTATCAATATCTCTATAAACAATTGTTTTAGCTCTTCTTCCTTCCCAAGTTGATACATATTTTATTTATTTCCAGAAAATAATAGATAGGAATAAACATATGTAATCACACACAAAATAATGCCAGTTCTTTCCTCCCGTTAACATTATTTCACACCGATTACGCATTCATATTTTTTTGAAGGAAATTGAAATATACGAGGGTAGTTCCAAAGTAGTATCAAAGAAAGTCACTCAATATTTTACAAATTCACTGAGAGCGTTCACTGTGGCTGCCAAAAAAAACCAATAAACAACGTGGCGTCGTCAAACTTCAAACATAAGCTTTATAAGGTTGGCATTTTCTACCATAGTCATTCTTTTCAAACAATAACCGTCAGATTAGGTACTTTTGGGGCTACCCTCGTATCAAGCACAAATAAATGACAGCAGAATGTAAATGGGATAGTCATCAATTATACAACATAATTTCCACTAATTTGTTTATATATCCAAAATTAAGCTATAATTTATTCATTCTGGTATAACGGTATAACAAATGAAAAAATACAGTGGCGTACAGAATGTGGATGAAATCAATATTGATATGTTTTTAATAAAAATAATGGAGTGACACTTTCATCACTTGTATCACCCTGTATACACCGGCGCCTCGACGCCTCCTACTACGTCGCGATTCAATCAGTTGTGTGTACTATCCGTGTGAGTCAGTTGGAAAATAAAAATAGGTATGCTTGGAAGGTTGAACGGATTTTTTGTGGTGGCAGTATCAAATATTAGACTGCACTATATTGCAATCAGGAAAGATGGAAAAAATCTAAAGTTAGATGTTTCCAGAGAGCATTTTCAATCGACTAGTACTTTAACAGAGCTTTCTAAGTATACAGGGAATAAGGAAAAAATTGCTCGCTCAACTTTTGACTGAATGAATTCCAGAGGCGGAGTTGCATTCAAGAGTTTCGTACTGAATTATTTGTTCAAAACATTTATATAACACACCAAATTTCAAAAAAATGATCATTTTTTTGTGATGATTGACTCATGTGTTATGTCGCATAAGAGGCATGTAGTTAGTTTCTTAATTTGTCCATGATTTAGCACAAGTATATAACATAGTAGGCATATTGATAGTGTGAGCAGGAGGGACTATCAGTCAATACAAAAAATGAAAGTCTAATTTATTATAATATCAATATAAAATGGTGGCAAAACATTGACAGACTTGGATGTTCTGTTTATTATTAATTGAAAAACTCCGTTTCGTTTTTACCTTTTTGTGCTTAATGTTGTTTTTTTAGTTTTCCTCTCAGTAAATTCCCTATATTGTGGTGGTTGTACATTTTAGGTTCTTTCCTTAGCTTGGTTGGTTTCTGTTTCCAACCACAAACGTTTTTGATATTGGTGTGAGAGTGTGTAGGTAACCAATACCTGTAACGTTTGAGGTTATAATCAGAAACCAACCAAGCTAAGGAAAGATCCAGAAAATATACAAACGCCACAAAAAGGAAATTGTACACGAGGAAAATTAAAATGAAACCACATGAAACACAAAAAGACAAAAACTGAACATAAGTTTCTGAATTAATAATAAACAAAGCATGCAAGTCTGCCAAGGAACGTCACCATTTGATATTGATATTATAATAAAATGAATTTTCATTGGATAAAATTGAATTCCAGAAATAACAAATCAATAATAAAAATTGAAAATGTCCCTATCCAGGGACGAAACGTCTTATACAAACTCATTAACCTTTATATAGGAATCCAAAAAAAAAAAATGACACGAAAAATGACACGAAAAATGACACGGAAAATGACACGAAAAATGACACGAAAAATGACACGAAAAATGACACGAAAAATGACACGAAAAATGACACGAAAAATGACATGAAAAATGTAAAGTATCTAATTTTATTAATTTTATTTTTAAATTTTACCACAACCTACTTTAATTTCAAAACGTTCACCCGTAAAAATAACACCCTCGTACACACCAACAAAGAACAATGTATACATCCATTCGGCATTCCAACCAAAAAAAACCCAACACCAAAAAAACAATAAAAAAAAACACAATCTAACATCTGCCAAGATGGGCTGACCTCCTTTCAGTCGATAAAAACCCTTTCAACGGTTCGTTTTTAAACTATGCCCTGTGTCTTTTACAAAAAAAACAATATGTTAAATTGATTTACCTCACCTGAGAAAGAAATCAGTATAAGCAATTAGACCATTTGGAATAATAAAAACCGAAATATACGCTTTATGGTAAGTTCTAATCTCTTGTTCTCCAACATTCACACTATTTTTCCAATTTGCAACATTCAGAAATCCGAAATTCTAAAAATACGAGGGTCAAAGAAAAATTTACCAAACTATATATATATATATATATATATATATATATATATATATATATATATATATATATATATATATATATATACAGGGTGTAACTGAATAAGTGTAAAACATTTAAGGAGGTGATTCCTCATCGAAAAAAAGATAGGATCTTTCATATAAAGAAACTTCATTGGAGCATCCCTTGTTAAGATACAGCCCCTTAAAGGGGGTACATAAAATTTGTATAACAATTTTTTTCACGAGCACTGAAAAGTTACAATATTGAAATTAACCTGACGTTTTGTACTACCAAAAGACACTTAGCCAGTAATTTATTTGGTTTACCCCAACAAAAAACCAGTAAGCAGCAAAACATTATTTTACGAACAAAAAAAAATTTATTTCCAATGTAACTTTTTGTCTTATTATTTGTTTACCATTTAAAAATTTATTTCCGATAGCCTGTTTCATTCTAAACAAAAAATGTCTCTTGGGTTTTTTGCCCAAAATAAACCAGTAAGCAGCAAAACATTATTTTACGAACAACTACAGAGATACATCGTCATAAATGCGAAAATACGAAACTAATCTATCTAGTAGGTCGCTATTAGCGATAGTGACAATTAAATTGGTATGACGCTGTCAGTTTGGGAATTTTCGAAATTGAATTAATACTAATTGTGTGTTGTTGTTCTGTTCTTAATTTGTTACTTTAATAATTCACTTGTTAATAAAATGGCATACACAAATGAGGAAATGGCTGATATGCATTACGTTTACGGTCTGTCGCAGGGGAATGGGTTAGAAGCTTCTAGAAGATATGCTGAAATGTATCCTCAACGGCAGCATCCTTCACATAGAATATTTGCTCGACTTCATCAACGATTACGAGAATATGGTTCATTCGACAAAAGAACGCAGGATTGTGGTCGCCATCGAGAAATACGAACACCACAGCTTGAGGAAGCAGTACTTAATTTGATTGAAGAACAACCTACTACCAGTACTAGAAAGATTGCTTTCCAGCTAAATGTTGATCATATGACGGTATTTCGAATTTTAAAGGAACAACTCTTATACCCTTACCATCTGCAACGAGTACAGGCACTGTTACCGCGAGACTTTCCGAACCGTCTTGAATTTTGCAATTGGATGCTGGAAATGATTAGAAGAAATTGTGACTTTCTGAAGACGATAGAATTCACAGACGAATGTAGTTTTTCTCGGGACAAGATTATTAATTTTCATAATTACCACATATGGGCTGATGAAAACCCTCACGCTATTGTCGAAACTAGCCATCAAGAACAGTTTTCTCTTAACGTATGGCTCGGAGTTATTGGGGATGATTTAATTGGGCCTCATTTTCTACATCCTCGATTAAATGGTGAGGCATACGTTCAATTTTTAAGAGAAGTGCATCCAGTACTGCTGGAGGAAGTTCCTTTGGGCGTCAGAAGGGATATGTTTTTTATGCATGATGGGGCTCCCGCCCATTTTAGTCAAGTAGCACGTCAGCATTTAACTGAAACATATGCAAATCAGTGGATAGGTCGAGGAGGACCACATAAATGGCCCGCTCGGTCCCCGGATCTCAATCCTCTGATTTCTATTTGGGGCCATTCACAGCATTTGGTATATCGTAATTCCTGTTCGCGATGTAGAGGACTAAGAAACCGCATCATCGATGCGTGCAGGGTAATCAGAGAGACTCCAGGAATATTTGAGCGAATACGTGGCTCAATGCGCCGACGTCTAGACGCATGCGTAATGTTTGAAGGTAGACATATTGAACATTCACTATGATTTCTACATGTTGTGTGTTTTGTTATTAATAACTTAGTTTTGTTTATTACCCTTTAATCGTTTAATGCAGGTACTAACTACAAAATAACAATAAATCCAGTTCGCATTTATGACGATGTATCTCTGTAGTTGTTCGTAAAATAATGTTTTGCTGCTTACTGGTTTATTTTGGGCAAAACCCAAGAGACATTTTTTGTTTAGAATGAAACAGGCTAACGAAAATAAACTTTTTAAATGGGAAACAAATAATAAGACAAAAAGTTACATTGGAAATAAATTTATAGGGGTTGCGTTTTTCACCTCTTACAACCACAGGGTAAACAAAATAAATTACTGGCTAAGTGTCTTTTGGTAGTACAAAACGTCAGGTTAATTTCAATATTGTAACTTTTTCAGTGCTTGTGAAAAAAATTGTTATACAAATTTTATGTACCCCCTTTAAGGGGCTGTATCTTAACAAGGGATGCTCCAATGAAGTTTCTTTATATGAAAGATCCTATCTTTTTTTCGATGAGGAATCACCTCCTTAAATGTTTTACACTTATTCAGTTACACCCTGTATATATATGTGTGTGCGCCCAGAGTTGTCCTGATTAAATCAGGGAATCTCACTGTGAACCAACCCCAAATTATAGGGGGTTAGTGAAGTGGGTCAACTATCCATAAGAAAACAACTACTTTCCTGGCTAATGCCTCGACGGACGTTGGATGAGATATTATTTGATATTTTATCCACTTCACTAACCCCCTATAATTTGTGAGATTCTCTGATTTAATCAGGACATCTCTGGGCACATGCAGAAACTCACTGGACTATGTGTTACATATATATATATATATATATATATATATATATATATATACAAGTTTTTCATGAAGTACTGACTTTATCAATAAGTGGTATTTCTGTGAAACCTACCCAAAATAAAAATAGTCAATGTGGCGCTAACTTCAAACTCGAAATAGAGTAAAAAAAAAATAAGATTAGCTTTTATACAAATGCACTAAAAAGGCAAAACTAATTTCTTTCATTGTTTGATCTAGGTTATTATGTGAGTAACAGATTCAAAAGCTTGCCGCGGATACAAAATAGATAACCTTGGGCGGCAAACTTTTGTTTTTTTTATTATTTTTATTTTTAACTTTTTAATTCTGATTTTATTAACAACTAATAAAAGCTTGTTTTTTTTTCGTTTATTTATTTTTTAGTATTTACGATAAATAAATAGTTAAGTAATTCATATCTAAATTATTTTTTAATTGAATCATAATCTCCGATCCCGAAAACCCCTAGATACCAATTTTGAATAGAAACGGACCATAATCATAAAAATTGTGCTCCATATTGGAGCCGCCATTTTGTTTTTTTTCCTAACAAAAATTTCATAATGCATTATCACCGGAATTATGTACACCTGCCAAATTTCAAATCAATCAGACGATTAGAACCGGGTCAAATTCAACTTGCAAGATGAAACTAAATAAAAGCTTGTAAAAAGCATTTCCGTCATTATTCCATATCAACAGTGCTTGTCCAATTATTATAAAATATGTTTAACTAAATAGTTGACAACATTGGCGAAGGCGCCAGTTGAGTTGTTACTTGGAACTGAAAATGATGCATGCATTCCGAAGTGGGAAATCAACTCGACTATCAACAAACAAGTAGCGATTTAACGAAATAATTTATAAAATATTCAAAAACTCGAGTCAAGCTGCATGTTGGCCTTTTTCCAAAGACAATATTTAAAAGAAAATAAAGTTTTTCGTAGCAAAATCTGAACGCGATATACAGGGTTCCGCTTGTGTCAAGCTTCCGACAAGTTAGCCATTTGGTATAAATGCTACTTAAATTTATTTGTTCCTCTGCGACTCAAAGACAAACTTTAGTCACATCAAGATAACCTCTTGAGGGTGTCATGTTGAAAAAAGAAACATTCTCAGTTGAATTTTAAATAGAAATATTTTTATTCCAACTGAAAAATCCACGGTAAAAATTAAGTTATTTTTTGTGAATGTCTAACAGAAAACAACTGCTTCCCCGGCTAAAGCCGCGCTGGACATTGATATATAATCCAATAGAAAGCACAATAACTCAAAGGAAAAAATCTTAAAGTAAAAATGCAAATTTTCACACCAAGATTGTTTCTTGACTGGCTGCGCAATCGTTTTTTTTCTGTAGAAAAATTACTATTTAAGTATTATTGAAACTAAAACGTATATTATGAGGCGTCATTTTTAGCATTATTGCAACACCCTGTATAGTAACCGTAAAGTTCACTCTACGCCTCCCGTAAAAATACTTTCTATTCATGAAAACGCCGCGGTCGCCTGAAAAGAATGATGTAATAGTCAGCCACGTTTCGCTTTAGAGGATCGATAAAAGGCTGATGCAATAATGAGTTCAGCTAGGATTTTGCACTCATCTTTGAATTATTCGGACTATAGACCGAACTAAGGACCGGGAATAATTCGGAAGACTTTAAAATAATCTCATTAATTTGATAATAATATTCTATTTACGCTTCGCACGTGTTCATCTCGATGAATAATGCACCGAGAATTACATAGTGGAAACGGTTGTAAAACTACAAAGACGTGTTGCTATTTTTGGCCCTAAAGTTGAGAGTTCACATTTCGAGAAAAATATGAATGAAATGAATACATTGCAGGATACTTTAGGGTACTTTTTATGCAATGAGGCCATGTGAGGTCCTGGAGTAATAAAATTAAAAAAAAAAGTTTTCTTCACTGTTCCAATAAATGTCGTTAGGTATATTTCGCACTAAAATTTTGAAAATAACTAGTACCTAGCCATAGTTGTTTTATTCGAAAAGTCCATCAAATTTGCAAGATGCCACAAAAGGGAAATAAGTCTATTACACTGATTTTATTCAATACCTTATTTCATATAAAAGTGTCAGAATCACCAATATTGTTTGTTATTTTATAAACATTGTACCTACCGTATGCACTCAAAAAAAGAACGAAGGCAGGGTAATGATTTTGCAATATGTTACAAGGATTTTTAATCTTGATCATGATTTTTTCAGGCATCAAATAAGCAAACGAGTTCTGGAACGCCATCAAACAAAATACCAATCACTGCTGAGGATAAAATGAATCCTATACTGTTTCAACGACTACCAAAATGCAAATGTAAAAAAAATCAGTTCCAAAGTTGGTACTGAAAAGAATGACAGTTATATTTACTCCAAAACTGAGACTAGGACTTGGTAGAATTCAAATTCGATATACAGAAATAATGAATAATCCCGAACAACCCTCAAAATATAAACTGACACTTATTATAGGTAAACGAGACAAGAATAAAAATCGGTGTAGCATTCCGTAGCATTTATTTGATGAAAATTATGTGAGGGAAACGAACATTATTTCGAAAAGGGAAACATTCTCAATTGGATATTGATAAAAAGATTTTTCTGTGAATTGAAAAATCCACGATAAAAATGAAGTAATTTTTTGTGAATGTCTAACAGAAAACAACAACTTTTTTTTTCTTTTGAGTTAGGGTTTTTTCAGAATATCTATCAGATGTAGTTCAATGTCCAGCGTGGCTTTAGCCGGGGAAGTAGTTGTTTTCTGTTAGACATCCACAAAAATAACTTCATTTTTATCGTGGATTTTTCAATTCACAGAAAAATCTTTTTATCGATATTCAATTGAGAATGTTTCCCTTTTCAACATGAATACCCCACAAGAGGTCATCTTGACGATGGAAGATAGTGACTAAAGTTTATCTTTCAGTCGCAGATGATTCCACATCTGATTTTATGAACATCCTGTTCATATTTTCAACAAATCAACATTATTTCCTTCTCTAAAATCAAGTAAGTATAAAAAACATTGAACCCTGTTGAGGAGAACAAGGATATAACCAAAACTCACAACTGAAACTCGATGTATTTATAAAAAAATGCTCTACTAAAATATATGAGAAATGTATTATTTTTTCAAATTTCTCAGTAATTACCACATATTTTTTTAAACAATGTTACAAAACGCTAAGTAATACACGAAAATGTATAAACTTATTTTTCCTTCAACATAGTTTTCAGTAATTCAAAGTGTTCAAACTCAAAATCTCCTGCGAATATACTTGAACTCTTTCTATTTCTGGCCGAGACTGTTGCAATGCGTACCTTGATCTTGGTACTACTTCCCTGCCCTTAAACTATGCAATTCGCACCTGTGGCATGCCTGAAGTCATGCAGAAAGTAGGCGACATCCTGAGCCGAGAAAACTCTAGTAAAGGCAGAAAACTCCACGTTAACCTTTCACCTCATAATCAACGAATAAAAACGGAAATAAAATCATACCAATAGTATCCGGTTTCATTCAGCAAACTCACGCACCATTCACTATCACCGAATAGTACGCCCGGCTAGAATTCCATGCCACGAAATACGAAGGCATTGAATGTGAGCACGTTTTCGATTGCAGTCTACTATTATCCCACTCTAAGCCTAGCGTGCACGCCGCCAAAAAGCGTTTGCGCGGTTCGAATGACGTTAACAATAGCCATTAACGGAAGGTAGTCGCAAGCCACAAGTCGTCAACGTGTCAGACGAAATTTATTTTCAGTTTCATTCGAAATTTCACCATACCACAGGCGTCCCCATGACCCATGACGAAAAAAACGGAACTAATTAATTTTTTTTGCTCAATTGCCTCGTTGGCTGTCAAAACTCATGAAAAAAATATGAAAAAAAAAATTGACACAAATGGGTAGTTTTTAGGAGGTAGTTAAAAAAAATTGTTTGAGTTTTTTTTTTGGATAAATCTGACGAGAATCATGGTAAAAATAAAAATAAAAACTTGTCACAAAGGGGTGGTTTTTAAAAGGGATGTTGGACAAAAAAACAAATTGAAGCCTCTTTTTACGCGGAATCTCTTTCAAGGCTGACGAGAATCATGGGAAAAATATAAAGAAAAATATTGTCACAAAGGAAGTTTTTAGAAGGGGGTGGTACGAAGAAAAAATCATATTGGCGCCTTTTTTGCGGAATTGCTTCTAAGGCTGACGAGAATTATGGAAATAATATTTAAAAAATCTTTTCACCAAAGGGTGGTTTTTAGAAGGGGTGGTTCGAGCCTTTTTTTCGCTCGCGCAATTGCTTCTAAGGCTAACGAGAATCATGTTTTTTTTTTAAAGTGTCACAAAGGGGTGGTTGAAAAATAAGATGAGATTTAAGCCTTCTGCTGAATTGTTTTCAAAGCTCACGAGAACCAAGCACGAATTTAAGGGGGAGGGGGGGTTATGGGGGTAATCATTCTGAAAAATACCCAGTCGCAGACGAAAATTGCTATTTTAAAAAAAAAAAACAAAAAAAAATTAAAACAGCCTTAGTTTTTTGGCAATAGCTTAAAAACTATTGATGATAGAAAAAATAAAAAAACAGGTTCTTGAAGAGGAGGAAATTTCCCATGAAAAAGTCTGCACTCCCGGAACTCTATCTCAATTATTTATAATTTTAATTCAACGTTGAAAATAGGGCTCCGCGTGGGCGTTAATGCAGGAGTACAGCACCTCTCGAGAGAGCAATGCACATAAAATAATTTTTTTATACTTTAAATTAGAATTTAAAAAAATCATAGTATCATCTAAATACTTGAAAGAATGTATTTCGTTAGAAAAAACATTTTTCATTGAATTTTGATAATGTGAGGCTATTGTTAATGAAGTAGTTTTTTTGAAACCGCCGATTTTATTAAAAACCGAATTGTTCACAGAATGACTCCATAAAATTGTTTAAAAGTTGATTATTTTGTTAATTATAAATTTCTAAAGGTAACAAAATATGAGAAATCGAATAAATATTGTTTTTTTTATTGATATTTTACATTGTTATCACTTTTATGTCTGTCTGACAAAGGCATTTTACAACATTTAAAAAAAATATTTGTTTATAAAATATTTATAAATAAATGGATGAGTTGAATATTTTTCAAAAATTGTTTTTTGCATTAGTTTATTATAATTGGAAAAAAAATTATAATTTGTTTTTATTGTTTATAATAGTTTTTTTCAATTTTTTATCAGTCAAATAATATATTAAGAATATTTTATCTTTAGAATTAATAATTGGTTCTTCTCTACCTAATAAGAATCTTTTTGTATGAATAATTGTAATTGTTTATTCACTTAACAATTAAACAAACTTTGATTGGCATTATATTTTTTGAATGGCACAAAAAATAACAAAAACAACCATATACATACGACAAACTGTTCAAAAAATTTCGTTTGTAATTTGTATAGAATTTTCTAGAAATATTACAAAATAAAATTTCTGAACAGTTTGTCGTATATGTTGTTTTGTTATTTTTTGTTCCATTCAAAAAAAATATAATGCCAATCAAAGTTTGTTCAATTGTTACTCAAATTAACAATTACATTATTATTAAAACATTTTTTTTATTAGGTAGAGAATAAGCAATTATTAATTTTAAAGAACAAAATTCTTAATATATTATTTAAATAATAAAAAAATAAATAAAAACAATTATAAACAAAAAATAAGAAGATTTTTTTAATCATAATAAACCCCTGGCAACCTAATGCAAAAAAAACATTTTTGAAAAATATTCAACGTATCCATTTGTTTCTGAATATTTTACACACATATTCCATAATTTTTTTTTTAGGTGTTGTAAAATGCCTTTGTAAGACACAACACTGATAAAAATCTGAAATATCAATAAAAAAATTACAATATTTACTCGATTTCTCATATTTTGTTAACTTCAGAAATTTATAATTAATAAAATAATAAACTTTTAAACAGTTTTATAGCATGATATTATTGATTACTATTTGGATCGTCCATCGCTTATAAAGCGCGTTATGCTTGTTTGCAGCATTACCGGTTAATATCGATTTTATCGTTTGATTGCGATTCCGAGCAGCTGCGTGATCGCTGCGGTGTGGTGCTTGCCTCGAGCGTTGAATCATGTCTTTGATCAGCGTTTATGGCTTTGATTCGTTTATCATGTCCTTCATGTAAACCTTGAAGTGTCTCATAGATGTCGGATTAGTTCAGTTGGTCCATTCTTGATGCTCATCATCTGATAACGTTCTTTGTCTCCCATTGAGACAAAGAGACCGTTATCGGTAAGATTGGATGAGCACAAGAAATGGACTCAACGTGGAGAAACATCAAAATCGGGAATCGCTGACCACGCCTGGACTGAGCACCATCGAGTTCTATGGGGCGACGCAAGTGTTCTACATAGAGAGGAGCATTGGTTCAAACGAAAGTTCAAAGAGGCCGCCTACATCGAAGCAATAACGCCTTTAGTCAACCAAGCGTTGAGATCAAAACGTATGGAAACCCCTGATTGCTCTTCTGGCGGCTGCAGAGGCGCGAAACTTCACGCACCACCACACCGCGCGAAAATTCACGCACCGCTGCACATGGCGGAATTGCACGCATCATTGCGCCGACAGTAATATAAATTGGTAAGTAGCACCTAAACTTGTCAGTATTCACCTGAAGACGATTGCAGATACAAGCATTCGAAACGTCGTGAAAACCTTTTAAATACATTAAGACGATGGACGTCCGAAACAATAGTAATCAAGTTACCACATCGTCTACAACCTTCAAACAAATGATATTATTGAGTATACATGTAAAATGTGCTCCAGGAAGCATAACAATTATGGAGTCATTCTGTGAACAATTATTCGGTTTTAATAAAATCAGCGGTTCCAAAAAAATTACTTAATTAACAAATTGACATTATTAATATTTACTTATAATTGCGTATTTTATCGGGTAACTTTGGGTTGTTTAATGAGAAACTGTTGCCTAGCAATTAGACGAGAAAAACTGTCAACTATTAAAAGGTTGACAGTTTTTCTAGTCAAATTGCTAAAGGAAACAGTTTAGAATTTGAACAACACAAATTTACCCGATATCAATACAAACATCGAGTGTAATTCGGCAGGACAATTTAATGAATAAGAAATTTAGAAACATCCAACACCGCTATAATTGATAAACAAATGAATAAGTGAAAAAACCACTAGTGCATTTGTCGCTGTAAAAGTTGCAGCTAACTTTTGCCGCTGTCAAACTGACAATTGCACTGTGGCATATGCGAGTTGAATTGTCAATGAAAAAATTATTTTTCAACGAAATTACATTCTTTCAAGTGTTCAGCTGATACTATCATTTTTTAATTCTTTTTCTTTTTAAATCTTGATCTTGTGACGCTAACATATTTCCCTTGATAAAAAAGTGTCTTTATATTTTAAATAAATTGCCAGTTAGTTCGGCATCCGCTGAACGAAGTTTTTCTTCGTTGAAGCGATTGAAAGCTTGGCTGCGATCAACGGTTTGTTGGATTAGCTCTACTTCATGTTCATAGAGATGTGCAAATAGATACATATTTCAAATGTTATTGAAAGGTTTCCAAATAAGGAATACAGGAGACTGGATTTTATTTTGTTTTTTATTTTAACGAAAGAAATATTTGTTTTTGTACCTATTATAAGTATATGTATATATTTTTTATTTTATTACATTTCGTATTTTTGTTTGAATTTGAATGAGAAAAAAATACTTATGTTTTTTGTACCTATAAATAGAGGAATATAACTTTTTATGTCATTACCCCCCCGAAAAAACCGGAACTAATGAATTTGTTTGCTCAATTGCCTCTTTGGCTGACAAAACTCGTAAAAAATATAAGAAAAAAAAATTTAGTTTTTAGGAGGGGGTAGTTAAAAAAAATTGTGAGTTTTTTTTAAGCCTCTTTTTTCGCGGAATTGCTTTTAAGGCTGACGAGAATCATGGGAAAAATATAAAGAAAAATATTGTCATGAAGAGGAGGTTTTTAGAAGGGGTTGGATCGAAGAAAAAATCAGATTCGCTCCTTTTTTTTGAGGAATTGCTTCTAAGACTGACGAGAATTATGGAAAAAATATTTTAAAAATCTTGTCACCAAAAGGGTGGTTGAACAATAAAATCAGATTCAAGCCTTCTTTTTGCTGAATTGTTTTCAAAGCTCACGAGAACCATGGGAAAATTTGTCGCAAAGGGGTTGATTTGGTATCTTTGATATCAGATCAAATGTCTTAAATGATGACTTTTTAAATGTTTTACTTTAATTAGAATATAAGTACCAAAAATCTTCTTAAAATATTGTGTATAAAATAGACAGTCATATTCTAGCAAACAAAGGTTTGTTTTACAAAATAATGAGATGTAAATTCATTGTGGGTCAAAATATATTTGATGAGTTTTTGATACACTCTTGCAGAGGCTTACAATTAATTAAATATTTTAATAAAAACTTTCTACCAAAAAATTAAACCGACGAAAAAATCCATTGAAAAGCAAAAAATAAAATAAACCTTCTTAGTCTTAATGATAATTGAGCTCCTACAATTATCGAAGATCATTATATTACTTTGAAGAAGTAATCAAAACGCCGCTGTGCATCTCGTTGCCATCATTTTACGCTTTACCCAATTCAATTGCTGGTTTGTTTGGCGCCGACTCAAAATTAGTTACTCACATTAGTTTAGGAGCTCAATTATCATCAAGACTAAGAAGATTTATTGGTAAATAAAAAGTTAACGTACATATGCTCTCTGAATATAGGTAAAAAACTTTTCTTACGTGTTTTTGCCTCCTGAAAACGAATCCGGAAGAAAAATGCGGCCGTCTCATACCGTTTCCGAGTTAGAGCACCTTTAATTTTTTTCAACCTCATTTTCAAGCACAGTTTTCTCGCACAGAAATCACTCAAAATGCCTCGTTTTTTTAATAGCATAAACAATACACCCTAAATAATTTATTTTCGGCACAAATTCGCACAAAATATTGTAATTTTTATCGAAAAAATCCTCCTTTTTATACAATTCCAAATAAACAAACTTGACACATGTGACAGATTAAATTTAGTAACTTTCCCTTATTTTTCATGTTGGTAACTTTTCGAATCCAAATATGAGTAATAGTTTCTCCTTCATTTATGTTTGCAATTGTTTTGGGCACCAATTCATCATGATTCATTTATTACCAACATGAAAAAAAGGGAAAGTTACTAAATTTCATCAGTCACATGTGTCAAGTTTGTTTATTTGGAACTGTATAAGGAGGATTTTTCGATAAAAATGACATTGTTTTGTGCGAATTTGTGCCGAAAATGAGTGATTCAGTAATTCCTTCAGCAATTTGACTCGAAAAACTGTCAACCTAAAAACGATCCATCTTCGGTGTCGCATTTTTAATAGTTAACAGTTTTTCTCGTCTAATTGCTAGGCAACAGTTTCTCATTAAACAACCCAAATTTACCCGATAAAATACAAACCTCTCGTGCAATTATAAGTGAGAAAACTGAGTTTGAAAAAGAGGTTAAAAAAAATTAAAAGTGCTCTAACTCGGAAACGGTATGAGACCGCCGCATTTTCCGGATTCGTGTTCAGGAGGCAAACACCTGAGAAAAGTTCTTCACCTATATTCAGAGAGCATGTGTACGTTAACTTTATATTTACCGAATCGGTTAACGGACCGAAATTCGGAGGGTGAACGATCAATATTCCCCATTTTGCTACCCTTAGGGATGGATTTTTTTGTTCAAATTCAATGGGACCAACTTCGAAGTACACCCTATCCAATGAAAAAAGAATCATCGGAATCGAACTGCTCTGTAAAAAGTTATGCGTGATCATACAAAAAAAAATAAGAGAATCTCCTCCTTTTTGATTTCGTTGGTTAAAAAAAAGTTCAATTGAAAAACAATGCACAATTGGAGTCCCACAAGGTTCAGTATTGGCCTCAATATTTTATTTGATTTATGTGAATAGCATAACTAAAATAAATTTTGTAGGAAAACACTTTTCTTTCGCAGACGATACTGTACTCTACTATTCGGCCAAAGACACAAAAATACTTGAGAAAAATATAGAAAAAGATATAAAATTAATTGAAAAATGGTTGGATGACATAAACCTAACAATCAATGTAGAAAAAACTGTTCTCATGCTTTTCAAACAAAAAAATATAAAGCCAATAAAATTAAAAGTGACAATAAAGCATACAATTTTAACTGAAGTTGAAAAACACAAATATTTATGTATGATCATAGATAAGAACCTAAATTTTGAAAGTCATGTAAATAAAATCAAAAAATGAATTACCCCTCTGATTGGAGCAATTAGAAGAGTTGAATTTCTGAATACTCATATCCAAACACTAATATACAATGCCCATATTCTTTCTCATATCAGATATCTAATAACAATATGGTCATCCTGTAGTGAAAAACAAAAAGGTATACCCCCACATATAACAACTTGTGTATCAACAATAAAATATCAATAAAAATATGCAATAAAATCAAATATCTTGGTGTAATGATTGATAGCAATTCAAAATGGGATAAGCAAATTGATTTCATTATAAAAAAAAATCCAATTTCTGATCTATAAATTGAAATACCTAAAAGATCTAATGGATTCAACATCGATGAAAACTCTATACCAAGCCCTTGTCGAACCACACCTAGTCTACGGAATACTAGTTTGGGGAGGGGTCGGCAAGAGCTACATCAATAAACTTATAACTGTTCAAAAACGATTACTGAAAATTATTTTTAACAAAGACTTCAAGTATCCCTCAGATCAATTATTTAATGAAACTGGCTTACTGGATCCACGGCAATTATGTTTTCTACGCGGTAACATCAGACAACACCAGTTCAAATCTGATCTAAAAAACCCTGACCACCAGTATAATACCAGAAGCAAACGAACTACCTACCTCATTCCTTTTATGCGCAAAACGAAAGGCCAAAGAAGTTTTTCTTTTCTGGGACCAAAAATGTTTCAATATCTCCCTGTAGAAATACAACAATTTCCAGCTTTTTCAAAAACTTTTTACAAAGCGCTTACGAGACTTCTTTTATTTATAGTTACTTTCCCCAAAATTCCAAAAATTGATACTTCTTAATGTTTCTTTTCTCTTTTATTAATTAGTGCTAATTATTTTAATATATTTTTGTAATACCTACTTTTTTATGTTTTTTTAATGACACTTTTAATGTTTTTTGTAATGTTTTTTGTAATGAAACTTTTTAATATTATTATATTCTACACTATGTTACTATTTTTCCCACTGTAGATATTACCACACACAGGCTCTGCCTTTAGTGGATCTCTCTAGGTTTATTTTACTACATATACATAGTACTAGTTTTTTGTAAATCTTTCTGTACATGTGAAATAAGTTTATTATTATTATTATTATTATAATTTGACGTCTTATGAATAAAGCAATTAAAATTATTTTCAAAAAACCCTGGGAAATACCTTTGTTAGAATTATACAAAAATACTAATAATTTGACATTAGAAAATCTAATAAAATTTGAGAAAGCAAAATTTGCCTACAAACTAAAAAACTATTTTCAAAAAAGTATCACTTTATTTGAAAAAAATTCAAAACTACACGATCATAACACTAGAAATGCAGATAATATCCACTTACATAATATTCATTCAAATAAAGGGAAAAATAATCCAATATCTAGTTCAAAGGAAACTTATAACGAACTTTCAAATAATCTGAAAAAATTGAAATCAATGACAATATTCTTAAAAAAACTTAAACAAAGTATGCTGTTATAAGGATGTTCAACAATACATATATGTATGTTTAAATTTTATTTAAAGATATGAGATATGAATGTGAATATATATATTATATATATTATTGTGTATATATATATATATATATATATATATATATATAGGGGTACATTTAGTTAAGATTTGAATAGGTATTATTACCAGTTACAGTTCTAAAATGGTTGAAATTTATAATTGTAATCAATCAATTAACTTCCTTATACCAGAACTGTTTGGAAGATGTATTGCAATAAATAAATAAATAAAAAAGTATGAGCAAGCAAATTTTTGATATGTTTTTATAGAGACTTCAGGCTATCCATTAGATATTTCTTTAGAGCGGAGTGTCATGGGGCATTTTTTGTAAGTCTAACGAACGTTAAAAATGTACGCACGTTCATCCTAGTAACAGCACATAAAATAACTATTAATAACTGAGTAAATAATCGACCAATTTACCCCATCAAACATGAAATAAAAACTACATACCTTGATTGACTTTTCCCCTGAGTTTCACAGGAATTATTCACAAGTTGTTCTTTCTGGAGCTAATCCAACTCGGAAGAAAAAGTACACGTATGACACCGATAAACGTACACGATATAATGGTCGTTTTTGAGGGGCTGCAGTGTGTAGTGTTTCGCAATTCTGAGAAAAGTAATCTTGTCTTTTGTTTACCCTCTCACAAAGTTGGAGCGTGTACGAAAACTTTACCAAAATTCAAATTAGTTCCGCTTTTTCGTTATTTTGGACCACTGTGCATACGAAGGTTGAGATATTGTCGAAATATTGATTTTGGATCTTAGATAATTGATTTTCAGCCAATCCGAATTTTTTTCTAAGCACATTCCATTCAGATAGCTGTTGATGAAAACTTTCGTGAAAAATTAATATGTTAATAGAAAATAACGTTTTTGGATGATTGTGTACTAAATGGAAAAATAGTTCGAGCCCGCTTCATCATAAAGTTCACCACAATTCAAAAAAAACTGGCTGCATTTTAACATCTTATATTCATTTTCAATGTACTAATATATTTTTCAAGGAAATATACTAACACATAGATACACATCTATGCAGTTGCTAGAAAAATCTGATATTAAAAAAACATATATTTGTCCAATAGTACTTCATATTAGTCACACATATTGAAAATGTCATATCAATATTATCACAGGGGATTTACGATAATTTGGTCGGGTGGAATTTGATTGCCGGAGGAGGGTATGTCTTGTAATACCAGTTACAAGCCTCCGTCTTGAATGGCTGGCTAACTCTGAAATTAAAATAAACATGAAAATCAATTTTCCATGATAGACTAGGCCCATAAGTAGGAAATCCATCTCTATAAAGTGCAAGAAGCATTTCATGTAACAATTGGGCAAATAACGTTCTAGAGGTATTTCGACTCAGCTGAATACGATTCTGCCTGTTACCAAATCGAAATTTGGACCGGAAATCCGGTATCTAAGATAGCGGTTAAAACTCTGTTGCTCTATATCTCCCTTGGCCGTTGGCTTAAAATAATGATTTAAACGTCTGCTTAGGGGTTTTCTCGGATGCCAAACACATTACAATGCTCAAAATTTTCTTACCTTAAGTTTGGAGTGCATGGGTTTCAAGATGGCGCCCAAGATGGTCACCGAAACTTTGTGTTTACGTGTGCTCCATGCTCTTGTATTTGGAGTGTGAAATCTGTCAGATATATAGTATACAGAGTGAGCCATTGAAAACGAAACAGCGGCTCTGTAGGTCGGCAGAACCGAAGTATGTAAAAACGCTCGGAAACGTCAACTACATTTTCGAGGGGGACATCGTTCGCGATGAAATTCACCCGAAATACATTCCATCCCTGGGAGCTGTGACCACCTACCCCTAAATTTTTAAATGGCAACATATGGCAAGTGATACCTCATTTGAAAGGTATTTTCCTTCTTAATATCAAACAACAAAAATTAATTAATTCTATCGATTCGTTTTCGAGATATAGGAACTTGAAGTTGGGAAATAACTTTTTATTCACTCAATTAATAAAAATAACGTCTAACAATGCAACTGTTTAAAGATAATTATCATTGTCAAGGAATTAAATGATCTAACTGTTTACCAACAAATAACATGCAATTCCGTTTCAAATTTTTTAATTCATCCTCATTTACTTGATCGAAAATTATTCTAAAGAAAAAAAAATTTTTTTCGCCAAATGAATTGTGGACGTTATCAGTGTCAAACTGATCTTTGATTGAACGACATTAGAGTGAATTACTTGACTAAAGCTGCTGAATATCTTTCCGCAATAATGGTGTATACGATCGCGGAAAGAGTTGAAATAATAAAAAAAAAATTAAGAATGATGAGTGCGATAACCGTACAGCTAATTTGTTCAATGAAACGCATCCAGATGAACTTGTTGCTAGAAAATACGTTCTAGAATTAGTGCAAAAACTGCATCAGTGGCCAACAAGAAACGAAACCCAGAACGTGAATTTCCCTTGAGAAATGAACCTGTTGAAGTTGCACTTTTAGGACAAGTTCATGCAGACCCAACATTGAGCACAAGGAAATTGGCTAGTGTTACCAATATCAGTAGAACCAGTATCCGCCGAATCCTGAAACATCATAAATTCCACCCCTACAAAATACATTTGGTACACCAATTGAATGAAGATGATTTTGATAGGCGACAGAAATTTTTGAAATTATGACTACGAGAATAGATGATGAGAATTTCCTTTTCAACATCTGCTTTTCTGATGAGTCTACATTCTTTTTGAATTCGACTGTGAATGGTCATAATTGTCGTTATTGGTCAGATGCCAATCCACATGTTTTTCACGAAGTCCATACTCAAACTCCCCAAAAACTCAATGCCTGGGCCGGTATCTTTGGGGACCGTTTGATTGGATTATTGAATGAATTTGTTTATCCACAATTAGTAGACATCATTGAAAATGACGATCGTTACCACGAAGACCACTTGATATCTCAACAAGACGGGGCACCTCCACATTATGCACAGCCTGTTAGGGCGTTTTTGGATAGAAGTTTCCTGGAAGTTGGATTGGAAGAAGAGGCTCTATAGAGAGGCCAGCAAGATCTCCAGATTTAACCCCACTCGACTTTTTTCCTGTGGGGTCACTTGAAAAACAAAATCTTTGCAACCGAACCAGAATCTCTGGAAGATTTACGAAGGAGAATTATTGAAGAATGCCGTCGAATAACGCCGGAAATGCTACGAAATGTGAGGTCTCGTTTTGAACAGAACTTGTACTATTGTATGGAAATGGGTAGTAGACAGTTTGAACATTTAGTTCCGTACTGATAAGGGCCAAAAAGCCTGAAACCGGTATGCGGATTGTTAGGCGGACCCGACATAAATTAAACACAATCGAGCTTATCAGAAAGAAACATTTGCAATCTTTTTCCATTTATATGGAAGATGGCATGGATTTTCAGGTGAATATCATTCAATGTTCTGCTTGGTATTTGCTAGGGAAGTAGTTGTTTTTCGCCTGTGGTCTACCTATTTTTTCAATTTATATTGAATCTTTTGTGAAGATGACTTTGTGCACACACTACTTCTTATTTTATTTAGTTCATTGACAATAATAATTATTGCGATAGTTGCTTTATCAGATGTTGTTTTTATTGATTGAGTGAATAAAAAGTTATTTCCCAATTTCAAGTTCCTATATCTCGAAAACGAATCGATAGAATTAATTTATTTTTGTTGTTTGATATTGGGAAGGAAAATACCTTTCAAATAAGGTATCACTTGCCATATGCTGCCATTTAAAAATTTAGGGGTGGCGGTCACAGCTCCGAGGGATGAAATGTATTTCGGGTGAATTTCATCGCGAACGATGTCCCCCTCGAAAATGTAGTTGACGTGTCCGAGCGTTTTCATATAATTCGGTTCTGCCGACCTACAGAGCCGCTGTTTCGTTTTCAATGGCCCACTCTGTATAGTAATCAGCGGCTTGTTTTTCAAGAGTCACCTGGAAAACCTGTTGAAAGTGTTCATGCTACCATACCGAAAAACCCTTCAAAGTTAAGGACTCTAAAGATCGGAAGAAGGTTGTAGAGGCTGACAGGAATGTTCTAGAAAAATCGAATTAAACGGTTTTCTTCACATAAAATTGAACCAGAAAATGGTAGATCTCAGGTGAAAAACAACTACTTTCCTGGCAAATACCACGCAGAACGTTGAATGATATTCACCTGAAAATCCATGCATACTTCCATATAATATCAATGGACATTGAATGCAAATGTTTCTTTCTGATAAGCTCGATTATGTTCAATTTATGTCGTGTTCACCTAACAATCCGCATACCGGTTTCAGGCTTCTTGGCCCTCATCAGTACGGAGTAGTCAACCAGCCAAAGGTCCAAAGAACTCTGGCTGAAGTGAGACACAACGTAAACAAACCATCATCGAGCTTGTAACACCTATAGGTACGCCGGAAAAGATAAACTTTAACTGGCGGTACCTAGTGACAGAAAAGAAACACTCCGAAAATCTCCCACCTCGATAGGTTTCTAAATAAAAGATTCCTTCTCAGTAGGAGTGGCAAGCCCGTCTAGCATATAGTGAAGATAGTGCCATGTGAAGTGGAATGAATAGAAAATCGATTAAACGGTTTCTTCATAAAGGATTCAATATAAAATTGAACCAGAAATGGTAAATCTCAGGTGAAAACAATACTTTCTGGCAAATACGCAGAACGTTGAATGATATTCACTGAAATCATCATACTTCCATATAATATCAATGGACATTGAATGCAAATGTTTCTTTCTGATAAGCTCGATTATGTTCAATTTATGTCGTGTTCACCTAACAATCCGCATACCGGTTTCAGGCTTCTTGGCCCTCATCAGTACGGAGTAGTAACTACTCCGTACTGATGAGGGCCAAGAAGCCTGAAACCGGTATGCGGATTGTTAGGTGAACACGACATAAATTGAACATAATCGAGCTTATCAGAAAGAAACATTTGCATTCAATGTCCATTGATATTATATGGAAGTATGCATGGATTTTCAGGTGAATATCATTCAACGTTCTGCGGTATTTCAGAAAGTAGTTGTTTTTCACCTGAGATCTACCATTTTCTGGTTCAATTTTATATTGAATCCTTTATGTGAAGAAAACCGTTTAATTCGATTTTTCTATTCATTCCACTTCACATGGCACTTATCTTTCAGGAATGTTCTACTTCGTCTGATTGTAACTTACGAAACCCTCCTTTTGCGTTTGGAAACCGGACTTCCAGTCCAAATTTCGCTTTGGGGACAGGCAGATTCGTATTAAGCGAGGTCGAAAAACCCTTAAAAAAATCTCCAATTGTTACATGAAATGCTTCTATGCCCGGTCTATGAGTATTATTGATTCTTACAAATGCATATCATGCTTCCTTCTGCAGGGGTCATCTTGTACAACGGCCGTCAAATTCGGTTGATCTTGCCATCGTACGTATGCTGACCGATAGGTAGTTGTAGCAACTATATCCACAGATTTATCCGTCTCGGATTGTTCCATATCTTCAACGCCTTCATTTTCGACCTTACCGTTCATCCACCAAAACGGAGGCTCTTCTTTGCAACTTTTCACTTGAATGGCCGGTTTTTCTTTGGCCTTTTGTTTGGTAACAAGCCTCTGGAAACCATTTTCGAATGCTGCGTCCTCTCTCTTGCTTTTGGTTCTGAGTTTATATAGTCTTGCCGCTTCTAAGCAATCCAGTTCGAACTGGTATGACCGGTTGAAAACTTTTTCTGGAAATATACAGGGTTATCCGATTGAATCGAGACGAAGGTGATTTTGGAGATCTTACATATTTTTGGAATACGTAAGAATATGTTTTCAATTCATGGGAAAAAGCACAGTTCAATGATATTTTCGTCAACATATTCGTTCGCATAAAATAATTATTTTTGGCGACTCAAATGTATTCTCGATTCATATCCCAAGTATTTATTTATTTATTTATTTGGTACACCATTCAACAACCGAAGCCATTCACAGAATGGGAAATATACATTCAGGAAAGGTTAAACAGAGTTAATCCTAATGTACAGACATATACAGAGATAATCCTAATGTACATGAAATAAGACAATGTATTCCCTAAAAAGTAAATAATAAGAGCAATGATGTGTATGAACTGCAAAAAATTCAGTGAGGAAAAAGTTTATACACATCCCCACAAATATGAAACTATATTATATGTTCAGTAAGAATCATTATGATTGCAAAATAGCTATTTTGATGTCAGTTAGCTTGCAGTTATTCTGGATTGACAAATCAAAGCATATTTGGTACAGAGGAGAGCGTGTAAGTACATTTGTTTGAGGAAAGGGGAGGTAAAATGTATTACTATTACGTACAGGTAGCCTGGGAACATGCAAATTTATATGTGAAAGTAAGTATGGACAATTAATTATAGAGAATATAACCTTGTGCAAAAATAATATACCTAGGTATTTACGACGATTGTCTAGAGAGTGAACCTGGAATCTCAAAAGTAGCACTTCATGCGGAATACCTTGGTTGGATAGAATCCATCACACTTAAAACTAATGTACTTCAAGAATCGTCTCTGAATATTCTCTAAATTTATGACGTGTATGTTGTAACAAGGATTCCACACGACACAGCAATACTCAAACCTTGATCTCACAAGCGCATTGAAAAGGAGTAAGTAAGTGTTGATATCAGAAAACCATTTGGAATTTCTAATGATGAAACCGAGGATTTTGAAGCCATTTGGAACAATTGTATTTACGCGATGAGTGAATGTGAATTTTTCGTCAAAGATGACCCCCAGATCGTTGAATTCTGCCAATTTTTGCAAGATGTTTCCATTTATTGTATAAGGATATTCAGTGGGTGATTTTTTGCAACTGAAGGAGACAAAATTGCATTTTTGTATGTTGAGAGAGAGTGAGTTCGCTTCACACCATAAATTCAATTTTTGGATATCTTTTTGTAGGTAGCTGCAGTCGTTTACATTGAAAATCTGACGAAATAACTCACAATCATCTGCATATAGTATAATTTCAGAGTCTAAACCAAGGCAAATGTCATTTATAAATATAATGAATAGCAAAGGACCTAATACAGATCCTTGAGGAACACCGGAGGTGGCGATTATTTCGACAGGTTTAAAACCGCGGTATTGAACTCTTGAACGACTTTCGGTTAGATAAGACTCCAAAAAGAGTAGCATCATTGTGACGGAAACTCCTACTCGGTGGTTATTACATAATCACCACTAAATCTACCACTATACAGTAAGAATAACTGAGTGATTACCACAGTTCGCATTCAATAAAAGTCAATGCGCAATAACGAAAGCTAACCTAACTTTTCTCAAATTATTTTGTTGTGGCATACAAAAAGTTCGTTTTACCTGTTACGTGAAAGGTGAATGATATTTATTCAAAATGAATGGGCAATGCGTTTTCAATAGACAATTTTTCTTGATTTTATTTATTTATTGATACACTGTTCTAACCCAACTACAGAACAGGAATATAAGTTACAAATACAGTACAATACAAAATAACAAATTAACGAAGTAATAATACACACCGAGATTAACTAAAGTAGGTAATAGGATTTAATCGCAGAGATTGAACAGTCAAAAATATCAATCTGACAACTTGCAGAATTACAATTGACACACATGTTATGCAGCGGTAAATATTTCAAGATATCTGTTCGTGGTGTTGGTAAATAAAACGTGTTGTCTACTCTAGACGATGGTCTAGGTACACTGAAATTGAGTTTTTGCAGAATATGTGAGTCAATAATTAAGTTGTTGATAAGTTTGAACAGGAAAATTGTGGAGTGACAATCACGATAAACCTTGATTAGGGAACCAAGTTTCAAATTTATTCCTTCAGGAATTTTGGAGAAAACAAATTAAATCTTATTTTTTTCCTTACTTTCGACACCCTGTATCTCAGAGGGGATGCATTTTAGGACATACCTTGATAGCAACTTTTCACCTCGAAATGAGGTGAGGAATCTGTAGTCGTGAGGAATCTGTAGTCGGAGTTTGTCGGTCTTATTCTGACTCACCCTGTATACTGGATAAAAGTATTTATTAAAAAAATATACTTGAGAAATGGACAAGTTGAACTGCTTTATTTGACAATGTCAATCACTTTAATCTATCACAAATACCATATACCGAGTGAAGGTTAACCTCTATTAAAATTGTAAGTCGATATATTCAACAAATCGACTGGAAAAAAGTTTGTTGATTTATCTCGAATGGTTCTGAAGTTATGAATTTTTCAGTGAGTCTATGCACGACGCAACTTTGACACATGAATTGACTTAAGTCAAAACTGATAACAGATAAGTCTAAGAAATCCGGGTGCGTTGTATCGGCAATTTAGTGGCGATTCCAAAAATGGGAAAAGGTGGCGTAAATGGGGACAACGAGTATATCGATGAAACTTTCACAGATGCTTTGAAACATGATATATCAGCTTTCGAAAATTTGGCAAAAAAACCCTTTTTAATTTTTTTTTTTTCAGCAAAATGTCAGGAGAACTTAGGGATTTCCTTTTTGGTTTTGCGTATCTATCCGATTAAAATGCACTGTTTTCAAATGTAAACATTGGAAATTATGTAACACTTCATACACCGAAATTATATCAATAAGATTTTTTTTAAAGCATGAATTTCAGTAAAAAGCATGAATTTCAAACTAGATAATCACTACTGAACTGACAGAATAAATAACAAGTTTGACAAATGACAGCCAACTTGAACTGACAAATACTTTGGAAGCAGATAATGCGACGTTGCCAATTTGTTTTTAGAATAAGGAGATTTACTTTAACTATATCAATTGTTTACGAAGTCAGGACCGAATAAAAAATGTTTACGTTTTTGTTCGCAAATATGAACAGGTGAACGTTTATCAATTAGGAAATTGATGTCAAAAAAATTGGTGAAATGAGTTAATATCACAACCATGTGACCGAGTTCGATTTTATGGTGAACGAGACACGCCCGTGTTTATAGTTTTTCAAAAGTCAAAGAAGGGAACAGAACCTAACCTAACTTGGATAACATTGCTAATGAAATGTAAATGTAACTTGATGACTTTCTAATGTAAAAGAAGGAAACACAATTTATCCTAATTTGGCTAATATTGCTATCCAAGTTGGAGGTAGTCCATTTTTTTCAAGTGGAAGGAAATCCAACTGTCACTTTCTAACACAAAAGAAAGGAATATAACCTAACCTAACTTGGCTTACATTGCTAGCCAAGTTGAACGCATTTTTTTTTATTGTTGTTATTATCTTCTATTCTGCTTAATAGAAAATCCAACTTGATGACTTTTTAACCCTTTAATTTAGTTCGTTGGTTTCCGCAATTTTTGGTATCTACTTGGTTGGTTTTTATCCTTTGCAAAATATTAAGAATGTCTATTTTACTAGAACAAGTGTGCTGCCATCTATGACTCAGTAGCATAGGTACCAAAAAATACAGTTTTTCGGCGGAGCTAGACATGGACCAGCTGGTAGAACACTGTGATGCAGAATAATTTTCTATATAATCAAATGGTGTGTTTTTTTTCTGATAGAGTAAAAGAGTGCTATTTTCCAAATGGGTAAGGACCATTACAAAAAAAAATGTTTGGGTAATAGTTCTCTAAAATAAAGTACTAACATTGTATATATATTCTATATACAATGGTACTAATAATTGATCAGCGTGAACAGAGAGATAACTGAAAAACAGGTACACATAACGAATGTCTATTTTACCAGAATTAGTGTGCTGCCATCTATGATTCAGTAGTATAGGTACCAAAAAATACAGTTTTTTTTAGGCGGAGCTAAAAATAGATCAGCCGGTAGAATACTGTATTGCAGGTTCATTTTCTATATGATCAGAATGTCAAATGGCGTGGATTTTATTTTCCGGTAAAGTAAAATAGTGCTATTTTATAAATTGATAAAGACCATTACAAAAAAAAATTACGTTTTTAGCTGATATTTCTCTGAAATAAGGTACTTATAATTGACCAACATGAACAGAGAGAGATAACTGAAAACAAGTGAACATAATCTCATTTTTACTAAATATTGTAAAATCTTGCGAAATTATCTGAAATGAACAGATATAGACCCATAACCGATGAAGAGCTTCTTCAGCTTATGGAAGAGAGGCTGTGACAAAGTTATTCAGTGATGAAGATAACAAGGATTATTTTCCAGAGGATCCGTAATGTCAAGACGTAACGTACAAAGGCGTTATATAATTGTAAATAGTACTTTAATTAATAATATTTTAGGGGAAGAACATTCAAACGGGCCAGAGTCGAAACCTAAGGCCAAAATAGACCCCACCGGAAAACATAAAGTAGGATCGCAGAGTTATATAAATCGTGCAGGAAATTTTAACTTCCTGTCCTTTTCGTGAAATATACTTTACTTAGTTTGGCCAATGCCAACTCATGTGGCAACACTGTAACTAACAGAGCTCCACGGAAGTCATTGTTACTAGTATTTGATTCGTTTTCGTTGAAAGTTATATAGATGGAGCCAAAAGTAATGAAATTGACGTTTGACTAGTTTGGAGTGCATGAAAACTTTTTTCAAAGCTAGAAAGTGTAATGGTGTTCAAATCAATGCATTTTTTAGAATAAAATGTAGATAATTAAGTGAAATAGAGTTATTGTGTTGCTGGAAAATAAAACAAGTAAGAGTTTCCAGGATCGTCTACATATAGTGACGTTTCCACGGGCAATTTTTTTAACATTAAAGGGCCACATTTTCCAAAGATACTTTTTCCGCGCCAAATTTTCGATAGCTGAGGTGATTTTATCATGTTTTGAAGCATCTGTGAAAGTTTCATCGAAATACCGGTTGTCCCCATTTACCTTTACCCAAAAATGTTACAAAAATGGGGTTGCCGTTTAAAAAGCAGAACTCACTTGTGTATCTTAAATAAATAATAAATATAAATATTTTTAGAATGTGCCTCATTGTCGGACCAATCGTTTAAAAAAAATCAGATAGCTTGAACAGAAAAAAAGTAATGGTACTGGCACTCATCCCTGGGTCACCCTGTATGTATCTTTCATTATCTTATATAAATGTGAAATTTCGTTTTTAGACTTGCTACAATGTATATAGTAAATAAAGTGGCCAATAAAAATTCTACATGCTAAGAATTTACCTTTATGCATATACCTGGGATCATAGTTGAGCGTATTCTGATTCACGGAATACTTCTTGCACACATCATGAACCAAAAAATCGTCCTTTCCAGGTGACGGTACCCAAGAAGCTCTCGCCTCTTTGGTCATTTTCTCGATGATGATGGGCTCGAATTCGACGGACGTTTTCTCCGGAATTTCATCGTCTCTGTACTCTATGGGAAAACAGAATTTCCCCAGGTTGGTCTGGGTGACCCTGGGCATAGAATCCGGCGTAAACTGAGAGGAAGAGCTGAGACTTTTGGTGACATCTCGCAGCATGTAGTCTTTGGGAGGTCGGGGAGGGAGAGTGAACATTTTTGGGTATTTTCGGGAATTTTTTAACGACTCACTTGACAACTGATATCGAGTGACAAAATGAAAATGGGATACAGGGTGATTATTGTATGTTTTTCGAATGAATGAGCGGTGCCTGGAATAAATAAAAACTTTTTAACAAAAAATTAAACCGACGAAATACGGAACTGAAAAGTAAAAAATAAAATAAACCTTTTTAGTCTCAATTACTAAGCTCCTAAGCTAATGTAAGTAACTACTTTTGAGTCGGCGCCAAGCAAATGAATTAGTTAAGGCGTAAAATGATGGCAAGGTTGACATTCTGATAATTTTTTTGAAGTAATTTAATGATCTTCGTTGATTATTTGTTTGGCGCCGACTAAAAATTAGTTACGCACATTAGTTTAGGAGCTTAGTTACTGAGACTAAGAAGGTTTATTTTATTCTTTACTTTTCAGTTGTATTTCGTCGGTTTAATTTTTTGTTAAAAAGTTTTTATTTTTCAATTTTTTGTGACTGAAATCTTCTAATTACTACCTACTTGTTTTTTGATTACTTCCAAAATACTTACTCACTCACCTTACTTCAACTATTACCAGTTAAATGATATGATTATCTACTTTTACTATTTGTTGTAATATAAATTATTTTGTTGTTCTGGTTAGTTTATTTCATTACTTTGTATATGATCGTGACGGATGTGGAACAAAAATAATGACAACAGCGATCTGTCATCGTCAACTACATATGTGTGTGCCAATGTTCACAAGTGAAAAATCATGTATCCCCTAATTTTCCACCCGTAAGGGTGGATAATTTCATTCGAAATCCAAATATGAGGTATACCCTATCTATTAAAAAAAGAATCATCCAAATCGAAGAACCCAGTACAAAGTTATGCCTGATAGAATCGATTAACGGACCAGAATTCATCCTTCATGTTGATACCCTTAGGGGTGGATGTCATCTTTAAAATTCAAATGGGACCAACTTCGAAGTACACCCTATCCACTGTAAAAAGAATTCTCGGAATCGGACGTCTCAGTAAACAGTTATGCGTAATCATACATAAAAAAAAATATACGCGTCGACTAGAGAACATCCTCCTTTTTGGTTTCGTCGGTTAAAAATGCAGAACACCATTTTGAAATATCTCATTCGGAAATGAAAGAGAGTAAAAAATGCATAATCCATCTTCTTCCTGGCGATCTGTCCTTATTCCAAGCTTTTATTTTGTTTCACCTGTCCCAATGTTGTCTGGCTGTGGGTTGGTAATCAAATCTTACACGTTAAATTTGACCCACTCCTAGTTGTCCGATTAACGTGAAATTTGGCAGGTATTCATAATTCCGGTGACAATGCAGTTCTTCTTTGTTGTTGCTATGCCACAGAATTGTGGTGTCATCTGCGAACATAGTAAACTTACCTGTGATTTTGATGCTTGCTAGGTCATTGATGTATAATAAAAATAATAGTGGTCCAAGCACTGATCCTTGTGGGACCCCACGCTTCACTAATTGAGAATTGGACTTTTTTTGTTCAGCGAGACTATTTGGGTACGCTCTGATAGATATGATTGGAACCATCTTAGTGTTACATCTCTGAAGCCATAAATTTCTAGTTTTTGAAGCAACATTTTATGATCCTCGCAGTTGAATGCTTTTTTGAGGTCGCAAAAGACTGCTGCAACCGCCTCACCATCGTTGATATTGATATATATATATATATATATATATATATATTCTCCAATAAAGCAAACATAGCATCATTTGTGTTTTTTCTGTTTGAAAACCGAACTGGAAGGTGCTTAGAGTGTGGTTATGAAGCAAAATGGAATTTTTGCTATAGAAAAAACAAAATGGCGGATCCAATTTGGCGGACGGGTTTTGTGATTATGGTTCGATTCTATTCAAAATTGGTATGTGGGGGTTTTCGGGGTCGGATATTGTTAATTTTTTGTCAAAATTCATAAATTCAAGATGGCGGACGAGTTTTGTGATGGTTCGATTCGATTCAAAATTGGTATGCGGGGATTTTCGGGGACGGAGATTATGAATTTTTTGTCAAAATTCTTAAATTCAAGATGTTAATTTTTTGTCAAAATTCATAAATTCAAGATGGCGGCTTTTTGATGGTTCGATTCGATTCAAAATTGGTATGCGGGGATTTTCGGGGACGGAGATTATGAATTTTTTGTCAAAATTCTTAAATTCAAGATGGCGGACAAGTTTTGTGATTATGGTTTTACGTATAGAACACCTACCCAGTACTTTTTACGTTCGCTAAATTGGAGAATAAATCCTGATTTCTATTCGTTTCAAAAGTATTCTTAACTTTTTTCTATATTAATGACATACAAGACAATAAATATATTTGACAACAACAGAATTTCAATACAGGGTGGATAAGGACATGAAAACATGTAAATCACACAATCCAGCACAATGGTCTGATTCGATCCAAAATTGGTATGTGGGGGTTTTCGAGGTCGGAGATTATGAAATTTTTTCACAATTCTTAAATTTAGAATAGAAGTTTATTAATCAGACACCAATTTACATTGGATTGACAAGTCAAATTACACACTTAAATTATACTTAGTGCTAAGATAAAATCTATTTATTAATGTCCTCATAAAAAATATAAATATATAAAACTATCCAGCAGAATTAAAACAATCTGTAGGATGCTGACAACACATCGTGAATTCTTTTATATCATAAAATGCATTTTGGAGTAGAAAAGACTTCAGTTTTGATTTGAATCTGAACAAATTCGATTGGTTTTTCAGTTCATTGGGCAATAAATTGAAGAAATTTGCGCCTGCATATTTTGGGGATTTTTTGTAGTTTGTGTAGGTGGTGAGTTCCAATCTAAATTCGTTTTTTTTGCGAGTTTGGTAGCTATGATCATTTGAATTTTTTGTGAGACTGTTTCTATGAATGTAGGTGTGAGTTAAAAGTTTATATAGATAAATACAAGTGAAAGTTAGGAGTTTTTTTTCCTTAAAGATATTTCTGCAGGATTGTTGATAATCCAAGTGGAAGATCAGACGAATTATCCTTTTCTGGGCGAGGAAGACTCGAGCACTATCGGTCGCCAAGCCGTAAGCTACAATGTTATAGCTGATAGTTGAATAAACCAATGCATAGTAAACAGAAATTATTTCATCTCCAAGACAACTCGTCAGATTTTTTATCGCGAAATAGTGTTTATTCAATTTGGAGCAGATCGTATTGATACATTCTTCCCATCTAAGGTTGCTGTCAATAATTGTACCTAGAAATTTACAGTTTTCTTGGAACAGTATTGTGTGGTTATTGATATTCAATTTTTCGGTAACAAGTGTTCCCGACTGAGGTCTCTGGAATTGTACAGCGGTAGTTTTGGAGTAGTTTACGATTAAACGGTTCTTTTTACACCAGTAGTCGAATTGGCGGAGAACGTTATTAGTTTTTATAAGTAGCTCATTCATATCTGGGCTAGATACTATTATAGATGTATCGTCTGCGAACATATAGACCTCTCCGTCGCTTATGTAATCAGGAAGGTCATTGATGAATAATAAGAATATGAGAGGGCCGAGAACACTCCCCTGTGGAATACCCGAGTCAATTAAGAATTAATCAAAAGTTTCATCATTTATTTTCACTATAAGCTTACGTCCTTCTAAGAACGAATGAATCCAATGTGATATGTTTCCGCGAATCCCGAGTGCATTTATTTTTGTTATGATGAACTCAAAGTTTAGTGTGTCGAATGCACGTGACAAATCAAAGAAGAGTCCAATAATGAAATCTTTTTTCTCTAGTTTTTCGTGAATTGTTTGAATAAAATCGGTTGTCGCCGTTTCAGTGGAATGCCCTTTTCTGAACCCATGTTGTTTTTTATTTATTATGTCGAACCTAGCTAGGAAGCTACTTATTCTTTTTGATATTCCTTTTTCCAGAACTTTGGATAAAATGCTCAAGAGCGCAATGGGTCTGTAATTTATGAGCGATAGTCTGTCTCCTTTTTTGTGGATTGGTGATACTAGTGATATTTTCAGTCGACTTGGGAATTGCCCTAGTTCAACTGATTCATTCAAAATGAATGTTAAGTATGGTGCTATGTCTGAAGCACATTTTTTCAGGAGATGAACTGGAACTTCGTCATTTCCGGTAGCTTTCTTGTTTTTCAATTCTAGTATTATTTCTTCTATCTCCGCAACGGTGAAAGGTTCGAAGAAGAATGAATTATTAAGTTCGGAACGGGACGTTGTGCAACTCATAGACAAATTTTTTCTGAAATGGTTCTCGAGTTGTTCATCTATAATTGATACAAATTCCAAAAAAATTTTTCTTTTGTTAGAGTTTTCTATAACATTTTTATAATAACCTCGTTTCGCCTCCTTTACGTGTTGATTGTATGATTTTTTTAAGTGTTTGTATTCATTTTGTAGATCGATATTATTGGGATATTTTTTCCGTAAGATATTCAAATTTTGTAAGTGATCTGATTCGGATTTGAGTTGGTAGGTATACCAAGGGGCAGGCGTTCGGGATGATTTCGCCTTTATAAAGGTTTTTGGAAAAGAAACTTCGAATGCAAATGAAAAATGTTCCCAAAATAGTTCGAAAGATTCGTTTATATTTGGGGTCTCCAAGCATCTTATTTCAAGTTTGGTTAGGTAATGTTTGAATTGACTGATATTCAGGTCAGTAAATTTTCTCCTATAAGTGACAACATTTTTTTTCGTATTTTCAATAACTGGATGGGCGAGTTTGATAATTTGGGCTGAATGATCTGAAATACATGGATCAACTATTTGAAATTTTATGTCATTTTTTGAATTCGTAATTATATAATCGATTGTTGAAGCACTTATTTTTCCCTTTATATTTGCGATACGGGTAGGCTGTGTTATAAGTGATTCAAGGTTATGTGACTCTAGAATATCACACAATATGTTTTTGTAGTGCTTGGTTGTAGATAATTTATGTTGAGATCTCCGCAAATAACTATTTGTTTTTAAGTATTGCTCAGCATATCAAGAATCCTGCAGAAATTGATAAAAAATGAATCTATATTTCCGTTTGTGGGTCGATAAATGACCATAATGCAGACTTCATTGTTTACCGAGAGGGCGCTGCATTCAATATCTAATTCGAGGGAAAAACTTTTGACTTGTTTTATTTCTTTGCACAATTTTAGGTGTTCTGGCCTAGTGAATATAACAACACCTCCATGACATTTAATACTTCTGCAGAAGCTTGTGGCTACTTGGTAGCCACATACTTTTATATTATTAATATTTTCATTTGTTTGCCAATGTTCAGAAATTAGAAGGAAATCTGGCTTATGCTCTCCTAAAATGCATCTATGATATTTAACTTATTATTTATGCATTGTACGTTGAGATGAATAATTTTTAAAAAGTGATTGTAATCTGGAAAAACCTGTTTAGATTCTCCTATGTTTGGTTCTGCTGCGAGGCTTCTTGTTGGAAATTTGTATTTTTCTGGAATTTGTATCTGTTCACCATTGTACCATCGGGCCATATTTCGGGGTTGTATACTTCTCGAACATAGCCAATCGGGAATGTTACAAGCATGGAGCATGTTTTTTCATTTTTGTGGAGGGGTTCGCAATTGAAGGGTATATGCGGAACAGTTTCTTTAAGAATTCCATAGATTTTTTGGTGGCGGCCCCAAGATGGAGGACGAGTTTTGTGATTATTGTCCGATTCGATTCATAATTGGTATGCGGCGGTTTTTGCGGTCGGAGATTTTGAATTTTTTGTCAAAATTCATAAATTTAAGATGGCATCCTCAAGATGGAGGACGAGTTTTCTGATTATGGTCATATTCTATTGAAAATTGGTATGTGTGGGTTTTCAGGTTCGGAGATTATGAATATTTTGTCAAAATCTATAAATTCAAGATGGCGACATCAGGATGGCGGACGAGTTTTGTGATTATGGTCAGATTCTATTCAAAATTGGTGTGTGGGAGTTTCTGGGTCGGAGATCATGATTTCTTTCAGCTCAAAACTTACAGGGAGGGGACCTTGTAATAACGATGCTCTATTAGAAATGAACAGATGAGAAACCAAAAAAATAAGATAAGTAATAAAAAATTGTTGAATCATTTGTTTTTCGAAGATATTTAGGGGTCTGCGTTATTCGAAAATTAGACTTTTCAAAAAAAAAATCCGTATCGAAACAAAATTCCGTTTCTCGGCTAATTCGACTACTTCGGCTATTCTGAATCGATTGGAGTTCGCAGAACTGCTATATCTTTTACCGTTCCCGAGTTAGAAAAAAAATATTCGACGAAATTCGACGAAAAAAAACCCAAAATAATTTTTTTCATCGTTTTTTACATAAGTTTCCAGAAATTCACACCGATCGCTCTGTCCCTGATCTTTTTGCGATTCTTCCAACAAAAGTCTGCATCGGTGTCTGAGCAAAAATAACTTTTTTTCACTTTGGAGCGGGAAAAAAAATCCTTACTTCGATTCCATCATCTCCTAGCCATTCGAAAGGAAATTCTTTTTTCTACCGGGAAATGGAATTTCGCATCGATATCTGCGTCCCTGATTTATTTACGATTTTTTCAAGAGAAGTCTGCACGGTAGCAGCATGATAGAACGCATTTTCGATGACGTCCCTATGGATGTTGACGATCTAAAAACGAAATGAGAAAGAAGCTATCCGGAATATTACTTTTTCTGACGTAAAAAGGTCCGCTGAATCCAAAAAGTAACCATCTCGTCGATCGGACCGCAGCTAAGAGAGCTATGATGTCGCAAAGTCTCGAAACGTCGGTGCCACGGCGGAAAATATGGCAATAGCTTCTTCATTTCATGTCCTATCGACGAGATGGTCACTTTTTTGGATTCAGCGGAGTTTTTTACGCATAGAAAAGTTATTTTCAGATTGCCCTCCGATTATTTTTTCATTTGAAATATGTCAAAGTCGACCGGTGCGCCATCTATGATTTCTCTCGCCGTTCTCTCGATTTTTCAGGATTCACGATGAATCTGTCGGATTGAGATACCACATATGCTATATTTTTGGAATCTACGCGGCATTTCCCACATTTTGGTTCAAACCGGAGATCGATACGACCACTTTGGTTTTTCGAAGATATTTAGGGGTCTAGGCGTTGTTCGAAAATTTGACTTTTAAAAAAATCTGTAACGAAACGAAATTCCGTTTCCAGACTAATTCGGCCATTCTGAATCGATTGGAGTTCACAGAATTGCTCTATCTTTTATCGTTCCCGAGTTAGAAAAATAAATATCCAAACTTCCAAAAAAAAAAGCGGAAATGTTTTTTTTTCCGAAAAAAACCCAAAATGGTTTTTTTTCATAATTTTTTGCGTGAGTTTCCAGAATCTTACACCGATCGCTCTGTCCCTGATCTTTTTGCGATTCTTCCAACAGAAGTCTGCACCGGTGCCTGAGCAAAAATCACTTTTTTCGCTTTGGAGTTGGAAAAAAAATATGTTCCGTACTCCGATTCCATCGTGCTACTCGCCATTCGGAAGGAAATTCTTTTTTCTACGGGAAAATGGAATTTTGCATCGATATCTGCGTCCCAGATTTATTTACGATTTTTTCTAAGAGAAGTCTGCACGGTAGCAGCATGATAGAACGCATTTTCGATGACGTCCCTATGGATGTTGACGATCTAAAAACGAAATGAGAAAGAAGCTATCCGGAATATAACTTTTTCTGGCGTAAAAAGGTCCGCTGAATCCGTCGTCGATCGGACCGCAGCTAAGAGAGCTCTGATGTCGCAAAGTCTCGAAACGTCGGTTCCACGGCGGAAAATATGGTAATAGCTTCTTCATTTCATGTCCTATCGACGAGATGGTCACTTTTTTGGGTTCAGCGGCGTTTTTTACGCATAGAAAAGTTATTTTCAGATTGCGCTCCGATGGTTTCTTCATTTGACATATGTCAAAGTCGACCGGTGCGCCATCTATGATTTCTCTCGCCGTTATCTCGATTTATCAGGATTCACGATGAATCTGTCGGATTGAGATACCACATATGCTATATTTTTGGAATCTACGCGGCATTTATCACATTTTGCTTAAAACCGGAGATCGATACGACCACTTTGGTTTTTCGAAGATATTTAAAGATCTAGACGTTGTTCGAAAATTTGATTTTTCAAAAAAAAAATCCGTATCAAAACGAAATTCCTTTTCTAGACTAATTCGGCCATTCTGAATCGATTGGAGTTCGCAGAATTGCTCTATCTTTTACCGTTCCCGAGTTAGAAAAAAAAATCCGAACTTCCGAAAAAAAAACGGAAAGGATTTTTTTTCCCGAAAGAAAAACCAAAAATAGTTTTTTTTATAGTTTTTTACATAAGTTTCCAGAATTTCACACCGATCGCTCTGTCCCTGATCTTTTTGCGATTTTTCCAACAGAAGTCTGCACCGGTGCCTCAGCAAAAATCACTTTTTTCACTTTGGAGCGGGAAAAAAATATTTTCCGTATTCCGATTTCATCGCGCTCCTCGCCATTCGAAACGAAATTCTTTTTTCTACAGGGATATAGAATTTCGCATCGATATCTGCGTCCCTGATTTATTTACGATTTTTTCTAAGAGAAGTCTGCACGGTAGCAGCATGATAGAACGCATTTTCGATGGCGTCCCTATGGATGTTGACGATCTAAAAACGAAATGAGAAAGGAGGTATCCGGAATATACCTTTTTCTGACGTAAAAAGGTCCGCAGCTAAGAGAGCTATGATGTCGCAAATTCTCGAAACGTCGGTGCCACGGCGGAAAAGATGTTTGATAAGTCAACGTGGGTTTGAGTGACAGCTGTCTGGTTCTGCACTAGATTCGCCTGAGCCAATCCAAATGGACCGCTAACCAATGATAACGCTTGTAGGTGTGTCCATACGGTGGAGGCAACGAAAACTAATAAATCATGAGTTATATTTATGTTTACAGAGGTCTGAATGAATAAAAGCCAGCGGAAAAGATGGTAATAGCTTCTTCATTTCATGTCCTATCGACGAGATGGTCACTTTTTTGGATTCAGCGGAGTTTTTTACGCATAGAAAAGTTATTTTCAAATTGCGCTCCGATGGTTTTTTCATTTGACAGTAGCGTCTCTGGTCTGGGATCGAAATGGGTTTTGAAATATTCTATAGCTCTGTTGTGTTTTGTTGGAAAATATGGCTTTTTTTTCGACCATAGGGAAATTAAATTATGATGATCCGATTGCCTATTAATACATACTTCCTCGCTTATGGCATATATTTTTTTTATTTTAACGTATTTTTAAAATATCTTAATGAAATTAGTTATCTCCGCCACTGCTGCTCAAAGGATACCGCTTCAAGATTGGGAAACTTGTTTTTTATGCTTCTGCAATTGTAAATGGTTTAACTATACCTAGTTTTATGAATACTTTGACAAGTTTTTACTTACCAACCAATCAAATTAATTGGTACCTACTTTTATGAACACTTCGCACGACAAGCTTTTTGAAACCAAAAGATTCAACAAAAAATAATCAAATCATTGTCAGCGATGACTTCTCAAACTTATTTTATACGTTTTAATGCACGGCTTAAATAAAAGCTTGCCTTTAAAAAAGTTTTTTATTAGTTATTTCATTCTCTTGTTTTTGAACCATTGACGAAAACATCATCTTCCAGCAGGGCTGGATTAAAAGGTGGGAAGGCCCTGGGGCAACAAAGGAGTGGAGGCCCCTAATTATTTTTCAAACAAGTTTTTTTTTTTATTTATTGCGGAACAAATCAAATTATTTCGTCACGAGCATATGTAGGTATAATAAAATACAAGAAATAAATTAAATTACAGCGTAAACGAATGGATTCTTGCGAGCTTTATTCGACGAAAAATCATTGATGATTTCGGTCAAATCCAGCATCCGGAGAAAATCATTCTCAATGCTAAGAAGCGATAACTTTGATAGGCGGCTTTGTCTCATCGTAATTCTCCTATTTTTTACATTTTTCATTTTGGAAAATGAGCGTTTTCCAGTGCAATTTGACATCATCACATTCTCAGTTGTAATATCACAAGAGAGTGAAAATAATTCGACAAATTTTCGAAAACTTGTTGCCAGGAAATAGATAAGAGAGACCAACTGGCTCGAGTGGCTATTGCCAACAAGTTTGAGAAAGAAATCTAGATAATTATTTTCTACTATATCGAACTCTCGTGTGATATTCTTTAGATTATTTTTTGATTTATAAACACATTTCCTTGCAAAATTATATAATGTACTAAACCGGTTTTGATTCATTTCACACTTTTCATGCGAATTGATGACAGACGTCAAATTAAAAATATAGGTTGTCAGACAATAAAAGCAAAATACCTCAAATTATTCCCGCGACAATTTTCTAGGTAGAATATTCCCACTATTGATTGGCCAAAACGTATATGAATTATTTGAATTGAACGTTTCCATTGGTTTCTAGCAATGTCAAAAAATAATCACTGTAATTTCAATGTTTAAGAATGTAGCTCTGACATTTTGGTTTTCAAGAATTTGATAGTAGAACATCTTAGACTGGTCTTTTTGATAGTCCTTTTTCAGAAGGATTTACATTTGTTGCGGAATGTTATCCTTCTCTTAGACTCACACTTTCAGATTTCGGGGATTTCTCTGCTACAAGCGCGCCACTCTGCGGACACTTGTCAACACCAATAAATAGGAAAAACAGGTATAGACGGGCAAAGTGTTTGTAGAATCGGCAGAAAAATAGTCAACAGAATTTGAACTTTTGTTCTATTATGGAATGCGCACAGGGCTCTTATAAATAATTTGATGCAATCATATTCATAAATTGAAATATTATTTTCTTTTGTTTATGATTATTGAATTTCATTGTGTATCTAGATCGCTTGTGTCATTCGAAGAACACATCGACAGAAAATCCTTCATTTAATAAAAAAAAATGTATATATTTTTTCAAATTTAATTGTTCTTGTTTTTACAGCTAATTTCGATACGACATAATATTTTGTATAATCGTATGTTTTACTTGGTGATTGTTTCTCGCATATACACATGATTCATCAGATCGAAGATTAATATTAACCATGGACTTTGACAAGAATACGAAACATGTTTTTGAATGTTTAAAACAAAAAATGAGAGGAAAAAGTGGGAGAACTGCTCTTTCGTTGTCAGATTTTTTATATATAATTTTGCATATCCTTCGGTATTTGTTAGGAAATTTTACCTAAAAATTTATATTGTGGAGGCCCCTATCTTGTGGAGGCCCCGGGGCTGCAGCCCCGTTTGCCCCCCTCTTAATCCGGCTCTGTCCTCCAGAGTGGGATCTTAACAAATGTTGGTGTTTCCAAATTATCTACACCAAAGTTGACCAGAGAGAGTTGGAAATGAAACATCGTACGTTTTTAAACGAAATTTTATTAAGAAATTTAGAAGTCATTCTATGAGTGATCCAACATTTCAGATTTCGAAAGTGTATAATACATTTATTGCATGTATCACGTCATTACAAATATTACAACAGGCAGGCAGATGCCTTTCAAGTAACCAGTGCTTCCGTTAAACGAAAAACTTCTCCTAAAACCACACTCCTTCATACACGGATCGGCAATCGGACTAAGGCAATGTTCTTACTACCTCAATTACTGACCCACGAGAAATTTTGAACAAAGATATCATTACCCAATCAAATAGCCTGAAAGAGGCTTGGACTAAAATGTCATCTGTACACCATATCGTGTTTGATCGTCACATGACTAACGGTTATTTTTGAAAATAACTCATAACATGCGCGTTACGAATTTTTTTTAATTAGATTTTGTGGCGTTTTCAAGATCTTTTGAAACTCAATGTTGATTTCAGCTCTTTTCCCGCAAAAAAATCCATTTTATAAATGTTTTAGAGTCTTCTTCTACAAACACTAGACTTCATGGAAGTAATATGTACTTTCCCCCAAAAAAAGTAATTGAAATCATCACAATGTGGGTCAGTTTTTGTAACCTTTGAAATGTTTTATCAAATATGCCTTCAAACGTTATCAGTGGAGACATTTGCGTAAAAACATCACCCTAGTCTCACTGTTGCCAGGCATACTGAAGAATACACTAAAACTAAAATATATCGTCTTTCTGAAAGAGTATTAATAACATTCAACTCACAATTGACGGCTGAAATCAGTTGGAAACACGGTTAATATATTTAAAAAAACTAATCGATTCTCACAATTTATATTTTCAATGGAAAGCTACAGAAGTGTTTCCACTTTTCACTCGCGAATTGAATGGCAAGATATTACTTGAAATTGCTGTAGCATCCAGACTACTCTGATTTTCTTCAAGTTTAAATTACCAATACCCTTGGAGATTTGGAATCGTTTGAAGTCTACCGAACTACAGATATAAAAATGCAAAGAAAATTACGAATTTCAAATGTAAGGATAACTGAAATAGAACAAATGAAAATGAAATAATTTTAAGTAAGCAAAAAACACCTCGACAACTATTTGATTTTCGCCAAATCGGGTTTACAAAACCATGTTTTATTATACAACTTTTTCGCTTTTCGGGATGAAGATGAGCTCATCGTTAAGCAATTATTGGGACTTTAGTGATTATTGATTTCCAGTCTTACAGAAAGCCGAAACAGGGGCGCTCCGAGGGGTACTATCCCCCCCATACATACAGTCTATGAACAGTTTTTCGATCAGTTACAGCTTTACGGTGCTCGCGAAGTTTCAAATTGATTTCAATGATAGATGTCACTCAGTACATCAGTATTTTCAATGCAGGAACACTGTGATAAGATTGGGAATACTGTGATATGTCAGTCATTTAGCACTTCCGTTTACACCAAAAATTGATCCGTCTTTTTGAAATCACCCAGGAAGTCTGAGCCTGATGGATTTTTTTTTACTTATTATTCCAACATGTTTTTTTCGTCAATTTTATTTTAATAACTAGAATGCTTTTTTTTTTTATTTTGACCATTGTATTTCTTCATAAAATTATAATACAGTGTGGCCCATTTAAAATGGAACCACCCCTGTAGAATACGCATTTTTCATTCAATCTCAAACATTTTTTTTTAATATTTAGCATCACAAACTGTATTTTGACACAAATTTCCATAACTTTAGTTTCATTTCCAAGGCACTCTGAGGTTTTTTTTCTTTGTCTAAAACGGCAAAAGTTATTAGGCAATTTTTGTTTTCAAATTTGACTACACCACTGGATTTGTAGTCGCTATAAATGAAAACCATCAACATTTCATAAAAAAATATTGGTTAACAACGAAGTTACAACAACTTTAATTTTGGAAACAAAGTATTTGATTATAATTTTTATTTAGATTATAGACATATTAAAAACCTGGCAACACTGCCGATACAAAGTAGATCACCAGCGAACCTGTACAGTGAAAATCCGAAGTCGATAGCTCATTCCGTTCTACAGTTATAACTCCTGAAAGTATGGTAATGTGAGCGATTTGAGGTTGAAGCGATTTTGTAATAAAAATCTGACTACGCCACTGGATTTGTGCCGAAATTACACCTCAACAAATAAGAAATAGTGTAAAAAATATTCGGAAGAGATACGATAAATGTGTTGAACTAAACGGAGGTTTGGTAGAAGCCACAAAAATTCAAATATTTAATTTTACAGTAATGTTTATTTTAGTTTTTGTTTCTGTTCATTTCGTTTTTATCGGCTATGGAAGAATGTACTACTGTGTAACTTGAAAATGAATTTCAAATTTTCTGTTCTTTTCGAATACACTTATAACCTACACTTAAATAAATGATTTTAAGGGAATATAATATACAAATCCAGTGGCCTAGTTAGATTTTTATTACAAAATCGCTTCCACCACAAATTGCTCACATTACTATTCTTATAACTGTAGAACGGAATGAGCTATTGACTTCGGATTTTCACTGTACAAGTTCACTGGTGTTCTACTTTGTATCGACGGTGTTGCCAGATTTTAAATATGTCTATAATCTAAATAAAAATTATAATCAAATACTTTGTTTCCAAAATTGAAGTTGTTGTAACTTCGTTGTCAACCAATATTTTTTTATGAAATTTCTATGGTTTTTATTTATAACAACTACGAATCCAGTGGTGTAGTCAAACTTGAAAACAAAAATTGCCTAATGAACTTTTGCCGTTTTTGATAAAGAAAAAAAACCATAGTGTACCTTGGAAATAAAACTGAAGTTATGAAAATTTGTGTCAAGATACAGTTTTCGATTCTATTTTTGAGATTGATTGAAAAAAGCGTATTCTACAGGGGTGGTTCCATTTTAAATGGGTCACACTGTATACACCAGTAATTCACCGGAATACAACAAGACATGCATTGTATATTACAGGAAAATGTGTGCATGATTTGTCTAATAATTCAGCAAAATTTTCTATAGTCCCTCCCTCACACAACCCGGAGCGCCCCTTGTTGAATTTACGACGTTTTTTTTCTACATGTAATAGTTCAAAATCGTTAGCAAAAACGTTATTTTTCTTTCAAGAGCTGTACATACGTTCGTTCATTCGTCCCTTGAATGTTCTGCCAGTTTGACCTATGTAAAAACTGTTAATTTATACAGTAGATATTTTTCAGATCTCTCACTCTCGCTTTTTTAATATTCTGGATGCATTCACCCGAAGTTTTGTAAACCCAATTTACATAGTGACGTGTTTTCTATTTACTTGGATTATCTGCCGCATCAATTCAAAATTAAAAAAAAAATGTTACAAAATTATTTTTCGGTCACTTAAACTAAGACGATAATAAAAAAAAAAAAAAACAATGGCACAATTCCTAGCATTTATTCTAATAGAGAGATTCATGGAGAACACTTGAAATACTTGGGGATGGAATGGAAAATGTGATTATGCATGTCTATAACCATGCAGTTAATTTTTACTCGATATTTTCGAATAATTGTTACTAAAATTATCGACAAATTTGAAATATGTAGGCCTCATGCCGAAACACGATTATTTTTCCATCAACCTAATACGTGTACAGGATTATACGTTTTGAGAAATAAATGTAAGAAAAACAAATAAATAAAAATAAATAAACCCTTCCTCAATATACATATTTATATAATTACATACCTAGCTTTTTTGTTAGTACTTATGTAAGTTTTAAGACAAATACAAAATGTGTCCGTGGATTTTTGACACCAGGTTCATAAAAGACATGACTATATTTAATTTCCCACGAAAATTTTTTTTTTATGCTACGGAGTAGGATCACAAAGAAAACTCTCCAGTCTCAAAATTGTGTGATTTTGCAATTTTCATATCTAACACTTGTTATATCTCAATTTAAAAAGTTTGAATTTATTTTAAGAGATCTAATTATCGTCAAACATTTATGCTTAATGCATAGAGTGTAGCCCAGCAGCCAGCAACTCAATCGTTACCAGTCTTTATCCGAATCGTCTTCCAGTATATCGCCTTCAAGAGAACTTGATGGGCGTGTCGAAAGGCGGAACGTGTCCCAAATACGCCCTGTCGAGATAAAGGGGAGTAGCTCAATGGGTCACCTGACAGTTCACGCCCTGTCGAGATAAAGGGGAGTGGCTCAATGGGTCACCTGACAGTTCACGCCCTGTCGAGATAAAGGGGAGTGGCTCAAGGGGTCACCTGACAGTTCACGCCCTGTCGAGATAAAGGGGAGTGGCTCAAGCTGTCACCTGACAGTTCACGCCTCCTTTTACGCTGTCTCTGGCTCCTCCCACCAAATTGTCCAACATATTACTGTGGGTGGTAGGTTTGATAACGTTCTACAAGACAGTTTGTGATTTGAATGTTTTATCCGAATGTTTTCGAAGCAAATATACCACCTACCACTGCGAGTCGCCATCAATGGAACTTGAGTTGGGCGTGTCGAAAGGTATAGCCGGAATACGCCCAGACTGAGATAGTGAGGAGTTCGCCAGATCACGCCCCTTTTTAAGCTGCCTTCTGCTGTGGGTGGTAGGTTTAATTACATGTCACAAAACGACAGATGAGTAATTGCATATCTGGTCAGTTTTATTTGCACTGAGTAATGTGCTTTGAATGTTTTAGTCTGACGAAAGTTGATCTACACACTTTTATGCAAAAATAACTCTTGATAGCAAAAAATCATTTGCAGATAATTATTATTAGTTTTTCAGATCAAGATGTGCGTGTAATCAAAATTTCAGAATCTGGAGAAGAATATACGAGACGGATTCCAGTCAGTTAACTTTTTCCTGTAATCCTGGATTCTTACTTCTCTCGGTTCCTGTGTGATGGAACAGGAAAGCAGAGTCTTACTTCCTCAATATACATAGTTAAGCAATTACTTAGATTATATGTTCGTACTCAGGTGAAAGTTTTTTTGCCACATAGTGAATAACAAATATAGTAGGATCTTGAAGAAAGCTCTCCATACTCGAAATCGCTAGTCCATTTTTATTTCAAGAATTTGCATCCTCGAAATCAAATACATTACGTGGAAAAGTTAACTCAAAAACAGTTGATTTTAGTTTTTAAAATCCAGATTATCTCATTGGAAAAAATAAACCTACTCATATATAAAGGAACCGTTCCTTGAATATAATTTACGTAATATGTACATAGAGAGAGGTTTGATCATTATTTCAATTCCACCCTACTTTCTAACCTCAAATTCCTGTCCTTGACAGAATATTATATACTGTTGAAAATCGCTAACAAGGAAACTTGTGGTGGGCGTGTCGAAAGGCCGAGCGCATTTCCCGGCCTCAGACAGTGGGGCGTGGCTCAGGAGATCGCCCAACTCTTCACGCCTACTTTAGAACTGCCTTTGGCGGAACTAGCTTCCTAGTTCTTGGTGGTTAGGTTTTATTATATATCACAAGACTATGAGATGGGTAAATAAGTGTCTGCCTTATTTTTGGCACTAATATGCCGTGAATGTGTTATTGCTTGATAATTTTCAATAGCAGAACATCTGAACATGAATTGATTAGTAGATTATCATCATAAATTTATTAGATTCAACAGATTTCAATCTATAAAAATCCCTTCTCTCGCAATTCATATCAAGATCATAGAAGATTAGTATCAAGATCACAGAAGATTTACAAGATGGGGCAGTCTGAAATAGATCCTAGTCAGAATTTGTTGTCTGCAATTTTGGGTTTTTACGTCACTTTCGGATCGTTCGTAATATAGACCAATCAATAGAGATTTTTTCGTGACTAAAATACTACCAGGAAACCGACTGTGCCATCGTACGAAAGACGGTCCGTAGTTATATCCTGTTATGTTGCCTACTTCCAATTGTCATTTCTTAATCTGTTGTAAACATTTAAAAGCATTTTATTTTTAATCGTTTTTGACTTGTAACTTGAAAACTAATAATGCAATCTCGATACTCTCAATGGACCATTTATAGAGAACCTAAATGCAAAGAAAATGAGCCCTAGCACAACTCGATTGGATTATTAGTAACGGAGAAAAACCGGAAAAAAACAGTTTTTTTTTTAATTCATGAGACCGCCACTTTTAAAGTTCGTATGATGGCACAGTCGGTCTCCTGGTAGTATTTTTGTCACGGAATCAATAGAGAAAATCTCTATTGATTGGCCTGATAGAGGAATGGAGAGTCTTATTTGTGTCCCCTTTTATCCGAAAAAAGTGACAATTTAATCTTTGTACCTTCGAACGGAATTCACGAAATTGTGTATATGGAGATTCACCTACCCGCCAACCTGAGGTTTCGTCCCTAATTCAAATCTATCGGGCTTTCTATCCTGAAATTCTTTATCTGTCCGTGCTCGACCAACGGCGTAGGCAATTCATCGTTATCGATCTTTATGCGAATCTTATTCGTGTCCAGGAACGAACACGGCACTTTCTGTGGCAAATCGCCGTTGTGGGGACTCGCGATGGGCGTGTCGAGAGGCGAGTACGGGACGTATATCCGCAGCACGTCCGGGCTAGGATTGTGGGGCGTGGCGCGGGGCGTCGACTGGCTCTCACGCCCCTCTGCAGGCTGCTAGTCGCGCCTATGCCGGAGCCTACGGAACTGGCCCCGCCCACCGAGTTGTCGGACATATTGCTGTGGGTGTCGAGGCTGTTTTCGTGGGCCTGCGACCTGGTGATCGTGGAGAATACGGAGAGATCGGCCGTGGATGTTACGCTGGTGTCGGCCAAGGAACGTCTCGATCCGGTGTGATCGCACTCGAGCAAAGAACTCGCGTCATCCATGCTGGGGTCGAAGGAGAACTTGGAGCCTGGAATGAAGATCGATTAGAGGGGTCAACTGTGGATTTCGCGGGGTTATAACGAGTGATTGATTATGAGGCATTACTCGCCTCTGAAATCTTCCGTGATTCAAGTCTGCAGTTGAATTGAAATTTAAAAAAAATATTTTAAATTGTTTTTAACCGCCAACTTAGTTGCAAAGCAACCCTCGAACGTCAGAGACTTGTGTGAGTTAAGAAGACGGGGACCTTAGCTTCTCAAGTGTCATCCGAAGCAGTAAGTGTCATCCGAAGCACTAAACAGAGTAATAACAGATTTTGTTTCCACTTTTAATGTATCAGTCTTTCACTTTGTGAATAATGCGTTTTCAAGTTATATAGCGTAAGACGCAAATTTATACCCAACTCTTTCCAATTTAAGAGTAATTCCCAATAATCGCAAAAACTACCGAAAATTACGTATTTTATCAACACATAGGCACACCTGGGCTAGGCAATCGAGTAGCGATATGTTCAGCTTTATTTACCTTCCTCAATAAAATATGGGGTACATGATGACGAGTTATACTCTACGGTCGCCACTTAAAAATGATATGTATACAAGAAAAAGTGGGGGAGGGCCGGCTTACTGGCGAATTCACTCTACACTACCGAGGTATGGCGATCGTGATTACAAATTTTCAGTAACAAAAAATTTCAGAGGCGTGTCATGCTTCATAATAGGACATAAAAACGGTACTTTTAGCTCGTATAACATCAAAATCAAGAAACGAAATTTTATAAATGCGAAGAACTTCTTCCTATACAACATTTATCGAAATAAAGGGGAAAAACAACCCATTATCTAGTGTAATGAAAATTTACTATTAACTTTCAGAATAATATAAAAATGCAATATTTTTTTTTAATTCATCAACAAACCTAAGCTGTTCTATTGATGATTGATTAGTTATTAATTGATTATTTCAAGTGAGTTCATAGCTTTTTATATATCTTCTAGAGCCCCACGTTGGGCGCCATGACTACTAATGGCGCTTTTAGGATGAAATACATTCTCATCGCTGCCCAGGCTAGCTCAGTTCTCAAATATTAGAGCTCGAAGTTTTCGATGAGAGAAAATATTTGAATCGGCAGTTGCTAGGTCTTAAACTTTTCAATTACTTCTGAAAAATCCCCACACTTTCAGAATATAAAAATACAAATAAAAAATAAATTCAATTGAAACAAACCTAAGCTTATATATTGATCTCCGCAATATGAAATGTATATAGTTGGTTATTAATTGATTATTTGGAAGTGAGTTCATATTTTCTATCTTCTAGGGACCCACGTTGGGCGCCATGACTACTAATGGCGCTTTCAAGTTGCTAGGTCTAAAACTTTTCAATGACTTCTGAAAAATCCTGACTTCTTTTACCTTTTACACCTTTTATTTGCAAAGTTTGAAATATTATTTTTGAGTTAAAACCCTAGAAGATGGATAAAAAGCTATGGCGCAGTGAAATATTAATTGGGCACCACAATGACACTCTGTCCGGCCTTAGAAGGGTCCCTTACCTATCGTGGTACCCGGATTGTATTTCGAGGAGCCATAGCTTTTTATCTATCCCCAGAGCCTCACGTTGGGCGCCATGCCTACTAATGGCGCTTTTGGGATTAAATAAATCATCATCCCTGCCTAGGCTCGCTCAGTTCTGGGTCATTAGAGCGCGAAGTTTTGGATAGGAGGAAATATTTGAATCAACAGTTGCTTGGTCTAAACCTTTTGAAAAAACCCAACACCTTTTATTTGCAAAGTTCGAAATATTATTATCGAGTTTAAACCCTAGAAGATAGATAAAAAGCTTGGCGCAGCGAAATACAATCTGGGCACCACGATGGCCTCGGAAGAGTTCCTATCGTGGTGCGCGGATTGTATTTCGCGACGCCATAGCTATTTATCTATCTTCTAGGGCCCCACGTTGGGCGCCATGACTACTGATGTCGCTTTTGGGATGAAATATATTATCATCCCTGCCCAGACTAGCTCGGTTCTGAGCCATTATAGCTCGAAATTTTCGATGAGGGAAAATATTTGATTCAGCAGTTGCTAGACTTCTGACAAATACCAACACCTTTTAAAAATCCCAACACCTGAAAAATCCCAACACCTTCCGAGGCCATTGTGGTGCCCGGTTCGTATTTCGCGACGCCATAGCTTTTTATCCACCTTGTAGGGTTCAAACTCAATAATAATAGTAATAATATTTCGAACGTTGCAAATAAATGGTGTTGGGATTGAAAAGTTTTAGACCTGCTGATTCAAATATTTTGTTTCATCGGAAAACTTCGAGCTCAAACATTTATCCAAATAAAGGAGAAAAAACAACCCATTATCTAGGGTAATGAAAATTTACTATTAACTTTCCGAATATAAAAATGCTAATAAAAAAAAATACAATTCAAACAAACCTAAGCTTATCTATTGATCTCCGCAATATGAAATGTATATAGTTGGTTATTAATTGATTATTTGAAGTGAGTTCATATTTTCTATCTTCTAGGGACCCACGTTGGGCGCCATGACTACTAATGGCGCTTTTAAGATGAAATTATCATCCCTGCCCAGGCTAGCTCGCTTCTCGACTATTAGAGCTCGAAGTTTTCGATGAGAGAAAATATTTGAATCGGCAGTTGCTAGGTCTAAAACTTTTCAATGACTTCTGAAAAATCCTGACTTCTGAAACACCTTTTATTTGCAAAGTTTGAAATATTATTTTTGAGTTAAAACCCTAGAAGATGGATAAAAAGCTATGGCACAGTGAAATATTAATTGGGCACCACGATGACACTCTGTCCGGCCTTAGAAGGGTCCCTTACCTATCGTGGTACCCGGATTGTATTTCGAGGAGCCATAGCTTTTTATCTATCCCCAGAGCCTCACGTTGGGCGCCATGCCTACTAATTGCGCTTTTGGGATTAAATAAATCATCATCCCTGCCTAGGCTCGCTCGGTTCTGGGTCATTAGAGCGCGAAGTTTTGGATAGGAGGAAATATTTGAATCAACAGTTGCTAGGTCTAAACCTTTTGAAAAAACCCAACACCTTTTATTTGCAAAGTTCGAAATATTATTATCGAGTTTAAACCCTAGAAGATAGATAAAAAGCTTTGGCGCAGCGAAATACAATCCGGGCACCACGATGGCCTCGGAAGAGTTCCTATCGTGGTGCGCGGATTGTATTTCGCGACGCCATAGCTATTTATCTATCTTCTAGGGCCCCACGTTGGGCGCCATGACTACTGATGTCGCTTTTGGGATGAAATAAATTATCATCCCTGCCCAGACTAGCTCGGTTCTGAGCCATTAGAGCTCGAAATTTTCGATGAGGGAAAATATTTGAATCAGCAGTTGCTAGACTTCTGACAAATACCAACACCATTGTGGTGCCCGGTTCGTATTTCGCGACGCCATAGCTTTTTATCCACCTTGTAGGGTTCAAACTCAATAATAATAGTAATAATATTTCGAACGTTGCAAATAAATGGTGTTGGGATTGAAAAGTTTTAGACCTGCTGATTCAAATATTTTGTTTCATCGAAAACTTCGAGCTCTAACATTTATCCAAATAAAGGAGAAAAAACAACCCATTATCTAGGGTAATGAAAATTTACTATTAACTTTCAGAAGAATATAAAAATGCGAATAAAAAAATATTCAATTCAAACAAACCTAAGCTTATCTGTTGATCTCCGCAATATGAAATGTATATAGTTGGTTATTAATTGATTATTTGAAGTGAGTTCATATTTTCTATCTATCTTCTAGGGACCCACGTTGGGCGCCATGACTACTAATGGCGCTTTTAGGATGAAATAAATTATCATCCCCACCCAAGCTAGCTCGGTTCTCGAATATTAGTGCTCGAAGTTTTCGATGAGAGAAAATATTTGAATCGGCAGTTGCTAGGTCTAAAACTTCTGAAAAATCCCAACACCTTTTATTTGCAAAGTTTGAAATATTACTTTTGAGTTAAAACCCTAGAAGATAGATAAAGAGCTATGGCGCAGCGAAATATAATCCGGGCACCACGATGACACTCTGTCCTGCTTTGAAAGGGTCCCTTCCCTATCGTGGTACCCGGATTGTATTTCGCGGAGCCATATCTTTTTATCTATCCCCAAAGCCCCACGTTCGGCGCCATGCCTACTAATGGCGCTTTTGGGATTAAATAAATTATCATAACTGCCCAGGCTAGCTCGGTTCTGGGTCATTAGAGCGCGAAGTTTTGGATAGGAGGAAATATTTGAATCAACAGTTGCTAGGTCTAAAACTTTTCAAAGACTTCTGAAAATCCCAACACCTTTCATTTGCAAAGTTCGAAATATTTTTATCGAGTTCAAACCCTAGAAGATAGATAAAAAGCTTTGACGCAGCGAAATACAATCCGGGCACCACGATGGCCTCCGAAGGGTTGTGGTGCCCGGATTGTATTTCGCGACGCCATAGCTATTTATCTAACTTCTAGGGCCCCACGTTGGGCGCCATGACTACTGATGTCGGTTTTGGGATTAAATGAATTCTCATCCCTGCCCAGACTAGCTCGGTTCTGAACCATTAGAGAAAAAATATTCGAATCAGCAGTTGCTAGACTTCTGAAAAATCCCAACACCTTTTAAAAATCCCAACACCCTTCCGAAGCCATTGTGGTGCCCGGTTTGTATTTCGCGACGCCATAGCTTTTTATCCATCTTCTAGGGTTCAAACTCAATAATAATAGTAATAATATTTCGAACGTTGCAAATAAATGGTGTTGCGATTTTTCAGAAAACATTGAAAAGTTTTAGACGTAGCAAGTGCTGATTCAAATATTTTGTTTCATCGAAAACTTCGAGCTCAAACATTTATCCAAATAAAGGGGAAAAAACAACCCATTATCTAGGGTAATGAACATTTACTAATAACTTTCAGAAGAATATAAAAATGCAAATAAAAAATTCAATTCTAACAAACCTAAGCTTATCTATTGATCTCCGCAATATGAAATGTATAGAGTTGGTTATTGATTGATTATTTGAAGTGAGTTCATATTTTCTATCTATCTTCTAGGGACCCACGTTGGGCGCCATGACTACTAATGACGCTTTTAGGATGAAATAAATTATCATCCCCGCCCAGGCTAGCTCGGTTCTCGAATATTAGTGCTCGAAGTTTTCGATGAGAGAAAATATTTGAATCGGCAGTTGCTAGGTCTAAAACTTTTCAATGACTTCTGAAAAATCCCAACACCTTTTATTTGCAAAGTTTGAAATATTACTTTTGAGTTAAAACCCTAGAAGATAAATGAAAAGCTATGACGCAGCGAAATATAATCCGGGCACCACGATGACACTCTGTCCGGCCTTGGAAGGGTCCCTTCCCTAGCGTGGTACCCGGATTGTATTTTGCGGAGCCATATCTTTTTATCTATCCCCAAAGCCTCACGTTCGGCGCCATGCCTACTAATGGCGCTTTTGGGATTAAATAAATTATCATCCCTGCCCAGGCTCAGTCGGTTCTGGATCATTAGAGCTCGAAGTTTTGGGTAAGAGAAAATGTTTGAATCAACAGTTGCTAGGACTAAAACTTTCCAATGACTTCTGAAAAATCACAACACCTTTTATTTGCAAAGTTCGAAATATTATTGAGTTAAAACCCTAGAAGATGGATAAAAAGCTATGGCGCAGCGTAATACAATCCGGGCACCACGATGACACTCTGGCCAGCCTTGGAAGGATCCCTCCCCTATCGTGGTACCCCGATTGTATTCGCGGCGCCATAGCTTTTTATCTATCTTCCAGAGCCGCACGTTGGGCGCCGTGACTACTAATGGAGCTTTTGGGATTAAATAAATTATCATCTCTGCCCAGGCTAGCTCGGTTCTGGGTCATTAGAGCTTTGGATAAGAGGAAATATTTGAATCAACAAGTCAAAAACTTTTCAATGACTTCTTAAAAATCCCAACATGTTTTATTTGCAAAGTTCGAAATATTATTATTGAGTTTAAACCCTAGAAGATAGATAAAAAGCTATGGTGCAGCCAAATACAATCCGGGCACCACGATGCCCCGGAAGGGTTCCTATCGTGGTGCCCAGAATGTATTTCGCGACCTTCATAGCTTTTATATATCTTCTAGGGCCCCACGTTGGGCGCCATGACTACTGATGGCGCTTTTGGGATGAAATAAATTATCATCCCTGCCCAGGCTAGCTCGGTTCTAGGCCATTAGAGCTCGAAGTTTTCGATGAGAGAAAATATTTGAATCAGCAGTTGCTAGGTTTCAAACTTTCCAACACCTTTTAAAAATCCCAACACCTGAAAAATCCCAACACCCTTCCGATGCCATTGTGGTGCCCGGTTTGTATTTCGCGACGCCACAGCTTTTGAACCATCTTCGAGGGTTCAAACTCAATAACTTTGCAAATAAACGGTGTTGGAATTTTTCAGAAGTCATTGAAAAGTTTTGGACCTAGCAACTGCTGATTCAAATATTTTCACTCATTGAAAACGTCGACCTCTAATGGCCCAGAACCGAGCTAGCCTGTATTTATGAATTTAATGAATATTGAAAATTACAACATTCAATGTAAAAATACCGTTTTTGTCCAACCATTCACAAAGCAGCGAATTTTTGAGTGGTTCATAGCAGAATTATCTTAGGGTTAGAAAACAGTGCGATATAAATGATGGATGCATTTCCGAATGAGGATTTTTTTTTCAAGTTCTACAAACGTGATAATGTGTTGGGGGACAAACAAAAAAGCATCTGGCACTTTTACACCATATTCACCCGTGCAATAGTCCAATTCCTTCCAAATGTCGACATTGTCCATCATATCAATGCCTCCCCTAACAAAATCCATGAAGTCTTTTGAGAAATCAACGTCAAAGTAGTCTTCAATAAAAAAATGTTTTCAGTATAATATAAATTCAATATGAGTATCTTACATGGCTATTCGAACTCAGGACAAAATAAATCTGAAAATTATCGTGAATGACTATTTAAACATGAGTTGAAAAAATAAATTTGCCAATTTTGCAAAAATGTATCCGTTTCAATGAGTACGGCAGAGTGTTAGCCCCACTCTATCGGTATGGCATTTCGCTAACGCCGGATTTTTTGTTATTAACTACCGAAAAATACAAGATTTTGTAAAAAATATTTTGAGATCCGTAAATTTTTCAGAAAGTTTAATAATCAATCGTTCATTTTCTTTTCAATAAGGATGTAATTCGACCTTTGGAGGGGTACCATCAAAAGAATATCGACAAAATAACATCCCTGAAATATGAAATAGGGATTTCAGAAATGATTAAATTATTTTTGGAATATCGTTGATAATAAAAAAAAGAATAGCCCAAAAGTTCAAATTACATCCATTTTCGGAAAATTGTGCAAAAAAAGTGTCATTATATAATATGCACAAAGACAAAATTTTATATTTTCAGGCAAAGCATTGCAATTTTGAGAAAAATGCATCCAAAATTCACTTGGTTAGTATTGAATGAAATATGAATTCCTCCTTACCATTTAGTCAAGAAATATTCACTGTACACATCACCTTTCGAGGTTATTTTGTGAAGTTAGTGTTGAAAAGTTCAATAAGGAATCTCCAATTTGCCACCCACGAATCGTATTCTTTATTTTCTGAAGCCAGTTTTCCGTCTGCCGAGTTTTTTGACAAGTTACGGGATCAGGAACAAAAGGAGTTTTATCTAAATCTAATGGAATGTGTGATTACTGATAGCATGCAACATCCATGCACAACCTACCAAAAAATTGTGTAGGTAGTTTCCGCAGACGTTTCTCAAACTCAAATGCTGATTGAGGGCAATACTAAAACTAAAATAGAGCTGTTTTACAACACGACTAACAAATCACAACACAAACTAACAACATTTTGCTGGAAAAATGATCCAGCTTATCATTTCAATTGTGGCATTTAGGAAATGAAAATAGGTCCATGGTCTTGTGGAGATAAAAAATATCCGCCCAAGTAAAAGTAAAACTTTTCCTACGTGTTTTTGCCTCCTGAACACGAATCCGGAAGAAACATGCGGCGGTCTCATACCGTTCACGAGGTACAGAACTTTAAAAAAAAATTAACCTCATTTTCAAGCACCGTTTTCTCGCACAAAAATCACTCAAAATGCCTCAGTCTTTTTACCAGCATTAACAATACACCCTAAATCACTTATTTTCGGCACAACTTTGCACAAAATATCGTCGTTTTATGGAAAAAATCCTCTTTCTTACACAGTTCCAAATCAACAATTGTCATACTTTTGACAGAAGACATTTAGTAACTTTGCCTTATTTTTCATGTTGGTAATAAATGAATCACCGCCCACAACAATTGCACACATAAATGAAGGGGAAACTATTGTACACATTTGAATTCGAAAAGTTGGCGGTGATTCATTTATTACCAACATGAAAAATAAGGCAAAGTTACTAAATTTCATCTGTCAAAGTGTGAAATTTAACTGTTTAAGAAGGAGGATTTTTTCGATAAAATCGACGATATTTTGTTCTAAGTTGTGATTAGGGTGTATTGTTTATGGTGGTAAAAAAAGGAGGCATTATGGGTGATTTTTGTGCGAAAAAACGGTGCTTGAAAATGAGGTTCAAAAAAATTTAAAAGTTCTGTAACTCGGGAACGGTAAGAGACCGCCGCATTTTTCGTGTTCAGGAGGCAAAAACACGTAAGAAAAGTTTTTTCCCTATATTCAGAGTGCATGTGTAGAATATTTACCACATTTGAAAGATGCATTCTATTCCAGAGAAGAATATATGGCTGCCCTGAGGTCTGGTACTCAATAACCATACTATCTCAGAAAAAAAAGGAAAATTTTAACATTTAATTTTTTAAATTTTAATATTTTTTACACGCTTTATATTTGTTTGTTTGTAACCGACTCCTTTGGGCGACTCCCAGACGTCCAAATGATTTGAAATTTGGCAGGTGTACATAATTCCGGTGACAATGCATCAATAAATTTTTGTGTGAAAAAAAACAAAATGGCGGTTCCAATATGGCGTACGAATTTTGTGATTATGGTCCGATTCTATTCAAAATTGGTATTTGGGGGTTTTTGGGGTCGAATATTATGATTCTTCTATAAAAATTGAAAAATTCAAGATGGCGGCTTTAAAATGGCGGCCGAGTTTTGTGATTATGGTCTGATTCTATTCAAAATTGGTATGTGGGGGTTTTTGGGGTCGGAGATTATGATTATTTTGTCAAAATTGAAGGATACAAGATAGCGGCTCCAAAATGGCCGCGAGTTTTGTGCTTATGGTCCGATTCACTTCAAAATTGGTATCTGAGGGTTTTTGTGGTCGGAGATTATGATTCTTTTGTCAAAATTGAAAAATTCAAGATGGCGGCTCCAAAATGGTGGACGAATTTTGTGATTATGGTCTGATTCTATTCAAAATTGGTATGTGGGGGTTTTTGGGGTCGGAGATTATGATTATTTTGTCAAAAGTGAAGAATTTAAGATGGCGGCTCCAAAATGGCCGCGAGTTTTGTGATTATGGTCCGATTCTATTCAATATTGGAAAATAATAGTTTAAAAAATTTAATAATAATAATAGAAAACTGAAGTAAAATGTTGAAAATAAATAATAGTTTAAAAAAACTAAAAAACACGATTTTATAGAAAACCAGACTAAAAAAATAGAAAATAAGAAAAAAAAAACGTGGGGTGCATGGTATCAATAATTATATATCACATTACACACCTAGGGCAGTAAAGTAGGAAATGTCTCAGATCACAGGTAATTGTTGGCCGAGGCGATACCATGCACCTGACGCTTTTTTTTAAATAAAATAAATTTTTTTCTTATTTTTTATTTTTTTAGTCTGGTTTTCTATAAAAGCGTGTTTTTTAGTTTTTTAAACTATTATTATTTTTTTGTATTTGTTTCAATGTTTTGAAAAATCAATATTTTATCTATACTACCTTGTTTTTGTTTTGTAATTTGACGTGTCTTATTTGTATCTTCGCTGTACACCTAAAAGATCAATAAACTATATATCTATCTATGTAACGCGAGCCCAAAGAAAAAACTACAACATGAGAAGATGGAATCAAAGAAGAAACGGAAAGCAAGGAAACTATGGGAGTGCTCAATTCAATACAAAATCATAAAACGCCTTAGATAATATAATAGGGTTCTATTTCAAAAAATGATTTTCAACTTTCAACACAGAATACATGATATATTGGTTTGCCCATTGATTTCTAAAAAATGTGTCCGCAGTGTGTTTTATGTGGGACAGCCTGTATGTTTTATGTGGGACAGCTTGTTTCTCGATTCAACTGAACGAAAGTGCATTTTTTGCAATGACGTTGAGTTGTATTTTTTTTATACCATTGTTTTATGGTTAGCGCTTAAAACCTTTCGCGGCGGGCACCGGATACATCCGCGAAAACAAAAACTACCGGGACCCGGTACAAGATGCGGCAGTTAAAGACGCTAGTCGAACGCATGGGCAGGCTCCTCCCACAAAATTTTCATTGGCTTTCATCGCCAACTTGATTTTATGCGGTGGTGATGCTAGCATGTGCTAGTGGGGGCAGGTGTAGTATGATCCCACTCGAGTTCCGGTTCAGTACGTTTCCTAATTTCGTTTATCTGTGTATACAGTACTCAGTTTGTCAATAAGTAACCGTTGCGTCGCAGTACCGAAAAGTTGGTTTACTTAATTGTCTTTCATTACCAAGATTGGTAGGTACTTTGTTCTATTTAATTCGTGAAGAATTGACGTTTTGTAGAGGCAAAAAGACACAAGTGCAGCTTCTGATTATGTTTAGGACTGTCTGCATGCGATTAGATATTATTCCGACATGTTTGCCCCTAATAGTAACGATCAGGTCATCGGCGTAACCTTGAGTCGTAATTCTAGATTCATGTAGCTTTACCTACTATCAGTTGTCAACGGTCAAGGACTACAACAAAGGCCATAAAACCCCGCATTGGGGACAATCTTTTTCCGCTGTCATTCTGACCGTTTCCTCTCCGAGAGCAGCTACAATGATTCTACTTTTCTGATCAGTGAGGTATTTTTCCTCTAGTGATCTGATGATCACTAGAGTCATGTGAGGTGTTATCTATGAATGCACATAGAGCCATTTCTTTGGACAAGTATGTCTTTCCAATGCTTTCAACCAGGCATTGTATATCATTAATTGTAGATTTGCCTGCTTGATTGGCGAACTGTTTTTTTAAGATATGTCCAAGTGGAGTTCATTTCTTATATAACAGTCTATAATTTTCTCCTTTGTTTTCAGGAGAAAGGGGGTGAGGCTGATGGGTTGATAAGACATTGGTTTGTCTGCTGGACGTCTCCCAGCCTTTGGTAAGAACACCATTGCGCCTCCCTCCAGGCTTTCGGTATGTGACCGAAGATGGAACAGCCTTTTCAAGAAGGACTCTATTATCTCAAGGTCATTTTGTAGTAAGGCGGGGAATATTCCGTCCTTTCTGGTCGATTTAAAAGGCTCCTGAGGGATCCGTTGGAGTTAGTTCAACCTCTTCCACTTGAGCACTTTGCAGTTCGTCTTCAACCACCTTGGACCAAGGAAAGTGTGTTTAATCAGTACATTTATGCTTTCCTTCTGGTTTTCTGCATATCCACCGTTAAGATTTTTCAACAGACCAATACCGTTGGTATGTTCTTTGTATAGAACTTTCTGGAGCCGTAATCCCCTCACACATGTTCTTCTTCTGTTCCTTGTTGTACTCAGAAAGAGCTGCTTTGTAGTCTTCCCAGACTTTTAGCTCTATTGAAGAGTTTCCTGACTTGCTAGATCTTGTTACTCTTTGCTTTGTTTTCAGTACATTTCTCAAACGATCAGTAGTTCTAAAAAGTGTCACCAAATTCACCAAGTTCACCTAAAACCGCGCGGCTGCGACTAGCGGTTAAGTGGACAATCAGTGGTTCCCAAAAGTTTAATCTAATTTTATGTAAGGTGGATAAGTTTTCAACGATTTTATTTAAATTTTGAACCACCATACTCCTTTATAAAATTGGATTAATGAGAATACAAGTTAAAATACCTCATTTATAGGGCGCATACTTCCTTAATCAAAGCCCTATATTCTTATCTACACAATTTATTGTGGCTTATGATATATTCGGAATGTGGCATTCTTTATAGAATTACTATTTTTCATTAGTAATGTGAAGATCAAAGCATTAATAACCATGAAAATGTTATTTTGAAGTGTGGAGTGATGAAAGTGGGTTATGAAAAGGTGGAAAAACCAAAACCATTAAAAAAAAGATGCACATTATAATTTCTCAAATAAGAATACATTATGGAATAATAAAAAAATATATTACAATTTTCATCGGGTCTATATACAGAAGTTCTGTACAAGTATAAGTACACCTACAAAAAATAATTGAGAATAAATTTAAAAAATATACAAAATGAAGACATTCCAATTATCCTTGGAAATGAATTGATTTTCATTCATACAAATTATTAAAATGCTTATCTGAGCCCCCAATTTGCTGTTAGTATTCGAATACCCCGAATTAAAACTCGAAATTTTCATATTAGAAACGGGGCGATTTGATTTGAATATTTTTTCAAATTGTATCGGTTTTCCAAACATCCGCACCGAAGACAGTTTGTTTCTGAAGGCAGCGAAAACGCACAGCAAAACATACAGGGTGACTCAAGATTGAGACCTAGTAGCTTCGTTTCAAGGAGCTCAAATCGAAATCTGCAAATGGATAGGGAACCATCAAACACAAACAGTTTTTTTTTTATTTATCTGGAAATGGTTTCTGAAACACTGAAATGGTTTCCTCATCACTTATGCTAATTGAAAAATTTGCTAAAAAAATATGTCTACATATCTAATCACATATCCATCAGTGTTGTCACATTACGGATAATTATCAAAATTGCTGATAATTTAAAGATCCTTGTATGATATTTTGATACCCTTCGATACATACATCATTCTAGTGAGACACTAGTGGTATTAAGTTTGGCAACACTGCCCGCCATAGTCTCCGTAAAGTTCGTAAAGTATTTGGCCTATTGATTTGCACAATGCATCTTTATGATTTCGTCAGAAAAAAACATTGGTTGAGTTTTGTTTCCAAACCTTCAGAGTTACAAAAAAACTTTCTTCAAATAGTTTGTTCAAAATTGACTATCAGACCTTTGAATTCTCAGTCGCTAGAAACGAAGTCAATAGGTCTCTTGTTGTAAGTCACCTCAATTCATGGCACATTTATAATATCAAAAAGAAAACCTCGATATGAGAAGGAACCATTTTTTGCATGCATCAACATTTTTGATCGTTGTAGCTGTGACATATCACGTAAAGTTTAGCTAACGCTTTATTGAAAATAATCCGAACGGGAACTTTTTCGGTGTCCAATCAGTCTGAAAAGAAAACCAAAGAAGAATAGAGTTTCTCGATATTTGCTGCCAACTCCCTTAGTACCTGAGTCATCATTTTCTTTCCTAGGAATGTTCTAGTTTTATTCGTTTCTATGGAAAATTATGTGAACATTCTTTATCTCCCACACACTTTTTAAACATTTTTGTGAAGCAAGCAATGAATCTATTTGGTAAATATCAATATTTCACTTCGGATATCTCGTGTTTTCTTCAGATAAATACAAGTATTATCATATCAATTGTCCTTCGGGAAAAAACTTTGTTTTCATTGAGAATGTCCGCTTTATAAAGTCAATACACCATCCTCAAATTTGAATATAATTTTTTTCATTAATGTTAACAGATTTTACGCGTCTAAGAATGTCTAGATCGGATATCTCGTGTTTTCTTCAGATAAATACAAGTATTATCATATCAATTTTCCTTCAGGAAAAAAACTTTCTTTTAATTGAGAATGTCCGCTTTATAAAGTCAATACACCATCCTCAAAGTTGAATATAATTTTTTTCATTAATGTTAAGAGATTTTACGCGTCTAAGAATGTCTAGATCGGATATCCCGTGTTTTCTTCAGATAAATACAAGTATTATCATATCAATTGTCCTTCGGGAAAAAACTTTGTTTTCATTGAGAATGTCTAAAGTCAATACACCATCCTCAAATTTGAATATAATTTTTTTCATTAATGTTAAGAGATTTTACGCGTCTAAGAATGTCTAGATCGGATATCCCGTGTTTTCTTCAGATAAATACAAGTATTATCATATCAATTTTCCTTCAGGAAAAAAACTTTGTTTTAATTGAGAATGTCCGCTTTATAAAGTCAATACACCATCCTCAAATTTGAATATAATTTTTTTCATTAATGTTAACAGATTTTACGCGTCTAAGAATGTCTAGATCGAATATCTCGTGTTTTCTTCAGATAAATACAAGTATTATCATATCAATTTTCCTTCAGGAAAAAACTGTTTTAATTGAGAATGTCCGCTTTATAAAGTCAATACACCATCCTCAAAGTTGAATATAATTTTTTTCATTAATGTTAAGAGATTTTACGCGTCTAAGAATGTCTAGATCGGATATCTCGTGTTTTCTTCAGATAAATACAAGTATTATCATATCAATTTTCCTTCAGGAAAAAAACTTTCTTTTAATTGAGAATGTCCGCTTTATAAAGTCAATACACCATCCTCAAATTTGAATATAATTTTTTTCATTAATGTTAAGAGATTTTACGCGTCTAAGAATGTCTAGATCGGATATCCCGTGTTTTCTTCAGATAAATACAAGTATTATCATATCAATTGTCCTTCAGGAAAAAAACTTTCTTTTAATTGAAATGTCCGCTTTATAAAGTCAATACACCATCCTCAAATTTGAATATAATTTTTTTCATTAATGTTAAGAGATTTTACGCGTCTAAGAATGTCTAGATCGGATATCCCGTGTTTTCTTCAGATAAATATAAGTATTATCATATCAATTTTCCTTCAAGAAAAAACTTTGTTTTAATTGAAAATGTCCGCTTTATAAAGTCAATACACCATCCTCAAATTTGAATATAATTTTTTTCATTAATGTTAAGAGATTTTACGCGTCTAAGAATGTCTAGATCGGATATCCCGTGTTTTCTTCAGATAAATACAAGTATTATCATATCAATTTTCCTTCAAGAAAAAACTTTGTTTTAATTGAAAATGTCCGCTTTATAAAGTCAATACACCATCCTCAAATTTGAATATAATTTTTTTCATTAATGTTAAGAGATTTTACGCGTCTAAGAATGTCTAGATCGGATATCTCGTGTTTTCTTCCGATAAATATAAGTATTATCATATCAATTTTCCTTCAGGAAAAAAACTTTTTTAATTGAGAATGTCCGCTTTATAAAGTCAATACACCATCCTCAAATTTGAATATAATTTTTTTCATTAATGTTAAGAGATTTTACGCGTCTAAGAATGTCTAGATCGGATATCTCTGTGTTTTCTTCCGATAAATACAAGTATTATCATATCAATTTTCCTTCAGGAAAAAAACTGTTTTAATTGAGAATGTCCGCTTTATAAAGTCAATACACCATCCTCAAAGTTGAATATAATTTTTGCATTAATGTTAAGAGATTTTACGCGTCTAAGAATGTCTAGAACACCTGGTACTTCCGTTTATACCAGTAAATGCTTGGCATAAACTGGCGACACTTGTCTATTTGATAATCAGAGATTACTAAAGTTTCAGATTGCGCCAAGGTTGTTCCTAGTTATAATTTACAAGTTTATTTTTGACCAGCGCCATCTACACAGAAATAGAAGCTCTGATAAACCGCTTTTGGTGTCCCGTGTCCACTAACAATTCTAAACAATATTGAATCAGGTTTCCTAGCCATCCTATTTTACATAATTTGAGGTTATAAGACTCAAATTATGTAACATGGCATTCTCGTATTGAAAATTAAATATGAAAGTTATAAAAAATTCCACTGTACAAAAACAATATAAGATGTTGAAAATATACGCCCTTGCCTCTGTGTCTATGAAAAATTAGGGCAATACATGTGTTTCAGGGAATCCACGAGGAACCTTATTTTCTTTAATCAATACCATCATGTGGGTATGTTTCGGGGGAGACATCTAAGGGACACCAATAGATCTAATAAATTTCTTTCTACCATTTGAATGGCAACCTTGGAAATCAGATGAAATTTATTCGTATCATAAATAAGGGAATTTAAAATTTGATGCATGCTGGATAGTTATCAAATATTTACAGGAACAAACAGATACGACTGAAGGTAAATATCATAATTTGAGGCATGCCGAAAAAAAGTTGATTTTCCGCGCTATTTTCGGAACTGCTATACTTGGTTGATACATTGAATAAAAAAAATTTCATAACTTTTGTATAACGTATAAATACCAGCGCTTTTAGTTTGTATTTTCTAGACTTTTCTAGGCCACTTTGCACGAAGGTTTCATGCAGTTCACTCTTATTTTTATCAAGAACTGAAATTTCTCCAATACAAACATGCTCATTCGAAGTACACCTATAAATCAATACTCCAGGAGTTGGAAGCAAAAATCGACCCACAGACCTGGACGAATGAAAAAAAAACACACCATCAAACAACGACTCAAAGCCTTGTGCATTCATCGACGCTACTACCAATGCTATCACACATACTGCTCTTACTAGCCAAAGTGGTGCAACTACCGAGTGTGGAAACGTTTTCCGTATCAGTACCTGTGAGTCCGACCGAATCTCCCACCGACAACTGACACTCCCTGTCCCGCTCGGCCGCCTCTTTCCCAGCGTCGCTATTCAGCGCGACAATCTCGTTGGTCTGCTTCTCTTTCTCGGTGAACGTCTCTTTCCTGATGCCGACCATTTGTTCGAAAGTGGGCTCGCTGAATACTCCGAAAGGACCGATGGGGAGTTCTTCTTTGGAGGGGGGCCCCGGCAGGTCGAGTTTGTGCCTCTTCAGTTCGTCCATGGAGGTTTCGAGGTGGCGGATTACGGAGTCTTCGTCGTAGAGAAAGTCTTTGTATAATTTGACCTGGAAGTTAATTTGATATTCGGTTTAACTGGCTTCCAGTGTTCGGTCACAATATTTTTAAGAACCCAATATGGAAAGATTGTTACAATATCACGATATATATACCGGGTGACCAGGATATCGGGCCACCCCTGTAACTTCTGCATTCGTGAACGGATTTTTCTGAAATTTGGTACAGTTATATAAGCAACCATTTCGGATTTGATCACATTACAATCTAATATGGCGAACTTCCGGTTTTTCTGGAAATGCCAGCAACTTTGTTTTTTCAAATGGAACACCTTGTATATTTTTAAATATTCAAGTTCAACATCACAACAAGTTCAAGGTCAAAACAAGTCCAAACCTTATGTCAAATGTCATTTTTTTGAAACACTTGAAATTTTTTATTTTTTTATTTACCTCGTGGATAAATGAGATTTGATCGAAGCTATTCACAATGAGTCGCACATCACAGAAAAACTGATTTTTTTCTGAAAAATTATTTTTTGTGTCACTTATTGATGAATCAATTCAGTCACATTTTTATCAAAAAATATTTTTTTTCAAATGGAACCCCTATGAGCCACCTACATGTCTCTCTAGAACATACATTGAGGAAAAAAATGACATCTCATTTTTGTATTTCGGTGCAGTAACACATTTTTATACATTAAAAAATCTACAACTATTTCATGAGTTTCCTTGCAGTTCGAATGATTTTTCAACTAAGCCGTAAGCTGTGGAAAACAACATTTGACCTTGACATGTTTATTTTTCTTTCTTAGTCTTCGGTTAGGATATTTTCTCCTGAAACTACATTTTTCTCTGACACTCCTAGGATAAGCTACACCTTTCGAGAGTTGAGATGAAAGATGACAGCGAAACACAATTAGTTGACAAGGAAACTCATGAACTAGTTGTAGATTTTTGAATGTATACAATTTGTTACTGCACCGAAATACAAAAATGGTATGTAATTTTTTTCCTGAATGTATGTTCTAGAGAGACATGTAGGTGGCCCATAGGGGTTCCATTTGAAAAAAAATTATTTTTGATCAAAACGTGATGTGACTGAATTGATTCAACAATAACAATAAATCATTTTTCAGAAAAAATTATGTTTCTCTGTTATGTGCGACTCATTATGAATAGCCTTGACCAAATCTCATTTATCCACGAGGTAAAATAAAAAACAATTTTAATTTCAATTGTTTCAAAAAAATTACATTTGACATAAGTTTTGACTTGTTTTGACCTGTTGAACTTGAATATGTAAAAATATACAGGGTGTTCCATTTGAAAAAATAAAGTTGCTGGCATTTCCAGAAAAACCGCCATATTGGATCAAATCCGAAATGGTTGCTTATATAACTGTACCAATTTTCTGAAAAATCCGTTTACAAATGTGGCCAGATAGCCTGTGTCACCCGGTATTATGTGTATGTGTATTATGTGGAACTTCTGTATAGTTTGATAGAAATCAGGAAATTATACCCTGCCCATTCCATAAATATCCACGATATAAACGTATCAACCCTGTTAACTAACGTAAGCAAACGATTTAAGGGCCAATATGTTGGTTATATTCGATATCGGTTGGGCTACTTGGCAAGATTCACCTATAACACCCACAGTGGTTAAAATTCGCACAAAAAATACAAAATTCTGCACTTTACCTTCTTTTATTAAATATGTTTACTAAAATGTTATCGATTGTGTTTGGTTCCATTCAAATATGATCTTAGCAAATTAGAATAAGACCAATTTATTGCTATTAAATTCTTTGAAGTAGGTATTGTAAATCATAAACTATAAAATTCGGAAAAATATTTACCTATTTCGGGTATACAGTGCCGAACTAAGAGTTATTCGTTGAATGGAATATTTATTCAATGCACTCTGCATGCCTTTGAAGCCTCCATGATTGATAAAAAATTGTAATTTCGGCCAACTACTCTACTTATAAAATCAACGTATCACCTGAACTTACCTGAACGAAATTAACTATAGAATCCATATCATTGAGTTTCAACAATTGCCGTTTATGCAACTTGAGTATTGTATAGGCCATTGCCGTTATAACTCTCTCCCCATCGAAGAGATAAATGTCCCATATGCGAAGACAGAGATTGAAAGGAACCTACAAAAAATGTTAATAACATGCACTTAGGTCAAGGTTAGAGGGTTCCTACAATATAGCAGAGGGAAAAAAATTGTTAACCAGATTTTTCGCTGAAAAATTATATAAATCTGAATAAATTAGTAAATTTTGATAATTTTTTGCCATTTATATATTGCGGTATACTAATCATAGAGATGATAGATATATGATGCTGTCCAAATAAAAACACTTTGGAAAATGAAATAATGTAAATGTGAGAATACACAGTTTCTAGGTCTGTGGGAATAGTAATTTGGGATAAAGAAATCCCATTCAGGAAGGTAGGATTATTTGAAAAGGTAAGAAATTGGTGCCTACCCCAATTTTGATAAAACTCTGCAAGATGCTTCAAAATATGATAAAAATACTCGTATAAACGAAATGTTTTGAAAAAATTATAACTTTTCCAGGTTTTGCAGGTTTGAGGGCGGCTTATATGGAATTGGATGTCAACTTCATTATAGAAGATTATTTGTAAAAAGAAAAAAATGATGCAAAGTCCGATTTTGATGAAACTTTCTTGTGTGCGTTTAAACGTGATGAAAACATTTTGACAAATGTTTTTTTTTGCGGAAATGATCAATTTGGAAATAATGTACAAAAAAGACGGTTTTTTTAACCATTACATTAACTGCACACTTATGTATCCATTTATTCAGAATGATGTTCTAAACATTTTTGGAACTTCAAAGTATCATATCTCCCAAAGTTATTATTTCTATTGATCAGGTATTTTTATCATATTTTCAAGTATCTTTGGAAGTTTCATCAAAATCGGGCTTGGTCCCATTTTCTTCACCTTTACAATTATTTTTCGAAAGTAGAATTCTCTCTGAAATTTTTTCTATTGCTCGGGTGTTTATATGATGTTTTCAAGTGTCTTTGGAAGTTTCAACAAAATGGGCATAGTCCAATTTTCTTTACCATTACCAATCATTTTTCTGATTTTTTTTATTGCTCGGTTATTTTCGTCGTATTTTCAAGTGTCTGGAAGTTTCACCAAAATCGAGCTTGGTCCCATTGTCTTTAGCTTTACCTATTATTTTTTTAAAGATAATTTCTCTTTGAGAAGTTTCCTATTTTTCGGGTGTTTTCATCATATTTTCCAGTGCCTTTGGAAGTTTCATCAAAATCGGGCTTGGATCCATTTGCTTTACCATTGGGAATATTTTTCAAAATTTAAATTATTTGTGAAAATATTCTAACAGCAGTGGTTCATATGTGTTTATACAAAATATTTGTTTTTTTTTACAAAAACTAGTTGGACCCTGAAAATCGCATGTATTTGGCAAGTTGAGCTGAAGAAAAACTTATAAAATAGGTAGATGAGTATGTGATATAATATTGGTATTCAGCTAAAATTGATTCTGGTCAATTTTGTCCCACTCTATTTTTACTATATGAAGTACCCAACTTTTACAGGTCAGAGGAAACCCCATAGTTATTAAGGATAAAAATCTCATTAAGAATACATCCTACGTGGGATTGGCTGTCACAACTTCACAACTGTCACAACAAAAAATGGTGCAAAGTCCGATTTTGATGAAACTTTCCTGTGTGCTTTTAAACGTGATGAAAACATTCTGACAAATGTTTTTTTTGCGGAAATGATAAATTTGGAAATATAGTCCTTTCAATGTACAAAAAAGACGAAATTTTTTTAACCATTACATTAACTGCACACTTATGTATCCATTTATTCAGAATGATGTTCTAATTTTTATGTATTTTCTTTACATTTTTGGAATTCAAAGAATTATCTCCCTAAGTTTTTATCTATTGCTCAGGTGTTTTTATCATATTTTCAAGTATCTTTGGAAGTTTCATCGAAATCGGGCTTGGTCCCATTTTCTTCACCTTTACAATTATTTTTCGAAAGTAGAATTTTCTCTGAAATTTTTTCTATTGCTCGGGTGTTTATATCATGTTTTAAAGTGTCTTTGGAAGTTTCATCAAAATCGGGCTTGGTCCCATTTTCTTCACCTTTACAATTATTTTTCGAAAGTAGAATTTTCTCTGAAATTTTTTCTATTGCTCGGGTGTTTATATCATGTTTTAAAGTGTCTTTGGAAGTTTCATCAAAATCGGGCTTGGTCCCATTTTCTTCACCTTTACAATTATTTTTCGAAAGTAGAATTTTCTCTGAAATTTTTTCTATTGCTCGGGTGTTTATATCATGTTTTAAAGTGTCTTTGGAAGTTTCATCAAAATCGGGCTTGGTCCCATTTTCTTCACCTTTACAATTATTTTTCGAAAGTAGAATTTTCTCTGAAATTTTTTCTATTGCTCGGGTGTTTATATGATGTTTTCAAGTGTCTTTGGAAGTTTCAACAAAATCGGGCTTGGTCCCATTTTCTTCACCTTTACAATTATTTTTCGAAAGTATAAATTTTTTCTATTGCTCCGGTGTTTATATCATGTTTTAAAGTAGTCCAATTTTCTTTACCATTACCAATTATTTTTCTGATTTTTTTTTATTGCTCGGTTATTTTCGTCATATTTTCAAGTGTCTGGAAGTTTCACCAAAATCGAGATTGGTCCCATTGTCTTTAGCTTTACCAATTATTTTTTGAAAGATAAATTATCTTTAGAAGTTTCCTATTTATCGGGTGTTTTCATCATATTTTCAAGTGCCTTTGGAAGTTTCATCAAAATCGGGATTGGATCCATTTGCTTTACCTTTGGGGATATTTTTCAAAATTTAAATTCTTTGTGAAAATATTTTAACAGCAGTGGTTCATATGTGTTTATACAAAATATGTGTTTTTTTTTACAAAAACTAGTTGGACCCTGAAAATCGCATGTATTTGGCAAGTTGAGCTGAAGAAAAACTTATAAATAGGTAGATGGAAGATGAGTATGTGATATAATATTGATATTCAGCAAAAATTGATTCTGGTCAATTTTGTCCTACCTTATTTTTACTATACGAAGAACCCAACTTTTACAAGTTTTACAGGTCATAGTAAACCCTATAGTTATTAAGGATAAAAATCTCATTAAGAATACATCCTACATGGGATTCGCTGTCACAGATTCATTATAGAAGATTATTTGAAAAAAAGTAAAGAAAATGGGGCATAGTCCGATTTTGATGAAATTTTCCTAGATGATTCTAAACACGATAAAAACTCTTCAACAAAGTTTTTTTTTGTAGAAATGATATCTTTGAAAGATAGGGTCTTTTGAAGGGTAGTTTTCTAACTCACCCTAGATTGTTTCAATTTTTCACATTAATTTTTCAACATTAACATTTCATGTTAAGAAAAACAGTTTAAAACAAATTGAAACTTTCATAAGATACTTTATAATGATCATGAAATGTTACTTTATTAGTTGGAAAAAAATGTCCAAATAAAAATATTTACTACCAGTATTACCAGTATTTTTTGAGGTTCCATAAAGTTTTAATATGGCTAATTACTTTTAAACTGTTTCAAACATGTTAATCATTGATACCAATGATGCTTGAGAATACCAACCATTTAGTGGCAATAAACGACCAGTCTGACCTTCTGACCCACTTAAATTAACAAACAGGTCCACAAAAACATAGCTTGACTCACCCTTTCTATAAAGCAAACGAAAAACCATTTCAACGAATACAAAATGGCATCCAGTCCGTGTTTATCGAAATGCTTTTTAACTTTTGGCAGGAGTTTCGTCAGAATCCTATCGTGATGAGCGAGAAACCTGGTGAGTTTCGGAAAGCCCTCCTTGTAGAGCCCGTGCATGGCGTATTTTGGGCTGGTTAGCAGAATATGCACGGCCCAAAATGCGTCTTCTTCGTCCATGTACATGAGCAGGACGCCGGCTAGGCCTGACATACCTTGGCAGTATCCCACTTCGGAATTGTACATGGCGTAGGCAGTCAAAACGTTGAACAACGACTGCTGCTTGATACTATACCTCTCCCTATAATGCAAATGCTCCCTAAACTGTCTATTTACATCGGAATCTATTTGCCTAGCGTCTGTGCTATACTTCCTCGCCAATTTCATCATTTCGAAGTATTTGCCTTTATTCTCTTTCTTCACTTTTTCCACTTGCAACAATTTACACCAAGCTTCAGTTCGCAGCGAATTCGGAATGCCTTTATAAACACGACTATGTAACTTCTCTTTAATGACAGAACTGTCCCAGTTCTTGAGCATTTTCAACCATTTCTTCTGCCGTTCCACTTCTATGAGTAGCTTTCTCGTTTCCTGCGGGTCCACTTTGGATGGCAGACGTTTATCGTGGATGAACCCGTAGCGATCCGTCGCGTGGTACACTTCGAAACCGGGATCTTCCCAAGGATCGATTTCGGCCCCCTCTCTGCCTTGCTCATATCTGAGGAATATTTTCTCTCGCTCTTCGGACGATCTTTTGAGAAGGTCTTCTTCATTCATCCCATTTACGAATTTCGAAACGATTCATACAGAGTATTTGCCAGCATTCCGTTTGTGACTAGTGGTACGTCGCATTCGGTATTTTCAACACAGCCTACAAGTACATATGATTTCAATATATTATCAGTAAATGTTTAATGTACAAGGAATTCAATGTATGACACCTGTCAAGTATTGCTACTTTCGCCTACAACTTGGTTACATTTCGAAAATGACGGTCAACTGAGTGTGACATTGAATACAAATGGAAGAAGTATAATAATGTTGTATTTACCACCCCATTATTTATCATGGATTTGATATTTTCACATAGAAATTCAAATGCAACAACCCATGTAAACCGCAAATGTAAGGCAGGACACTTCTGTATGTCATCTGTTATCTGTCAAACACAGATGACACCTTTGCAGGATCGGCAATAGTGATTTCGTCTATCAGGAAAAATAGCCACCAGAACAACATACTTTTCAGTGTAAACACTTCAGTTTTATGTGGAAAATATATCGATGCAGTAGGGAAACTACTTGGTACCTTATTAATGGAATGTCTACATTTTTACAAGGTGCAGAAAGATGAACCTCAATTCTTCCACTCAAGCACTGCATATAGGCCAATCACCACGTGGTCCATAGTGAGGCCAAAATTGATGACGTCGTATTTAGGTACACGACTTCGATAAAACGCATAAACTAATTATCAACTCCTCGTCTGAATCCATATTTAACTGATTGAAATTTAAAAAAAATAACAAACATTCCCAAATATCCAATAATTATATGATGTGATCCATAGTTGATCTCACTTTTCGCCGTATGGGGATGAACGTTCTTGCGGCGGTTTTTTCCGATTCGTGAATCGCAATGAATTGCGTTTATTTGGATGAGTATGGACGAGCCCTTAGGCTGGTTGCCTATCAAAACTTGCAATGGGAACACGCAATAATTTATTTTTTCTTTGCATCAGTTTCGTCCTCAAAAATTACATTTTGTGAAAATAATTTCTCAAATACCAAAATTCTGTCAAAATTTTCAAAGGTGCTCCTTAGGGCCGGTATTATAAATATGTTTTGAAGTTAACTTTAATTTTATCAGTAAAGTACTTGAGCTTCAGGTACCATTTTTTAAATAAAAAGGAAAAGGCAAAAAGGTAACCAACAATTTTTCTCTTGGCAAAACGATCCCGTTGAACTGGAATAAGTTTTCATCATTTTCCATGAGAAAATTAACGTAACGTTCTGGTGTTCCCTATTGATAGTTTCGTCCATCAGGGAAAAATATAATGCCGACACGTGTGATAGTGGTATCGTCCATCACTAGGAAACATCAAGTATTGAAAGTTTCTACGAATGTTAAAAACAATGGAGAAATACAAATGAATTGATATAGTGATTTGAAACTATGATATAGCTAAATGGTTGGTTCCAGGGTTTGAACACCAACTAAGTATTTAAATTTGCAAACGAATCAGAAATCAAACACTGTTACACGAGACTCATAGCATAGATTGGAACTACTGGTATTATTGGAATTATTCGGTTTAGATTTACTTATTCGTAATTTGGGGTATTGATGTTTCTGATGATGTCATCAACAAAGTGCATTCAAATACAATGTGACGCCAAAAAGCACCTGCCAAATTTGACTTTTGACATTTTCATTACAAATTTTACAGATATCTGATTTCTGTCTTTTTCCCGGAGCTCAAGAGGATTTCGGATAACAAAACAGACATTCTGAAAATATTGCCACGTTCCACATAGTTGTTTTGTAAGCCAAAAACGTCTTCAAAATGGTAAATTACTATCAACCGGTACCTCTCAAATAACCTCATCTTTTCTCATTCCAGGTGGACACCGCGAAACTTACAAGATACGTATCACCTGTGAACCCCGCTGTTTTTCCACATCTCACTCTAGTACTGTTGGGGATCGGAATATTTTTCACGGCATGGTTTTTCGTATATGAGGTGACGAGTACGAGGAAAACCAGAGACCTCAAGAAAGAACTTCTTGTAGCCCTTGTAGCATCGATATTCTCAGGCTTCGGAGTGTTGTTCCTGCTCTTATCTGTTGGTATTTATGTGTAATAAAAAGTGATATCGGAAATAGCTGTAAGTTCATTTATTTTGAAGTTTTTATGTTTACAATTCACAGTTGTATTTTTTGTATCTGTTTGGATGATATAATAAAAGAATTATAAGAATTTAAGGGATTACTAACTACCTGTAGATAGGAATAAATATCTTGTGCTCTTTTGTTGCTATACCGATGAAGAGCCTTAGGTTTTTTTCAGTGGGGTGATAACCGCTCCTGACGACGTCAATGATGATGCTCGGTGATACTTTTTCCTTGTCTTTGAGCTCTAGCTGCCTGTTATAATACGGTAGAATCTTGTTCATTCCAGACCCTTCCATCTGCACAAAATGTGCTCTGCTGTTTCTTCCTCGTTATGTGCTCTCTGCAAGTTCGATTTTTTAAGATGCTTTCGCAGTCTACAGTGACCTGTCAGTAGCATTTTTCCTATTCAGTTCTAATAAGGCTGCTATTCTTCTTTCCACGGTTTGGTATAGATGCTGATAGTGGACCCTGTTTCATACCAGTACTCGTGTTTTTGCCGCTCAGTCCAGCCTGAAAACACTTTTTGGTTATGCTCTTTGATATTCCGAAGAAAGGCTCTGGTCCTTTGAACTCCTTCATAGTGCCTTCTTTTGCCAGAAGGTCGGCTTTTTCATGTCCTTCAAAGCCTTTATGTCCAGGGACCCATAGCAAAGTTATTCTCTTGTCCCTGACTATGCTTTGAAGGGCCTCTACGCAGTTCCATACTAGATTTTATCTGACTTGATTTCAGTGCTGTACATTTTCCTAGACAAATGGTTCCTACTGTCTCAAGGAACTACATAAACTTTTGTTACCTAGACGTATCATTTACAAAAGTATACAGAGCTCAAATTTAAATGGAAGATTACTTATGAAATGTGGGGGTTGTTTATACCCTATATAAATAAGCACTCTTGGCTACCTAACTGGAGACATTTGCCAGTTTTAACTGCCCTTCCTGCCATATTCAACTGGCGCCTCCGCCATGTTTTCTTGAAAATGAAATGTTTACCTTTCCAATAAATGGTCTATACCTTTTTCGAGAAATTCTCGGAAAATTGAATCCCTTCTAGCAGAAGCTTATTTTTTCACTGTATGGGACACTGAATAAGAGAATATTTTTTTTATGGCAACATCAATCCCGAAAATTTCCCACAATTTTTAAGGAATGCAGAAACAAGAAATTTAAATATTCAGTTAGTTGTCCTGTGCATAAAAGTTGACCAAAGTATAATTTTCCCAATAGTTAGATAGGTCTGGGGAGTAGATTATTCAAATTTGTATTTTTCAAAATAATCACATCCTGTAAAAATGTGATTATCTAATGGCTGTGTTAATATTATTATCCGGAAATTCGCCAGAATAAAACGTGTTTCTCGAAACTATTTCGGGAATAAAAATGATTTTTTTGTTTTTGAATATGGAGTCTAAGAGGGCAAATTGGGTTAAAAAGAAAAAATACAGTGATCCAAGATCTGCCATGGATAAATATGAAATAGTAGTACGCGCTATTATGCAACCAGTAGTGCAGTAACGAACATTGTTAGTCACGTATACAAGAAAAAATACAGTGATCCAAGATCTGCGATGGATAAGTATGAAAGAGTACGCGCTATTATGCAACCAGTAGTGCAGTAACGAACATTGTTAGTCACGTATAAAAACACAATTTCATTGATTTTTTCATTTTGCCATTTGCTGGATTATCATTTCAAAAGCAAGAATAAAATTTGATGTTGATATGACATATTGTTATATACTGAGTAAAATCATATCTCGAAATCTGTCACTAGGCCACGGTCTATAAGTGAGCGTGTTTTTATCAGCAATCAAGGTGTATATTAAAGTATAAGTGGATAAAAAGGGCTTTAAAACAAGCGCGATTTTTTTAATAGTGAGGCAGAATCGCGGTCAATACCGCGAAAATCCAGTGATATATATATATATATATATAAAAGAATATGAAAAGTTCATCAAATGGATGGAGGAGCAAGAGGTATCACATATAAATGAACGAGTTGTTAGTAATATTTTATTTGACGTTACAAGGTACTCCTGTCAGATCAATAATAAAAAATTTGTCATTTAGACTTCACGTTTCTCGATTTGTTGATGTTGCCATGGTAACTTTAAAAAACGCACGTTTTTTAAAGTTCGATTCAAACACGCTGAGGCGTGCTTTAAATGGGTAAAAAGGGGCACCAATAAAAAAAACTAATTTTGAATTGATGCGGCTGATACCTACTTGATGAAAATCCATTTTGAAGCAAACAGAGGACAGTATTACTGCGTATTATTTCCACTTGAAAAAGCTATTTCTATCGAACCACGTATCGTGGTTTTGTAAACCCAGTTTAGTCAAAATCTAGTTATTTGAGTGTCTTTTGTTTACTTTAAAAATAATATCAAGAGATTATTTTTTTTAAAGGTTAGTCCTTAATATCACGAAAAATAGCTTCATTTATTATAATAAATGGTTCCATTTTCGGAAAATTGTTTTTCTCAATTTCTAATTCAGAATAGGTGTGTTCCTTTGTCAAATCAGGAAATTTCGGAATATATTTCCATGGTAACGCGACAATGTCAACAACGCGTTCAGTCACTGATAATTCCGTTCATTGAGCCCCATCGTGAACAATGCAACTGAAATATTTACAAACTATCATAGAAGCACAGGTAACTATTCTTGACATCTTTTTTTTTTCTGAAAGATAATCTCAATTTTTCGAGGATTATGATTTCAAAGTCGCCGACATCTGCTGGTCCCCCAACAATAAGAAACTGGCCGTAGCAACTTGCGATCGGCAAATCCTTCTGTTTGACGATCAGGGCGAGAAGAAAGACAGATTTTCAACGAAACCGTTCGATCCGGAAGCCGGGAAAAAATCTTACGTGATAACAGGAATCGCCTTCAGCCCGGATTCGACGAAAATAGCCGTGGCACAGAGTGATTGCATAGTTTATGTGTACAAGATTGGGGAGAAGTGGGGCGAAAAAAAGGTAAGTTTTTTATTTGAAAATGTACGTTTTTTTCAGAACTTCACCCCGATTTCGAAAACAGGTTTTTTAAATCATATCCGAATTAGGTAAATTAGGTATTACCCCCATCCCCGATTTGGAAAAATGCAGGTTAGGAAGAATCCACAGATTTGAAAAATAAATTATTTTTTTAGGAAATAAACAAGTCTCCCTTACCAAAAAAAACGTGTGCGATCGAGGAGCCCCTATCAGGAACAAAGTTCCTTTACGGCTGTATAAATCATCATCGTCACATAATACCAAGCAATACTATACCTATATATCCCTTTTCCAAACTCATCTGCCACAGTAAAAGGTATTTTATTCCTGATAATAAATACTATTCCTTATATTATATCAAATTGTCGTGCGTGCCACATATTCAATGTAAACCATCAATCTGAGATGTCTAAAAACCCTGGTGAATGAACTGATTCGATATTGTTTAGATTTTCGAGGGGACACCACCTGTTACTTCAACAGAGCTTCTCTCTGTGGTAGTCTGTGGTAGATGGCGCCGTCCAAAAATGTTTGTTTATATTCTCGCTTAATGTCAGAACTTAACTCCTGCAGCGTCTTATATGAAATTATTTTCAGTGTTTTGTTGGTATCTATGCGTTTTCCATCTCTTTGATTTGAAATCTTGCTTATTATTACTGAGTTTGTTCTTTAAAAAATCACTCGTTCATCAGTTCATTAGCAAAGAGTAATATTTGTCATTAGTGCGTGAGGAATTGTTTATTTTCAGGTAGTGTAGTGCGTAAGGATATTTTTTGGAGAATGGGCCACATTTGTATTTTGTGTGGACAGTATAAAGCCGCAGATTCGAATATTCACCTGTATTTAGTACCAAAAGCAAGTACAAATCTTGACGAATGGACTAATAATGATATTTTCATAGTGTATATTGTATGCATTGAATTTTATATTTTCTGCAATTTAATGACAATTTCATTTCCAATTCTACATCTGTCAAAATGCAGTTAACCTCAAATTCAAATGGTACAAAATACGAAAAACAACACGACAGTGCTTTCTTTGTGCAATGTTCGGGGGCTTCTAATTCTAGCTTTGCTATTGGTGAAGTTTGACAAATGTCGCTTTTCAACCAATAGCAAGGCTAGAATTAGAACCCGCGAACATTTCGACTCGGAAAGAAAGCTGAGGAAATAAATATACCCTGTTACTGAATTGAAACTAAAACGAAATTGGCGCCAAGTCGATCCCAAACTTCTACAGGTATAAGTGCAAGCACCAGAGTTTTTAGACATCTTACATTAATCCAACTTTGGCATACAAAAAACATAAGAAAATATGTTCAAAAAAGGATATATAAACACATGTTATATAGTTCCCCAATATTTTTCCCTTATATAGTTTCTCAATATTTTTCTCTTTGAAAGTTGACGTTTTCTATTCCATCACATTTAATTGTAATTATACCATGCAATACTATTAGAGTAAGATCCCAGAGAAGGCAAACCTACCTCATTTCTGAAAAGCACCTACGTTAAAGTATGGAAATATTTCGACACTTAATATAGCGGTCCAAGGCGCCAGCTTTAACAGATGTAAGCTCTGGATTTCGAAACGGGGCGTAGGTTCAAATCCCACCACTGTCGGCTTTTTTCCCTTGAAATTGAGAAATGACTTGTTTTGAAACAAATATTTGAATACAAAAAATCAAAACAAATCATTTCTCAATTTCGAAAAATTAAAATAAAAAAAACCTTCAGGTGGTGGGATTCGAACCCACGCTTTCTTTCGAGATCCAGAACTTAACGCGTTGAGGAACGCTGTAAAAAGAAAAAAAGGCACTCAGCCGGCAATATTCTTTAGATTTTTCTGATTTTTTTCACTTTGATAAGAGTCCCGATGAGATTCACGCCGTCTGAGTGAAAATATGCTGCGCCCGCCTTGTATGTTTCTTCTTGCAAAGAGCCAGGGCAAAAGGGGTTAGTGGGGAGAGTGAGGGCATTTTTGTCTCCCCAGCACATGTTTCCAAGTACCAGGGGGTGCATACCTGTCCCTATTCGCTGTGTGCAAGACTGGTAATGCCCTCTAGTGACTCGATAGCTGAAGTTTTCCTGTTTTATTTCCAATACTCACAATGTAACAATTTCAATTTATTAACAATTTCTAAATAATCTACCACGATGTAACAATTTTGTGCTCACTACTATTTCCAGATGAATCGAAGTTTTTTTCTGTCAAAGAAAAAAGTAAGTAAATGATAAAAAATATGTGTATTGATACGATAGCTCACCGCATTTGGAGGTTATCCAAGTAAAGTTATGATATTTTGAATATCATAAAGTAATGCTACTTCTTTGTACTTTTAGGTACGGCACATAATGTGCTTGCTCGTTAGTTTATTAAGGTCGCAGGTTCATAAGGTCTTGATAACATAAAAAAGTGAGGGAGCCAAGTACTTGAACAAATTAAAAAAAGTACCCATATAACCCTGGCTTTTAAACTGCCGGGAAACCACTAAACAACATCAGATTCAACGCAAAACTATTTAATGAAATTCTCAAATAATATAATAATCAGAAAAGGAATGAGGTTTACAACTGTACCTGAATATGGGATCCCATTTTTACCCTTGCATTAGATTTACATTAGTTCACATGTAAGGCCAATTGTTTTTGTAACCGAAACCAGTTCGTGAGAATTAAAACACAAATAAGCCTCTGCGAGGTACATTGTCCTGATAGAATGCCGTGTATGTTAGGATATACAACTCGGAAAGACACCGAAAGTATCTCTGTCCTCTGTTCATAAGGCTGATTGATCAGTTTACAACACCGTCCATGTGTTCCCGAACTCGCAGTTTGCTTTCATCACCGGCTAACACCGTCCCACGGAACTTGGTTAATACTTTTACTATCTACTTCTAGACTATCAAATAGAAAACGGAAAACATCTCAAATATTTATCGAATGAAAACCTCACGTCCCGGAATTAGAGATTGAAATATGAAAATTAATGAAGATTAGGATATAATTTAGAATGCAAATGCTGGAGTTTTAGAAGTTAAATACACAACTTTCCGAATTTTCAGGCGATATGTAATAAATTTCCACAATCTTCTCCAGTCACTTGTGTAATCTGGCTGTTAACTGGTCCCATCATATGCGGCCTACTAGATGGAAAAGTGAGAGCCCTCCAAATCAAATCCAACAAATCGCAGAGCCTTTTTGCTGCAGACAGTTTGGTGGTGTCTCTGGCATCAAACACAAAAGGTAAGATCTCCAATATAGCGAATGCCACTGTGAACCACAGTTAGATGGTCCGGGAGATGGTGATAGGAATTTTACTTCATTTGTTTCGTCTTACCGTGAAACAAATGTAACATAGTAAATTCAATTTTAAGACAAGTAGCATCAAAACAAATGCACGCCGTTAGTGCGTGATCGAAATCGGAGAACTGAAATAGCAGGGGTGTATTCAGAACGGTACATGTATAATTCGGAAAATACCATTTGTCTGAATTACTCTCAATTTGAGTTTTAGTTTATTGAAATAGGGGAAAATGAAATGATCACGTCTCAATCACTGTTGTCGTGTCGCTTTACTTTAACTTGAATGGTTTCAAACGTGTCGTTAGGACTCATTGATTCAGTTTTCCTTTGTAGTCGGATTTACAATCTTTCATAATCTCTACTCAATCTTCGAGCTAGATCTCAAGAGGTGGCAGTACGTTGAGCGTAGGGACCACATATAATCAAATGAGCAACGTTTTTTTACCAGTTAAAAATGCAGGACAAGTCTTGGGACTCCCTCAGGGACTCATCCGTGGTGTACATGACTGATGGCTTCCTTAAGAAATACTCCTAGGGGCAATACTGGTAGCGGATATTCTCATTACCTAAATGTTTTGTGATGTTTCAAAAATGTAGACACGCCGATGTTTCTGAGCCGCCATATGCACTTATCAAAAAGGTATATGAAGGACATTGAAAGTTTTGTTTTTCTTCCTCTGTGGCATTTCTTTGTACGCCTACAGAGATGTATTGGTCTGTTCAAAATGTGAACGTGTGGATGTTTTCAGATATTTAATGTCAATGTCCCGTTGTGAGAGTTTTTGAGACATCCAAATTTACGATAAATCATGCACCTAGCATTTTCCACAGTCAAATGCTCACATATATAGCAACACCGGCTTGAACAAATGGTTTTGGGGTTTCTATCTTTGGGGGTACGTGGAGGAAAAGGTTTTCAGGGATCGTCCACCAACTGCAGATGCTATAAAAAACAGGATCACGGAACATTAAAAAATCATTATAAATGGGATTTTAAGCTCACTACATACAGTGATTTAAGATTGAGAACTGGTTGAAACTTGTATTTTCGGGAGGAATACTCATTCGCGACTCTTTTTCTGGCTTTAATAAACTTCCAAAATCTTAAAAAAAAACAAATTAATCAAGGAAATATATTCAATTGTGAATTGTAGAAGGGCAGACTTCTAGCCTGCCAGAAAAGTAACGTCCCATTTAACGATATCTCTCACCGTTTTCGAGATCCTCGTGCGGATAATCCAAACTCAAATGTTTATTATTTTTTTCAAGGAACTGGATTTCTATCGGGCCACGTCAACGGAAACGTGATACGTTTCTTCATAACGAGTGATCACGGAGACGACGAAGCTCAAGGCACTATAGCTTCGCATTCGGTACCCCCTTACGCACTGGCCTGGCCCCAGGGACATATTTTTGCAGCGGGTTGCGATAAAAGAGTGTCAGTCTTCAACAACCAGGGAAAGTTGGTGAAAAATTTCGACTACAGCAAAGATGACAAAGAATACGACTTCACCGTTGCTGCGTGTAGCCCCAGCGGACAGGTCTGAAACTACAACTCACTAAATCACGACGTTTTCATACAATAAATTACTATTTAACTTCACTGCATCTATTCTATCGGTGTTTTCACTTTACAGGGCCGGATTAAAAGGTGTGGAGGCCCTGGGGCAACAAAGGAGTGGAGGCCCCTAATTATTTTTCAAACAATTTTTTTTTATTTATTGCGGAACAAATCAAATTATTTCGACACGAGCATATGTAGGTATAATATATAAGAAATAAATTAAATTACAGTGTAAACAAATGGATTCTTGCGAGCTTTTTTTCGACGAAAAATCATTGATGATTTCGGTCAAATCCAGCATCCGGAGAAAATCATTCTCAATGCTAAGAAGCGATAACTTTGATAGGCGGCTTTGTCTCATCGTAATTCGCCTATTTTTTTCATTTTGGAAAATGAGGGCTTTCCAGTGCAATTTGACATCATCACATTCTCAGTTGTAATATCACAAGAGAGTGAAAATAATTCGACAGATTTTCGAAAACTTGTTGCCAGGCATTAGACAAGAGAGACCAACTGGCTCGAGTGGCTATTGCCAACAAGTTTGAGAAAGAAATCTAGATAATTATTTTCTACTATATCGAACTCTCGTGTGGTATTCTTTAGATTATTTTGTGATGTTACGATCATAAACACATTTCCTTGCAAAATTATATAATGTACCAAACCGGTTTTGATTCATTTCACACTTTTCATGCGAATTGATGACAGACGTCAAATTAAAAATATAGGTTGTCAGACAATAAAAACAAAATACCTCAAACTATTCCCGCGACAATTTTCTAGGTAGAATATTCCCACTATTGATTGGCCAAAACGTATATGAATTATTTGAATTGAACGTTTCCATTGGTTTCTAGCAATGTCAAAAAATTATCTCTGTAATTTCAATGTTTGAGAATGTAGCTCTGAAATTTTGGTTTTCAAGAATTTGATAGTAGAACATATAGATTGGTCTTTTTGATAGTCCTTTTTCAGAAGGATTTACATTTGTTGCGGAATGTCATCCTTCTCTTAGACTCACACTTTCAGATTTCGGGGATTTCTCTGTTACAAGCGCGCCACTCAGCGGACACTTATCAACGCCAATAAATAGGAAAAACAGGTATAGATGGGCAAAGTGTTTTAGAATCGGCAGAAAAATAGTCAACAGAATTTTAACTTTTGTTCTATTATGGAATGCGCACAGGGCTCTTATAAATAATTTGATGCAATCATATTCATAAATTGAAATATTATTTTCTTTTGCTTATGATTATTGAATTTCATTGTGTATCTAGATCGCTTGTGTCATTCGAAGAATACATCGACAGAAAATCCTTCATTTAATAAAAAAAATTATTTTTTTTTAAATCAATTGTTCTTGTTTTTACAGCTAATTTCGATACGATATAATATTTTATATAATAGCATGATGTTTTACTTGGTGATTGTTTCTCGCATATACACATGATTCATCAGATCGAAGATTAATATTAACCATGGATTTTGACAAGAATACGAAACATGTTTTTGAATGTTTAAAACGAAAAATGAGAGGAAAAAGTGGGAGAACTGCTCTTTCGGTTGTCAGATTTTTTATATATAATTTTGCATATCCTTCGGTATTTGTTAGGAAATTTTACCTAAAAATTTATATTGTGGAGGCCCCTCTCTTGTGGAGGACTCGGGGCTGCAGCCCCGTTTGCCCCCCTCTTAATCCGGCTCTGTCACTTGAATTTCAAGAATTACTCGAACATAATCTCGAATGGACAGTCAGAAAACAAAATTCTGATGAATTGAATTCACTTCGTCTCCAGAATTATTATTAAGTTTCTCCGAAGATTATATTTTTGAAGAGATTCATTTTTTTTTAAATACTTGTAAATTCGTTTTCCAAATTGTTTTCAAGTAAAGGATCGTAATCTACCAATATAATCGTGAAATGAGCCGATTTCAACAACACATCTTTTCAATATCTACATCAAATACACAAAGTGCAGAACTCTTGTCTGCGTCTCATACATGCTATAAGAAAACGAGAAAGAATATCTCATAAACTTAAAGAAACTGGCTGGCTGGAAAATAGAAGGATACTGCACTCGTCGTGTCTCTATCATAAAATTATAATGAATAAAAGACCTCCTTATTTGTATAACAAATTGAAATTCAGAACCGATGTACATACAATCAACGTACGGTTCAAAGGACTTCTAACACCACCTCCATTCAAAACTGAATTTTTCAAACGCTCCTTCAGTTACCAAATTTGCAATGTATACAATAATTATATTCCTGCCACTTTGAAAACACTAAAATTGTCAAAATTCAGAACCAGTCTGAAACATAAAGTAAGTTCCATCTGATGCTTGAGACCTTTGAAGGTTGAGTGGAAGAACAAGTCAGTAGTAGGTTTAACCTACTGCTTGAGTTGAACTCCGCCTTTTATTTTCAGTTTTATAGTACCTGTAGTTCCAAAACTGTTTACCAATATTGTATTGTATTGAAAATAATAAAGCCGTTTATTATTATTATTATTTATATTATAAAAATGAATCTCGACGCGAAACAAAATTCTATTATGTCGCGTCAACACTCGCCCGAAAATCAACCCGTTATTTTTACGAAAATAAAATTACTTAAAGAAACTTATAAAATCACTACACACGCTCCGACTAGTCGTCACAAAGACCCCCCGATGAGTCCTTCTCGTTCATCACATTTTTGCACTCAAATTAAAATCATTTATGCGTAGTCGCGTTTCTAATCCTTGATTGGTCTTTTCAGTTAAGTGTTATATTCAAATCCTATTGGCTACTAATTATGGCGTGATTTTTTTTCCAGAGTTATTTCCTCGAATAATTCTTGCTATTTCAGCACAACGACAATTATACCATAACACTTGACAGTGTAAATAAATCTAAACAAAACGTCACGCAGTGAGAAATACTTTTTTCAATCTCCAATCAATTATTGATGGTTGATTTCCAGTAATCATCATATAGAGAAATATTTCACTTACAATAAATTCAACAACTTTTATGAATATTCTTTCAAATGAATCAATAGGAAAGTCATTTCCTTTAAGAATCCACAAACGCATAAAGGTTCTAATTATTTATACAATAAAATAAAATTAATATTATTATTTTTCTGAAAACATAAAATTTCTCAATAGCATTATAAAATCAACAATTATTATTTCAAATTAAACTAATCTAAAAACCATCTTATTTTTCTATACAGTGCTCGTCTAAAGTCCGTTCCCCCCTTACTAATTTTTGAACCACCTGGTATATCGCAACGAAATTTGGAGGGCTTAAATAGGAGATAAAAACCTACTATTTCATGAAAAAATCACAGCTAAAAGTTTTAAAATGGTGGCTGAGTGCCATTTTCATTAAATTTTTTAATCAGAACACCCCATATATTATTCTATTTTCGAAATCTGCTCATAATTCTCAGCAGTTTTCTCTAATACACTTTACTCCTAAATTCAATTGTTTTCGAAATATTTACGTTTGAAAAGTGACATTTTGGTCATTTCAAACCCAACCAAAAACACTAATGTTGCTTTCAATCGAATTTGCATTGGAAAAAATCGTTGTCGTGGTAACATCTTGTTTACTGTCAAACTGAACTGCTAACTGTCAAATAGTCCGTTGAGCGCCTAAATCCTTTTATGAAAAGTGTGATCATGGCTCGTAGTTAAGACGATGATACATTTGAAGCAGTTTTTATATTTGGAGAAGCTGGAAGAAATTATCATCTAGCAGTCCGTATGTATAATGATAGATTTCCCGAGAATCCTATTTCGAGGTCATATTTGCGCAAACTTTTAAATAAGCTCCAAGCAACTGGTACGCTGAAAGATGGTCCAAGATCAGGAAGACCGCCTCTTTCAGAAGAAAAAAAGGTAGAAATTGTTGCTGAAATGGTAACCAATCCGACTCAGTCGACGTCTGCAGTTGCTGAATCCTGTCGAGTAAGTTCAAAAAGTGTCCAAAGAGTCCTAAAAAAAGAAAAGTTTCATCCCTATAAAATGAAATTCCTGTATGCTCTTACGGAGGATGACCCAGACCGGAGGGTTGAATTTTGTGAGTGGTTCACAAGAACAATTTAAGGAAAACGGGGCCTCCTAAAACGTGTATGTTCTTAATGGAACAGTCAACAAACAGAATGTACGGTAGTGGAGCGATACTAATCCGCATATTTTTAGAGAGGGACATACCCAGTTGCCTAAAAAGGTGAATGTTTTGGCGGGGATTTTGGGCAATCGCGTTGTTGGACCGATTTTCATCAGAGGCAATCTTACAGGAGTTCTTTACAGAAATCTTTTAGAAACTGAAATTGAACCTCGAATAAGACAAATTGTATTAAACAATCAGGAAGAGTTTGAAAATCGTGAAATCATATTTTAGCAGAATGGGGCACCTCCCCATTTCGATCGTATGGCTAGAGAGTTCCTCAAAACGAACTTTCCTAGGCGATGGATAGGTCGCAGGGGAAGTACAGAATGGCCACCAAGATCTCCGGATCTTAAACCTCTAGATTTTTCCTTTAGAGGTATCTGGAGTCAAAAATCTACGCCACTGAATGCCAAACAATAGAAGATTTGGAACGCAGAATGATAGATACATGTGAAGAAATAGATGAACAGACTTTCATCAACGTGAGAGAAACTATTTATAATAGGGCACTTTATTGTCAAGATTTAGGAGGGGACCACATTGAATACTTGATGAAATAATTGTTGGGGTTAAATAAAAGTGTTATTCAAAAATAAATTATAATTTTTTAGCTAACTAATTTGTTTTGATTGTGAATTTACAGAACACATTCGTAGGCTTCGTAATTTTCCGGTAAGCGGTACTGTTTATCCTTAATAAACTCTCTTTAAGCCTCTTATTAGTCGAATTCATTAAGAGATTTAACTACAAATTAATAACAACGTTTAGTTAGCAAAATATTTTACCGGAAGTGACCAAAATCCATACTTTATTTTAAACCGGAATGTCACCTTTCAAATGTTAATATTTCGAAAACAATTGAATTTAGGAGTAAAGTGTATTAGAGAAAAGTGTTGAGAATTATGAGCAGATTTCGAAAATAAAATAATATACGGGCTGTTCTATTTAAAAAAATTATTGAAGCTGGCGCTCAGCCGCCATTTTACAACTTTTAGCTGTGATTTTTTTATGAAAAAGTAGGTTTTTATCTCCTATTTGAGCCCTCCAAATTTCGTTGCGATATACCAGGTGGTTCAAAAATTAGTAGGGGGAAACGGACTTTAGACGAGCACTGTATACAGTACTAAATAAGTCTCTTTACATAATCCCTCCGTGTTAAAATGAGTCAAATACAAGCAAGAAGAATGATAATTTGTTGGTCAAGGAACGATTTTCGATTTCGAAGAACAGCTCAGTTAATATTTCTTCTCGTTACAGGCGGTGGCCATCGGAAGCTTCGATAGGCTGCGAGTGTATACGTGGAACACAAGGAAATCGATCTGGGAAGAAACGGTTCCCAAGGATATAACCAATTTCTATACGATAACGGCCCTAGCATGGAAGAGGGATGGCTCGAAAGTTGTGTGTGGCGGTCTCTGCGGGGCTGTTTTCATGTTTGAATCAGGTAAAACATGAATATAAACAATACGCAAATAATAATATGAACAATATTCGAGTGTCATATTTGATATGAAGATTATGGTAAAAAATTTAACACCATATAATTCTTTGTTCAAAAATAACGAGATTTTATCTTATTGTTATAAAAATGAATACATTACGCCAAATCTTGTATTATGATACCTGGCACACGATGACGCAGCGTTCCATGTTTTTCGTTTTGAATCTTACACGTATTTTCATAGCTATTAAAAATTCACAATGACACATTTTCGGGGCAATCTGTTGAGGGTTAGGAATCTGTATAGGGGCGGGAGAAATGATTTTATACTTTTTATCTCGTTTTATAAACGTGGTATATCAAAAAAATATATCTAAATTATTATCTAATATTATTTCTTAACGGCATGCTACCATCTAATGTTATTTCAGTCCCTGCATTTTTTGTAGCCATTTCCACATGGGGTTACTTTGATCCGCGTGGCTACTTTGAACAAAAAATATTTTTTTTATATTGACTCAGTGAAATAACCATCAAGTTTAGCGACATCTAGTTTTCACTCATTTGTCACACATTTAAGAACGGTATGGCAACATTGGATTAAAAATATTTTCTGTGACGTAGACAAACTTGAGGCGCAACTTGTAACCTACAAAATTACCGTTTGAAGAGGTGTGCAAACTTTTGTTGCTGTAGCCGCAAGTATTTGCACCACTTGTACACAATATGTATTTACTATAACAATACGGTATCCCAACCAAACTATGTTGAATAAATTTAAAATATTTCAACACAATTTTTGTTGATAAATTTTTTTATCAGAACCATGTGCTTGAACGTCATGTTCGGGGTTACTTTGAACGCGTTCAATAAAACCCCCGGTTACAATTGCTTTTTTTTCTTCTAATTTTGACATTTAAAGTGACACTTTTCAAAACTCGTTGACGTTTTCAAATGTTTTACTTTTCATAATTTTTCGCAACTGGTGATGAAAAGTAAAGTTTACCACCAGTTGCAAAAAATACAGGAATAAAATTTGGTATAATTTTGAGGCTAAACTACTTGAAGTACTTCTTCATTGTTATTATATTCTCTGTACATATTATGAAGATTACATTTTATTCGAATTCCATACATAATATGTATGGTAAAAACTAGTTATAAATATTAATAACATAATTTGAACAATTGGTGATATTACCCCAGCTGACAACGTAGTTTTCTATGTAGCATTAATGACCGTTTTTTCCATGGAAGTTTGTCCAAGGATGAGAACATGCTTTTAACGCACTAAAAAGTAAAAAAGTACATAAAAAACTTTCTCACTTACGTTGAAGTATGGTAATGCGTTTGACAATTAATATCGTCCAGTTGGCCGAGCGGTCTAAGGTGCAAGATCTAAGCTCTGATATGAAAAACTGGCGAGGGTTCGAATGATTTTTTTTATTTGAATATTTATCCCAAAACGAAATCATCTATCAATTTCAAAGTGAAAAATAAAAAAAAATCGTCTGGCGTGGGGATTCAAACCTTTTCAAACTTTTGAGATCCAGAGCTTATATCTCGCACCTTAGACCGCTCGGCTAACTGGACGATATTAATTGCCAAACGCATTACCATACTTTAACGTAAGTAAGAAAGTTTTTTATGTACTTTTGTACCTGATACCTGTAAAAGGGCCCCGCTTTCAAGCTAGCAAGTACGCATACGTTCTCAACTACATATCACACTATTCATACTTAAAATTTCAGCTTTGCTAAAATGAGGTGGTTTGCCGGCTCTGGGATCTTACTCTAAAAGTATTATGTTTCTCAAAGATACGTAACCAAAAAGCACCCCATGCTTTTCGGCATAGTCGTTGAATATTAAAATTATTTTTTAATTTTTAGTGCGTTAAAAGCGTGTTCTTCAGTTTTTTTAAATATATATTTTTTATATTTTTAACTTGAATTAAAAAGGATCACATATCAAAATTAGAAAAAATATTGTGTGAAACACGTTGGGAAACCCTATTTTTCGTACTCGCTTTTTTAACATTACGAAAAATAGTGCTTTTTCCAACTGGTTGCATAAATAACTATTTCGCGAAAACAAGTAGTTTCTAGCTTTTAGGTGTTCAAAGAAACACTATCTGCAAGGTTACATTGACATTACATGATTTCATTATAGGCGTTCAAAATAACCCCGATCGTGGGGTAACTTTGAACATCCAAAAATTAATAAAAAAAAATATATTATTGATCATTTAAAAATTTGATTTTTTTTCAGACCTGACACCCGTGATATATGTATTTTTTGAATTTTTTATTCGCTGCTTTACTTGAGATATATAGATTTGAAACAAAAAACCGTTCAAAGTAACCCCGTCTATTCAGCTTTCTCGTTAATTCTGACTCTCCCATTGCATCAACTAACAACAGATGTAGGCTGGTTGAGATATAAATCATTTAATATCCATTTACAGTTCTGAAACGGACAATTTGGAAAGACAAATATGAAATAACTTACGTAGGACCCAGTCAGGTTCTCGTCAAACCTCTGGACATAAATGAAAGGGGCGTCATTCTGAGATCTCAACATGGAGGTGAGATTGAAGACGTCAAGATAATGGGCAAAGATAACTATCTAATTGCAAGAACTGACGATACGTTACTTGTCGCCGATTTGGTGAAAAATCTTCTCAGTGAGGTAAGAAGAAAGCGTTGTTTTCATTATAAATGCGGTAACCCATAAAGTTGGAAGTCCAGGCCATTTTGAAATATAGCATTCAGAAATTGTCAAAAACCAATTTTTTTCAAACGTACTTTTTTTTGTGACATCATTCGGAAGAAAATTGAATTTTAGAGCAGTCTCTATACCTAACTTCTACCTCTATCGAGTTATTCAGTAAAAATCAATAAATTTCTTATCTTGCCAAGAGATTATTTGCTTTTTCAAGAATGCCATTGAAACAAAAGTCATTTGTAATTAGGAAGGTGCAATGAAAACGAGTTGTGCTAATTCTGAAATAAAATTGATTCGAAAATGGAAAATAATTACTATCGTTTCGGACGTACGTCCATCGTCTTAATGGCTTTGACAACACATGCGCGAGAGGAGGCATCAGAAGAAATGGAATCGAATAGCAGGAAAAACACGGTCTCCTCAAATCAACAGCGAAGGTAAGAAAACCATAATTGATATCTCAACTAAACCCCTTCTCGAAAATGGATTGAACTCTGCAGTGGCACCAAAAACAAACCGATCTTAGATATTGTAAGCTCTGTAGAGTCAACCAGTGACAAAATGAATCCTATCCAGGCAGAAGATGGAAAGTGAAAGAGTTACTCGAGAAGGAGAGAAATCCCCGGAGGTACATCACTGATGGGGGCCCTAAAAATCCTACAAAAGGATTCATCTATAAAGATTCTTTCATCCGATAAAGGAAACGCCACGGTTATCATGGACACCACAATATATGATGACAAGATAGAGTCGTTAGTCCACACAGGGAACTAAAAACTCTTGAAGAAGGATCCAACACCCACTATAGAAAGGAACATCTGCAATACTCTGAGGAAATTTAAAAGTTCATTCCAGACAACGAACGATCACATCTGACGCCACACTACAGCAAACCACCGCATCTCTACGGGCTTTCGAAAATCCACAAGCCAGACATACCACTGAGACCGATCATCAGCTCACGGAACTCACCAACCTACAAGTTATCGAAATAACTCCTACCGATACTACAAAACCCTTACAAGGAAATAGCAGTTCATACGTCAAGAATTCCAAGCACTTCGTAGACACCTTCAAAGATGTTGAACTTGGACCAGAAGATCGCTTCATCAGCTTCGACGTGGAGAGCCTTCACACCAATGTCCCTGTAGAGGAATCCCTTAGCATCATCATCAGGAAACTCGAAGAGGATAACCAGCTCCACGAGAGGACTGACCTTCCCATCTAAGCCATATTGGAATAACTGCAGTGCTCATAACTCATATTTCCAAGAAAAGGACCGATTCTTCTCTCAAGTCTTTCTCCAATTATCGCCAATATATACATGGAGTGGTTCGAGGAATTGGCTATACGAGAGGCAGAATACAAACCAAAGCTGTGGTTGATGTACGTGGATGACACCTTCATTATATGGAATCACGAAGATAAACATCTCCAGGATTTCTTCTCAAGAATCAGGGATTCGATCTAATTCACGATGGAAATGGAAACCAAAGTGCCTTACCTTTTCTCGATTGAACGTTGAGAGAATAGGCAATGACATCCGCACCTCTGTCTATAGAAAGAAGACACATACGGGTCAGTATCTCAACTACAGCTCCAACCATCCGAGATCGACAAAGAGAGGGATCGTGGGAACATTGGTAGAAAGAGCGATGCACATATGCAACGAAGAGGAGTCACTAGATGCCGAATTAAACCACATCAGAGAGAACCTTCACCGGAATGTATACCCCAAGAAACTCTTAGGAGAAGTATTGAAACAACTCCAGAGATCGAAGACATCTGAGGAGCAGCAACAAAGCACAGTGATCTGCCTTCCGTACATCAGAGGTGTCAACAAGTTCAACGTCAAGAGCTGCTTCCAATACGGAGTTTCCTTGCCAAGACCAAACCTGACAACAGAAATGAAATCAGTAAGTATTGTATTTATAAAGTTCCACATGAATTCCTACATTGGAGAGACAAAGAGGCCGTTATCGGTAAGATTAGAAGAGCAGAAGAAAGGGACTCAACGCGGCGAAACGTCAAAATCGGGAAATGCTGACCACGCCTGTGCTGAGCACCATCGAATTATATGGAACGACGCGAGTGTTCTACATAGAGAGGAGCATTGGTTCAAACGAAAGTTCAAAGAGGCCGCCTACATCGAAGCCAAAAACGCCTTTAGTCAACCAAGCGGACTGCAGATGCGCGAAATTTCACCAACAGACATATAAATAAGTAAGTAGCACCTAAGCTTGGTAATCACCTGGAGTCGATTGCACATACGAGCATTTGAAACGTCGTGAAAACCTTCTAAATCCATTAAGACGGTGGACGTCCGCAACGAGAGTAATCAAGTTACCACATCGTCTACAACCTTCAATCAAACATATTCAAATGAAGTTATGTATGGCATGTGTAAAAAGATTGGTTTGCCTCTATTGGAATTGGAATTCAACGGACGTAATTTATCTACACGACGCACACTTTGATATGTTAACACTGATATAGTCTGAAAAATAAAGAACTAAGGATTCGTTATATTTCCATTCGTTTCATACTACAGAAATGATCCATATTTCATATGAAATTGTTTATTTTGTCATCTCGAACTCCGAGTCAATGGGGAATTGATTTGTCCTCACGACGCACACTTTGATTTGTTAACGAATGATATAGTTTTCAAAATGAAGAACTAAGGATTCCACCAATTAATTTTTCCAAATGATGCTCTTTCAAGGTACCGTGGAACAACTCGGGTCGCCACGAGAAATTCTACTTCGATAACGCCAACGTTTGCCTGGTTTTCAACGCTGGCGAACTTACTCTGATCGAATACGGCGACAACGACATACTGTGCTCGGTCAGGACGGAGTTCGCAAATCCGCACCTGATCAGCGTCAGGCTGAATGAGAGGAACCAAACGTCTGACAACAAAAAACTGGCGTATCTGCTGGATCTGAAGACCATTTGTACCGTCGATCTAGTGAGCGGGTTCATGATGGCTCAGATCAATCACGATTCGAAGATCGATTGGCTGGAGCTCAGCGAAACTGGCCATAAGTTATTGTTCAGAGACAAGAAACAGAGGTGAGATGATAGCATATTCGTTTATTTCAATTTCAATTTATTCAACGGAAGTGATTTACAAAATGAAGATACATTGGTAACATTTTAACGCGTTTTTCTAGGGACGGTAATTCTACGGCTAAAACGGTCCCTTGAAGGGTACGTTACTTATCATGACGCCAAAGTACCTACGCTACAAGTAGTATACTCCACGCACTAGGGTAGCAACAGATAGAGATACCTTTAAAACTTTGTTTCGTAACTCTTCTGAGTCTATGATTTATATGACTGAAATGGGAAGATGCTTTCCACAGTAAATACAGAGTTTAAAAATATTAAATTAACTGGTATATTCAAACTTATTATGGCAATGTCTTATTTAATGTTTTATAGATATTTTTTTTGCAGCACAAGGTTCTCGATCTGGCAGCCTTAATTATGTACAATACCACTATACATATTTATACTGCTGGTAAATCGGTATTACCACAATAATATCCTCATATTACCAAAAATTAATAGTGATATTTACCCCACTGGTAAATCGGATTACCAAAATTAATACTATAATTCCAAGTTTAGGAACAATATATAGACTGTCGTTTTGGGTTAACGGTTATCAAAATCTTTAAAACGAGATTTGTTATAATCACGTTACAGTGAGGATTCAGAAATTTTTCTAGGTTGTGGCAATTAACTTGTCCCTTCTGAATTAAACCCTTCGTACTCTTAAACATACACGTTCCACTCGGTTATTACCTGAGCTTTACGTTCGAACTATCCCCAACTTTGATACTTCACGCCGCCCCGTGTTCTAGGCCCACCTGGTAATAATTCAATGTTCCTAATGATTTTATATTCCCCGACAATTGCTTTCGTTCGGCTATTTCCCTGAACTCAACCAACTGTTTTTTTTTTTCAACTACTGGGATCTACAGAATTCGAGGCATCAAAGTTATTTCCATAACAATTAAAATATAATTCACTTAGTGGAGTAACAAAAAAAACAGATATTTACAAAATCCCCTTCGAGAATCGGAAGATGAATAATATTCTGAAAAATCCCGGTATCGGGGCTATTTTATTTTGTGAATCAAAACAATGCGCTGCAAGTATTTTATGGGACAATATTACCTGTTTATATATCTTGGTCGTTGTTTGAATTTGGTTATTCCCTGAATTCAAACACCGGTGAAAAATTGTTATTATGTAATAATATTTATATTGTGCAAACTAACCTAAGTCCACAATTTGAAATGATGTAAGATCCCGCGACACTGGCATTGATACAACTGATAACATGATTCAACAATTTTTTGTGCGACCAATTACCAAATTATTCTGAATGGTTACCCGCTATAAAACACCTGTGAGAGCTAAAATAATAATAACAGTCGAGAAAAAAAAAGGAATACTTGTTCTTGAGAAAAATAATTACACTTTACTAAATTTATCGATCGAAAGATATCGTAAATAATTCACTTTGAGCATCACCAAATTGCTGGGACTTTCAATAGTACAATAAACTTGAATTGGCGTGCAGCAAATATAAAATTAGCAATATCAAACTATTTACACTTGGCCAAAGTTGCCGATTGAAATATATCGTAAGGATTTATTTTGAACACAATCCAATGACTAGGAAGCTTCAATAATACAGTGTACGTGGGACCGAAAGCAGAAAATATAAAAATTAAGAAAAGCAAAATATTTTCACTTTACCGAATTTGTCAACCATGAATTCGAATACAGAAAATCCGAATAAAACAGAAAATGTCTTGTACGCATGCTAGCACGAGAAAACCAAGCAATGCTACAGAAATTCTCACTCACGGATACCTCAAAGCTTCTGGAGATAACTTTATACGGTTAAATACTGATTCGCTTTACACCTCGGACGTACAGCAGGAACAAGAGAGCGATGCTAATTTTCTTGCCTTTTATATGTTTCAAATCTACGACAAATTGGGTTGAAAAACAAATAAAAAAGGCGCTGTTTTTGTCCCTTTCGGGAAAAGAACAGCGCACTTTCTGTCCGTTAATCTGAGAACTGGACCGGAAGTCTGAGTGACGATCTGGTGCCTGTGACAAAACATGTTAGGGTTTTTCCTACCGTGAGTTTGATTTCTTTTACCCCTTCAACAAAAACAATCCGAGGAGCTTTCAGAGTCCCCGAACACAGCGTCTATCGTCTTCGATTTGCGTATGCGTATTGTTCAAAAACAAATATTTAATGACAGCTCGATACCCGAGTTTGGCCATTTTCACAAAAACATTCACATCGACTCAAGCCAAACGATTGTCAAACAACAACTGCGCGTCCAAAATGGCTGCAATATTGGTGAGTACCTTTCAAAAGATGCGCAAACATATTCCTTAGTTGACAAGTGCTGCCATCTTCATGTTCAGGTCGGAAATTTTTCAGACTACCCTCCTATACCATAAGACGGAAATAATAGTCAGTGACTCATCTTAGTTCGATCGTTCAGTGTTGCAAGCTCAGCGCTGCCGTCGATAAATATCAGTACAATTGCTAACCTCGATCACGAAGTTTCGTTAAAATAGAGGCTGCTTTGAATGCTCCGTAAGATCTATTGCACGGGCCGAAATAAATTTTGCACGGGCCGAAATAAATTTTGCACCGGTGCGCTGTGTCCGCATTTGAAACAAGCGGCATATCGGGATTATAGATTCGGGATACAATAGATTTTTATTTTAAAATATTATAATATTTTGCCGCTCTGATTGTGTTGTTTCTGAACTAGTGACTGACGTCACTGACTATTATTTCCGACTCATGGTATATATCATAATAGTTTTATACACATAAGCACCTAGGTCTTAGTAGGACCTATATGTGAAATTTAAAGATAAATATTAATTAAAATAGTTTTTATTGCAGTTTAATGTTATTGTATTATTTAATCTAGAAGTAATAATACTTGAGTTACTACAATAGAGTGCTGGGCTGTAGAGCTGGTGAACAATATATAAATTTATAGCGGAAATCAATTTAGGTAGAAGTTTATCCTTAAATGAGTAGTTTTTTGTGTTATAGATCTTACATGACTTGGAAAACTATTTATAGTTAGCTATTTTTCTTAATTTTGGTGGCAAGTTTTTATTAACTTCTGAGGGTTGTTAAAATAACTGAGAAAGCGATTAAAAACAATTTCACAAACAAAAACAAACAAATTTGTCTGGTATTGTACTCGTGAGAGAAAAAAGTTTGTGTTTGTATAAAAATAAGGTACAGTTACTGTGAAAGTAAAGTATCCCGATATTGGGAGCTTCAATATTGTTAGTCCCCATAGTGCAATGTATCTGCATTTTCCCCATTGAGTGTTGTTTTTAATGTTCAACAGTTCGAATGAACAGGCTACATCAAATTGATTTCTCTGAAAATATGAACAGGATGTTCATAAAATCAGATGTGGAATCATCTGCGACTGAAAGATAATCTTTAGTCACTATCTTCCATCGTTCAAGATAACCACTCGTGGGGTATTCATGTTGAAAAGGGAAACATTTTCAATTGAATATTGGATAGAAATATTTTTCTGTGAATTGAAAAATCCACTATAAATATTAAGTTATTTTTTGTAAATGTCTAACAGAAAACATTCACAATTTCGTATTCGGGGGTGGATTTAAACGCGTGTTTGTGCACCCTACAATACAGCAGTGATCACCCGGAAACTTTTTTTGCTCCTTCACGTCATTTACATTTGATTCGAGGTTGTTTGCGGCCGACTCGTTCATTGTCATTCATTTATTATACGCGCACTTTCGAGACTGGACCTCGTTTTGAAACGAAACTTTTACTTGCCGAATCACAACACAAACGCCGTTTTGACGTTCGCGACCGACAAATTTAAACTATCACACTTTGTAGACACCCACTTTATCAAAGCGGACCAGTTTGTTCGATTCCGCCACTGCGGCGATGCACGTTAACCCCCCGCATGCTACAAGTTGATTCAACTAGTGCTTTATAATCCAACAGACATTCTATCGCGACCAGGACGACTTTTTGGAAATAACAACTGAATTTTCAGACTCAACCTGGTCGATACCGCTACCCAAATAAAGGAAACCATCTTCGCGGGGGTGGGTTTCGTCCAGTGGGTGGAGAGCAGCGATGTGGCAGTGGCTCAAGCCGGTACCACCTTGGCCATCTGGTACAACATCGAACTACCCGAGAACCCCACAATGATGACCGTCAAGGGGGATGTTGTGGATATCGTGAGGAACGAGGGGAAGACGGAAGCCATCTGCGTCGATGGGAACAATACGTTCAATCTAGAGTTGGACGAGGGTCTGGTGGAGTTCGGTGAGAATATTTTTTGAATAATTGGAAATGTCTGCTTTTTCAACAAAACGATAGCAATATTGCATACAAAACCGATATAATGTAGAGGAGAATTGGCGGCAGGCAGACAAGAATTTTTAAATTCTACAAAAAGATATCCTCCGGCAGGGATCGAACCCACGTCCTCATGATTGCCAGGCAAGTACTCTCCCAACTGAGCTACCGAAGACTTGGGTTATAACTGGTCGAAGATCCACACCTGACTCCTACTGAAAATCGCAAATTGTCGACGACGCTGGGTGAAAGGTAAATTTGATCTTGATGATCATTCGATAGCGAATGAGTTCCCTCCCACCTCATAACTTTCCTAACATACTAACATTAAATTCTAGAAAGCGATGTCCCGATCGCAGTTGCGAACCTAAGTCTTCGATAGCTCAGTTGGGAGAGCACTTGACTGGTAATCATGAGGACGCGGGTTCGATCACCGCCCGAGGATATCTTTTCCTAGATTTTAAAAATTATTGTCTGCACGCCGCCAATTCTCTCCTACATTATATATCTCAGACACCAATTTCCCTTCTTAAAACCGATATAGCTAAATACATCGTTTTTTTTAGGAACTGCGATTAATGACAACGACTTCAACAGAGCCATCCTCTTCCTAGAGAGCATGGAAAACTCCCGCGAGGCCGAAGCTATGTGGCACACCCTTTACGTCATCGCCATGAAACATCAGAACCTACCGCTTGCGGAAAGGTGTAGTAGCGCCCTTGGTGAAGTGGCTACCGCCCATTTTCTTCGCGACACCTCGACCGAGGCAGAAAAATTCGTCGAAAAATACGACGAGAGCGCCAACAACTCCCCCGAAGTGTGGGCGCGGTTGTCGATTTTGTACGGCGATCTGGCCACGGCGGAAAATATTTTTTTGGAACAGGGGAACATCGAAAAGGCGTTGGACATGTATAAGAAGTTGCACAAGTGGGACGAGGCCTTGAGGTAGGTTCGATGGTAGGGGGAAGCACTGTAATATAGGAGTGCACTGAGAGCACACCAACCTTCCATCTGCACTGATTGTTCTGTGCCTGGTGATCTGTGATATGATGTGACATTAAAGTTAGTTATCATCCTACCGACTGCGCCATGTGGTATACTTTGTTCTTCGGAGAGGGTTAGGATGGGACGTGTCAACATAAAGTTGGTTGGATGATAACTAACTTTAATGTCACATCATATCACAGATCACCAGACACAGAACAATCAGTGCAGGTGGAAAGTTGGTGTGCTCTTAGTGCACTCACTCCTATATTACAAGCACATCCCAATCAATAGTATATCTGACATGTTGTCGTGGGTACGTTTATTAGCTATACAAAGATGATATAGTAAAGTCTCAAATGACCTATACTTGGTGTTATTATTTCTTTGAGCGGCTAACGAAATTATTTCCCTGTATATTGTTGTTTGTTGAACGAGGTTGTTAAAAATGTGTACACCACTAAATCTCATCCACTACTCAGGAAATAAATTTTAAATGTGTATCAATCAAAATTATAGAATTATTCGTGACGTTAGTAATACAAAAACAGAATTGTTACTCTGGGGATATATCTATAATACATTTCAATACAAATTCCACAATTATCAATCAATCAATGAGTTCTGTTCAAATGCTTTGTACTATCATCACTAACTGTGATAATTCACCTATTGGCGATACACCCCCTACCGGCCTTCTTAAGAACTCGATAATCACTGGCAAAGTTTGTTTACAAATATTTCCCGAGCTTTTGGATGAGCCATAATTTGCGATTAACTGAGGATCTGACTTCATTCTGCCAATTAACGTCGAATATTTCCATACTCTTGGATTTCTAGTTCCTGTAGGTGAGTTTTTTTCTGCTGATAGTATCTGCCGAAAATGGGGAAATACAACTAATGTTGTTCAGTCTTTCATTTCTTTCAGGGTTACAGCTTTATATTTCTCTCTTGCAGAATGTTTCTGGGCATTCCAAACACACTTTGCGTCAGTTTGAGAAATCAGTTGATCGAAGAAATCCATCAAACCAAGTTTCATCTTAAAATAACCTCAAACTTTAACGAACAACAAGCATTAAAAACTAATCGGAAATAAAATACCTTCAAATCACTTTACCAAAACGTTCTTTCAAGTCTTTAAATTGAAACACAATCACTTTTCACTGGAAGAAACAGCTAGTTTTAACAAATAGTTCGAAAATAAATGAAGCGGTAACCAAAATTTCATATAAACCCGTGCAATCTCGAAAACACTTATCCGTGATTCTCAGTTCCTCGTCTTCCGATAGTTGGCGCTGAGATCTTATTTTCTGTCGCTAATTTTTTTAAATACTCCCAAAGTAGATTATAAAATAACTTATATTAAAAATTTATATACAGGGAGTTGTCTTACCACTCCCACACCCGTGAATGACGAGTGTAGTATGCCATTTTATAACGAATTCTTATTCCGAATTCAATAATATGAACAAATCACAAAACACAAACCTGTAGCAGGTATGTAAAACTCTTCGACTGCATTTAAAAGCCAAAGGGTTACCACTAAGAATCATGCAATTCTGAAAAATGGAATTGTAGTTCAAGTCAATTTGCAGCTTCAATATCGCAATATAATTCTGAAAATTTGTCATCCTATAAAAAATATTTATATTGTTGTAATATCTCTAGCACGAAAACGCCTGAAGCGTTAACTCATTTTAGATATGCACAGTATTTTCCTGACTCGTGATTAGCGACTTCCGAAACCAACCAGAATTGAAATGTACTACTTCATTCATAAATGCGACTAGTGATTTCTCTTGTCTTCCACTCTTCAAAAAATGCACGTAACAGTTCGGTATTCAGTTGTAAGAACCAGAGAATCTTGGAAACAGTATTCACATGTTATTCTCAATCACACTAGGTCACAATAATGGCTGTCACAATTTTGAAAACAATTCAATACTATGTCTTTTGTGTGTGTTTCTGTGATAATTGTGATTCGATAAGTGCCTCAAAGCTGTATTGACCTCATCTACTAGTTCTGACTTTATATACCAGTTTGGATATAACGTCGTTTGTTTTCATCACTTTGAAATTGAATATATATCGGAAACAATGTACTCTTTTTGTACATTCACCGCACAATCAATTCAACATTCCACATTATTCAAATGTTAATTACATCGGCAATTGCGTTAATTTACAGCTCTGATCAAGACATCTGAGGTTAGGCGAGCGGCGCTCCCCAAAATTTTGTCGAATTTTACAAAGAACAAAACATGTTTTTTTTTTTTTTTTGGATTTTTAACCACTGTAATTCGTTATAAAATGGCATTATATACTCGTCATCCACGGGTGTGTGAGAGGTTAGATTACACCTAGTATACAGTGCTCATGAAAAAATCACAGCCAAAAGTTTTAAAATGGCGGCTGAGCGTCTTCAATAAAAAATTTTAATAGAACACCCCGTATATTATTCCATTTTTGAAATCTGCTAATAATTCTCAACAGTTTTCTCTAATACACTTTATTCCTAAATTAAATTGTTTTCGAAATATTAACGTTTGAAAAGTGATATTTTGGTCATTTCAAACCCAACCAAAAAAACTAATGTTGCTTCCAATCAAGTTTGCATTGGAAAAAATCGTTAGCGCGGTATAGTTTTCCCAATATCAATTGCAGAAGCATAAAAAAGTCTTGCGGCGACATCGTGTGAGCAGCAGCGGCGGAGATAACTAATTTTATTTAGATATTTTAAGATTTTAAAAATACTTCATAAATAATGAAAAATGAAAAAAAATTAAAGACAAGTTTTTATTTATACAAATACATTAAGAAAGAAAAATAATTTCTTTCATTGTTTGATGTAGGTTATTATTATATCCTAAAATGTATTTCGATCGGCACACACCAAGACCAAAGACGCTACTGGTTTTTAATCTTTCAGAGCTATTGAAACACAAATATAACGCGTGATTTATGACTTCCCTTCGTAGAGACACAGCTGCCAGCATTATATCCAACTTGATTGGTCCAGACGAATCGGTTGTATAAACTGACAGCCCTCACTCACGTCCACGTGGACTATCGGCTCTTTTGATCTACCGTCTGCCGACGGAAAATGTTTACGAGTAGTACAGATTATTTTTCGTTCAGTTTCTTGGCATATACGCTCGTGTTAGCGAAGTGAGTTTTTATTTGCTCCCTATAGAAACAGCTTCTGCAATTGATATTGGATGGACTATAACATCTTTTATGAAAAGTGTGATCATGGTTCGTAGTTTAGACGATAAATTTGAAGCAATTTTGATATTTGGAGAAGCTGGAAGAAATTATCATCTAGCAGTCCGTATGTTTAATGATAGATTTCCCGAGAATCCTATTTCGAGGTCATATTTGCGCAAACTTTTGAATAAGCTCCAAGCAACTGGTACGCTGAAAGATGCTCCAAGATCAGGAAGACCGCCTCTTTCAGAAGAAAAAAAGGTAGAAATTGTTGCTGAAATGGTAATCAATCCGACTCAGTCGACGTCTGCAGTTGCTGAATCCTGTGGAGTGAGTTCAAAAAGTGTCCAAAGAGTCCTAAAAAAAGAAAAGTTTTATCCCTATAAAATGAAAATCCTGCATGCTCTCACGGAGGATGATCCAGACCGGAGGGTTGAATTTTGTGAGTGGTTAACAAGAACAATTAAAGGAGAACGGGGCTTCGTAAAAACGTGTATGTTTCGCAGACGAATGCACGTTTTTTATTCATGGAAAAGTCAACAAACAGAATGTACAGTACTGGAGCGATACTAATCCGCATATTTTTAGAGAGGGACATACCCAGTTTCCTAAAAAGGTGAATGTTTGGGCGGGGATTTTGGGCAATCGCGTTGTTGGACCGATTTTCATCAGAGGCAATCTTACAGGAGTTCTTTACAGAAATCTTTTAGAAACTGAAATTGAACCTCGAATAAGACAAATTGTATTAAACAATCAGGAAGAGTTTGAAAATCGTTAAATCATATTTCAGCAGGACGGGGCACCTCCCAATTTCGATCGCATGGCTAGAGAGTTCCTCGATACAAACTTTCCTGGGCGATGGATAGGTCGCAGGGGAAGTACAGAATGGCCACCAAGATCTCCGGATCTAACATCTCTAGATTTCTTTATTTGGGGGTATCTGAAGTCAAAAATCTACGCCACTGAATGCCAAACAATAGAAGAGTTGGAACGCAGAATAATAGATACATGTGAAGAAATAGATGAACAGACTTTCATCAACGTGAGAGAAGCTATTTATAATAGGGCACTTTATTGTCAAGATTCAGGAGCGGGCCACATTGAGCACTTGATGAAATAATTGTTGGGGTTAAATAAAAGTGTTATTCAAAATTAAATTATAATTTTTTGCTAACTAATTTGTTTTGATTGTGAATTTACTGACCACATTCGGAGGCTTCGAGATTTTCCGGTAAGCGGTACTGTTTATCCTTAATAAACTCTCTTTATGCCTCTTATTAGTCGAATTCATTGAGAGATTTAACTACAAATTAATAACAACGTTTAGTTAGCAAAATGTTTTACCGGAAGTGACCAAAATCCATACTTCATTTTAAACCGGAATGTCACTTTTCAAACGTTAATATTTCGAAAACAATTGAATTTAGGAGTAAAGTGTATTGGAGAAAACTGTTGAGAATTATGAGCAGATTTCGAAAATGGAATAATATACGGGGTGTTCTATGTAAAAAAAAATGAAGATGGCGCTCAGCCGCCATTTTAAAACTTTCAGTTGTGATTTTTTCATGTAAAAGTAGATTTCTATCTCCTATTTGAGCCCTCAAAATTTCGTTGCGATATACCAGGTGGTTCAAAAATTAGTGGCGGGGGGAAATGACTTTAGACGAGCACTGTATATGTTTCAAAATTTGCCAGATCAAAATAAAATGACATTTCTTACTGTAGAATCTACCAGAATCGGCAAATGCGCAGTTGCCATACGTCGATACTGATTGCAATGGCTAATCTTCGATATTCCATGCGGTATATTATTCCAAATTTTAAGATCCATATCCTACCAGGGCGCTCATATATTTTTGAAAGATGAAATGATTTCAGATTGGCCGAGCAACGAAATTACGACAATTTGAAAGACCTCAAAGAAGAGTACATGTCACTATTACTCCAAAGCGGACAATACGAAAAAGTCGGGCAAGTATTGGAAAAAGAAGGAAAATGCGAGGAGGCCCTCAACATGTACATAAAGTCCAACAAACTTCTGAGAGTGCCGCATTTACTATCGAAGCATCCTCAACTTCTCAACGATCTCGCCGTCGTGGCCAATGTTTTGAAGAGCCTGATAAGTCAAGAACTCTTCGAACCGGCCGCGGAAATTTATGAAAAATTAGAGAAACCGGACCTAGCGATGGAATGCTACAGAAAAGGTATTGAACATGTTTTCTTTATACATTAATTACCTTTTGTTGCGGAATCATTTTGAGAACTCTCATTGTTTGGGCTAAGCCCAAGGTGTTCTCAAGAAACTGTTGTGGCTGCTCGTTAAATTAACTATATTGAGCGTTATCAGTCTATTGACCAATAACTGGACAACCTCCCAGAGCGGCTTGAGAAGCTATCTCACTTAGTATGTAATGAAGCGTGGGACTTAATTTGACAGTACAGTTACCAATCTCAGATAGTTCGGAAACAATAATACACTTAGGACTTGTAATAATATATATATATATATATATTCCAAAATATAAAAACAACAATTGATACACCTGGTATAATTTACGGAGAAAATGTATAGGAAGTCAAAATGAATTTCAATATAAAATATACTTGAATGTGAAACAAATATGGAATGCCAAATAAAATAACTGTTCTTCAATTATTTTGGACTGATCGTAATATGATTATTTAGCTTCTTTGACAAATATTAATTCCATTCGTTGAGTTGTTACTGAGATGATTTCTGAGAGTTACACTTCCACTATTTTTCTGAATACTTTTGATGAATTGGCTACTTTATGAATAAAATTCGAAGTCTACATTTACTTCGCATCAGAAGATGGGAATGCATCTTCTCTAGAGGAAATGTGAAACTACTTTAATTCACTTCATAATAAGAAGCCTAAAACAGAACGTCTCTCTGTACTTGCTGAACACTGAATGAATTCTGATCTAATAATATCCCCGTTTACTTTTGACTTCAGTCTTATATAGAAAACTCCTCCGCTATGACCCCTTCTCAGTTTTTGAATAAGCGCGGTGTGGTCTCACGGTAATGAATTATACGTTTGGACATTAATGCCACGCCGGTACGTTTCAATCATATTCTTTACGAGTTAATGTTTCCTCCCGGCTGTCGAAGAATCGTTAATTATCTATCGCAGCTTTGGGCTTAATAGAAATAAAATACATGTCCTGTCGTAATTTAGTGGAGGCCTGTTGTAAGTTTTACGTCATAACATGTTCATGAGATCTTTTTAATGAGGGATGCTATCATATCGTGGATTTTACGAGATTTTCACAGTCTTTGTCGAACTCATACCGCCTCCTAATTTAATTGCGGACGAAATAAAACAGTCTTTCCCTTTTCATGGCCGCATTCTTCAGTTAAGGGTATGACACATGGATACATTAAAATACTTGATTGATCGCGGCCATTACAAAACTTCTGATTATAATTTAGAAAGAAAACTTTTATTATTTCTGTAAAGATGCTTCCAATTTTATTAGCCATTTTTTCATTAACATCTGTTAACTGCTGGTGATCAAATCTAAAATGAATAATACAGAGTCTTCTATACAGTATAGGAAAGTATTTATTTTGGGTATGGTGGTTTCATGAGAGCGTGAAGAATAGCTTGCTATATGTTGAGAGAGCATTACAATTTCTCCTCGACTCAGAGATAGGAGAATCAGGGCGGTCAGCTCAGGACGTCAGTATCATACCAGCAGCAGTCGGGAGAATGTGTGCGCTGCAATGAAGAAGAATTATTGACGATAATTTCACTTCAGATAATTTGAACATTGATTCAATTTAATCTGTCGGACGACAGGTAGATCAACATATCTTTGGTGCCGTGGTGGCCGCGAAAACAAAATAAAATTGCTAAACAAAAGCAAACGATATTTCTGTAAGACAATAAAAACAGAAAACTTATTTCTAACAGAAAACAATTATTTCTTGAATGGAGAGAAAAAAAATATTTACAAGAAAAGATAAACCAAATTAAATATTTTGGTACGGAATTATTTTATTAAATGTTCGAACAAACCACCATTTTGGGCCAAACAATAGCCGAATCTATTGTACTTTCTCTGCGGTTGTGTAAATAGGCGGCATGTTTCAAAAGGTAATAATTGTCACGGTCTTTTGTTTTCGCAACCACGGCTCGGCAAGAATGAGTCGAGCTGTGCGCTGTGTCGCATTGCCACGTGGTCAGTTAATGCGTCGGGTGGGGTAACAGGAGGGGCGCACAGCAGTGCGTCTCTTGTTTATGTGGTATTATCATATCATTGCGTTCCTTGTTGCTCGTGTAGATTTCTGTCTATACCCCAGATAAATTGTTTCCGATACTGTATAACCGAACATTGAACACTAATGCTAACTTGACAGGTGTATAATGCCATTTTATAACAAAATACATCAACTTTTTAATTTCGAAATTAGTCTTGTTCTGCTTTCGCTTGTTTCACAACAATTTCCAGGAAAAGTATGGAACAAAGCCGTCGACTTGGCGAGAAACGTGAGTCCCGACCAAGTGGTTCAACTCGAAGAAGAATGGGGCGATAGCCTGGTGGAAACGAAGCAAATGGACGCGGCTATCAGCCATTACATCGAGGCTGGTTGTACGTTGAAAGCCCTCGATGCCGCCGTCGCAGCCAGGCAGTGGAAAAAGGCCGTGCATATCGTCAAAGTCATCGAGGATTCCGACACCGTCAAGAGATACTACGTGCTCATTGCCGGACATTTTTCCAGCGTCAGGGTATGGTCACGGAATAATCATTGCTTCTTGATACAGCAACAGAACAAATAAATTTCGCAAATTTCATTTTTCATCATAACTATCGGTTGCTTTCCGGAGTGGATAATCTGTTATCATTAGTGATTTCACTCAAGTAAATCGATTCATTTTCAATGCGATGAATTTCACGCTTTAATTGTTGTTGCATGATTCAAGAGTGTTTTAACATCTGGTTAGTTGCCATTTCCTTCTGATTTTTTTGTTTTCTAATATAGGTTCTCTGATCACTTTTAGAATATCATTTCCTTTTGTCTTTAATCTCAGGGATGTTTTCTCAAGCTGGTTGCAGCTCTAAGATCATGTTTGAAGTTATAACTATCGTCTTACCCTCACCCATGATATATCGTATCAAGCTTTTCAGTGTGTTCATAGGATTATTCGACAGCCGAAAAACTGTTCTCCGCCTGCGGCATGTACAAAGAAGCCGTGGACATGTACAATGAAGCCGGTTTGTGGGAGAAAGCCCACGCTATCGCTTCGAAGTACTTGGACAACGCCGAAGTGTCCGACATGTACGTCAAACACGCTGAACAGCTGGAAGAAGCGGGGAAGTACAGAGAAGCGGAAAAGCTGTACTTGTCGGTCGATTCGCCGGATCTTGCCATAGCCATGTATAAACGCGTCGAGCAATACGACAATATGGTAAGTATCCACTCTTGAGTGTATTGATTTAGAGATAGAGGTTTGAAAAATGAACCATACCATGTATTGAGTAGCAAAAAGAACGAGAGGCGTGCTAACAACCCAATATATTACTTCAGTGGGGAAGGATATATGACGGTGTCGTCTCATATAGTTCTGCCATTCAACTGTGAGATCTTCCGTCAGAAACAGATTATTAATTCGTGATATTTCACTTTTTTAGGTGAGGTTAGTCGAGAAATACCACCCGAACCTCTTGCAAACCACTCACCTACACCTCGGCCAGCAGCTCGAGAGCCAGGGGAAATACAGGGCGGCCGAAATACATTATTTGGCGGTTGACGAATGGAAGGCGGCCATGAACATGTACAGGTGAGGTAATCAAGCGCATGCTGGGGCGATTTGAGGGGCCAGGAAAATATTTCCTTGCAGGGTTGTCCAGAGCAGACTATATAAATTCAATGTAGGAGATAATATGTCATTGAAACATGTGAATTGCCAATAGAAACCATTATTATAGTTATAACAGATCTGACGTCTTCCGTCGCCATTAATAATGACATGATACTTCAGTGTATTAAGTATATTAATTGCCAAATATAATCAAAGCAATACTCTTTCTTATTATAGGAATTATTGCATGTTGGTTGGTTGAATCGACAGCATAAGTTTTGTACTTTTTGAATTTTTATTTTTTTGTATTCTATCTAACAAGGGCCCATAATCAAAATTACTATAATTTAAAAGAGACAGCACCAATGATTCTGTTATCATTATTTTGAGTTTCCGATTCAGTACGTGTCTATTGGCTTAGAGTATTCTCAAGCTATAGTATGCTCTTTTCATTGTCTCGTTTATTTGGCTCCAGAATTTTAGATCATCGTCGATCAGCAGACCTAAGGAACTGATTGTTTTTTTGTATGGAATAGCAGTGCAATCGATTTTCAGTTCGATGTGGTTTTCAAGCTGCCTCACTTGTTAATTTCCGAATAGAGTGTACATGGATTTCATTGCGTTCAGTTTTAGGTTATGCTTTTCAGATATGGATTCGATCATCTTCAAGTCAGCATTTATTGTATACTCAGCTATGAGATTTTCCTGTGGTAAAAAACTGTACTTCAGCTGGGTATCATCGGCGTAGCTTTGTATTGAGGCCCGTTCAATATGTTAGAGTAAGTCTGAGGTATATAATATAAATAATAATGGTCCTACAATAGACCCCTGAGGAACCCCTGAGACAGTATCTCTTATTGAGGAAGTTTTGTCATCAATTACGACTTCTATGAAATAGTTTGACAGCATTCGGAGCAAAACCGAAGTATTTCAGTTTGGCACATAACAGTTTGTGATTTATCTTATCGAAGGCTTTCGAAAAGTCTAATGAAATCAATACAGATGTTTGACTGTTATCAAGATCTGTAACTATACCGTCAATGATGTTGGATAATGCTGTTATTGTACTGTGTCCTCTACGAAACCCAGACTATGTTTCAGGTAGGATGCTGTTTTCTCTGACAAAAATTTCAATTTGTTTGTGTATTATTTTTTCGAAGATTTTCGATAATGTCGTTAGCAGACTAATTGGTCGAAAGTCCGAGTAAGTTGTGGGGGACTCCGTTTTGGCAACCGATTTAAGCTTGTGAGAGGGTTGTTGCCCCATGAAAGAATTCCAACATTATTCTTTATCGTCTAATTATTGATTATTGTTCCGAGTATTCGTGTCTAATACGTAGGCAGATTGAGACCTTACAGAGAACCAGTGTCGAAACCAGGGGAGAGTAAGTGACAAATTCTGGGGAGTATGCAGATTGAGGCCTCAGTATGAAAGCACATTCTTTTCTTCGTAAGTGACTACACCTGAGGGTTGTCTATTTTTTTTGCAGGACGCTTGGTATGTGGGAAGAAGCCTTTAGGGTTGCCAAGCAGAACGGTGGTGCAACTGCCGCGAATCAAGTAGCATTTCTTTGGGCGAGGACGTTGCCTGTAGATTCTGCCATCAAGTTACTGAACAAGTACGGGATCTTGGAGCCGTGCGTCAATTACGCATGTGAGACTTATCAGTTCGATTTTGCCTTCCAGCTATCCAAGAATCTACCCACTAAAGTGAGTGTATTAGTTTATGTATAAAAAAAATCTTGCTGATTAACTTGAACTTCGACATACGCCCAATACACTTCCACAATTTCCAAGGCAGAGCCTTACCTTGACATTTATGTTCTGATTAGACTCAATATTATCATTTTTTTTTAGATCACTGAAGTTCACTTGAAGTACGCGATGGCCTTGGAAGACGACGGTAAATTTTCGGAAGCCGAAAGCGAATTTCTTCAAGCTAACAAGCCCAAAGAAGCGATTCTGATGTACGTGCACGCTCAAAACTGGATAAACGCCCTGCGGATCGCAGAAAAACACGAACCAGATGCGGTACCGGAAGTACTGCAAGCACAAGCCGCCCAGTGTTTCAAGGACAAACAATTTTCCGAATTCGAGGTGCTGTTGTTGAGAGCGCAAGTTCCGGAACTCATAGTACAGAAATACAAAAGTGAAGGTAGTACCATATCATCGATATTTTGATCTATACGATACTAAATAACTTGATTTGATTTCTTTTTTCAAGACATGTGGATAGACGCTTTAAGAGTATGCAAAGACTATTTGCCGCACCTCTACCCTTCGTTGCAATCAGAGTACAGCAGTTCTCACCACAATAAAATGACGGACGTGAACATAGAAACCCTACTTTCTAGAGCTAACGAATGGGCGTTGGCCGGTCAGCACAAACAAGCCGTGGATTGTCTCTTACAGGTTAGAATAGGGAACACGCATTTTTTCTTTCCATAAGTTCGGTCCTCAAACATTACATTTTGTGAAAATTATTCGTCAAATCCCAAAAATTTTACAAAATTTACAAGTTTAAAGGTGCTCTTTAATTGAAACTCGATTTAACCTTCCCTTGAATAACTTCCCCCAAACACTAGCGCCAGTTGTGGTTGTTTCAGGAATATTGATAGTCCTTACAACTCGAACATAAATCAAGCTCACTTTGAATGTGATGTTTCAGTAACAATTGAAAATACTATGATGAAAAAAATATTAGTACAACATATAAACGAAAGCAGATGTAATTATAATTGACAGTTCGAAGCAACTAGTGGTAAAAAATTGAACAGTGTAGAGTAACGATGCATACGTCCATCAGAGGCGCTAAGAGTACGTATTTGAATGTGATGAAAAAATAGGGGTTTTCAGTTTCATTTCATGAAAAATATTTTTTTTTTATCATTTCTAAGTTTTGAAATGAAATGCATGAAGCACACACAAAGTCGTCTTCACAAAAGGTTCAATATAAATTGAAACAATTGGTAGACGGACAAGCGGAAAACAACTACTTTCCTAGCAAATACCACGCAGAACGTTGAATGATATTCACCTGACAATCCATGCAAACTTCCATATAAATGGATATTGTTCGCAAATGTTTCTTTCTGATAAGCTCGATTATGTTTAAATTCATGTCGTGTCCGCCTAACAATCCGCATACCGGTCTCAGGCTTTTTTGGCCCTCATCAGTACGGAGTAGTCACCAGCCAGAGATTCAGAGAGCTCTGGCCGAAGCGAGACACAACATAAATAAAATCATCATCGAGCTTAAAACATCTTTAGGTGCGTCGGAAAAGATAACTTTCAACCGGCGACACCTAGTGACAGAAAGAAACACTCCATACAATTCTCCTACCTCGATAGGATTCTTAATAAAAGATTCCTTCTCATTTCTAAGTTTGTTGCTGAATTTTCTAGGTGGTAATCTTTATGTGTAAATTAAAATATATCTAGAAATGGGGCATATGCGTGTTCTCTATTGTATTCTGGTACCTTTTTGTATTCGGCTTGATCATATTTCAGGATTTCGATAATCACGGAGCCCTGACAGTATACGCGTAGCATCGCTGCTTCAATATTCCTATCAATAGTCTGAGCAATTCGAGTAGTACGGACTAGATACGTAATAAAACACCCTAGCCAAAGAACGTTGTTTGTAAGTAACATGTAAACAAGAATAACTGCAGCTGATACACCCCGCGACAGTGGCATATATAGCAATGAAATACACAATCCACAGTTCATTTTCAGAAGAACAATCATTGAGTTCCTGAAATATTTTATGTTCGTTAAAATTGTTGTTCATAAATATCTCCTGTTTTTTTTAACATCGAGGAAAAGAAAGTACAATGAAGATGGCTGAAACTGGCAGATCAAAACCATTAGCATTGTTTGAAGAGAAAAACAATGCCAATAGACAACCGAAGTTTTTGAGGGGTACTATGAATATAGGGTGTTTCATAATTGAATTGAATGCTGATCCCAAAGGGCGATAATCCTTGGATGAAGAATTCAAACTTTAAATTCAAAGTTTTCGTTTCATAGGTCAACACGAACATCACCGAACAATCCATTGTGAAGAGGGCTTTGCTGAGGGCTGCCGATATGGTGAATAAATTTCTTTTTGGCGATGAAGCTATGGATGTCATCAAAATATTATCTCCAAGGTATCTAAGATGTATTATCAATGTATTCCAGTACAAAACACACAAAAAACTTATTCCATTTCGAATCGAATAGCAACTTCTTCATCCAATAAATTGAACTCCGCCTTTTATTTTCATATGAAATAATGTACTAAAATGTATTCTGTTGAACTGGAAGAAAATATAATATTATAATTATCATAACGTTAAAGGCTAACGTCTTTTTGAATCATTAGAAGTTGTTGGGTGAACATTCTTGGATTTGATTAGATCGGAGATTAAAATCATGGAACCAGAGTCAATTTTATTTCAGTACAAAAACACTCTTCCATTCAACCTTTGCGGTTTGCTTCTTTTATTGGTCTAGGAAGCCGCCCGCCGAAATCTCATCCACATGTCGTCAAATTATCCACTGCTTGGGTAATTATTGTGAAAATGTATCCATAGTAGGAGATTTACCGGTTCTGGATCTCCCCCCACAACTATGATGTGACCTTGACCATGTGTGTGCCAAAGTCATTGGGTGTGTGATATCATAGTGGTTGTGGGAGGTCCAGAACCGGCCTAAATCTCCTACTTTTCATCAAACGGATTTCGTCCCCATATTTTTCCAGAGGTAGAAAGGGACTAAAAAAGTTTTGCCTAGAAACAAGTTGTGAACTTTTCACTCGACAACTTTTTTTCTGCTCAGCTAGCCTTTTAGAGCACCCCAATATCCACTTGACGACGCACAAAAAACTCGTGTAACTGTTTCCGTTCCGTTCCCTTTGGTCGCCCAGAGTAAATTTCAAGGCTCTTTTTCAACCCCCCCTACCCGCTCAATGACATAGGCGCACGATAGCGTAAGTGCACTAACAGGCAACGTACAGAGTTTAATTTTCAGAATATATGCATCACTTGCGCCCGTATGCACCGTAGGCTAATTTCGCGGATTAGTTACGGAAACCTGGATTAGATTGTTGTTTATTATGCACCACAAGAAAAATCTGGTTTAAGCTTCAGATTTTCTAATCGGTCAACGAAGCGTGGTTTAGCAAATGACGTCTATTTTAATTTGACACCGATTTTTCGAGTGTTGAGTTTTTTTGGCAAGTTTTTCATTATTTTGGGATGAAATGGAGGACGAAATATTCATTGATGATGACCTAGATATCCTCGATATCATCAACTTTGGTTTTCCTCGCAGAGTCTACGAAAGGAGTGATTATTTCGACATAATGGACATTATTCATTTTTTTAAAGATTTCGACTTACAAAACCTATAGTTCTCAGTTTCCTGGAAAACATAGAAGACGAAATTGAATTCCAAAATGATTTGTGAGTTGATAATTACAAGGGAGTGTCTTTCTTTGGGTTACGTTGGCTAGTAGTTTACCCCACCCCATGCACCTTCACCCAACACAACTTATTTCATGGATATTACTCCTTGGCTACATAAATACTTTTTCGGTGATTTGAGGTGTGGTAGTATAACGACTACTCGCAGGTATCTATCTACTTGTTCATTTTCAGCGAATTTCTTCCTCAATTCTTTTTATTTTTATTTTCGTAGAGCCTTTTTATCTGCTCGACGGTCGTATAGCAGAGTATAGGTGCAGTGCTGTTGAATTGTTCCGTAAGTCGCTTCCAAGCTTGAGATTTATCATCATTGGAATCTTTGTTTGTTTTTTTTGTCTTCGATAATATTAGCGTGTTTTAAGAGTATATCCTCATGACTCTGCTTTTCTTCCGGGGAAAAATTGGGGATTCTTTTTGTGTTTTCACCATCACTCATTTTGAAAATGAAAAATCGAAACTGACAATTTTGACGTTTTATCATCTTCAACTGTAAAAAAAAACTTGCGAAACCAACGTTGTCAGATTTCCAATCTGGATTATTCAATCTGCTGACGGTGCATAGCTACAGGCCAAAGATTACAAAAACGGGATTGGGGAACTAGAATTAAAATGATAAACGGTGCATTCAGGCGTTGGCGATAAAACCCTTGAGTCACGAGATAAAAAATTTGTGGCGACAACGAAAGCGTTTCATCGTTAACTCCCGGCAGGACCTCAGTATGGAAGCCTTTTTGAAAACGTTCTCACGTTAAAAATACTTTCAGATTAACCGAAATAGGAGAATGCAACGTTGCCGCTCAACTTTACGTCAGCATGGAAATGATGAAAGAGGCGATAGACACATTCATTGTTGCTGAGGAGTGGAATAAGGCTAGGAAAGTCGCTAAGGAGCTGGAACCCGCGTACGAAAGCTACGTTGAGAGCAAATACAAAGATCGCCTTCTGAAAAAGGGAGACGTTGAACAGCTTGCCGATGTAGGTGAGTTAATGGTGTTCTTGGTTTCGGCGAAAAATAATGTTCGAATGGTAAACGTATTGGATTGGATATATAAATGGGTGGACTTATGGAATTGGATGAATATTTTGTTTTCTTATGTCAAGTGTGTTATTGTGTATTTTCGTTGTCACTTCCAGACATAATCGGAGCGCTGGACCTCCTAGCAGAGCAGGGTCAATGGGCGCGTTGCATCGAAAAAGCCAAGGCGCACAACACGCCGATCCTGCACAAATACGTCGCCTTGTACGCCGCCAAACTGCTCAAAGACGGCTTCATCGTCGAGGCTCTGAGCATGTATGCAACGCATGGTGCTCCAGCAATGCCGCAAAACTTCAACATTTACAATCACATCGCAACGGAGATTTTCGGTGCGCCGGATTTGGCAGATGCTTCGAGTTACGGCGTTTGGGAACAATTGAGGCAGATGCTTTTGGAGATTGTGAGTATTGGTTTCAGTTTGTTGTGTATCAGTTTGTTCCACTACAGCTTTTGCCTGTTCTCCATCAATTGTGTGAAAAAATTACCGCAATTCGTAACATTCTGATACAGATTGAAATTAGGGAAATGTGGTACATAAATTTTTATCTACCTGGTTTTTGCCCTTATCCAGAATGTCTATGAAATTAAAAAGCCTTAAAATAGTAAAACATTCGAAATAAAAAAAAAAAAATTAAGTATAAGCGGCAAGTAGGAGACTCAATACAAATTTGTCATGTTTCCAAGTCCAAGAATAAATTATCGGGTTGTCGATAACACCGCGAGGGTGTCCCCCACACCTCCTCTGGGAGTGTACGTGGAGAAAGGTAAGCATGTTCCCTCTTAGGAAACATAGAGGAAATCATGTAAAACTCCTCACTCGTTTCAGATAATGGATTGTTGTGTAATTTTATAACATGAGATGTAATCCGTACTAAGAGCCAATACACTAATTTTGAGTTGAATTTGAATTGTTTAGTCTATAAACTTTTATTTATTGAGCTGAGACTAAAGCCGGTGTCTGACGGCGCGATACTTGACGAGCTTGGCTTGGGGATTGTCGAGTCTCGCGTCGCCTGAGCTCGAGGTGGCTCGACCAGCTGAGTCGTACTGTATGGCTTGTTGAGCAGTCTCACGGCGCGAGGATGTCTGTCGACAGTGTCAGCTACGACGGGAGAGCGGTCATTCCGAGAGACAGTTTGGTGGCGGCAGAGTATTGTGTATTAACATGAAGTGAAATTCAGAAGCAATAATTGATTTCTCAGATTTATATTGGACCCAATCACGAAAAATAATATACAGTGCTTTTCTTTAATGCCGCCCCCTTTTATTTTTTGAACTGGTCAACTCAAAAAATTGAAACTTGGGATAATGAAATTGATGCATAAGTACTATATTTTGGAGTGAAATTGACAGATGAAACTTTCAAGATGCCGTCTGGGCGCCACCTGGGAAAAAAACATTGAATTGAAAGGGGGGTCTTGTGACACATCGTTTTGAAGCACCTGACGAATACTTCACAACCCTAGAATATAAAGTCAATATCTTCACCTATTACAAAATGGCGGAACATTTCATAATTACCTGAATACAAGCACATTAATATCGATACATCTAGAAATATTTGTTTTTCTCTGCTATATGGCAATCTCAACAACCCGATAAGGTTTAATAGGTTATTTTTGTTCAAACAAAAAATTACAAGAAATGTCAGTACGACAACGAACATCATTGTTCAGTTAAGATATTCTCATTTAGTTTTCGGTTTTACTAGTAAATAGGTACCTCGTGAACTATCTCTAAAATGGTCAATTCTCGTCCATTGGAAGAAAGAATCGAAGCGATTTTTATTTACGGTGCGACGCGTAACTTTCACGAAACCGAAAGAATTTTTAATGATCGTTTCCCGAATCCCCACCCGTTATAAGCGTCCCAGGCACTCACTTGAGTAATGGGCTACCTACTTCTATAGGCCAAGTTCAATGCTTGTAACTCTCGCATCAAAACATTCATTTTAAATTCGAACCACATCTCGGTCACTTTTTTGGAGAAAAACTGCCAAGACGTCAATTTGCCAAATTGACGTCTTCCAAAATTTAAACCAATCGTGAATGGGCGTGTGCCCACTTATTCCCGTTGGAAGAGTAAGAGCCTATTAGGCTACACTTGACAATCAATGTGAAAGAAGATCCAAAGTTTCCCGAATCGTGCTATCTGTGGAAAATATTTAAAGGAACTTGTAACCAAATTTACAACTACATTAAGTGTACAGACCAAAAAGCCCCCAGGTCATCCGTCCATTCCGGAAGAACAGCAAGTTCAAATAATTGGTGAGATGATAGTAAATCCTCAACAGTCTACTTCCTCCGTCGCGAATATTTGTGAGGTGTGTCTTTCTACTGTGTGGAGACTTTTATTAAAGAAGAATAAGTATCATCCATACAAAATCAAAATGGTACACCAGTTAACTGAAGATGACCCTGATCGAAGAACAGAATTCTGCGAAATTATGACGGAAACCATTGCAAGGCATCCTACCTATCTCCACAACATTTGTTTCAGTGACGAATCTACATTTTATCTCAACGGCAAGGTTCACAGACAAAATTGCCGTTATTGGAGTGACACCCACCCTCACATTTTCCGGGAAACTCATACTCATTATCCAGAAAACATTAACGTCTGGGCAGGAATATTGGGAAACCATATTGTAGGACCTCTATTCATTGAACAAAATTTTACAGGGGAACTGTATTTGAATATGCTGGAAAATACTGTTGATCCTCTAATCACCGAAATCGTCGAAGCGAATCCTAATGAATTCGATATGGATATTGTATTCTAACAAGATGGAGCACCACCACATTACTACGGACAAGTAAGAAACTATTTGGATAATACTTTCCCCGGTCGTTGGATTGGCCGTCGAGGTCCTACGGAATGGCCAGCCCGCTCGCCAGATTTGACACCTATAGACTTTTTTTATGGGGCTATTTGAAGCAAAAGGTGTACGAAACTGAATCTGCTTCAATATTGGATATACGGCAGAGAATAATAATAATAATAATAATATATCTTTATTTCAGTTAATAAAAATTGCACATGATACAATATCTCTGTTTGACATCATGATACAATAATAAATCTGAAAGAAGTCACCGGATACATGTCTAAGTACATACACTCAAGATTACATAAATCATAAAAACAATAAATATTATTGGATAGTAGTACATGATAAAATAAAGTTAAAATAAAGTTAAGTTAGTGGAATAATTCGTCAATAGAATAACAAGTTTTATCCATAATGAATCTTTTCGTCATTTTTTTGAATGTAAATACATTTTTGCAACCTTTTATAGTTTTTGGCAATCTATTATAAAATTTACAACCATTTACCACATAACTATGTTGAAACAGAGAAGTACGATGTTGTGGTGGTAATAACAAGTGTTTACTTCTTGTATTGTAATCATGTGAACGTTCAGCCATGGTACTCTGATTTTTTAAAATGTATACACAGGTTTCTAAAATATATATTCCTGCCATAGTTAAAATATTAAATTTCTCAAATGAATCCCTACATGAGTCCCTAGAGCTTATTTTACTTAAAATCCTCACAGCATATTTCTGCAGAATGAAAACTCTGCTTGCTGCTCTGAATATTTGTAGAAATATCGACGTTACTGTATTCGAAAATGTTCGGCGGGAAATATCGGATAGGCTGTTCTTATGTCAAGCAGTTCAAGGCAACCATTTCGAGCATCTTCTGTACTGAACTCAGCTTCTTTTCTCAAATTATGAAGTTAAACGTCGATGTATTCAGGCAATTTTTAAATGTTCCGCCATTTTGTAGTAGGTGAAGATATTGACTTTATATTCTAGGGTTGTGAAGTATTCGTCAGGAGCTTCAAAAGAATGTGTCCAGTCGCCATCTTGAAAGTTTCATCTGTCAATTTTACTTCAAAATATAGTATTCATGCATAAATTTCATTATCTCAAGTTTCAATTTTTTGAGTTGACCCGTTCAAAAAATAAAAGGGGGGGGGGCATTAATGAAAAGCACTGTATAATAATACGCTGCTGCCCATGATATCCATTGTAAACTAAATAACTACTGCACTGGACAATACCTGCTTTTCTTGGCTCGTGTACCATTCTCAAGTCACTGATAGATAACGAGCCAGTCAAATTATACACGCCGTGAGAGCGATCAGGCTCGAGATTTCACAAGTCTCACTCATGTGCTCCAAGCACAATCCTCCAAGCCAAGCTCGCCAAGTCTCGCGCCGTGAGACACCGGCTTGAGATAATTTCCAACAGGATATGAATCCTTTCGTTAAACATTTCTTTAAGAAATAAATTATTTCTCAGGAATGATTTCAACAAGAAAATTAAATTCTATCTACCTCGGTCGATACTGGAACTAAACAAAACATCTACAGGGTCTTACAGTTGGAGAATTATCTCAGCGAATGCAGCTGAGAAAATAATAGCTGTAGACTGCGACTGGACTTGCTGCTGCTGCTGATTTAGTAATATCGGGAGTAATTAATTGATATGAATAATACACCACAGCATCATGTCGTTATAATAATGATATTGATAACTGATGTTACTTTCCCTTTATCGAAAGCGAGTGGTATTTATAGCACAATGATCAAACCTGGAGCATTTAAATAAACATGAGAGTGTTGTATTCGAATATGTCATAGTATTTTATTCAATAAAATGAAAACGTTTTTAATTGCAGAATACGGGCCTAGAAGTTGCGCAAAACGTCAACTCAGAAACCAGAATGCATTTCAGGAATTTATTGCTGATATCCCATTATTACGCCTTGAGATCCGCTTGTCGGCAGGTTCCATCACTGAAAAAGATTGCCGTCAAAATCAGCACGGCCCTCCTCAGGTATACAGATTTGATTCCGGCTGACAAGGCATTTTATGAAGCAGGTGAGAAATTTCACGTGAAAGTTTATAATAAGCCAACAAAACTTCATTACCTACCAAAGTTTCGCAGTTTGGTTGCCGCTGAAGACCATGTTCGCTAACCTTGCCCGTCAGTGTGTCAATCTCCGGACTGCAGGTGTTCTCTTTTATTTCTCAATTGAAATGAACGAGTTCAATTCCGGGTAAATTGAGAATATACCGTTTGATGTTATTCACGTAATACTGTAGTCTCTCGATGCTTAGGTCAATATCGAGTTGCTGAAAAAACTATCGTCAACAGGTATGGACCTCAAAGAAGAAGGTAGGCTGTCGGAAGCGTTCGTTTTCCTCAACCACTACCTCGATTTGTGCGAGGCCATCGAAGACGGTGAAGGTCAGTTGGTCGACCATTCGGACCTGGCACAAACGGATTTCCCTTCGAATATTCCACTCCCCGATCAACTATACCTATCCGAAGAATCGAAAGAGCACGATAGCGTGCGGGAGTGGGTACTGGCTGTCAGTATGGATCAGAAAATCGACCAGGTAGTAACTTTTTACTTAGAAAATATCCAAACTATTTTCTTTAATTTTTTTTAAGAACCAAAAATCTTCATTTTTAATACGACTTTTCAGACACTGCCTACTGACGATCGACAATTGTTCGAATCTTCATTGCAACAAGGCGATAATCCATGCTTGGTGACTGGCTATCCCGTAAGAGAACAACCCGTTTTTTTTGCCAAATCGAATTTGCAAGCCAATAAAGACGCATGGGCCAAGCTGAATATGGGGGCGAAAATGACACCAGATTCGAACGTTGCCAGTGCCATTTCGTTCATTATGAAGTGGTGTGGACCACCGAATTAAATTTACAAATTTATTATCGGTGTCTGTATTCAATCGATTAATTGTGAGAGTTTATTCTAATATACTAATTTGTCCATTAGAATGTTTTTTATTACTTTTAAGTGGGGTAAAAATCAGCTATTAGCGTTTGTGCTTCCAACGTTCTGTTTTCTGATTGGCAAATAAAAGACTCAAAGTGGGAAGTTCTCAGTTAGCAGCCAATCGAAACAAGGTGCCTCGAGCTGTCATGTATACCTAGCGTACATTAATGTGTCTATTCCTTACTCGAGACTAAAGTAATGATACCTTGATCGCTCTTGTAAATAACTATTACTGTTCCCTAGCCATCATATGTTCAATGATTCATTTATCATCAATGAATAAGCCGCCACACAAGGATTCAAAGCCACATCACAGAACACCCTAACTACTCAGAAACGACATAAAAACGCGCTTTGGTCATTTGAGGTCAAATTTTCGAAACCTTGGTTTTGTGCTTGGTGTGTGTGATGTCATTTCTGAGCAGCAGAAAATTCAAACTGCCCATGATATCATTGTTTGAAAGAATCGTGTATTTCACGGAGTATAACATGAAATTAAAGTACCTGAAGATCCGTTGCGGGAAGTTATTTTTAGACACAAAATCTCTATGAATGACACATTTGATATAAGAAATATATATATATATATATATATATATATATATATATATATATATATATACAGTGTGACCCATTTAAAATGGAACCACCCCTGTAAAATACGCATTTTTCAATCATTCTCAAAAAACATTTTTTTTGAAAATTAAGCTTCAAAAACTGTATCTTGACACAAATTTTCATAACTTCAGTTTTATTTCCAAGGCACTCTATGGTTTTTTTTTCTTCGTTAAAAACGTCAAAAGTTTATTAGACAATTTGAAATTTGACTACACCACTGGATTTGTAGTCGTTATAAATGAAAACCATGAGAATTTCATTAAAAAATATTGGTTAACAACGAAGTTACAACAACTTATATTTTGGAAACAAAGTATTTGATATTAATTTTCATGTAGATTATAGACATATTTAAAATCTGGCAACATTGCCGATACAAAGTAGAACACCAGTGAATTTGTACAGCGAAAATCCGAAGTCAATAGCTCATTCCGTTCTACAGTTATAACTCCTGAAAGTACGGTAATGGGAGCGATTTCTGGTGGAAGCGATTTTGTGATAAAAATCTAACTACGCCACTGGATTTGTGAATTATATTCCCTCAAAATCATTTATTCAAGTTTAGGTTATAAGTGTATTCGAAAATAACAGAAAATTAAAAATTCATTTTCAAGTTATGCAGTTTTCAATAGCCGATAAAAACGAAATGAACCGAATCAAGTTTTAAAGTTTCAAAATTATTTATTCAATGATAAAACAGAAAGCAGGACAAAAAAATGTTCCTTTTTTGTTCTGCAAAACTCAACTAAAACAAGCTTCTAGAAGGTATCAATAATTTGAGGAAATCTGAACTAATACATTGGGCATAGGTATTGTACTAAATCAATAGTAGGCTGTGATTTAGTACACCACAAATCGCTCACATTACCATACTTTCAGTAGTTATAACTGTTGAACGGAATGAGCTATTGACTTCGGATTTTCGCTGTACAAATTCACTTGTGCTCTACTTTGTATCGGCAGTGTTGCCAGATCTCAAATATGTCTGCAATCTAAATAAAAATTTTAATCAAATACTTTGTTTCCAAAATTGAAGTTGTTGTAACTTCGTTGTCAACCAATATTTTTTTATGAAATTTTGATGGTTTTCATTTATAACGACTACGAATCCAGTGATGTAGTCAAATTTGGAAAAAAACATGCCTAATAAACTTTTGCCGTTTTTGACAAAGAAAAAAAAAACATAGAGTGCCTTGAAAATGAAAATAAAGTTATGAAAATTTGTGTCAAGATACAGTTTTTGATGCTTAATATTAAAAAAAAATATTTTTGAGATTGACTGAAAAATGCGTATTCTACAGGGGTGGTTCCATTTTAAATGGGTCACACTGATATATATATATATATATATATATATATATATATATATATATTATGTATATATATATGTATCTATAAGCGCTTCATGACCAAAAGTAATTGAATAGGGGAGTCTCGCACAAGTTGCCAACTTAAAAAAACCTTCGAAAACTTCTAATTGTAATAATTTCATCAGGGTTGTGTAGAGAAACACAAACTGAATATAGGCATTTTCGGAAACTTACTCTGGGTCACCAACTCGATCCCAATAGATCACGTGACGGATCACCCTGATCACTCACCCGGGTACTATAGTTCACGAACGTATCAGGTTGAGCTTGTTCTCTGTTACACAAGCATAACATAAAACATAACCTAAATTCAACTTTTCTGGTTTCCCTCGGATTTGAGATTTAACATCTATAATCAATTAATAATCGAATCATTATGGAAATAGATGACATTTTGGGTAGGTGTGAAGTCTGTGGATTCATTAGTCAGGAGTCTAATGTCCGACAACATATGCGAGTTCACCAATCTCCAGGTGATTAATTCATTTTCAAATAATCAAATTCTCTAATTATGATTTTTCAGTTGAATTAGATGAAGATGAGAATTATTCGCAGTGTGATGAATTGACCTATAATACTTGCAACCAAAATGTTTCATCGTCTTCATCAAAAACATAATCAAACGCTAACGCCGTTATTGTTTGGAATATTGCAATTTTTCTTGTGCCCATAATTTCAAATAATTTTTCGTAATGCGCATGCGGTGTCTGTAGCGACTCTGACGACCCTGCTTTTAAATAGGGTTATACTAGACGAACCTGAGTCAGTGATCGAGTAAGCAACACCGAAGTTTGCGAACGCAAGTAGTTAACTCGGATTAGGAAAACGAACGTGCAGGTTAGGGATCGTGTCAACCCGAGTAGGTTTCCGAAAATGCCTTATGCTGGATCATTTATTTTCAGTTCCATAGTGTTTATATTTTTGTATATAAAAAAAGTTATAACAATATGGAATTTTATGTCTATATTTTGAGTTTTGGTGCCTGCCCCAATCTGTTCGTGCTTTCGTACATTATCGACTGTCATCTGTCAGGATGCCATTTGAACCTTAACGCAGAAGAATACCATTTCTTTCTCTTGTTGCTTGACTTCCGTTGTTATCAGTTGTGTTGTGTTTTCTCATAATCTCTTATTCAATTTTTTTTTCACAAAATATGGTTTACGCTACCAACTGTTCACATTTTTAGACACAAAATCTCTAGGAATGACACATTTGACATAAGAAATATATAAGCACTTCATGACCAAAAGTAATTGAATTGTATATGAAATTGACGATTTTCCATACAACCAAAGTCAAACAATTGCCATTGGAGAGGCAAAACTTTTGAAGGTTTTTTTTAAGTTGGCAACTTGTGCGAAGCTTCCATATAAGGATATCAAATTTGCGATTTACCATAGAAACAAAGTCAAATAATTGTCATTGGAGAGGCTGAAGTTGAGTTTTTTTCTTTAAGTTGGCAACTTGTGCAGAATTATGTCAATGCTACACCATTTTCCATCATTTCCTAGAAAGAACGTGCCATATTTTTTGGATTTAGTGGTTTCAAATTCATACAGAAAACCAACCCGGTTATGTTTATATTTGTGAATTATGCGTGTTCATTGTATTTCGCAACTATTATAGAATGTTTTCAAAAATTTGAAATAATTTCTCGAGAAAATATGCCTTAGTTATGAGATTGGCAAAATTGTGTCCCTGTCACTTGTCACTTAATTACGACTGTTGTTTTTCGGTTTGTAGTTTGGAGGGAAAATTTTAACCTAACTTTGAATGTGTTGTGGTTTGCGCTTACAGTGAGTTCATTGAGAATAGTATATTTTAACGAATAAAATCTTTACCCTGTGAAGTATCGAATGACTGATGCAATAATGCTTCATTAATTTCGGAATCGGTTATGAAAACAGTGAGAAAAATCATATCGAAAATGGCAAAAGCATCCCCAAAATCAGATTCGACCCGCCCTTTCACGGTCGCTGTTGAAGGCAATGTTGGCAGTGGAAAAACTACATTTTTGAACTACTTCAACAAATACGACAACGTTGCTGTGTTCTCGGAACCCATTGACCTATGGAGGAACTGCAATGGATACAACTTACTCGTAAGTTTGACAATAATAAATCTCACTCTAATCAACATTTGAATCATACTGATGATGCTATTCATAATGCTTTATCCTCAGGAGCTGATGTACAAGGACCCGAAAAAGTGGAGCTTTACGTTCCAATCCTACGTACAACTCACGATGCTGAGGCAGCACCAGAAAAAAATCCATCAACCCGTGAAACTAATGGAGCGATCTCTATACAGCGCAAGGTATTGCTTTGTTGAAAAAATGTCCCGTGACGGTTTGATGCCTGCCCCCTCGGTAGCGGTAATTGACGAGTGGTTCAAGTACATCACTAAATCTGATGACACCAAGGTAGATTTAATCGTGTACCTGAGAACTTCTCCTGAGGTGGCCTATGATAGGATTTTGAAGCGTAATAGGTCTGAGGAGAGAACAGTTCCTTTTGAATACATCAAAGCTCTCCATGAAATACACGAGGATTGGTTGTATGAAAAGACGTTGCATCATTGCTTTGCGCCAGTATTAGTTTTGAATGCAGATCTCGATAGATCGGTGATTGAGGAAGAATATGAAAGGTACCAAACACATATTCTCAATAAAACACCGGTTCAGGCTCGGATTTCATCATCGCATTGATAATGCACAGATTTTGTCGTGAAAATATTTTACTGGTGTATTTATGCGTATTTTATTCTAGAATCGATTATATTTTATAATTTTTCAGATAAAAACTGAGGATAATATTGGTATTGAAATAAGAATAGGTCCTTTATAACCAGGTATGAACGTTCCATACCCTCACCCCTAACTAGTAGGTCCTTCATCAACATAACTGGCATTTCTTCGCATTTTTGTTTTGGGAACAGTAAAAGAGTGAACCAAGGCCACATTTTTATTTCTATTGATGTTGAAATATTCATAGTAACATACAATCTAATGATTTTCTATGAAGAATACACATTCAAATGACAGATGAATTTTGGAATTTTCTCTTGCAAAAAAGAGAAACAATTTTTCACCACCTAAATTGTGTTATGTCTTTAGTCCTCAGAAATAAGGTTTTGAATCACTTTCCGTGTTTATGGAAATCACTGATAAAATATTCCATCTGTCTTTTTCCGGTATACTAAATATTTCAAGACTACAACAAAAATTAGCATTTGTGGGCCCCATGGTTTAGTCCAGATTTGCAATATTTTGTGTTAACTACAATACGCAGAAAAATATAGATAGATGAATGGACAAGCAAATCTATTTAAAAAGTCTGAATGAAATAATAGGAATTAGATTCCTTAAAAGACGTTTCGGCATATTGCTCATACAGATATATTGTGAATTTCTTTCAAAATTGATTCAATCTTGGATTTAATTACTTTAGTGAGTGTAATTTTATACAATAAAATCTTGCAAAACAGGAATGAGGAAATTTTATTTGAACAAATATTACCACCACCCAAGAAATTGAGTGGCATGATAGGAATTCAAGGAGCGAAAAATATTACATTTTTTATTTGACGTTTAGGGAAGATTTTGAAACCTTCCAAAATGTACTCCTATGATCCTTTGCATCTTAGCTTCACACTGTTCAAATCATATATGTATAAGTAATAAGTACCCAAAGAGAGTAAACATTATCTGAGTAGGAGAGTCTATTCCCCATAAGACAATGGTGACACTAATGAAAAGAGATGAAAGATCATTTGGGAGTCATAGTGACGTAATGGACATGTCTTGGCCACCCATTCTATCTGGACAGTGGCGGACAAGCTTACTCCACACTCTGGTATCTGGGAGTTACAGGCTCTTGAATGTTGGACCACTCTGTATGTTACGTGGGCCACTTGTACTCATGTCCATGTACGTCACTATGACAGGTCAATGCCACAAGATTCTAATTGGCTAGAGCTCATTAGTACCCCCTATTCAGATAATGTTTACTCTCTTTGTTAAGTACCAATATTGATGAGACAGCAAATGTCAAGCCAAAACAAATGAAGCATGATAACGTCTAATTGATGCGCAGGCTCAAAAATAAAGGCGTGACATGTGTTGGAACAGGGAAAGACATATATTACACGACTTCACTTTCATTGCAGTGCTCTTATAGCCAGTTATCGATATTCGTAGTTAATAAATATACGGTTCAATTGTTTACCGTTGGGTACCTTCCTTCAATTCTTGGACTTAGCTTCCATTTGGCGTTATTATCCAGTTTTCCCCACACAGGGAGTAACATTTTGAACTGTGAGGTAACGATGCATTCTTCCATCAGAGGCCTTAGGAGTGATGAAAAATTGGCCTTTTCAGTTTCGAATTATGAAAAACATTGTTTTTCCATTTTCAATTTTGTTACTGATCTTTCTAGTGGCAATCTTCTTGTGCAAATCAAAATATTTCAGAAAAAGGGGCACTTGCGTGTTCCCTATTCAAACCATATATTTATTAACTGCCAATATTGATAACACTCCTTAAGAACCTGTGAACGAAGTAAAGTCACAAAAATAAGTCTATCCTTTTCCATGCGGGCGTTTGAAAACTACTGCGCATGCGCAACTTTTTAATTACGACCATGACAAATATTTGAGGTTGGGTTATTTATCTGACCAGGAAAAGAAATGTCAGAATTTTGTGGTTATGTTACCATAATGAGAATTTGAAACAAATAAATGAAGCTCGTCACACTCCAACATTTTTTCATGTGAAATAATGACTACTAGAACGAGATGTACGAACAAAATTGCGTCATCGATAAAAAAAAGTTGTTTTTTCTTGGCGCATGCGCATTAGCTTATGAGCACCCGATTTTGAAAATCGATGTTCAATTGTTTTGGCTTCACATAGGCTATCCAGATTATCAATATTTGAAGTTGATAAATATATGATTTAAACTTGATTTGACTTTCACTTGAATAACTTCCTCCAAACACTAGCGCTAATTGTGGTTGTTTCAGGAAGTAATATTTCTTAGAACCCAAATATAAATTCAAGTTAATTTTTAATGAGATGTTCCAGTAACAATTGAAAATACTATGATAATAAAAATATTAGTACAACGTATTAACGAAAACAGATGAAAAATAGGGAACACGCATGTACCACCTTTCTAAAATATTTTGATTTGCACATAAATATTTACCATCTAGAAAGCTGAGCAACAAACTTAGTAATTAAAAAAGTCTTTTGTGTTTTTTATTTTTCCGCAGAAAAGCTATGAATTTTGATTTTTTCAGAATAAAATGGACAATCGTAAACAAAATCTTAGTAAATTCAAATAAGATATAATTTACTTACAAGAATATACTGATAATGGTTAACTTTGAGTTCAAATCAAGTTTAGATTCTACACCTAAACCTACATACATTTATTGGATGATAACAATTTATATTTCATTTATTCCAAATGTCACTTACTATTCAGGATTACCACGAAGTGGGCGACATCTAGCATTCACGATTCGAATGTCAAACTAGGGGAAAACAGGATTTTGCTGTATACTGAATACATTTACAATTTTCTTTCAAATTTGGAGTATCTTTCTGAATGGTTGTCATATTTACTTACAAGTTTATTATATTCAACTATCTATATCCCCATAATACGTTAGTATAGTTGGATCCTGGAAAAAATTACTGAAAACAATGGAGAACATAACAACAAACGCAAATGTTATTGACTAGTTGACATATTTGACACATATGTAATAAAAAAATCTGATTCGATATTTTACACGGGCTTCTGCCGGTGCTGCCTACAAATATATTTGCATATTGGTAGCAGAAATAAAATCATAGTTCCTACATGAAACATCCTTTGGGAAAGTTATACAAAAAAATTTGGATGCAACACGTACGCAAATGGCTTTTGCGTACTCGTTACATAAACTACTATTTGAGGACCAAACTAATGCAAAGAAAAAATTAAATCATGTGTGTTCCCTATTATAGTTGACAGTTCAAAGCAACTAGCGGTAAAAGTTTGAACGTGTGAAGTAACGATTCATACGTCCATCAGAGGCGCTAGAAGTACGTTTTTCTCTATTTTTGGTCCTTGCTTCATGATGGCGCATTTGAACAAAAGTCAAAAGTACGTTTTTGAATGTGATGAAAAAATGTACGTTTTCAATTTCGAATTATGAAAAGTATTAACTATTTTTTTATTTCTAGGTGGTAATCTTCATGTGCAAAGCTTGTTGGATGGTAATTTCTTATGTGCCAATGAAAATATTTCAGGCAGAACGTAGAACATATTGCACTTTTCACTCTCAATGAATAAACGAACAAAGCAAGTGTAAAAAACTTTTAGCATCAAACATAACCCAACTTTTTCCTTAAAAATGTTCAAAGAAGTTAAATGTAAAAAGTGTAGGAGAACGTTACTCACTTCAGAACAAACGGAAAATCTACTGAACGCACACAATGAGCCTCTCACCGAAATTTCCGATATTTGTGAAACGGTAAACGTGGAAAGTAATGTCTTTCTGAATGAAGAACATCTGCCCGACTGGATTACTCTCAGAATCGAAGCTTCCGAATGGTCGAGAGGAAGAATCAACTGCCCGCATTGCGATTCGAGGATAGGAGCATTCGATTATGTTTCTGGGCAGAAATGCAATTGCTCTAATAACGTATTACCACCTATACATATTATAAAGAGCAAGGTGGATTTAATCCGATCGACTTTAACGTGAGCAATGAAATAATTATTTCCATGGAAGAACTGAGCAGGGAGATCAGATATGTAGAACCGTCTGGAGTAATTGACTTAACATTTTCCTCAATTTTATGCAAAACTGTGATAAAATAAACTTGTAATTTCAATTATTTCAATGCTTGAATGGGAGTAAGATTTTTGTAATAGTGTATGCGGAAAGGCTTGTATGCACTCATGATTTTAAATTGAATAAAAGAATTTTTTTATTCGGATAGCGAGATATTACATAAATACCAAGTTTAATAATGCAAACACTTTTACCTAACAAAACTGATAGAGTAAATATCAATCGCAATCCTCAAGAGCAAACTGAAATTAAAAATCCACTACAAAAACTGCTCGATACGGCCCCCTTCTCTCTCAATACAATTTCGAAGTCTGCGAAGACACCCCCTCTCTCTTATAGAAACCTAATTAAACTGGCTAAGAACAACTAGGCCGTAGAAAGGGTGGAACTATCAAAAAATAAACCCAGAGAGAAATGGGCCATAATAAATGAATTACGGGGAAAATCAAATATATTGCCAGTAGAGATAAAAATCGAACCAATTACATTACATTATTTCTAATGCAGTATTGCCAAAAATATGAGACAAGCTTTTATCTCAACGTGATCCCGTGAGCTATCTGGAAAAAATCCACTGTAATTCTAATATCACGTTAACCCCTGCAAATATCCATGAAATCAAGGAAACACTAAATGATTTAAAAAAAGATAAGGCAGCGGGATTATATGGTATAACTAAGAGTCTTTTAGAAAATTTACCCTCGAAAGTGTTATCTATTTTAGCAGATGTTTATTCACAAAGGAGGTGATAATCCCTCTAACTTCAGACCAATCTGGCTACTGTCTACTATCTCGAAAGTTGAAAAACTAGTAAAAACAAGATTGCAATTCCTGTCGAATGAAAACATTTTGAACAAATGCCAATTCGGTCTCCCAAAGTTAAAAAAATTCTAATGATGCGATTTTCTCATTCTTAGAAAAGGTTTATATGAATTTGAATGAAGGAGAATGCATTGCAGCAGCCTTCTGCGATTTCCCAAAAGCCGTTGACTGTGTAAATCACGGAATACTGCTGCCAAAAATGCATTGCTATGGCATAAGAGGTACATGTCTCAACTGGTTCAGATCATACCTGGAGAATAGAACACAGATGGTGAAAGTTGGTTACACATACTCCAACCCCCCCGGACATATTCTGTGGAATGCCTCAGGGACCTGTTCTGGGACCGATTCTATTCCTACTATACCTGAATGACCTACCTACAATCAATATTGAAGGAGACTACTTTATTTGCACATTGGAAAAGACACTAAAGTCCTGAAGCAAATAGTTTGCTCAGGTCTGGCAGAGGTCAAGGAATGGTCTGTTTCAATGCAGACAAAACGAAAATTGTTCATTTCAAATTTATTAGTGACAATTTGTTAATAGATGGACATAGGGTCGGAGAAACACAATGCACTAGATTCCTTGGTTTGTACATTGATAATAAATTAAAATTCCACGAACATATCCCAGATTTATGTAAGAAGCTCGCTTCAGGTTCATTTGCTGTGAGAATTGATTCGAATGAACTTGACATATCCTCAGCAAGGCTAACTTACTTTGCACTAGTAAAGTTCCATATATGATATGGCATTGCTTTTTGGGGATTCCGTAGCCATCAACTCGTGTATCAAGTCGTTGTGCTACAGAAAAGATCCCTGAGGTATCTTTGTAGGGCTAGCTACGGATATAACTGTAGGCCTCTTTTTATCCAACACAAAATCCTAACTGTGGTCAGCATATTTATTCTCGAGGTGGTATGCCTAATCCATAAAAGACATAGTACCAATTCAGCAGAACAGCTTACCAAACAGAACAAAGATATTCGTTTACCTGTACCAAAATGAACCTTGACAAAATCTTTCATTCTTGTCTAATCAATCAATCATGTAGGGTTAGTTCGCCTCCACGTGGTGCACCCTGGGTAACGCTAAATGAACTAATACAAGAGGCGCCAGACAATCTTTAGATCTCCTGGCAAGAGAATCACAGGCGCAACAAAAGATGACACCATCAATAAATGGTTCTTCTAAGGACCAATTGACAAAGGAGCTCGGACCTAGTATACGAGTTTGCCACCTCAACATAGAAGGCATAAGCAGAGCAAAATGCCAATTTCTGCACAGATTTTTAAAAGAAAACGCTGTTGACCTGGTCGCAATTCAGGAAACGCACACTGAAAATGAAGCTCAACTGGGCTCAAGAGGAAAGATCACAGGTTTTGACCTATTGGGCGCTACCTATGACAGAGCCTATGGTGTGGCAACCTACGTAAGCACAAAAATAGAAAATGCATCCCTGCTTTCCACCTCCACTGAAAATAACATCCATGAGGTAACCGTAAAAATTGGCGATATCACAATAGCTAACATTTACAAACCACCAGCTCTCACCTGGCCCGCCCATGTACTCAACCTCTACGAGCACCCAGCCATATACGTAGGGGATTTTAACAGCCACCATGAGATGCGGAAGTACAGTGACAATGACATAAATGGTACGTCCCTTTTGGAATGGTCAGAGGAACACGGTACCCTATTCGACGCCAAAGACAGAGGCACTTTCCGATCTGCACCTGGAGGAGGGAATATAACCCCGACATTTGTTTTGTCACCACTGACAACAGAGGCCAACCTTTACCAGCATCAAGAAAGGTCATGCCCGACTTCCCTCATAGCCAACACCGCCCTATTTTGATTAAAATTGGCATTAGCATCCCAGTCATAAAATCGTTCCCACGCCCCTGGTTTCGATGGCATCCATGCTGAATTCCTAAAGCATAGCGGCAAATTTACTAAACAATGGCTTGCAAAATTTTTCTCAGACATCCTCAAGACGGGCAATGTACCGTATCAACTTAAGAGGGCAAAAATCGTCGCTTTTTTAAAACCAGGGAAAGCAAATGACACACCAAAAAACTATCGTCCAATTGCCCTCCTAAGCATGACCTACAAACTTTTTGAAAGACTGCTATATAACAGGATTGGTCCAACAATACTGCAACATATACCTGTGGAACAAGCAGGATTTCGTCCGGACCGCAGCTGCACAGACCAAGTACTCGCACTAACTAACTATGTGGAAACAGGCTTTCAAAAGCAACTAAAAATATCTATTGCTTTCAAAGACCTGTCAGCGGCATACGACACTGTGTGGCGACAAGGAGTTATATATAAATTAATGCGAGCTATCCCATGCAGAAAGACGGCTGATGTTATCAATGCCATACTATCCAATAGATAGTCATCATGGGCGACAAGACCAGTACAAAAATGAAACTGAATAATGGCCTTCCACAAGGATCGGTGCTTGCTCCCCTGCTCTTTAGTCTTTACCTAGCAGACACGCCCGAAACTACATCAAAGAAGTTCGACTCCGCAGATGGCTGGGCGCTCGCTACAAGCCACAAGGAGTTTAAGATAACTGAGCAAATTCTAACAAATGACTTGGCTACCCTTGGGAGATATTTTCGCGACTGGAGATTGCAGCCAGTGCCGCAAAGACGGGGAAGTATCGTGCTTCCACCTAAACAACAGGATGGCCAACTACCAACTTAAAATCAACTTTGAAAGCAGACTTCTCAGTCACAATATGCACCCAAAATATTTGGGTGTCATACTCGACAGAACGCTAAGCTTCAAAGAACACCTTATGAAGACAGCTGCAAATTCAGAACCCGAAATAATATCCTGCAAAAGCTATGCGTAACCACACGGGGTTCCACAGCGCCCACACTCAGATCGACAGCACTGGGCTTAGTGTGCCCCGTCGCGGAATACTGTGTGGATCAACAGCCCACACACCAAACGTGTTGGGCAGGTGGGCAAAAATACCTCAAACACCTGGTAGAGGACTGCCCAATTAGTTCCTACAGTGGCAACCCATCCGATTTCCTGATTGCGACAAGAGAGTCAATATAATATATTTGTAACCTTAATGTCTGTTTGTGAAATTTTACTATTTCTTTTCTTTTTTAATCGACGAAACCAAAAAGGAGGAGGTTCTCTATTCGACACGTATTATTTTTTTTAATGTATGATCACGCACAACTTTTTACGGAGCGGTTCGATTCCGATGATTCTTTTTTCATTGGATAGGGTGTACTTCGAAGGTGGTCCCATTCCAATTTGAACATCAAAATCCATCTCTAAGGGTAGCAAAATGAAGGATCGTTCACCCTCTGAATTTTGGTCCGTTAACCGATTCTATCAAGCATAACTTTGTAGTGGGTTTTCCGATTTGGATGTTTTTTTTTTTTTAGAAAGGGTATACCTCATAGTTGATCATATTCCAATTTGAAATGAATTGATCCACCCCTTTGGGTAGAAAAATAGGGGATGATTGATTTTTCACTTGTGAACTTTGGCACACATATCTAGTTGACATTGACAGACCCTCCTACATCCGTCAAAATGATTACATTCTATGAAAGGATGGAATTATATTTCTTTTCTTTTTGTTATACACTTACCTGTGATGTAGCCATACGCTAAATAAAAAAATAAATAATCATGTGGCTTGGTGAGTGAAGTTAATTTTTACTTTCATTTGAAAAACTAGGCATAACACCAATAAAGTTTTCCAAATGTTTTATATCATAACACTTTTGTTGCTGTTAAGAAACAGGAATTCGATCATATTTCCAATGTTTCTTTTGGTAATAGGCAATAAAGGTGTTCCAAAATTATTTTAAAGTTTCAGTGTACACAAAAATATTTTTGAAATGGTTATTTGTGCCAGCTTTAACATATTTTTCGTTAATTCAAAACCGAGAAGAGAAACTGCCTCATATATTCAGGATGATCATCAACATAAACAAATAGTATTAAATAAATAACAGTAAACTCGTATATTAAAAAGAGTACAAAAAATGCATCTGGTATAATATAATAATATACAAAAATATATAAACCTTCCACCAAATACACGAACTAATATCATATCGATAAAAATATCTTAAAACATATAATATATTGAGCACATCTTTTTGGTGTTATTGTTGATAATTTAACTAGACATCTCATTTGTATCATGATTATTAATAAGTCTAATTTTACCTAGTGATATCCCTTTTGATATGTGAATAAAAACAAACTCCTGAATTTCGTAAAAATTATCCGAAAATAATAAAAACTTAGACACGGATTTTTACCAAAGTTCAAGTCAGCTCTGGATAGTATAAAAAATTAAACTATCTTAGTAATAAAAAAACCGATAACTTGTAACATCACAGCAATATCCGCAAATATAAAATAATCACTTAGAAACATTCTAAAAAATGAAAAGTAAAAATTCATCTGAAGAAAGTTGAACGGATATGTTGACTTACTTTTCAACTTTGAGCCCCATCACCAGTGACAAAAATCACGCAAATACGGGGCATATGTAACAAAACTAAACACCTTATTCTCAATCGGAAAAAGTAGATACCATTTAAAAAAAGTTATTTTTGTACCATGTCATGAGAAGATGTCAAATGAAAAATATTCATCCATTCCTATATTAAGTACATCATATATCAACGAAAAAATAAAACAAAGAAAAAACTTTCAGATCTTGAACGAAACCTACACTTTTGGCATTCCGCATTTTGATTTCAAATGGTTGTAAATAAGTAAGTAATAATCGAATTTGTAATCGCGAGATTCTACAACTAGTAAAAACAATTGCTAACAGACGAAACCGTTAACCCATTTTACTGCTGCTTACAGCCGCCATCTTTATTCTTCTTTTTCTGTTTCTTCTCCAGAGACGACGTTCTTCTTTGTCCTTGAATCGGCATGTACGGTGGTACCGGACTGTCATCGTCTTGCTCAGCTGGAATTCATTGATAACCTCAAACTTTTGCCTGATTTCAAAACATTCGACAAAAAATATTTAGGAATTGGGCGTTATTTTTATCTACCTGTTTTGTTACCTACAGCACTTGGTTTCTACTAATGGGTTATTGGTCTAGACATACGATCCGTGGTCCTCAAAATTTTCATTAAAAAAGGTGGGTGGGAGTTTTTTATTGTCAACCACCATACTTTGTTACGATATTGAATTATGCACCCGGCATTCCTAGTCAAAATGCTAAAAGGGCCCTAAACTCTGTGCAAATAAAATCCTAACTGATCAGAGAATGCATGATGGATCTATGCAAAATAGCAAAACCCCAAGGACACGGAGGCATATCAGGCAACGAAGAAGACCAATTAGCAAGACTCAACTATTCGGGGAAAGCATGACGGATCTACGCGAAATGGCAAAACACTTCAAGGTCACGGAAGTGCATCAGCCAACGAAGAAGACAAACTAGCAACACTCCACTATTCGGGGAAAGCATGCTGGATCTATGCGAAATGGCAAAACACTTCAAGGTCACGGAGGTACATCAGCCAACGAAGAAGACGAACTAGCAAGACTCAATTATTGGAGGAATACACGATGGATCTATGCGAAATGGCAAAAAACTTCAAGGTCACGGAGGCACATCAGGCAAACGAAGGAGAAGCCCAACTAGCAAGACACAACTATTGGGGGAATGCACGATGGATCTATGCGAAATGGCAAAACACTTCAAGGTTACGGAAGCACATCAGGCAAAACAAGCATTTGAAACGTCACTCACAGGTCCACAACGCTGTTTGGAATAAGCGGAACCCGATGTGGAAACCGGGTGGTAAAAAATACACCAGCAGCATTGCGATCAAATTACAAGGCACACTCTCACAGCAAATTAATGGTAGGAGAACCAAACCATTGAACTTGCACAATAACTGGTCTGCAAAAAGGACACATCTGAACAGCACGGGAGTACACAGAAATACCATGGAATGCAGACTTTATGGTGAGAAGGAGAAAACAATATCCCACGGTGACTTTGAGTTGTACCAGGGATCAGACAACCAACTGATAAATAAACCTTGAGTTGCAAATTTTGTGGTGAGGGGGAGAACACGGCCTGTCACATAATTTTTTATTACGACTGGAGATCAAGCGAAGTAATATTCGGGTGCAAATCGGCCCACAAAATGGACTAACCAACTGAACAGGATTCTGACCCTCGGAAGAGGAACAAACCCACGCAGGTCCCAGTGCTCTTCTTGGTCATCGCCCAATAACCAATCATATCCATATAATAATTCGAGGGTCCTCGCTAAATGATGACGATTACTTTGACGTCATTGCACATATAAGTACTACTGTGGTTCGACAATCCTGTTTGGTTTCATGGCTACAGCCAGTCCATCAAGACTATCCTTCGCTAAGTGATAACAAAATGAAGGGTCCACTGCAATAATGACGAATGTCCTTTTTTCTTTGTTTTGAGATAATTGGGTTTTAATTTTATAAATGGTGATGGAGATTTATCATTATTGCTGTAAACACTTGTGACACTGAGCGTTTTAGCCGTGTATCCAATTATTAAAGACGTATTTATCGCGGGACTGTAAGCGATACTGCTGAGTTTGTAAACGATATTACTAATAGTCTAGTTAACAAGTGCTTTTTAGGTCAAAAATTTTTCGCATTCTCCGAAAATTATGATTGAGGTGTCATTCGATTCGGAATGGCATGTAGATATTTTTTGAGAAAATGCTAAGGCCGCTCGCAAAAATTACAATAGTTATAATCAATTAAGTGAAAAAAAAGGGGGGTTTGGTTTTTCGCCAATATCTCAAAAACAATTCGAGATGATTCAAATTTGAAAAAAGAGCAAAAAAGGAGGAAATTTCCTGAGAAAAAGTTTCAACTCCCGGAACTGTAGGACCACTATATATAATTTTCCCAGAGGGTTGAAAATACGCCCGAAAACGGGTACTCCGGCTTGCGCAAGCCACGTCCCCTTTAATGAATAAATATTATTTAAACTTATTAAATATGAAAATTAAAAATTGAAAAAATTCAGGCGCCTGCAGGATAGATCAATGAACAATAATCCGTAGTCCACAAATTTTTATCGCGATTTTTCAATAAGTTATCCATTAGTTAATTAACAATTTTTTGTAGCACGAACATTAACATTGCAAGTGCGATAATTGTTAAACTATCAATCTGAGAATGTTTTCCTTTCGTGGAGCTATTTTTCGTTAGAAAAATTGGAAAATTGTTAATTTTCGTTTTGTTATTAACAATTTACTAAGGTGAAAAATGATAAAGCTTCATTAAACATTGAAAAAAACTTTTTTTTTATAATATTATTATTGATCCGTTTTCTTATGATCAGAAACTACTTAAAAATGATTTTTAATAATTTTTATCTCCTATTGTTTAAAAAATTGTTATAAACAAATGCGTTGTTTTGAGATAATTAAAAAAAAACATAATTTTATAATAATATGATTTTTCAAAAAAAACCGTTTCCTAAAAAAAGAATTTTATTGCTTGAAAACGCATTTGTTAAATAACATTTTTTTTACCATTTGTTATAAAAATTAAGGAACCATTTTTTTTAATCATTGGTCTTCGATATTAAAAAAAAAAGTTTATTATTAAAATTTTTATTGTTTATTTAATAAACAATTTGTTATAAACAAATAAATTATCTCTTTGTATTTTTTTTCTTTCTCTACTCAAAGAAATAAAAACAACCATGTATTATTCTTAGAAAAAAAAATATTTCTCATTGAACTTAAAATTTTCTGTTCTCTTTCATTTCACCGCTCTGACCTGGTTTTTTTTTTAATTATATTATAACTTTTTACAAGGAAAAAATTCAAGACTTATTTATTCTTTATTGATTAAACAACAAATTAAGCCAAAACTATTTTCTACTTTTGTCTAAATATCTTATAAACAAATATAACTATGACCATACAACTTATGTAACTTTTTATCTAACGTATATTTATCAACAATTTTAGCTTATAAATTTTAGTTTTACTCGGTAATTTTTTAAATTATGAATAAAAATAAGTTTGAAAAAAAACCAATTAATTCCAACTAAAAATTAATTAGAAATGTTATTTAATTCAAGTACGTTTATTTATAAAATATTGTAGAATTTTTTTTTTCTGAAAGATTATTTGTATAAACAAATGGTATAAATTAAATAAATAATTGAGTAAGAGCTTCAAATTTGGGCTTAATTAGTTGTTTAATTAATAAAGAATGAATAAGTCTTAGATTTTTTCCTTGTATCTCCATTAGTTAAAAAGTTATAATAAAATTAAACATAAAAAACCAGGTCAGAGTGGTGAAATGAAAGAGAACAGAAAATTTAAAGTTCAATAAAAAATATAAATTTTTTTTTTTTCTAAAAATAATACATGGTTGTTTTTGTTTTTTTGAGTAGAACAAGAAAAAAAATACAAAGAGATAATTCATTTGTTTATAACAAATTGTTTATTAAATAAACAATGAAAATTTAAATAATAAATGGATTTAAAAAAAAATGGTTCCTTAATTTTCATAACAAGTGGTAAAAAAATGTTATTTTAACAAATGCGTTTTTAAAACAATGACATTTTTTTTTAAAAATCATAATTATCATCAAAGATTAGGTTATAATTTTTTTTTAAATTATCTCTAAACAACGCATTTGTTTATAACAATTTTTTGAACAATAGGAGATAAAAATTATTAAAAATCATTTTTAATTAGCTTCTGATCATAAGAAAAAGGATCAATAATAATATTATAAAAAAAAGTTTTTTTCAATGTTTAATGAAGCTTTATAATTTTTCACCTCAGTAAATTGTTAATAACAAAACGAAAATTCACAATTTTTCAATTTTTCTAAAGGGAATCTATTCTTAGACCTTTGAAAAATAGCTCCACGTAAGGAAAACATTCTCAGATTAATAGTTTAACAATTATCGCATTTGCAATGTTAATGTTCGTGCTACAAAAAATGTTAATTAACTAATGGATAACTTATTGAAAAATCGCGATAAAAATTTGTGGACCACGGATTATTGTTCATTGATCTATCCTGCAGGCGCCTGAATTTTTTCAATTTTTAATTTTCATATTTAATAAGTTTAAATAATATTTATTCATTAAAGGTCCGAAGGGGACGTGGCTTGCTCAAGCCGGAGTACCCGTTTTCGGGCGAATTTTCAACCCTCTGGGAAAATTATAAATATTGGTCCTACAGTTCCGGGAAATAGAACTTTTTCTCAGGAAATTTCCTCTCCTTTTTGCATATTTTCTCAAATTTGAATTATCTCGAATAGTTTTTGAGATATTGGCGAAAAACCAAACCCCCTTTTTTTTCACTTAATTGTTTATACCTATTGCAATTTTTGCGAGCGGCCTTAGCATTTTCTCAAAAAATATCTACATACCATTCCGAATCGAATGACACCTCAATAATAATTTTCGGAGAATGCGAAAAAATTTTGACCTAAAAAGCACTTGTTAACTAGACTATAAGTCCGAATGCCGTACTTACTTAGAATGGAAATAACTTTGGACATTCATCATTATTGCAGTGGACCCTTCATATTGTGAATTCCCCAACAATCATTGGAGCCAGAATCATTGCGATAGGGTGCTTGTAAAAAATACCAGAACAAATATATTAGTTTCGTTACCTATGTCAGGAGGAGGAAGTATCCCCGGACTGCTGCTGGAAGTGCTGGTAGTCACAGTGCTGGAGGCAGTGTCGTAGCTTGACGACCCGCGGTATCCCCTGCGGGAATAGGTGGGATCTATCGCCATGGCAATGTTGGTGAGCTGCGTAGGGGATGTAGTGGATGGTCCACTGCTGACGGTTTCGCACACGTCTGGGTCGGGATAACGGGGTTTGTTGATACGGGTCAGGGGCGACCTGTAACAAGAACATGAGATAAAGTATGATTCTAATAGATGGATAGATATATTCGCGTTTTTGTCATTAGATACAATGTGTCGCTTCGTCCTTATAATTTTGCGGTTTATGTGAAGTTATCCACACTTTCCCATCCACAGTTTCTGACGAGTGGACTGTCGAAAACGGGATAGAGTTAAATTTGTGTGCGGCGTTGCCAGACTTCCGGGTAATTCCCACTCACGCTTTTTACACGTTTTTCAGGATATCTCATTCATAAATGCACAATCCTTGGTATTATTTTTGTTCACTGATATGCGCTCAATCATCTTATCAATACGTATAAGGTATCAAAACAATTTAGAATGCTTTTTAGACGTTTTCTTCCACACATTTCCCCTTAATAATGAATCTTTCATGAAAAACATTGTATGTATTCAATACATACAGGGAGTAAAAAAATTTGTAGAGCTCTAGGAGAATGAAGAAAGAATAAAAATAATCATTTTTTCATAAATTTCTCGGTATATCTCCGTTATTACTGCATGATCGTTGATAATTTTTTCACCAAAATGTTCGTAATGATGTTTTCTACCCATACATGGTGTCAAATCAATTTTTAGTGCCGTGGGAAAAAAAGTAGCAGTTGATATAATATGGTATATTTTCAACTATTTTGGTTGTTGAACTGTTTTTTCCCCTACGGCACTACAAATTGTTTTGACACCCTGTATATATCGGAAATATCATCGTGAGTATTTCCTTGAAAGAATCATCAACGATCGTGCAGAAATAACGGAGATATATAAAAAAATGTATAAACAATTAGATTTTTTTATTTGTAACTTTTTTTCCTACGGCACAACAAATTGATTTGACACCCTGTATGGATAGAAAACATTATTACGAACATTTTGGTGAAAAAATTATCAACGATCATGCAGTAATAACGGAGATATTCGAAATTTGGAAACTGTGGCTGGAACTGTTTTTTCCCCTACGGCACTACAAATTGTTTTGACACCCTGTATATATCGGAAATATTATCGTGAGTATTTCTTTGAAAGATTCATCAACGATCATGCAGAAATAACGGAGATATATAAAAAATTAGATTTTTTTATTTGTTACTTTTTTTCCTACGGCACTACAAATTGATTTGACACCCTGTATGGGTAGAAAACATCATTACGAACATTTTGGTGGAAAAATTATCAACGATCATGCAGTAATAACGGAGATATTCGAATATTTGGAAACTGTGGCTGGAACTGTTTTTTCCCCTACGGCACTACAAATTGTTTTGACACCCTGTATATATCGGAAATATTATCGTGAGTATTTCTTTGAAAGATTCATCAACGATCATGCAGAAATAACGGAGGTATATAAATTTTTTTATAAAAAATTAGATTTTTTTATTTGTTACTTTTTTTCCTACGGCACTACAAATCGATTTGATACACTGTATGGGTGGAAAACATTATTATGAACATTTTGGTGAAAAAATTATCAACGATCATGCAGTAATAACGGAGATATTCGAATATTTGGAAACTGTGGCTGGAACTGTTTTTTCCCGTACGGCACTACAAATTGTTTTGACACCCTGTATATATCGGAAATATCATCGTGAGTATTTACTTGAGAGAATCATCAACGATCATGCAGAAATAACGGAGATATATAAAAAAATGTATAAAAAATTAGATTTTTTTATTTGTTACTTTTTTTCCTACGGCACTACAAATTGATTTGACACCCTGTTTGGGTAGAAAACATTATTACGAACATTTTGGTGAAAAAATTATCAACGATCATGCAGTAATAACGGAGATATTCGAAAAAATGTATAAACAATTAGATTTTTTTATTTGTTACTTTTTTCCTACGGCACTACAAATTGATTTGACACCCTGTATGGGTAGAAAACATCATTACGAACATTTTGGTGAAAAAAAATTATCAACGATCATGCAGTAATAACGGAGATATACCGAGAAATTTATGAAAAAAGGATTATTTTTATTCTTTCTTCATTTTCCTAGAGCTCTACAAATTATTTTTACTCCCTGTATGTATTGAATACATACAATGTTTTTCATGAAAGATTCATTATTAAGGGGAAATGTGTGGAAGAAAACGTCTAAAAAGCATTCTAAATTGTTTTGATACCTTATACGTATTGATAAGATGATTGAGCGCATATCAGTGAACAAAAATAATACCAAGGATTGTGCATTTATGAATGAGATATCCTGAAAAACGTGTAAAAAGCATGAGTGGGAATTACCCGGAAGTCTGGCAACGCCGCTCACAAATTTCACTCTATCCCGTTTTCGACAGTCCACTCGTCAGAAACTGTGGATGGGAAAGTGTGGATAACTTCACATAAACAATTTTGCGTTCCATTTATAATGCAAATGAAATAATAAAGAGTGCACATAACAAACTATTAAGAAGAAACGAAAATGTCGAACATGATCAATTGAGTTGCAAAAACATTTTTCCATAAGGAATTATCTCAATTCAGTGTTTTGAACGAATTAGGCAGCGAGTTATAGAGGTGAATACCAGCCCATCGTCCAACTTAATCTTTTCACGGTATAATAATAACCATTTTATCATTTATTCAAAAATTATATTATAGGGCCGGTCTAGGTATACGGCCACCCTAGGCGAAAAATATTTTGGCGCCCCCTCTCGCACCTCATAATTATTTTAACCCCTTGATTTTCTGCGGATGAGGCAATGACGGTTCTTGAACGATTTTTGGCCGATGAAAAAAATAAAGCCCGTCTGATTTCGATACGGTCAAAAAAATCGAATAGGCTGCTTTACTGTTATGAAGATGTCTTGATTGTCAACATAGTCTACTCGACAAGTTGAAAAGGGTCTAAAATAGAGATACTGCTCTTAAAATTATGTGTGATAGCTCATTGGATCCAGAATAACGTCTAGAAAAATGTTCCGAAAGCGAGTATTAGCACATAAAAAATTGCAAAAGTTATAAACAATTGAAGTAGAAATAAAAATGGCATTTCGTTTTTTGCCAATATTTCATGAACTACTGATATTTAAGAAATTTCAAAAAAAGAATCTGAAAGAGGAGGAAATTTCCAATGAAAAGTTTTCAGCTCCCGGAACTCTATCTCCATTATTTATAATTTTAATTTAACGCTGAAAATGGGTCTCCGAGCGACATTTTTAGGTTGCGCGCGCGGCGTCAAAAGCGAGTACGACACATTAATTAATTTATTTAAGGTATTATATATGTTTTTTTAAATTTGAAAGAATCATGTTGTATTCGGAACACTATGAATAATTAATTCCCGTTGGTAATTTTACTTAATGTTGATTTTTCAACAAGTTAAACGATTGTTAACTAACAAAATTTTCTCGAACTTCTGTCTTAATTGTAAATGAAAAAAAATGTTTAAATAATTGTTGTAAAAATTGTTCGCTCCGTAGAGCCTTTCTTATATACATACTCAACAAGATCAGGCCAGAAAAGTTAAAAAAATATTCATACTTTGTTTATAATAATTTTTGTACTTGAACAAAAACTAAAAAATTCAAATAATGTTGTTTAAAAATTTTTTTTCTCAATCATCATATTATCTTTTTTTTATTAATACAAGATATGAATTGATTTGCAAAAAAAAAATCTCGCCATTTGTTGATAATTTTTTTTTAAACAAATTGATTATTTCAATATTTTTGAAAAAAATTTTTTCACCACATCATTATATTACAAATATTATGATTTTTTTAAAATTAATAACACTTTAATTGTTTTTTAATCGTTTTTTATTTATTGTTTAAATACTAGTTAAGAATTTTTTTTTCTAAAATCATAGATTGACAGTCTCTATAAAAATAACAAAACTATTTTTTATCACATCCATTGTTTTTTCTACCAATTTGTTATAAATGAATTTTTAACTTTAATAGATGTTTTTTCTGAAACTTCCAAAATTTACAGAAACAACCATATATAACAAAGTATAGAAAAAAAAATATTCCAATTTTTTATTGTACTTTGGGAATTGGAATTGGAAAAAATTGGGATTTTTTTTTTTATATTTTTTGTATATGGTTGTTTTTTAAATTTGGAATTTCAAAAAAAATTAAAAATTAAAAATTTTTTAAAAATTGGTAAGTTAATAAACAATGGAATTGTTGATACAAAAAAATTTTTTTTTGTTACTTCATAGAGGACTGTTAATTATGATTTTTAGAAAAAAAAAATTTCAACTAATTATTTAAACAATAGAAATATAAAAAAAACGATTATAAACAATTAAAAATTGTTATTGAGGAAAACATTTTTTTTTCAAAAATCATAAAATTTGTAATATAATGAAGTTGTGAAAAAATGTTTTCAAAAATATTGAAATAATCAATTTGTTTATAAAAAATTGATCAACAAATGCAGGAAAATTTTTTTTTGCAAATCAATGTATATCTTGTATTGATAAAAAAACGATAAACAACATTACTTGGATTTTTTAGTTTTTGTTCAAGTACAAAAATTATTATAAACAAAGTATGAATATTTTTTTAACTTTTATGGCGTGATCTTGTTGGGTATGTATATGAGAAAGGCTCTACAAAGCGAAAAATTTTTAGGACAATTATTTAAAAAAAAAATTCATTTACAATTAAGACAGAAGTTCGAGAAAATTTTGTTAGTTAACAATCGTTTAACTTGTTGAAAAATAAACTTTTAGTAAAATTTCCAACGGAAATAAATTATTTATAGTGTTCCTAATACACCATAACCTTATTGAGCGGCTAATAAAGTTATCACCCGATATATTCGTCGTCGAATGAGAGCGGATTCGGAATCTCAATTACTACTCAGAAAAGGAAAGCACTTACAAATTATAACAGTATATTAATTAATTAATGATTACATAAATAGTAATAATTTCCATAATCATGTTGCAGTAAACTTATTCTAAATCAATAATAATTCTCAAAGAAATAAATTTCAATTGCTTTTCAATCATTCTCCAAATCCTTACCAATATTATGAAATGCCTTAACTACATCAATATCTCATTTCTTTTGCTCCATAGTGAGCGAATGTTTCAAAGAATACACATTAATTTCACCAATGTATAGATATATATATATATATATATATATATATATATATATATATATATATATATATATATATATTTATATATATATATATATATATAAGAAAATAATAATAAAAATTGAGCCAAATAAATATAAATACAATAGAAATGGCTTACCCAAAACTAGAACTTGCCTGTCACCAGATAATATTTTAAACGGAATTATCAAAAGAGAATACTGTCGGGACTTTTTCCAAGCCCACAACACATTTTCTAATATCGAGAATAGCCATGATCATTATTGGCTACTCGAACCCCATTTAACTTTAACAACCCTGAATTGTTCCCCTTAGTGCGGCTGCAAGAATAGAGGTGAAGTCAATTAGGTAAGAGACACATTTATAAAAATATAGATTTATTAAAATGAATGAACAATAGGAAAAACACAGTACTTACATTATCATATCCATTTCTGGTGCCATTGGGAGAAGTGTCATCCGGCCGATTATTTTCATGTTTACTCGATTAAAACTCGGATCAACTCACTGTTCTATTCTTCTCAATTATTAGCAAAACCGACAATCAATGCCCCTCTCCACAGGTCATTCCTTCCGAAAATCTCTTGATCAGCATTATTTGCTGATCGAAGTTCATAATGTAATTCAACACCTCAGTTCCTGCTATTTCTCTCTGCACTGTTCTATACAGGGTATTGATTTAATTATGAGATACAAACGAAAGTGCAGAACAGGAACTGAAAATGCCCCTTTGTGGCCTTTAGGAGAGGAAACATTTAAATTTTGATTTATTAAACTTATGCTTCATGACACTTCCCCGGCTCCGAAAAAGCTGGGCCCAGCTTAGAATCTATACCAGAAATCATAAAAATAATAAAAAAAAATATATATTTAAAGTAATTTGAATAGGTCTCCATTGACCTGAATTACAATCTATGTGTAATAAAATGAAATCGAAGATTAAAATAACTAATCACAACAATGTTACGTTGTTGGAATAAAAATTAAAAATGTTAGGAAATAGTAAAAAAATAAATAAAACAAAAGTCAAATAAAACGATTACACCCAAAAAAAATAAAATAAATGGTCAATATGTGATATACAGTATTATACTTAAATTAAAGGAATCTGAATAAAGTACTTTATAGTTTGTATTGTCTATTCGAAGTCTCTATAATGTTCTCAACCACTAGCACTTTTTATGTTCTGTTCTATACAACACTTGAATTGTCTTAGTCCGCACTGTCACGAAAAGTTCTTGGAATCTCCCTGCTGTTACCCTTGTTTTGGGGCCTGTTGTCTCAGAAGGCGACATGGACCCAGGGTGTTACAGGTTTCGACCATTCAGTTTGGCTATCCTATGGAAGAGGGCTAGATGAACGTTTTCGATTTTTCATCGATTGTGGATTTGTGACGATTCATCTAACCTTGACAACTGTCAAGATGGCTGGCTGGATACTGGAAGTTCGTTGTTTGTGTATCTGTGATGTGCCTCCTATTCTCATGTAATTAATACGTTGACTTTTGGGAAAACAGACGGGCTGCTTTTCAGTGTTCTTTTGCACCTTCCACACATTTGTAGGTGTGTATGACTGAGGTAGGTGTACTTTATTTCCCAAGGATAGGCACTATGAGTTGGTAAAATTGCTGTTGTCACCAATTTTGGTATGGGCTGCTGCTAATATAATTTTTCATTCCATAGGTTGTGAAAGCCTCCTATTTCTCGTCCAGTGGCTTGCTTACATCAAGAACTGAATGGGGTGTCCTGGTCAGGTTCACTTGCAACATGGATTTTGGCTGGGGTATCATCCAGGGAGATTTACTGCATTCCTGTACCAGTGCCTCATGTTCGTGTTGTGTGGTTTTTGTCTCAATCATGCAACAAAAAAAAAAAACGGCAGTAAAGTCCTTTTTATTACAATTTTTCACTATAATGTGACATATAACCTAACTAATGTTCCTATCATATAACAAACCCAAAATGAATTGTATGATATACAAATGTTATAATTACAATTCGATTTAACATATACTCTTATATTCAACTATGCCTACTACTTCATATATATTCATTTTACATGAACTACATTATACAGAAATGGGTAAATTAGTATTGATACATCTATTGACACCCCCTTTTATGTAATTACTATATATATATGCTTGCTAATTGCAAAGACATTGACCATCGGCCTTTTAAAGTGTATTTTCCTATTATAAAAAATTTTGATACCCCCCATTTTACTAGTCTTTGGGCTTGACAAAGTTATGTGTACCCTCAAATTTTAATACGTATTTATATGTTTATTTCTTTCTTCTTATTCTGTGGTGAATGCTTATGCCCTTTTTGTTTCTTTTTTGTAAAATTTTTTATTATTTTTATTTTATTATATATATTTATTTTTTAAAATTATTTCTCACATTTTTCAAATATGTAAAATATATTTTTTTCCGGTAAGAGGGCTAATAGAGGTTCATTAATTTCTAGCGTATAATTTTTTGGTGTTTTTGTTTTTTTCATTAGGGATTGGGGTGTTTATTTGATTTGTATCATATTTAGATTTTTATCTAATCCAATATTTTTATTTTTTCCACAGTTCCTGTGTTTTCTCCAATTCAAGAAAGCTTTTAATAATACCAAAATTTCAAAAATACAATGTTAAAAAAATTAATTAGAAACCATTTGATGTTCTGTCTTCGACATTTGAAGCTGATATTTTGAAATGTCTACAAATATTCGAAATTAATTGTTTTCTCCTGAAGAAAAAAAAGTGCGTGACAAAAAAAACAAACCAAATGCCACTATCATCTTAAAAATTTCAAGTCGGCTAAGTTTGATATCTTCAATATGAATTCAATATTTTCCACTGGGGTAAAAAATACATATTCTAAGAGAATCTGGAAACACATTTCTAAAAATAAGATTTTATTGTTTTTGTTTTTTGTTTTTTTTTTGTTTTATTTATTTATCATTGCCTATATGTTTATTTATGAACAAAAGGCCTTCCAAAGCGTTTTTAATTATATTTATTATTTTTTATTTTTATATATTACTGTATCTATTCCTATTTCTCTTATTATTAGTAACTCTAATGTGATCTGTAAATATATATACTTCAGTGGAATCATATGTGTATTAAGAATCAATAATTACTTAGGATGGATATAACGTGCACTATCGTACCATGTCTTTCGTAGAATCGAAAAGGTATTTAATTCTGAGCTCTGTTTATTATTCGCGATATGTTTTCTTCACTTTGTACCTGGACACTGAAGTTAGTTTAATTTCCATTAGTAACAATTCGTTCTTGATTATACTTATTAACTTTTTCTACATATTTAAATATTGTCTGATTGACTTGAGTCCGAACTTAAATACATTTTATTTGACTTCTACTGATTTAAATTCGAATATCGAAGAGAAAGGATACTTGGAAATTGTTCCTCACCTACGTCAACGATTTGACAAGTATAAATATCGCAGGAAAATTCACACTATTTGCAGACGATACTACCATTTTTTGGCAATCGGACAATGCAAATGATTTAACTAAAATCGTATCCAAGGATTTGAAGAAAGTAAAGAGTTGGTGTGATTCAAATCGTCTTTGTCTAAAGATTTCGAAAACTAATATAGTAACTTTCAGATGTGAAATGTGAACTTGACAATATATCCATTGGGAAGGACATCATTGAGAACAAAAGTAGCTTAACATTTTTAGGAGTACATATCGATAGAAAACTAAAATTTGAAGACCATGTTTATGCCTTGTGTAACAAAGTGTCTTCTGGTTGTTATGCAGTCAGATTAGTCGCAAATGAACTTGGTTTAACAGCAGCTAAGACTGTTTATTTTTCTCTGGTGGAATCTCACCTGAGATATGGAATTTCATTTTGGGGCGTATGTAGTGGTTATCTACTACAAAATATTTTAATTTTGCAAAAACGAGCCGTAAGATATACGTGCAAATCGAAACGTAGAGACTCTTGTAGATTACTCTTTACCACTCATGGAAATCTAACAGTGATTTCTATCTTTATAATGGAAACAGTGTGTTTAATTAAAAAAATATGAACAAATTTCAATCCTCACCAACCCATTATGTGACAAGGCAATCCAACAACATTAAGTTGCCAATACTAATGACATCAGTCATAAAGGATTCCATTGTCTATAATGGTTGTAAAATGTTCAACCATTTGCCAAAGGATGTAACAGAAATAAAATCTTTACAATGCTTCAGGAAGGCTGTGAAATGTTTTTTAAGTGATAGACCATACTATAATACACAAGAGTTTTATAATGATAATTTTTAATAAACCAATCAATACTGTGATTTTAAATTTTATTTGGGGTATATTTCAGTGTGACATATATTTTATATGAATTTACTTTATGGGTTAAGACAAACTTGTTTATTTTTACCAGTATTTTGTACGATTTATATGTTTTTATATACAGAGTGGCCACTTTTTTAATGATATTGTATTGGTAACTTTTAAACCATAAGAGTTAGAAGGTCGGTCAAATGGAGAAAAAGTTGCATTCATAGAAGCATTGTCAAGCAGCTCAAACAAATCGAGATTATCAGGGCCGGTTATTGAGATATCATAAGAAAAGTAAATTCTGTCATTTTGATTTTTCTTTTTTTCCCACTTTATTTCGAATATTATCAAAAAATGTAACAGGAGTTTTTTATTCGACAGTAAATTATCCTCATTTTGACATAATCAGATTTTGTATCCAACGTTTCGTACGCTCTGGGCCACCCTCAACCTCATTTTTTTCAATACGGACCTGCATATTTTATGACACTTTTCGAAATAACCTTTAACGCTAAATTCAACGATATATCATACAATGCCATTCAAAGTTGATTTTCAGGTGATTTTGACCCTTATCAAAATTTCTTTGGGTCGGATCTGTATTACATTTAGGTACCTTTAGTATTAACAACATGCAATAAATTTCGATAAGAAAATCAACTTACTCATCTTCAACTGAATGGATCGTAACAGAATCAAAGCAAGAAACAAGTAATAATTATTTACAAATTTCAAGAGGTGAAAAACCTAACCTAACCTAATGAAAGAAAAATCAAATGATTATTCGAAAGTAAATGATGAACATTAATGAAGTAAGTGTTCGAAATGTCCACCATTTTGTAAAATGCACTTTGCGGTTCTGGAACCCATACTTCTTATACATTTGCTTATTTCGTCTCCTTGAATCCCTTCCAATACATTCTCAATCTTCTCGCGAAAAATCTCTATTGTCGGGTTTGTAGTATCATAAATTTTATTTTTGAGATATCCCCACAAATAAAAATCCAGCGGATTCAAATCTGGAGATCTGGCAGGCCATGCTACTGGACCTCTTGTTCCAATCCATGAATCGGGAAAAGTTCGATTTAGATAGTCTGTGACTATTCTTGAGTTGTGTGGACTACATCCGTCTTGTTGGAACCATGGACTATTACGCCGATACCGTATAGGAAGATCATCCAACATTTCTTCTATAATTTCTACATATTTTGCTCCAGTTAGGTTGCCGTCAATGAAATAGGGTCCCAGTAATTTATTATTCAACAAACCGCACCATATGTTCAAATAAAAACGATATTGATGTCTAACTTCATGAATTAAGTCAGGATTTTCTGTGGCATAAAAATGTTTGTTCCTTCGATTGAACATGCCAGAATTTGTGAATGTCGTTTCGTCTCCCCAAATGATATTGTGCGCAAAATTGTTGTTATTCCGCACCTTCCGTTGAAACCAATTACAGAATTGCAACCTTCTCTCAGGATCATTGCGATATAGTTTTTGCACGGTTGGTATTTATAGTCATGGCCTTGAGATTTTATTAACAGCACTTTTTGATAAATTGCATTCACTGGCCATAGTTCTCGATCCTATTCCTGGATTCATTCGAATTTGGGCCAGAACATTGATGTCATTGATAGGCTCGTTTCGTCGTACATAAGGACCTCTAGGTTTGATGAATGAATTATGTGCAAGTAACGTTGTAGATAAACGTCGAAACATTTTAATATTTGGTGTTGTTCTTTCAGGATATAATTCACCATACCTTTGTTGTGCTTTGAACGAATTTCTATCTAGTTTTATGTACACTTCGTACATATCTCTCTTCTCTTCATTTGTGTATCTTACCATATCGAATAAGTTAAATTGAAATTACTCAGAAAAGTATTTAATGACAAGTTCTTGTGACACAATAATAAACGAAGTGACAAATAATATGACATTTTTTGTTATATTCTTTTTTATCCACGGCCTACTACTTGAAAATAATACATTCAATAAACCTAGAGTTGTGTGTATGTAAGTAAAAACAAGTCTATTAACGATATCAATGTTCTGACCCAAATTCAATTGAACCCAGAAAAAAAATCGAGAACTGTGGCCAGTGAATGCAATTTATCAAAAACTGCTGTTAATAAAATAGTCAAGAGACGCGAATACAATGATTTTAAATTTGAATACCAAGCTTTGCAAAAATTATATCGTAATGATCTCAAAATAAAGTTCGATTCTGTAATTTGTTTCAACGGAACAAATGGCAAATCCAACAATGATTCCTCGCGAGAAGATTGAGAATGTATTGGAAGGTATTCAAGGAGACGAAATAAGCAAATGTATAAGAAGTATGGGTTCCAGAACCGCAAAGAGCATTTTACAAAATGGTGGACATTTCGAAGACTTACTTCATCAATGTTCATCATTTACTTTCGAATAATCATTTGATTTTTTTTTCATTAAATGATAGTTTCGTTTAATTATTATGAATTAGGTTTTTCACCTCTTGAAATTTGTAAATAATTATTACTTGTTTCTTGCTTTGATTCTGTTACGTTCCATTCAGTTGAAGATGAGTAAGTTGATTTTCTTATCGGAATGTATTGCATGTTGTCAATTAAACTAAAGGTACCTAAATGTAATACAGATCCGACCCAAAGAAATTTGGATAAGGGTCAAAATCACCTGAAAATCAACTTTGAATGACATTGTATGATATATCGTTGAATTTAGCGTTAAAAGTTATTTCGAAAAGTGTCATAAAATATGCAGGTCCGTATTGAAAAAAATGAGGTTGAGGGTGGCCCAGAGCGTACGAAACGTTGGATACAAAATCTGATTATTTCAAAATGAGGATAATTCACTGTCCAATAAAAAAACTCCTGTGACATTTTTTGATAATATTCGAAATAAAGTGGGAAAAAAAGAAAAATCAAAATGACAGAATTTACTTTTCTTATGATATCTCAATAACCGGCCCTGATAATCTCGATTTGTTTGAACTGCTTGACAATGCTTCTATGAATGCAACTTTTTCTCCATTTGACCGACCTTCTAACTCTTATGGTTTAAAAGTTACCAATACAATCCCATTAAAAAAGTGGCCACTCTGTATACAAACTGACTTTATGTATTAAGTGAAAATTGATTATTTTAAATGCATTTTGTTTTTACATATAAACTGCGTTATAGATCAAGTGAAACTTTGTCCACAAGATTACTCTTATGACAATAAAGTATATTCCCTCTCTCTCTTTAATATGGATTTTCATCTAGCATCGAAAGCATCAATTAGAAAATTAAATTTTGGGTTAAAAAAATTATCTACTCCATCACTCGTGATTCTGATATCGAATACTTAAATCAACACGAACTTTTGAAAAAAAATATTAAAATCGAAGCGGTCTTGGAGGGGCTCGAAGTTTCAGCAATTTGACTATAATCAATTTTTGTTACGTGGCATATCGATAGGATGCATTCGAATTTGCGCACCCTGCGAATAAAATAAAAGCACCTTCAAGCAGCACACATTTTAATTGACCTTCACCATTACAATTACAAATAAAATAAAGTAAATCCCGACGTTCCCACGAAACTCTTGGACGGCTTGAAGATCGAGACGCGCGACCTCACTTTCCTCATGGGATCCATCATGCCGGAATCCACCAGAAATTTCGGCGGTTTGATCTCCTCGTGCTCCTGGTACAGATATTCGCAGAACGCTTTCGTCGACCTCAGATGCGTGATGCCTTGCCACACCGCCGCCATGGTCTCCAGCCTCGGAGGCACCGTCTCGTAGTTCATCCACTTCTTGTGCGCATGCTTCGGAGGCGGTTTGATTTGCAATTCCGTGGGCAAGCGCCGCCCGAACGCTACGATCCTCGGCTTCCTCATCGACGCCTTCTGGTCTTTCTTTATCTCCCTGTGCAGCACGTTCCGCTTGTACACCGTCTTCTCGTCCATCGCCTCGGCTACCCTTAGCGGCACCGAAGGCATCTCCTTCAGGTTCACGCACAAAGTGGTGGCGCAATTCAACCTGGAGCCCACTTCGAACATGTCGATTATATTCTGCACGTTGACAATGCTCGCTTTCTCGCCCCCCACCGAAGCCAACCAGCTCATGAAGTCTTTGGCTATCCCCTCCGATACGGCCTGCGCGATTTGATTGAGGTTCATCTGCTCCAAGGCTAAGGGACGTAGTTCCTTCCAGATGGCGGCCCTGTTTGGGGGGCGCCTGAAAAAGTCCAAGTAGGGATTGAAGCCGGAAGCGGAGGACGTGCCTAGAGTCCAGGATGACGTGCTGCGTGTGCTTTTATCGCTCACTCGGACGAACTCGGGCTTATTTTCAGTCACCGAGGCAACTTCGTACCGCTCCATTTGTATGCACATTAGCGACAGGATTTTCGGAAGGATACTGGGCGGGATGGCTTCCTTCAGTACGGATAATCGTTGTTCCGGCCCTATAGATACGTCATTTTCGAGGATTTCGAAAAGCTCCAACCACCATTTCCGTATCTCGGGGGCATTATGTTCGTATTTCGTTTTCTGGAGCTTTCTTTCGCATCTCTCGTGCATTGCGAGCAGTACACAATTTCATTCACAAAATTTACGTGCCTGAACAACAACAAAAAATACTTTTTCCTGACATACACTGAGAGGTGAAGATTAGACAAAAAAAACTGATTGACATAAACCGATAGTTGCTTGGCAATCTCTTACTGTTGAGTCTAGATGGGTTCAGCTCAAGTGAAAGATGACATCAATCCCTGCACTTCCCAATAACTGTAAGTCTGGTTGAGGGTTCCCTGAGAACTGACTCTATCGGGATTCATCAAGCCCGCTTCTATCAAAAACTTGGGCGGTACGATCTCGGGATGCTCCTGGTTGAGAAATTCGCAAAAAGCTTTCGTCGACTTCAGATCCTGAATCCCGTCCCAAACTGTCGCCATGCTATCAAGTTCCGGGGGAGCCGTCGCGCACACCAGCCACTTCTCGTTTTTCGGAGGCGGTTTGATTTGCGATTTTGTTGGCAAACGTCGCCCGAAAGCTTCAAGCTTCGGTTTCCGCAACGCGGCCTCATAATCTCTCCTTATCTCTCGCTGCAGCGTAGTCCGTTTCAACATCTTCATGTCAATTGTTGTTCTGGCCACCCTCCCAGGCACTGTAGGCACTTCCTTCAAGTCCACACATACTGTTGTGGAGAAATCCAATTTAGATCCAACTCCGAACATATCGATTATATTCTGCAAGTTAATGGAATGAGCTTCATCGCTTGGTATCGATCCCAACCACCTGATGAAGTCTTTGGCTATACCCGCCGATATGGCCTGAGCAAGCTGATTGAGGCTCATCTCTTCCAAGGCTACGGGGGGGAGTTCACTCCAGATGGCGGCTTCGTCTGGGCGGCGCCTGAAAAACTCCAAATAGGGATTGGTGCTGGGATTAGGGACAAGGGATAGGTTTTTCCTGCGAGTAGCTTCCAGATGCATCGGTAAGCTATGGGTACCCGCGGTAGGCCTGTTGGATATGGATTTACTTTCCGGGGAAAAATTAGACTCCTCACTCGTGGAGGCATATTTTAACATCTCGCAATGTACGCTCAGTTCTGACAAGACATGCGCAAGAATACCTGGCGGAATGGCTTCTTTCAGCATGCACATCCTCTTTTCCGGTTTGATAAGTACATCGTGTTCGAGGATTTCGAAGAGCTGCTGCCACCATTTTCGTATTTCTGGGGCGTTTTGTTCGTATCTGTTTCTCAGGAGCTTTCTCTCGCATTTCTTGTGCATTGCAAGCAGTGCAAGGTTTGTTAAGATAGTTCAAAATGTATGAACAAAAATAAAAATAACTTTTTCAAATACACAATAGGTACAAAAAAAGGAATAAATATATTATGATTGACATAAATCGAACATATAGTAATAGTTGCTAGGTGATCTTTGACTAAGTCGATTGTGGAGTCCGGGCTTAGTACAGTCTCTGTAGCTAAAAACAGACCAATACAGTTTCATCTCATTTCATTCTAACGATTGCCCGTAAATGATCAGAATGAAATTGCATCAGAATCAGAAATCATCAGAAACGTACAATTACAAAACATAACATCATCAGAATCTAACAATAGCAGAATATAACTTTGTCAGAACGTACTTTTGTCAGAACCGGACATCATCAGAAACAAACAGGACATCATCAGAAAAGCACATTATCAGAATCATACATCATCAGAAATGAACAGAGCCAGAACCGGACATTATCAGAAGTGCACATTATCAGAACCGTACATTATCAGAATCGTATATTTCAGAACCGTACATTATCAGAACCGTACATCATTAGAACCTCACAATATCAGAATCAGTAATCGTCCGAAAGCAGGGATTCAAACGACAAATATCAGTTACGCTACTTTGTCATAGATGGTGTTACCTCTTCAATAAATCAGAAATGGTGTGGACAAATCATTGTAAAACCACGTGTATGAGAAGCCAATCAAGGCGAATAATCAATCACAACCCTAACAAGAGAATATTCATGAGCTTCCGCATACTCGAATATCCTCTGATTGTGACTCCTAATCTCATTTTTGATGGAAATTATACGTAGATTATACCTAGATTACATTTCCCAATGTGTCTATATGGACAAAAAACATTGATTCATGGAAGATACTGCATAAACGCATGCGCTTAAAGCTGCTTCGCCTTCTTGAGTGTATAATAAAACTAGATATTTTGTAGGCCTATTGAGAGTATATTTATTTTAAGATTGGATCTAATTTTTTTTAATTAGTAAGTAATCAAACGACTAGAAGTGGGTCAATATTCACTTGCAAAATTTGATGCACATATACTATATACATACAACAGTATGTTAGGTCTTAGGTTGCAAAAGAAATGAATTTTTCACTTAGCAGTCGCCATATTCAATTCTCCAATGTGAACTCAATTGTGACCAATGAATTTGTATTCAATCATTCTGAAAACCTACTTATACAAATTTTGAATGATATATATCCATTGAATGAATGTGGTTTTTTGTGGAGGAACAACGTTTCTTGACATGTTTTTTGGGTAACTTTCCACAGTTTGAAAATGAAAATATAATCAGGAAAATCTATACAAGTGTAGAAAGGGCAAACTAATTAGTTCACCCCGATAAGTTACTGCGTTCACCAAATTATATTTCCTATAGAAAATGATTCAATTTGTCAGTAACTTGTCGTTTCCTGAATTTGCCTATTAAAAATAGTAAAAATTCAAAAGATACTTCTCTATATAGTTTTTGATTGACGTTTCGGGGACTATATCTGCCCCCGTTCTCAAAATCTTATAAATCTCCTTTGTTTTAATAATTTGGATTTTTTCTTGCAGTGTCTTTTTCGCTTTTTCAACTGACGGATGTCAATTGAGATCTGCCAAAAAAGTTTGAGAATGACGTATTGCTCATTTGATATATGGGGTGTTGTTCAGATCAGTTTATTAGCATTCTACCATATCTCACTTCCTCTCTGAGTAGAGATAACCATGTATGATCCATTTCAACAGAATTTGTTGAAAAGCAGTTGTTATTGGAAAGAAGAATACAGGCTGTTTCTTTCAATTTTCTCCTCTCTCTTTCATCAAGATTCTTGTATAGATTTTCATGATTATATTTTCATTTTCAAACTGTGGAAGGTTACCCAAAAAACATGTCAAGAGATTATATCATCAAGAATGACATAATTTTCATAGCAAACTTTTATTTTTTTGAAAATATTTAAATATATATATATATATATATATATATATATATAAGCTAGTATCTCAACTGGATTAATTGGCACAAAAAAGTGAATTTGGAAATTTTCAGTAACTGAAGATTATGCTTGGGGTTGCAGTCATATAATATATTGGCCTGATAAAGTAAAACTCTTGTTTAACTTGTCGAGCTTTCGAAAATTGTATTTCCTTTGTCAAGACATCTGTAAACAATAATGGTGTTACAATAACACTAAAAATATGATAAAATCGACCCCACTAATGTGAGGTTTGTATCAAATAAAAACTTTTCTAACAAAAAATTAAACCGACGAAATACGGAACTGAAAAGTAAAAAATAAAATAAACCTTAGTCTCAATAACTAAGCTCCTAAACTAATGTAAGTAACTGATGTTCCGCAAGGATCTATTCTCGCACCAACACTATTTCTACTTCACATCAACGACCTGTTGAAAGCAACTTCATGTCCAGTACACAGCTTTGCCGATGATAGTACCCTCCATACCGCTTTCTCTTCCAGGGCCCCTATATCAGCCCGTGAAACCAGAAATGAACGAGGAAGGAATGTTAATAATATAAATATGGACTTAGCAACAATTCTCGAGTGGGGATCTAATAACTTGGTAGAATTCAATGCAAACAAAACACAATCATGTCTTTTCTCTAGAAAAGTCGATCTCACTGTGCCTAACATAACTTTGTCAGGAGTAACCATACCACTGAAGTCATCCATATCGATGCTTGGTATTACTATCAGCAATAACCTTTCCTGGCAAAATCACGTGAGGTCCATTGCCAAAAGTGCATCCCAAAAACTTGGTTTTTTGTTTCGTGCCAAGAGCTATTTCACCCCCACCCAGCTGCTTATGATCTATAAGGCACAGATCCGACCTGTCCTGGAATACTGTTCCCATATTTGGAGCGCGGCACCTAAACATATCCTGATTCTGTCCAAAAAAGGGCAATTCGTCTCGTCGGTGATGCCTCGCTTACAAACTCGCTCACTTGTCTGGAACACCGTAGAAAAGTTGGCGATTTGTCTCTTTTTTATAGATATTTTCATGGGCGATGCTCTTCTGAAATATCAACAATCGTTCCTGCTTTGGCAGTCTCTTCGAGACTAACCTGTCAAGTTCAGTCATCACACCCCTTCGTGGTCACTTTGGAGACCTGCAGAACATCACTTTCCAAAGACTCGTTCATCCAACGAACAGCGAGGCTTTGGAACTCATTGCCTAGGGAGGTGTTCCCCGAGGCATACAACCTCCAGAAATTTAAGAAGAACACCAACTCCTACCTTCTTTTCCCTTGGTTCCCACGATGTTCTCTGAACATTACAGGATATCCCTTTTCGTGGGAACCAGAACATATAAAAAAAAAAAAAATTGAATCGGCGCCAAACAAACAATTATCGAAGATCATTATCTATGAAAGAAGTCATCAAAACGCAGCCGTGCATCTCGCTGCCATCATTTTACGCTTCACCTAATTCAATTGCTAGTTTGTTTGGCGCCAACTCAAAATCAGTTACATTAGTTTAGGAGCTCAATTATCATGTAGACTAAAAAGGTTTATTTTATTTTTTGCTTTTCAGTTGATTTTTTCGTCGGTTTAATTTTTTGTTAAAAAGTTTTTATTTTTTACTTTTAAGTTCCGTATTTCGTCGGTTTGATTTTTTGTTAAAAAGTTTTTATTTTTCAATTTTTTGTGGCTAAAATCTACCAATTACTACCTACTTGTTTTTTTATTACTTCCAAAATACTTACCCACCTTACTTCAACTATTACCAGTTAAATGATTATCTACTTTTACTATTTGTTGTAATATAAATTATTTTCGTTGTTCTGGTTAGTTTATTTCATCACTTTGTATATCATTCCATCCTCTCATAAAATATACTGATTTTGACAGAACAAGAATAATGTCAGTAGCGATCTGTCATTGTCAACTACGTATGTGTGTGCTAATGTTCACTAGTGAAAAATCAATATCCCCTATTTTTCTACCCGTAAGGGTGGCTAATTCCTTTCGAAATCCAAATATAAGGTATACCCTATCTATTAAAAAAAGAATCATCCAAATCGAAGAACCCAGTACAAAGTTATGCCTGATAGAATCGGTTAACGGACCATAATTCAGAGGGTGAGTGATCAATATCCTTCATTTCGCTACCCTTAGGGGTGGATTTAATCTTTTAAATTCAAATGGGACCAAAGGCGAAGTACACCCTATCAACTGAAAAAAGAATTATCGGAATCGGACGCCTCAGTAAAAAGTTATGCGTAATCATACATAAAAAAATATGATGGAAAAACATAAAATATACGGGTCGAATAGAGAACCTCCTCCTTTTTGGTTTCGTCGGTTAAAAATTGTTGAGAATTATGAGCAGATTTCGAAAATGAAATAATATACGGGGTGTTCTATTTAAAAAAATTGTTGAAAATGGCGCTCAGCCGCCATTTCAAAACATTTAGCTGTGATTTTCATGAAAAAGTAGGTTTTTATCTCCCATTTAAGCCTTCCAAATTTCGTTGCGATATACCAGGAGGTTCAAAAATTAGTAGGGGGGGAACGGACTTTAGACGAGCACTGTATAATAACCCTGATAATCTCTGACCCTGAAAAACTCCCAAATACCAATTTTGAATAGAATCGGACCATAATCACAGAGATCGTCGGCCATCTTGGAGCCGCCATTTTGTTTTTTCTCTAACAAAAATTCCATAATTCATTGTCACGGGAACTATGAACACCTGTCAAATTTCACGTTAATCAACTCGAAGTGGGTCAAATTTAACTCGCAAGATTTGATTACACACATCGGGACAGGTGAAAGTAAATAAAAGCTTGTAAAAAAATAACTTTAATAACTTTTCCTAGTACGCAACAGAGAGATCAAGGTACAAAAAAGCAATAATTCTATGATTGACATAAACCTAACCTATAGTAACAGTAGTCTACTCGACAAGTTGAAAATGGTCTAAAATAGAGATACTGCTCTTAAAATTATGTGTGATAGCTCATTGGATCCAGAATAACGCATAGAAAAATGTGCCAAAAGCGTGTATTAGCACATAAAAAATTGCAAAAGTTATAAACAATTGAAGATGAAAAAAAAATGGCATTTTGTTTTTTGCCAATATTTCATAAACTATTGATATTTAAGAAATTTCAAAAGAAGATTCTGAAAGAGGAGGAAATTTCCAATAAAAAACTCCCGGAACTCTATCTCCATTATTTATAATTTTAATATAACGCTGAAAATGGGTCTCCGAGCGACATTTTTAAGTTGCGCGCGCGGCGTCAAAAGCGAGTACGACACATTAATTAATTTATTTAAGGTATTAAATATATTTTTTTAAATTTGAAAAAATTATGATGTATTTGGAACACTATAAATAATTTATTCCGGTTGGAAATTTTACTAAAAGTTTATTTTTCAACAAGTTAAACGATTGTTAACCAACAAAATTTTCTTGAACTTCTGTCTTAATTGTAAATGAAAAAAAATGTTTAAATAATTGTCGTAAAAATTGTTCGCTCCGTAGAGCCTTTCTTATATACATACTCAACAAGATCACGCCATAAAAGTTGAAAAAATATTCATACTTTGTTTATAATAATTTTTGTACTTGAACAAAAACTAAAAAATCCAAGTAATGTTGTTGAAAAAAAAAATTGTTTTTTTAATCATCATATTATCGTTTTTTTTTATAAAGATTAATTATTTAAAAAAAAACCATTTGTTGATTTTTTTCAATATTTTTGAAAATTTTTTTTCCACAACTTCATTATATTACAAATATTATGATTTTTGAAAAAAATTAATTCCATAATAACAATTTTTAATTGTTTATAATCTTTTTTTATATTTCTATTTTTAAAAATTAGTTGATAATTTTTTTTTTATTTTTTATATGGTTTTTTTGTAAATTTTGGAAGTTTCAGAAAAAAAAAATCTAACAAAGTTAAAAGATCATTTATAACAAATTGGTATGTTAATAAACAATGGAATTGTTGATAAAAAAAAAATGTTTTTTTGTTACTTCATAGAGGACTGTCAATTATGATTTTAAGAAAAAAAATAATTTCTCAACTAATTATTTAAACAATAGAAATATAAAAAAACGATTATAAACAATTAAAAATTGTTATTAAGAAAAAAATTGTTTTTAAAAAATCATAATATTTGTAATATAATGGAGTTGTGGAAAAAATGTTTTCAAAAATATTGAAATAATCAATTTGTTTATAAAAAATTTATCAACAAATGGCGGGTTTTTTTTTTTTGCAAATCAATTTATATCTTGTATTAATAAAAAAACGATAAATGAATGAGAAAAAAAATTTGTTTAACAACATTACTTGGATTTTTTTAAGTACAAAAATTATTATAAACAAACTATGAATATTTTTTTAACTTTTTGGCCTGATCTTTTGAGCGAAAAATTTTTACGACAATTATTTAAACATTTTTTTTCATTTACAATTAACACAGAAGTTCGAGAAAATGTTGTTAGTCAACAATCGTTTAACTTGTTGAAAAATTAACGTTAAGTAAAATTTCCAACGGGAATAAATTATTCATAATGTTCCGAATACACCATGATTTTTTCAAATTTAAAAAAACATATTTAATACTTTAAATAAATTAATTAATGTGTCGTACTCGCTTTTGACGCCGCGCGGGCAACCTAAAAATGTCGCTCGGAGACCCATTTTCAGCGTTAAATTAAAATTATAAATAATGGAGATAGAGTTATGGGAGCTGGGAGTTTTTTATTGCAAATGTCCTCCTCTTTCAGAATCTCCATTTGAAATTTCTTAAATATCAATAGTTCATGAAATATTAGCAAAAAACGAAATGCCATTTTTTTTTCATCTTCAATTGTTTATAACTTTTGCAATTTTTTATGTGCTAATACACGCTTTCGGCACATTTTTCTAGGCGTTATTCTGGATCCAATGAGCTATCACACATAATTCTAAGAGCATTATCTCTATTTTAGACCATTTTTAACGTGTCGAGTAGACTACAGTCGCTAGGCAAGCGTTGACTATAAGTCCGGGCTTAGAGTCCAGTTTCTGCGGCAAAAAAAAACCAAGCCAATAAACTTTTCTAGAAACAGCCGTTTCTATAAACGCTCAAGTAATTGTTAATCCCGTAACCTGCCAAAAAGTGATGGTCTGACTGATCGAGCTACGGGCAGTGATCTTCTCGGTATCCATCATGCCTGCGTCTTCTAGAAACTTTGGCGGAACGATCTCGCTATGCTCGTTGTACAGATACTCGCAAAAAGATTTCGTCGACCGTAGATGAGTGATCCCTTGCCAAACGGCCGCCATGGTTTCCAGCTTGTGCGACATCTTGTCGCCACGCAGCCATTTATCGACGACTTTTTTATTAGTCGGTTTGATTTGCGATTCCGTGTCCAAACGTCGTCCGAAAGCCGCGTGCCTCGGTTGCAGCATCGAGGCCTTCTTATCTCTCTTCACCTCGCGACGCAGCGCGCTCTGCTTGGATAAACTCGGGTCGCCCATCGCTTCCGCCACACTCTGAGGCAGCGAGTGCATTTCGTTCACAGACACGGACAAAGTCGTGATGTTATCCATCTTGAATCCGATTTCGAACATCTCGATTATACTGCGCACGTTTATAGTCGGCTCGTGGTTTCCGCCGATCGCGGCTAACCAATTCACGAAGTCTTCGGCGATGAGTCTCGTTATGGCCTTGGCGATCTGATTGAGACTCATCTCCTCCAAAGGTAAAGCGGGGAGTTCCCTCCAGATGGCGCACCTGTCCGGGCGACGTTTGAAAAACTCCAGATACGGATTGGGTTCCGGAGCTCGAGCGAGACACAGGTTCTTCCTCTGACTGGCTAGCGGAGATGCTTGGATAGCGCTACCTCCGGTGTTCGCGATCCTTGTGGATTTCCTTTCCGGGGCAACGTCAGACTCGTCGCTCGTGGAAGAATCTTCGAATTCTTCGACGAATTGCCAACGTTTGCCCAATACTTCCAACACTTCCGAGAGAATTCTGCTCGGGAGGGAGGCTTTGAGTACGGATAACGTTCGTTCAGGTTTGGTTCTTATGTGATTTTCGAGGTATTCGAAGATCTGCAACCACCATTGTTCCACTTCCGGGACGTTGTATTCGTATTTACTTTTCGGTATCTTTCTTTCGCATCTCTTTTGCATTGTAAGTATAAAGTTTCGTGTAAAATATTGTAAGGTATAAACTCCCAGGTAAAGGTTTGAAAAGTTTGACGTAAACTGAACACTAGTTGCTAAGCGATTTATGGCTGTTAAATCGATTAGGGAGAATAGGAATAGTCCAGCCACTGGTGCGCCAAAAAATAGCCCAATAAAGTTTGAAATCAATGTTTCTATGCAATTTACGAGGGTAGTCTGAAAAGTTTCCGACCTGAACATGAAGATGGCAGCACTCATCAACAATAGCTAGGAAATGTGTTTGCGCATCTTTTGAAATGTACTCACCAAAATTGTAGTCATTTTGGACAATCGTTCGAGTGCGTCGATGTGAGTATTTTTGTGAAAATGGAAAAATCAAGTATCCAGCTGTCATTTAATAATTGTTTTTGAAAGGCAATAAGCCTACGCAAATCAAAAGAGTAGGGCGCTGTGTACGAAGACTCTGCACCATCATTATAGTATATTAAAGTATAAGTGGATAAAAAGGGCTTTAAAACACGCGTGATTTTTCGAGCACGACGGCGCAGCCGGAGTGCTCGAAATAGAGCAAGTGTTTTTAAGACCAGTTATCCACGAATACTTTACGTTATTTTTTTTTATTGGTGCACTTTGAAATCATATATACTGGTATTATTACTACAAATAATAATAATAATAATAATAATAAATGCTTTTATTGAAGGTACAGCAGTTAGCTTATATCCTAACAAAAGGCAGGATTCAATGCCTGCACATGATTGCTCATGGCAGGAATTGCTCTTCCATCCAACCAGTGGAGTAACTTATCATAGTAAATTCATAATTAATAATATTATAAAGTACATAGAACTGAATATGGTAGACTATTCAAACTGCTCCGAGAAAAATTAAAGTCTAACCATGAGAATATAACAAAAGAAATACTATTCCTAAAAAAAAAAAAAAATATTAATATACAGTGATCAGTACATATAAGCGGAGAAAAAGTGATGTGCCAATTCAAGTTTGCCATTAAAATTATTATATTATACTAAGATATTTGGAAAATTGTTATCGAATAAATATTGCTTCATATTTTTTTGAATTTTTTATTTGTAATAATTTGAAATCACTGGGTAACCGGTTGTAAAGGCGAGCGATCTGAAATGAGAATGAGCCACGAAAAAAGGAGGTTTTGTGTTTAGGCGCAGCCAAATTATTTCGAAATCTCAAATTGAGATTATGAATGTCAGTTCTGAAAGTCAGTTTCTTGAATAGATAAGGAGGTTTCCTAGTTGTTATTATTTTATGAAAAATCGAACTGGAGTGTAGTGTACGCCTAGCCTCCATGTTCAGCCAACCAAGATTCCTTAAATGTTGCGTAACATGTTCCCGCTTTCTTGTGCCTGTAATAAGTCTCACACATGAGTTCTGCAATTTTTGAAGTCTCATTTTGTCAGATTTCATCAGCCCTGGTCCATAAACCACGTCTGCATAGTTTGCATGTGACAACACTAAAGCATCACATAGTATCATTTTACTTTTTTTGTTCAAAATATTTCTGTTTGAATAGATCGTTCTTAGATTCATATAACCCTGTTTTAAAATATGAGATACATGTGTAGTGAAGCGTAATGCATTATCAAGGTACAATCCCAAATTTTTTGTTGTATCTGCGATGGGTAGGGGGACTCCGTCAACACGTATATTCAATAAATTCTTGCAACGATTTCTTGCTGCTGTCCTCCCGAATAGCATAACGTATGATTTAGATTTATTCACAGTAAGGCAGTATTTATTTGATACGGTTATGAGAGTATTCAAATCATGATTCATTTGGTCAAGTGCCAAGTTGTAGGAGTTTTCTTCGAAATTTAAATACATCTGCGTGTCATCAGCATAACAGTGCATTGAAGCGTAACGTAAGGACTTTGAGAATTGTGAAGTGTAGAGAACAAAAAGAAGGGGGCCCAAAATTGATCCCTGGGGAACACCATTCTTTATTTCTAGAGATTTAGATTTTTCATTATTTATGATTACGCTTTGAGATCGGTTGAAAAGGTAATTTTTGAGTAGAGATATTGCATTCATAGTGAACCCCAGGTAACTCAGAATTGATAAAAGAAGTTGATGACTGATTCGATCAAAAGCCTTAGAATAGTCGAGCAATACTAGTAGACACAATTCATTGTTATCAATAAAGATGTGTATATCATCTATCACTTTCAGAAGAGCCGTGGTACAACTATGGTCAGATCTAAAGCCTGATTGGCAGGATGGTAATATGTCAAATGCATTCAAGTATATACGCATCTGAGCATTCAATATCTTTTCGAAAGCTTTCGAGATTGCACACAAAATGCTTATTGGGCGAAGGTCACTCATATTTTCTGCATTAGTAACTTTCGCTAATGGAAGAATATGGGAACGTTTCCAACTTTCTGGATAAAAATTTTTCTGTATGCAGAAATTAAATAGATGGGATATATGTGGCAATATCAGGGGACAGCAGTGTAGTAACATTTGAATACTTACCTTGTCATGTCCAACAGCGTTTGATTTTATACTTAGTATAGTCTTATATACTTCATGATCATTGGTTTCGTGAAAAGAGAAATTATTATGACTATTTACTGTATTACCAGAAAAGAAACGGATCGTTTCATCATCAGGTACAGAGTCATTATTTGATACACTTCCGAAGAAATTGTTGATTTCCTCAGCATTCATCAGGTGCTCTGGGATAGTATTTCGTGATTTTTTGTTGTGAACGTTCATATCAGCCAGTTCTTTCCATAATTGCCTGCTTCTTTTCAAACGATAATCTAGGTAAGCCCTTTTTTCAAGATTTACGGTTCGGTTTGTAAGATTTCTTATTGCTTTATAATAATTCCAATGATGTGGAGCCTTTGTTCTTTTAAATCTCGTAAGAGCTTTGTCTCTAAGTTTGAACATGAGCTTCAAATTATCCGTTATCCAAGGAGCTTTTTTCTTGGTAATTTTAACGGTTTTTATAGGAGAATGTTCATTAAAAAGTATGAGAAATAAGAACTAATAATGCAAGAAGGTTGACATCAGTATACCTTTCGTTGTCATGGAAATGAGAAAAACATTCATTTGCAATTTGTTACCAAAGATCAATATTTGTTGTCACCAGAGCTCAAAAATGAATTATTCTAATATCGATTTTTTGAATAGTGAGGCAGAATCGCGGTTAATACCGCGAAAATCCAGTGATATATATAAAAAAGAATATGAAAAGTTCATCAAATGGATGGAGGAGCACATATAAATGAACGAATTGTGAGTAATATTTTGACGTTACAAGGTACTCCTGTCAGATCAATAATCAAAAATTTGTCATTTAGACTTTACGTTTCTCGATTTGTTGATGTTGTCATGGTTACCTTTAAAAAACGCGCGTTTTTTAAAGTTCGATTTAAACACGCTGAGGCGTGCTTTAAATGGGTAAAAAGGGGCACCAATAAAAAAAAATAGGGTTGTTTTCAATTTATACCTTTATTTATTCCTTTTTAAAAAACTTTTCAGGTCACCCGACCTTACGCCTCTAGATTTTTTTTATGGGGATCTATTGAAAACGATGTTTATGATGTACCTCTTGCCACACGACATGAATTAGAGGACAAAGTAAGGGCAGCTATTCATAGAATTACACCAAGACAGTTGAGTAACTTTGTAAGAGCAACAATAAGAAAAGTTCGCCTTTGTCAGCAACAAGATGGAGGTCACTTTGAACATCTGGAACCCTAAGGATATGTAAATAGGTAGTTTCAATATAATTATTTCATTTTCAACAGGTGCTTCATTTTAGAAAAGTTCTAACGTTATGGTATTTTCAGTTTTTTATCGAAAGTTTTCTTACAACCTAATAGAGTGCGGTATCAAATTAATCGTAATAAAATGCTCTTTTTATCTAACCCGACGAGCCACCATGTTGCATTTGAAAAAAAAATAGCAATAAAAATTTCAAAATCAAACTCACATAGCTGAAACATTTTGATTGAAAACAGTAAAGTTGTATTTTTACAAACATTTTAGGACTGAAATTAGTTATTTGAACGTATCCATAGCCCTCTAGAACAGAAATTTATTTTGAAAAAAAACGGTTACAAACAGTAACAAATGATACATGGTCGTATTCTAAATGTCATGTGGAGACAAAAAAACTGAAAATATACCAGGTGTCCCATTTAAAAATCGAAAGTTCATGTCACTTCCGGTAAATCCGGAATTTGCATGAAGTTGAGTTACTTGTCAAAAATGCAGTTTTATGCATTAAAGAGATCCTCCAAATTTCATTCCATTATCTCCAAAAACATAAAAGTTATAGGGGCGAGCCACCTTCCGTGGACACCCGGTATAAGAGAGAGATGGTGTGAAGGATAGACATAAATCAAGGCAAAAGATACAAATTGGCTATGGCATTACATTGTAAAAACCATTTTTTTTGTTTTTTTTCAAGCGAAATATTGACTACTTTGAATAAGATGAGTTTTGAAAAAGTTCAAGGAATCACAGTGAGGAACTTTATGCCACATATTTCATATCTTTCAGAAACAAACGAATTTCATTAAGCCTCCATCTGAATGAAAATGTTTTTTATTTCTCTTCCAAAGTTTTCAGAAAGTTCAGGACCGGAAAAATATATTGATAACTAAATTGAGAGCTCCGGCGATTTCAATTTTTTTTATCAAATATGACTACATAAAAAACGTTTATATAATCTATAAAATTTTGTGTCTGTAGAAAATATGGCCCAATTATTTTTGGGAAATACTGAGTACGTGTTATTGGGAATGAAAGTGATCAAATTCTACCCCTGAACCAATCAATCAATCAATATGTACTTCCATTTTTTCGACATAGTTTACATGTATTGGAATTGACATTTAGTTAGTACAATTACATTAGTATCTCTAACTAAAAAAATACACTTAAAAACTAGAAGAATAGATATAAAAAAAATGACATGCATAGTATATACAGAAACCAACAATAGAATTATGAAAAATATTGAAAAAGAAACACTTTCGTCACACATAATTGATCACAAAGTCTAATTTTGTATAAAATCACCTGTACTATAAAAACATTATTTCAATAAAAAATTATTTAACTCATGTTTGAATGAAGAAAATATGTTACTACCCTTCAGTTCTTCCGGAAGATTGTTAAATAGTTTGAGTCCAATATGCTCAGGAGCACATTAATATTTTTTTTCGAGCTAAATTTACATGAAAATGATGCTTGTTCCTTGTTTCATAACCATGCATATCAGAATTGCGTATAAAAGTTCCCTTATTTTTTAAAAGATGGACACAGGTTTCGAAAATGAAGAGGCATGGAAGTGTCAAGATACAAAATGTTTTGAAAAATGTTCTACACGATTCTCTGTCAGAAATTCTTGCGATACATCCAATAAAGATACCTTTCGTACCTGGTGCATTGCCCCACAGGCAAATGCCATATCTGAGTCTCGATTCAACTTGAACGTAGTAAACATTCAACATCTGTTTCACTTCTAGTACAGGTCGTAAATTGATGAATAGATATTTCAAAGAATTTAATTTGGAACATAATTGTTGGCAATGGGATTTCCAGGAGAGGTTTTCATCCAGAGACACCCCCAAAAACCTAACCTCACCATGTGTATTGCATATAGTGTTTCCACCGATTTTAACTTCAAGGTCATCAATAGTTCTTTGACGGGAGTGAATTCTTAACATCTGTGTTTTTTTTATATTGAAAAATAAGTTTCTGCTATTGAAAAAAGATGATACTGTATTAATTTGTTTGAAGGTTGTAGACGATGTGGTAACTTGATCTTTTTTTTTTTTTATGTTCTGGTTCCCACGAAAAGGGATATCCTGTAGTGTTCAGAGAACATCGTGGGAACCAAGGGAAAGAAGGTAGGAGTTGGTGTTCTTCTTAAATTTCTGAAGGTTGTATGCCTCGGGGAACACCTCCCTAGGCAATGAGTTCCAAAGCCTCGCTGTTCGTTGGATGAACGAGTCTTTGGAAAGTGATGTTCTGCAGGTCTCCAAAGTGACCACGAAGGGGTGTGATGACTGAACTTGACGGGTTAATCTCGAAGAGACTGCCAAAGCAGGAACGATTGTTGATATTTCAGAAGAGCATCGCCCATGAAAATATCTATAAAATAGAGACAAATCGCCAACTTTTCTACGGTTTTCCAGACAAGTGAGCGAGTTTGTAAGCGAGGCATCACCGACGAGACGAATTGCCCTTTTTTGGACAGAATCCAATAGCCTCAGGATATGTTTAGGTGCCGCACTCCAAATATGGGAACAGTATTCCAGGACAGGTCGGATCTGTGCCTTATAGATCATAAGCAGCTGACTGGGGGTGAAATAGCTCTTGGCACGAAACAAAAAACCAAGTTTTTGGGATGCACTTTTGGCAATGGACCCACGTGATTTTCCCAGTAATACCAAGCATCGATATGGATGACTTCAGTGGTATGGTTACTCCTGACAAAGTTATGTTAGGCACAGTGAGATCGGCTTTTCTAGAGAAAAGACATGTTTGTGTTTTGTTTGCATTGAATTCTACCAAGTTATTAGATCCCCATTCGAGAATTGTTGCTAAGTCCATATTTATATTATTAACATTTCTTCCTCGTTCATTTCTGGTTTCACGGGCTGATATAGGGGCCCTGGAAGAGAAAGCGGTATGGAGGGTACTATCATCGGCAAAGCTGTGTACTGGACATGAAGTTGCTTTCAACAAGTCGTTGATGTGAAGTAGAAATAGTGTTGGTGCGAGAATAGATCCTTGCGGAACACCAGCATTTATGAGTAGTGTCAGATGAAACTCCATCGACCACTACATGGAGAGACCTGTTTGAGAGAAAACTAGCAAGCAGAGAACACAGCTGAGGGGGCAAGCCATAAGACGGAAGCTTGGCGAGGAGTCCCTGGTGCCAAACTCGATCGAACGCCTTGGAGATATCTAATGCCACAGCTAAAGTTTCTCCATACTTTTCAATAGATAGCTGCCATATATGTGAGACGTAAGCAAGCAGGTCACCAGTTGATCTCTGATGGCGGAAGCCATATTGCCTATCGTTGACAATTCCTGAGTCTTCCAGATATTTCATGAGCTCGATGTTGATGGCTTTTTCCATGACCTTTGAAATAATAGATAGCAGTGCGATAGGTCTGTAGTTGCTAGGTAGGGCCTTTTGCCTTTTTTAGGGACTGGCTGTACTCTTGCAATTTTCCAATTGGACGGAAATACCCCAAATTGTAAGAGTGGTTGAACAACTTGCAAGGTGATCTCGGGCATGTGACTGTCAATAGGTGTAATGTTCGGGGGTTGTTTTCCCGATGAATCCAGAGGGGTTTCTTGAGAACAATCGGCGGGATTCCGTCAGATCCACAGGCTTTGTTGGTGTTGAGACCCAGCAAAATCTTTCTGATAGTACGTTGGCGAAAGGTGATCTCGGGCATGTGACTGTCAATAGGTGTAATGTTCGGGGGTTGTTTTCCCGATGAATCCAGAGTGGAATTTCCAGCAAATAGGTGCGCAAAGATATTGGCTTTTTCCTGGGCAGTCGTTGCTAGTGTTCCATCTTCTTTGGTTAGAGGAGGAAATGAGCTGGAAGTGAAGTTTCTTCCCACAGCTTTGGCGAAAGACCAAAATGAACGGGATCCGTTAGGACATTCAACAAGTTTTGATCTTATTTTGGCATTGTGGGCGTCTTTTGAGCATTCTATTGTCTCTTTGCATATGCCTCTAGCCTCGACATATGCTGCTCTGGTCTCAGGGCCCGGATTTTTCAGCCATCGATGGTATGCTGCCTGTTTGGAAGCCACAGCTCTAGAGCAGTTTCTGTTAAACCAGGTCTTATCGGATGATGTTCTTCTTTCGGTATTCGGTATGTAAGTTTGCATCCCCAACATGATGATTTCAGAAATTGTTTCAGCACATCGTGTTGGATCTACTGAAGAGAAACAAACTCTCTTCCATGGAAACGCTCGTTTCGAAACTATCGTTTCGGACGTCCATCGTCTTAATGTGTTTAAAAGGTTTTCACGACGTTTCGAATGCTTGTATCTGCAATCGTCTTCAGGTGAATACTGACAAGTTCAGATGCTACTTACCAATTTATATGACTGTCGGCGCAATGATGCGTGCAATTCCGCCATGTGCAGCGGTGCGTGTAATTTCGCGCGGTGTGGTGGTGCGTGGAGTTTCGCGCCTCTGCAGCCCGCCAGAAAGAGCAATCAGGGGTTTCCATACGTTCTTGATCTCAACGCTTGGTTGACTAAAGGCGTTATTGAACACTTGCGTCGTCCCATAGAACTCGATGGTGCTCAGTCCAGGCGTGACTGAGCACCATCGAGTTCTATGGGACGACGCAAGTGTTCTAACTCGAGAACTGTTTCTTCTAGTTGCACAGTTCGTACTTCTCGAGGGCGCCCGCAGTCAGCCGTTTGTTTCTTAAGGGCCGATATTATAATGTCAGTTTAAACTCCGAAAACCTTAAACCAGTTAAACTTCAAGTTTAAACCAAAGGTGGTGAAAAAGTCATTTTATAAAAACACAACATTTTTATTTTCCATGTATATAAATGTCATCTGTCACTTGGCCTTATGGTGTTTTATCGTAATGACTGTTTCGTTTTGTGAAAAGTGCCAATGAAATAAATTCAATTAATAATAGAATGACAGGTGAATTGTTGATAGGTACGGTATATTAGGTTTAAGATAAGTACATGAATATTTTATTTACCGATTAGTAGGGTACTGTAATCTATCCTCTATCTGAGTCAATTATTGTCAACAGTTTGCTTAGACAATCTGAATCCATTTAGAAATTCTATGTCATTCCATTCATCATAATGATTAGGCCTAATTCTAAATTTGCGAGTGGCCCTTGGCACATCCACCAAATAAATGATTTCCTCTTCATCATCCGACATTACCTCTTCGAACACTTCAAAAATATTATCTTGAATGTAGTCCATTTTATAGTATTTCCAACTACAAAGTATAGCTTATTTCAAAACAAATTTTTAAGGTTAGACTCGATTTTAAGATGTCAATATTTATTATTTTTTGTCCTGTTGGCTAACCTACTTAAACGTTTTCAATCCTTTAAACCATACCTGAGGTAGGGTTTAAGGTTTAAACTCGATGACGTCACTCAAGAGTTTAAACTGACATTATAATATCGGGCCTTAATGTACCATTTTCGCGCAAACGTTGGTGAAGACGAACAAATATTGTGTGATGGGGTACCCTACGTCCTGGATACAACTCAGCATACAATCGTCGCGCTTGCCGACCATTTCCATTACTTCGACCATAGACAAAATGCATTCCTGACAATTCCGCATTTGTATAATTTTCCATTCTTTTCGATAAAAGAAAAATTAATTAATTAATGTTATACCAAACTAAAAGCTTAAAAATGAAGAAACGCTAATTTGACATTTCGTTGAAATATTCGTATTTAACAGAATGTTGACAGTAGCCTACTAGCTTCGCTTCTAGATAATGTATTAAAGTAATGACAAATACGCGTTAAGATGTTTTATTTTTTCGCATAAAAACGGCGCCCCATACGAAAAAAAGGCAGGAGGGATTTTTTGTCACAAATTGAACGAGGAATTCAAAAATCTTAAAATCTTTAAAAAAAATTTGATTATTACCCGTATGCGCGCCAATAATGAACATAAAATTCTTAATTGCATGTCAAAAAATGCGCAATAACTACCTCTTAAACTCACCAAATTTCATTTGTATATCTCGACCGGTTTCAGAGCAATAAATAAATAGTCAGTTTTTAAGAAAAACTCGGAAAACGAAGCATTTGGGGACAAAAGTTATATAGCAAAGTGTCATTATTTTTTCATGCAGAATCACCCCCTGAAGTTTGTCGCACTTATTCACTAACACCCTGTATAGTTATAGTATTGCTGCTTGGTATTACGTGACGATTTCTACCAGTCAACAAGTACCGCAAGCCGCGTAAAGGAACTCTGACGGGCCTCCCCCGACCGCACACGTTTTTTATGGAAATAGAATGATCTCATGGAATTTCCCGATAGGGGTAGTAATGGATTAATTCATTATAAATTTAGCTATTAAAAATTAGAATGGACAAAATATTTCCACTATTTTGTTTTTGTTTTAATTACCTAACAAATATAAAATCGTGAAATACTCAATACTCTGAATAGATTCAATTTAGGAGTCCTTGTATGTTAAAAATTATAGGCATTCTTCATTTCTGATAACATGGTATATTTTATTGCAAGCCAAATATTGATTAATTATTGTCCTAATCCAGAATGATAAAGATAAGTTATACATAGCTGATAAAATCATTGTACGGGTAACTTCTATAGGAAGGTGAGTGCAAATATGCCTTAAAAATAAATTAAGTATTTATAAAAATAAAGTAGGTATTTCCCTCTCGAATCAGAAAAAAAATCTTGAATAACTAATATGAACAATCTATGTTTTCACTTGAATAGCATCATACATTTTCATTTGGTATCACAGTTTCTCTTGATTTTGAGATTATGTAAAGTCACTGTACAAGATCGTAGTGTAATAGATTTAACCACTTTAATTTTTAATATCTTCCTAACGACATAGAAAAGAGTATTGTAATCTCAGGATTAATTGAATTTGAAATTTATATAGGATTCGTTGAAATAGAAATTGTATGTACATTTTTAGGCTGAAAATTCATATTTAAGGAGTTAATGTTCCAATTACCTACTGATACTTTCTTGCAAAATGACATGTAAGATAACAAATCTCGAAGTATGGTGCAAAACTGCGTTTTACTGGGACTTGTTAAGGAAAAATTGTCTTTGACGTTTTGTTGACAGATCCGGCTATTTTCAATTCTAAAACGTGTACTAAACAATTAACCTCAAATTAATTGTTTGAACAAAAATGACGATTTATGGCTTTTGCAATTTTATTATCATTTAAAAAGTCGGTATTATATTATTTATAGTTTCATACAGAATATCACACGTGCTTAAATTATTCCTGTTTTTTTCTTAGTCACGAAAATTTTGAGAATAAAATTTTCAAAATATTGGACTTGATTGAGTTCAGCACTTGTGACGTGAACATTTTGAAATTCAACATGGCGGCCGAAGTTTGACATTTACAATTCGCACAATCGATTGAAAATCGGAATTTGGGGGGGGATTTTAGGATCGCAGATTTCAAATCGCGATCTTTTCGCTCATTGTGCCATAACATTTACAGAAAAAATATGGTAATTTTTTCTCAACTGACAAAACAAAGCGTGGGGTGCTTAATCTGAATCTTAAAAAGCACCCCACGCTTTTTTTAAAACAAAATAAACCTTTTTCTTATTTACATTATTAATTTATATTTGTTAATTTTTTTTACACTATTCTTAATTCAAATTTATTAAAATTTATTTGGTTTGGTTTTCTATAAAAGCGTGTTTTTAGTTTTTTTAAACTATTATTTATTTATTTTTTAGTTCGGTTTTTTATAAAAAGCGTGTTTTTTAGTTTTTTTAAACTATTATTTATTTTCTACTTTTTAGTTTGGTTTATTTATAAAAGCGTGTTATTTTAATGTTTTTAAACTATTATTTGTTCTAAAAAGCGTGTTATTTTAATGTTTTTAAACTATTATTTGTTCTAATCTACTATTAATTCCGTGATTACTATTAGTAACTGTAATTATTTTCCAAATTATTAATGTGTACAGCTGTATTAATGTCAAATCTGGATTTTAGAAGTCATTCACAGATTTTAACGTTGTCAATATATACAGTGAGCCGCCATCTTGAATTTTTCAATTTTCACGAAAGAATCATAATATTCGACTCCAAAAACCCCCACATACCAATTTTGAAAAGAATCGGACCATAATCACAAAACTCGTCCACCATTTTGGAGCCGCCATCTTGAATTTTTCAATTTTCACGGAAGAATCATAATATTCAACTCCAAAAACCCCCACATATCAATTTTGAATAGAATCGGACCATAATCACAAAACTCGTCCACCATTTTGGAGCCGCCATCTTGAATTTTTCAATTTTTTCACGAAAGAATCATAATATTCGACTCCAAAAACCCCCACATATCAATTTTGTATAGAATCGGACCATAATCATAAAACTCGTCCACCATTTTGGAGCCGCCATCTTGAATTTTTCAATTTTCACGAAAGAATCTTAATATTCGACTCCAAAAACCCCCACATATCAATTTTGTATAGAATCGGACCATAATCATAAAACTCGTCCACCATTTTGGAGCCGCCATCTTGAATTTTTCAATTTTCACGAAAGAATCATAATATTCGACTCCAAAAACCCCCACATATCAATTTTGTATAGAATCGGACCATAATCATAAAACTCGTCCACCATTTTGGAGCCGCCATCTTGAATTTTCAATTTTCACGAAAGAATCTTAATATTCGACTCCAAAACCCCACATATCAATTTTGTATAGAATCGGACCATAATCAAAAACTCGTCCACCATTTTGGAGCCGCCATCTTGAATTTTTCAATTTTCACGAAAGAATCATAATATTCGACTCCAAAACCCCCATGAATTTTCAATTTTCACGAAAGAATCTTAATATTCGACTCCAAAAACCCCCACATATCAATTTTGTATAGAATCGGACCATAATCATAAAACTCGTCCACCATTTTGGAGCCGCCATCTTGAATTTTTCAATTTTCACGAAAGAATCATAATATTCGACTCCAAAAACCCCCACATATCAATTTTGTATAGAATCGGACCATAATCATAAAACTCGTCCACCATTTTGGAGCCGCCATCTTGAATTTTCCAATTTTCACGAACGAATCTTAATATTCGACTCCAAAAACCCCCACATATCAATTTTGAATAGAATCGGACCATAATCACAAAACTCGTCCACCATTTTGAGCCGCCATCTTGAATTTTTCAATTTTCACGAAAGAATCATAATATTCGACTCCAAAAACCCCCACATATCAATTTTGAATAGAATCGGACCATAATCACAAAACTCGTCCACCATTTTGAAGCCGCCATCTTGAATTTTTCAATTTTCACGGAAGAATCATAATATTCGACTCCAAAAACCCCCACATACCAATTTGGAATAGAATCGGACCATAATCACAAAACTCGTCCACCATTTTGAAGCCGCCATCTTGAATTTTTCAATTTTCACGGAAGAATCATAATATTCGACTCCAAAAACCCCCACATACCAATTTTGAATAGAATCGGACCATAATCACAAAACTCGTCCACCATTTTGAAGCCGCCATCTTGAATTTTTCAATTTTCACGGAAGAATCATAATATTCGACTCCAAAACCCCCCATACCAATTTTGAATGGAATCGGACCATAATCACAAAACTCGTCCACCATTTTGAGCCGCCATCTTGAATTTTTCAATTTTCACGGAAGAATCAAATATTCGACTCCAAAAACCCCACATACCAATTTACCAATTTTGAATGAATCGGACCATAATCACAAAACTCGTCCACCATTTTGAAGCCGCCATCTTGAATTTTTCAATTTTCACGAACGAATCTTAATATTCGACTCCAAAAACTCCCACATACCAATTTTGAAGCGAATCGGACCATAATCACAAAACTCGTCCGCCATATTGAAGCCGCCATTTTGTTTTTTTCACACAAAAATTTCTTAATGCATTGTCACCGGAGTTATGTACACCTGCCAAATTTCAAATCATTCGGACGTCTGGAAGTGGGTGAAAATCAAGTCCAAAGAAGTCGGTTACAAAAAACATACAAGTGAAGCTAATATAAAGCGTGTAAAAAGAGCAGTCAGGAGCATAACTAACTCCTCTAGAAGACTCACATGTAAACCACTTTTCGTCCAACATAGGATCTTGACTTTGCCAAGTCTATTCATCTTGAAAACAGTGTCGCTTCTGCACAAACACAGGAGTAACTCGAACACCCAACACCCTAATACAATACCAACCTCAACACTGACACTTAAATCAATATTAAAAAACTATACAACCACCTCCCGAAACATACAGTGTGACCCATTTAAAATGGAACCACCCCTGTAGAATACGCATTTTTCAATCAATCTCAAAAAAAAAATTATATTAAGCATCACAAACTGTATTTTGACACACATTATCATAACTTTAGTTTCATTTCCAAGGCACTCTATGGTTTTTTCTTTGTCAAAAACGACAAAAGTTTATTGGGCAATTTTTGTTTTCAAATTTGACTACACCACTGGATTTGTAGTCGATATGAATAAAAACCATCAAAATTTCATGAAAAATATTGGTTAACAACGAAGTTACAACAACTTTAATTTTGGAAACAAAGAATTTGATTATGATTTTTATTTAGATTATAGACATATTAAAAATCTGGCAACACTGCCGATACAAAGTAGATCACCAGTGAACTTGTACAGTGAAAATCCGAAGTCAATAGCTCATTCCGTTCTACAGTTATAACTCCTGAAAGTATGGTTAATGTGAGCAACTCGAGGTTGTAGCGATTTTGTAATAAAAATCTGACTACGCCACTGGATTTGTGCCGAAATTACACCTCAACAAATGAGAAATAGTGTAAAAAATATTCGGAAGAGATACGATAAATGTGTTGAACTAAATGGAGGTTTGGTAGAAGCCACAAAAATTCAAATATTTAATTTTACGGTAATGTTTATTATAGTTTTAGTTTTTGCTTAATGACGTTTTATTGTTGAATAAATACTTTAAAACTTGTTTCTGTTCATTTCGTTTTTATCGGCTATGGAAGAATGTACTACTGTATAACTTGAAAATGAATTTCAAATTTTCTGTTCTTTTCGTATACACTTGTAACCTACACTTAAATAAATGATTTTAAGGGAATATAATTTACAAATCCAGTGGCTTAGTCAGATTTTTATTACAAAATCTCTTCCACCACAAATCGCTCACATTACCATTCTTATGACTGTAGAACGGAATGAGCTTGACTTCGAATTTTCACTGTACAAGTTCACTGATGTTCTACTTTGTATCGACGGTGTTGCCAGATTTTAAATATGTCTATAATCTAAATAAAAATTATAAACAAATACTTTGTTTCCAAAATTGAAGTTGTTGTAACTTCGTTGTTAACCAATATTTTTTCATGAAATTTTGATGTTTTTTTTTATAACGACTACGAATCCAGTGGTGTAGTCAAATTTGAAAACAAAAATTGCCTAATAAACTTTTGCCGTTTTTGACAAAGAAAAAAACCATAGTGTGCCTTGGAAATAAAACTAAAGTTATGAAAATTTGTGTCAAAATACAGTTTTCGATGCTCAATATTAATAAAAAAAATTGAGATTGATTGAAAAATGCGTTTTCTACAGGGCTGGTTCCATTTTAAATGGGTCAGTCACACTGTATAAAAGATATCCCTAACCATAACAAATTCAGAAATAACGTTAAAAAACTACTCATTGAGAAAGCCTACTACACTATTCAGGACTATTTTACAGAAGTTTTCTAGGTATAAATATTTAATTATTATAGATGTTTTTAACTGCGTTATAAAAAAAATAACACTGTTGTATAACTCACAATAATTTTTAACCCCGTTGTATAGGGTAGGTTCGCCAGTTAGCCGGCCCCCTCCAGTAGTCGACCAGAATCTACTTTATTTTATAATATTTTGAAATTCGTGCGAATTTTGAGATGATAGCACACCTAAAAATCATTTGTTGCCTATCTGAAATAAAACTATCACTTTCTCTTTTCCACAAACCCATCTTTATTCCTGTGATTCCCGCTCAAAGTTAACAGTGTTCACTAGCCCAGCGTTTGAAGTAGTTAGTAAACTTGATTCAAGATCTAGAGCAAAGTGTTTGGAGGTGAGTTTAATTCCACACATAACTGTTGAATTTATTTTGGTGTGTTTAGATGGTGGAATATACTTTCAAAATTATAATGTTTCATTCGTACAGACATATTTTATTAATTTTTTCTTGAAAACAGGCCAGCCACTAGCATAAAGATTTGTCAGAGTAGCCAGAAGCCGGCCACCGCGGCCGACTACTGGAATATGAGCTATATTTTGTTTCTGTCCCTTTCACACTTGTACATTCAGATATCAATTTATTTCCGTCATCATTATACAGTACGAAATGAGCTGATTATCTACACCAGTAGTCGGCAGTGAGGATTTTTAAAAATGAAAAGGTGACAGCGGATAGAATTGAATGGCCGACTACTGGAATAGACATCAATCGCTGAGTTCTCCAGTAGTCGGCCGTAACATTTTAAGCTGGTTTTAGTTTCATTTTTTCGGTTAAAATTTGAAATTTCAGCTTTTAGATGGTGGAAAACAAGCAAAAACGAAAGTTTCATCAATATTCTGAAGAAAATTTGCAAAGAGCGCTCAACGATATAAGAAATGGCGCTAAAATTCGCAAATCCTGTCGAAACTATGGGATTCCGCATACAACACTACAGGATGGGATCAAGGGCCGAGTTGCCAACAAGCCACATTAAATGGGTCCAGATCCGATTTTAAGTCTGGAGAACGAAAATGAATAAACAATGGATAAACAATTTAGCTAAATGTGGGTTTCCAGTTAAAAAACAAGAATTGATTCAAACTGTCCAAAAAATAATTGGGGAAGAAAAATAAAAACGCCATTTAAAGAAGGGAAACCCGGACAAATTATCAGTATACCTAATCAGTAACAGTTCAAAAAGTTTTTTATTTCACCCTTTTGTTTAATTTTTTTATTATAAATGTTTCATTTTTTGCATTTTTTATTAAGGAGTTTTATTAAAAAACAAAGATTTTATATATTGTTTGTATCACGGGCACAATTCACCTACAAGACAGTGGTATTATTTTCTTTGCCTATAGTTTTGTGAAATTGACTCTACCTACCCATGGGCAAGAATTTTTGCTGAAGAAATCAGTTATTTGTTTTATTTTTTCTAAGCTTTTTTTTCGTTTTGATTTTCTTTTCACTGTCATTATTACTTACCTACACTGGGATATTTGTTCTTAATAATTTTCATGAATAAGTAAACCGCAGGTGACGAGTGGCAAAATACTTCTGTACGGACCTGGTGATTAATCGCCAAAACTACCAGGGCCGACTACTGGTCCACGCCTGGCCGACTAGTGAAATATTAACGGCCGACTACTGGCAAAAGTGTTCAATTTTAAGAAAAAAAATTAAACAGAAAACCTCTTCAAATTCAATCTTTCCTTTTCTTCACCCTTTAAAAACTGAATTTGAGTGCTACATGCTAACATAAGATTTTTTTAATTTACTTGAAAGAGCTGTCTGCAATTAAAGGTGTAAGTTAAAGTTTAACAAAAAAGGCCGACTACTGGCGAACCTACCCTATTAGCCTACAAGAAATGGCCAAATAGTGCTTTCCTAATGTGTGACTCGTCCTATACATATACGTTTATTGACATGTGCACCATCTATTATCCTTCTATCTTTATATATTTTAATGACTTTGTCTATAAGAATCTGTATTCTTCTGGCAATAAAGTGTATTTTGATTTGATTTGAATAAAGGGCTATAACACGGAAAGGGTATGAGAGCGCCTTGTTTTTCTTCTGGGTGTTCGTGTTCAGGAGCCAAAAACAGGTAAGAAAAGTCAAACGAATATTTTCAGGCAGCAAGAGTAGGATATCCTTACATTTACCATTTCAAGATGTGAGAAATAAGAATTTTCAGTTATTTCTGCAACAGACAATTTTATTACTCTTCAGCTATCAATGTCGTTTCATGACAGGTTTTTTTACTTTGTACTTATCCAATGTTTTCAAATGAAAGCTTTTTCACATTTTTTTCATGTGTAATTTTATTAAAAAAAAAAATATTTTCTTATAGTAGTAGTTTTACACAGTAGTAACATGTAACACACGATTTTCTTAGAAGAATGTGTGTGTGCTACGTCTAACAATTAACTAGATTTACAATAAATGTTAAGTAATTGTTTACAAAAAAGTTAGGAAACGGTAATAAAAATAAATAAATTATTTTGGTATTGGTTATAACAAACAATAAAAGTAATAATTAACTCTAGTAGTTTTAAAAGCTATACAGTACTAACATAGTGGCTTAAACAATAGTTTGTAATTTTATTATCTAGCAACCAGAATATAATCTTTCTTTTGATATACTTATAAGGTCGATTTTTAAATTGAGAGGGAATGATGTTGAGTATTTTTGGGGCAATATAATGAAGTGATCTTTGAATTGCTGTAAAGGAGGTGCTTGGACATGTAACGTGTTTTAGACTTACAGCTCGGGTAGTGATAATGTGTGAAATTTCTTGCGTCGTATACTTATTTTTCAGTAGTAATCTACAAACATTTTTTATGTGTAACTGTTCAAGGTTCAGGACTCTACCTTCGTCAAACACTTGCTCTGTTAGACCAGGGCTGAAGCCTTTGAAAATGATAAAAAGTGAAAAAAAAAATAGTAGGATGAAACCCATTGGAAAAGGAAGATAATAGATAGATAGATAGATAGATAGATAGATAGACTTTATTTGGCTAGTTTACACATCGGTTTATAGCACGTCAGTTTGTACAGAAATATTATCTATGGAAGATAATATGTAAAATATATAAGATGTAAAAACATTCATTTTATCGACATATACATGTGTTTAAAAATAACATTTAAAAATATTTTGTTGTAAAAAAAAACAAATAAATATATAAATGGTAAAAGTCATGTACAAATTTTTCATGCATTCAGAAATTCTTCTATACTATAAAAACATTTATTTATGAGGTAACTTTTCACGTTAATCTTAAAACAATTTTCATTCAAGGCGCGAACTTCTGAGCTCAACTTGTTATATAGTTTCAAATTCAGAGAATTAGATTTCGACTTAGTGAGCCTGAAGCGTTGAAGAGCTATTTGGTTTGCCGATCTGGTTTCGTATTTGTGAATATCAGACGAAAGAGTATAACTCCCTTTGTTTGAGTGTATTTCACAGAGGGTTTGATAAATATAAATGCATGGCAGTGTCATTATTTTCATGTCAATGAACAGGGGACGACAGTGATCACGGAATCCAACACCAGCTAGAAGGCGAATAGCCTTCTTCTGGGATCTGAAGATAATTACCGCATTGCTGGAATTTCCCCATAAAATGGTTCCATAACTAATTCGAGAATGAAACAGACCAAAATATATTTGCCTCAATAATTCAGAACCTACAACATATCTCAATCTTCTTATGAGGAATAATGCACTAGAAAGCTCGCTGTTCAGTTTTTCAGTATGATAGTACCAGCTGAGAGTGTCATCGATTGTTATTCCAAGAAGCTTGCAGTGTGCTCCTGAGGTGTACTTATTGTTACTGGAAATAACCAGCTGTTGCGTTTTATCACCATTGAGTTGTAGGAAATTAGCAGAGAACCAATTTCTAGCAAAGTCAATCGAATTGTCAGCTAGAATTTTGAGGCTATAAAAATCTGGAGAAGTATTGATAAGTGATGTATCGTCAGCAAAAAGAATGGTGGTAGTGTCCTGTAGCATGTGCTGACAGATGTCGTTTATATAAATAATAAAGAGTAAGGGTCCAAGGACAGAGCCCTGAGGAACTCCATGTTTCAATATCCTGAGTTCAGATGTTGTATTTTGAATTTTAACCAGTTGTTGTCTGTTAAGTACGATGACATCAGTTTGAGTGGTGTTCCTCTAACCCCGTAATATGACAACTTTTCTAAAAGTCGAAAGCCTTGGACAAATCACACATGGAGAGAATGGAATGTTGCCTGTTCTCAAGGCCTTCAACAATATCTTCCACGACCTTCAGCAGTGCCCTTATTGTGGATTTGTTTTGGCGAAAACCAAATTGAGTGTTGGCAAGGAAGTTGTTAGATTCAAAATAGTATGTTAATCTGTTTTTCAGTAAGATTTCTATAATTTTAGAGAAATTATTGATTATAGAAATTGGACGAAAGTTGTCCAGAGTTTCACTGTTATTTTTTTTGAGTAAAGGCATAACTCTTGAGATTTTAAATACATCGGGAAAAATGCCATCTAAAAAACACGTATTTATGAGAGCATCCAATGGTTCGAGAAGAATGTCCAATGTTTCTTTAATAAGTAGAGCATTTATTTCAAAAGCGTCTTCTGAGCTGTTTTTTTTAAGTTTACTTATGGCTGATACAACTTCTTCTGCAGTAGTTGGGGCTAAGAAAAAACTTGATTTTGGCGATGGTAATTTTTTCATGAGATCAGAAGTAGTAAAGGAGGAACTTGGTAATGTTTTGATAATATTTTCAGCAACAGTACTAAAAAATATGTTGAAGTCATCAGGACTGAAATATGAATTGTCATTAATTTTAGGTTTTTTGTTGTATTCGAAATTAACGATTCGCCAGCTATCCCTTGATATGTTATTTGAGGCAAGTAAGAAATTTTCGTAGGCTATTTTTTTTGAGGATAAGATAGAGTTTCTGTAATTGGCCTTTAATCTTCCGTATGTCGACCAGTTGTCAGCATCATTTGTGTTTTTTGCGATTATTTTCACAGACGACAGAATTTTTCGCTTGTTCTTCAATTCATCATTGAACCAGTTGACAGGAGGTCTGTTTGAGTTATACTTCTTCAAAGGAAAACATTTCTTTACTGATTCACTGTATGTTTCTAAGAGCCAGTTTGCTGATTTATTGACATCACCCAGGGATTTGTAAAACATGTGCCAGTCAGCTTGGGCTACAGAATTTTTGAATTTTTCTAATGCATTGCTCGAGAAATGTCTTCTGACAACTGTATCTGTATTTACTACATTAAGGGGTGTGATAATGAACTGTGACATGTGGTCCGATAAACACGGATCATACACTCCCACTGTGCGGCGTTCAGGTAAGATGTCTGTAATTATATTATCAATGCAAGAGGCAGACTTGTTAGTGACTCTAGTAGATTCATGGATAGTAATTTCAAGGGCATGGGATTTTAGTATCGACATAAATTGTGACAAATCGGGTGAATTTTTTGAAATTGATGTTAAAATCGCCGGTCAAGATAGTGCTGTATTTTTTGTTTGGTATTGTACATAGTAGATCCTCTAGATGATTTAGGTATACCTGAAAATCGCCTACACAAGATCTGTAAGTCGCGATAATCACCACTTTCAGACTAGATATCTCTAGAGAGAAGTTTTTAAGGGTAAAAAACAGTTTATCTCGATTTTCGGTCCTATGTCCTATGGAAAAAAGTCTACAACTTTTGTATCGACACTTTTTTCACATAACCTCAAAATTTATGTGAAAAATTCAAATAACCAAGTTTTTTGTTTTTTATTTTTATCTTTTACAAAAATAATTTTTTTTCACGAAATTTTATGAAAACTTACCTTTTTATGTCCTAAACACACTGTAATTTTTTTGATTTGAAATATTTATTTTTTCACCTTATTTTGACTTATATCGAAAAAGCACCCTAATTTTCAATCAAAAATTCTCACGTCAAAATATCAGCTTTTTTTAAAAAGTCGGTGGCCTTTTTGTTCGTTGAAATCTCTACTTTCTGATGGTGTAAAAAAATATACATTACTATGGTAAATGTTCTCAGAAAATGCAAAGAAACGAAAAAAACTCGAATCCGAAAATTTAATAAGACATCTACAATATTTTGAGAAAGTTGTAGAATCTTCTTTAAATTATATGCGTAGATGCCTATTTATTGCTATTTTAAGATAACTTATACAGTGCTAGTCAAAAGTCCCCTCCCCCCCTCGTATCTTTTGAACGGGTATACTTATAATAATGAAATTTGGAGGGTGGAAATAAACGGATGTAGGCTTCTCAACTGGTCATAACAGGTGACGCAATAGTCATAAATGACGTCACAAGGCCACTGTGACCAATAATTTTAAATGGGACCCTATGGCAAGTGACAGCTCGTTTGAAAGGTATTGAAAATACCTATTCAGTCATACCAATTTTGTTTGGGTTTCGGCTGATTTTGATTGATAAATTGAAGAAATACGAAAATTATAGTTTCGCATTTAATTAATAAAGATTTTAAAGTACGCCTCTGGTTAATTGTCAAAAAGGTTGACGTTTTTGAATTCTCTACTTGTCAAAAGTGTTTATACCTTGAAAATTTACCTAAGCTATTGTTTAACGAGACGTTTAAGTGTTTACATAGGCAAAATGGTACTGCTACTGTAGCCGACAAAGTAGCAGCTATCTTAATAATTGGTGAATGTAGAAACAATTTCCATGCAGCGAACGACTGTTTAATGAGAGGTACCCCGATCGCCCTATATCGAGGGTTTATTTGAGGGAGCTTCTTCGGAAGTTTGAAGCATCAGGTAGTGTTCAAGATGCCAAACGATCTGGTCGAGCAACAATTAGTGATGACAAAAAAATTGACATAATTGGAGAAATGGTAGTAAACCCTACTTCTTCCACAGCCCAAGTTGCGTCTATCTGTGAAGTCAGTCAAAGGACAGTACATAGGGTGTTGGCTAAAAACAAATTTCATCCATACAAATTAAAAATGGTGCACCAACTTTCAGATGATGACCCCGACCGAAGACTAGAATTCTGTGAAACTATGTCCAATAAAATGAACCAACAACCAGGCTACATACAGACAATTTGTTTTAGTGACAAAAGTACTTTCTTTCTCAATGGAAATGTTAGCACTCAAAATGTGACGTATTGGAGTGACACAAATCCTCACATCTTTCGTGAAAAACATACTCAGTTTCCAGAAAAAGTAAATGTTTGGGCAGGTATTTTGGGAAACCACATAGTTGGGCCTCTTTTTCTCAATGCTAACTTAACCGGTGAATTGTATCTGGAGATGTTACAAAATGATATTGAGGCGTTAATTCTTGAAATTCTAGAAGATAATCCAGATGAATTCGACAACTTGGAAATAACGTTTCAACAAGATGGTGCTCCTGCACACTATTACGGTGCAGTAAGACGTTACCTAGATGAAGAATATCGTGGTAGATGGATTGGACGACGAGGTTCGATCGAATGGCCAGCTCGGTCACCGGACCTTACACCATTAGATTTTTTCTATGGGGGTACTTGAAATCTAAGGTTTACGCTACAGCACCTGACAGTATTGCCATTCTGAAACAACGAATTGTTGAAGAATGTAGGGCAATTTCCGCTGACACACTGGGACGAGAACGACAAGAGTTTAGCAATAGGATGCATTACTGCCAGGAAGTAGATGGAGCACATTTTGAACACTTATTATAAGAACTGGTTCTTAAATCTTTATTAATTAAATGCGAAACTATAATTTTCGTATTTCTTCAATTTATCAATCAAAATCAGCCGAAACCCAAACAAAATTGGTATGACTGAATAGGTATTTTTAATACCTTTCAAACGAGCTGTCACTTGCCATAGGGTCCCATTTAAAATTATTGGTCACAGTGGCCTTGTGACGTCATTTATGACTATTGCGTCACCTGTTATGACCAGTTGAGAAGCCTACATCCGTTTATTTCCACCCTCCAAATTTCATTATTATAAGTATACCCGTTCAAAAGATACGAGGGGGGGAGGGGACTTTTGACTAGCACTGTATACCTGAGTGACCTACGGAAAATGTTTGCCCATCAAAAGGTATTTCATAGAGAAGTGGGGAAGGGGCTAGGAGGAGAGCCTTGCTACCTGTTATTTCTTTGCATTTTCTGAGAACATTTACCATAGTAATGTACATTTTTTTACACCATCAGAAAGTAGAGATTTCAACGAACAAAAAGCTTACCAACTTTTTTTAAAAAGCTGATATTTTGACGGGAGAATTTTTGATTGAAAATTAGGGTGCTTTTTCGATATTAAGTCAAAATAAGGTGAAAAAATAAATATTTTAAATCAAAAAAATTACAGTGTGTTTGGGACATAGAAAGGTAAGTTTTCACCAAATTTCGTGAAAATTTTTTTTTTGTAAAAGATAAATTTTTAGGTTATGTGAAAAAAGTGTAAAAACAAAAGTTGTAGATCTTTTTATTACCTACAACTTTGCTATTTAATTTTTTCCCATAGGACTTGTAGTGTTGCCGGAAATCGAGATAAACCGTTTTTTAACCCTTAAAAACTCACCCCCTTCCACTTCCCGACCTCAAATCGCCCGTAAATTATTATTCCTTTCATTTTTGTTATATTCTCTTCCTTTTCCAATGGGTTTCATCCTACTATTTTTTTTTGTTTCAAAAATTGTCGACCCTGGTCTATGTGGGGCATCTTCTTTTTTTGGATAGTACACTTTTTAGGATTCTTTTTTGGGCTATGATTAGTGGGGACAAAGTAGATTTACAGGCCGAGCCCCATGCGACAATACCATAGTTTAGGACCGATTCTGTTAAGGCCCTGTATACATTTATTAGGTTTTTCTTCGGCAACCAATCTCTAATTTGATAAAATTTGTAATACACTTTTCTTAATTTTCGTTGTTACATACTCAACGTGATACTGTCACTTCATGTGTGAATGAAAGAATATTCGTAGATATTCAGTTTTAGATACTAATAAGATTTTTTGGGTGCAGTTGCATTTTGCAAAGTCATGGCAGTTAGTGGTGTGAATCTTTATTGTATTATTACAGGGAAAGATTCGTTTATTTAAGGAAAACACATGAAGCCAGACTTGTCCACGTTAAGAGTCAGTAAACTAGTGTCAAGCCATGATTTAACTTTACTCATTGCTACTTCAGCTTTTTTATATACAAGATCCCATGAGGTATCATGAAGCATAATAACTGTGTCATCAGCGTAACAGACCACATCTCCTCCACACTCCATTTGGATTAAACTATTTAGGTAGATGGTGAATAAGACTGGACCTAGTACTGTGCCCTGTGGCACACCAAATTCTACCAGGCAAGACTCACTTATGGAATCTCCCACTTTGACCTGTTGAGATCTCTGATTGAGAAAGGATTTAAACAAGTCCAAGGCAATATATCTGATACCTAGTTTGTACGTACTGTCTAGTAAAATATGGTGCGACACAGTGTCAAAGGCCTTTGCCAAGTCCAGGAATATTAATAAGCATTTTCTACCATGATTAAGATTTTTTGATATGTAATCTATTGCCCTTACGATCACATTTTCTGTTCCGAGCCCTTGCCTAAATCCATATTGGTTACATGACATGCAGTTGTTTTAGAAACAATTCGATACATGAATTATCTGTCTCAACTCACCTCAAATCCAAATGTGTAGGTCTGCTAGCGGCCCCATTCGTACCCATTCCTCTTTCCAATGATGACTCTCCAATACCATTGATTTCTTTAACCTCCGCCCCATACGAGTTGCTTTTATTCGGACTATAATTTACCTTGAAATTATTGCCGGTCATCAAAACATCCGCAGGAAGACTATAGTTAACGTCCTCTTCAGGATTCGGAATGGCATACAGGTCTGGATGAGCAGCCACAGTTCTCGGCACGTTTGCCCCGCGATGGGGCAAAACATCGGCCGGGAATGAGTAAGAATCGTCAGGCATGAGTTGATTCACGTCCCTCTCGTGCTCAAGCTGCTGCTGTTTTTTGGCTATAGCCTTCTGTTTCGCCCTCTCCCGTGCGCGTTTCGCCTTAGCCCTTTCCCTCTCCTGCAACAACTTGGCCAGTTCTTTGTCCTGCGCTTCGATAGCCAGCAGTCTATCACGATTCAGTAGAGTATCTTCGAGGGAACCTTCTTGTTCTTGCAGTTTTCTAGCCAACTCGGCGTCTCGTTCCTCCTGGATCTGTCTTTCGGTGATCCCGTCTTCAGCAATGTCTATCCTGTTCAGGTGATCGCTCAAGTCCCGAGAGGACCTGTAGGGCTCGTTGTATATCTCCGCACTGTTGATATCAATGAAGTTTGTGCCGACGGGGTCGGTATATATTTCGTAGGGCGCCGGGTTGGGTAGAGGCATAGCCGGGGCTTGCCTTCGGGGTAAATTTGCTTGGTAGTTGTGGGGGCTAGGGCGATGGGGCGAAGCCTCCAGCGTCAGCGGTAACTGAGTGGGTCTTTGAGGAACGTACGGCACGCCCGTTATGGGTGCCTGCTGCAGCTTCTCGACTCGTATGCGTTCTTTTTCTAATAGCTGCCTAGCGAGCGCCTGATCGTGCAGTTCGGCCGCTCTCCGTTTCGTTCGTTCTTCTTGGTCTATCTTATCGGCTAGATCTTTGGCTATTTTGTTGTCGACTTCCTCTTGCTCGGCCAGCATTTTGTGGTATATAGCTGCCGCCTGTTCTGCCATTCTTTGCTCTCTGATCTGCTCATCTTTCGCTCTGGGGAAGTCTTCGCGTACTAGAGCGTTTCGGCTGTTACCGGTTAGATGTTCGTCGAATTCTTGGTTTTGTAAACGGTAAGCTAGGGCTCCGTCTTCTTTGATCATCCATTCTTGGCAAACCTCCTGGACTCTACCTGTTTTCGGAAAGTTTTCGATTTCGGGCACTTTTGTGTTCATTTTGATTGGATTCTTTGAAAGGTTTTGTTTACATTGCGATCAGAAGGCACTTTTCGATTTGCGGTCGGTTTCTTTTGTGAGCTTATTACGATGTAATGCAGGTCACCGGTTGGATTAAAAATTAAATGTAATTATTATTTTTCCTTTCTCTAAAATCAGAAATTCCTAAAATGAGAAGGATGGGCAATCCGAATTTATATCGGTACGAGAGAGAAGTAGAATGGAATGTAAATAAATAGAGAGGTCCCTGCACCGTGCCTGTTGCCAAGTGAAAATTATATTTTAATATTCAATACTGAATATTTAGCTGTAGCGGCAACTAGGCCGACTTCAGAGTGCTTCACCACAGAATACCCTAACAGCCCTAACTACACAGCACAGAAACAAAGCGGGAGACGTCGGCATTTTTGGGGTCAAATTTTCTAAATCTTGGTTTTGTGCTTGGTGCGTATACTGCTTAGATCATGTAATGCTATATATGATCTAAGGTATACTGTCATTTCCGAGCGGTAAATTCAAACCGCCTATAAAACGACATTTCAAATTTCCAAATCATCAGTCATTAAAAATCGAACAAGTAGAGCTCGTCCAGTATTGAATCGACCGTTTGGTAGGTAGAGAGGGGGAAAACACGAGTGGACACGATTTGATGTGGCTGCTTATGCTACGGCGAATCTTCACCAGTGGCTTGTCATGCAGCGTTTGAAAGGTTAGGTTTGTTTGATTAATAAATAAGTAGTGCAGTTATTTATTCAACTTTGCCAAAATGCCCAGTGGTAAGTACCAGTAGCGGAAAAAGAAATTAAGGCAAATGTTATCAAATTCATGAAAAATTAGGCCAAAAATGGGATACAAGTACCTTTACAAAATTACAAAGAACGTGTCAAGGCAGCAATGGGTATAACAGAATATTGTTTTTGAAAAATTTAAACGGATCAATCAGCTGTGAATTCAGGTAGTATTCCTTCTTTGCCGTCTCCGCAAAAAATAGTAGGAAAAATAAAGCCGAAAAGTTATATTACGGAAGGGCAGGGTGAAACAATAAGAACGATTATAAATGATTTTTGTTTGATTGAAAAACAATGCCCTACTTTAAAGTCTATTCATCAAAAATGCTCAGATAGGGTTTGAAGGCAGTCGTTCAACATTGCACATTATAATCAAAGAGTTAGGTTTCGATTGGGAAAAAACGTCTGATAATCGAACGATATTGATGGAAAGTCATGAAGTTAGATTACTAAGAGTGGAAGTTTTAAGAAAATTGTATCGTGAACAAGGAGCAAACATCATTTACACTGATGAGACGTATTTGCACAGTTCTCATATACATTCTATTTTTATATCTATGTATTGAATTTTTAAATTTTAACAAAAAATTCATGATTTCCGACCCCAAAAACCCCCATGGTCCATAATCGCAAAACTCGTCCGCCATCTTGAATTTATGGATTTTAAAAACGTGATCTCCGACCCCATAATCACAAAACGCCATATTGGAATATATGAATTTATATATATTATATTTATCCATATATATATATATATAGGTTCATAATCTACGACCGTAGGCACAATATTAAATCTAATCAAAATATAAACCACAATAGTTATTTGTCCGACATTTTTAGTTCTTTAATTTTGATTTAAAAAAACAACTATTAAAAAAACTTTTTAGAGACAAGCTTTTATTTAAGCCGTGTACTAAAACGTATAAAATAAATTTAAGTCATCGCTGACAATGATTTAATTATTTTTTGTTGAATTATTTGGTTTCAAAAAGCTTGTCGCGCGAAGTGTTCATAAAAGTAGGTATTAATTAATTTGATTGGGCAGTGATTAGTTGGTAAGTAAGAACTTGTCAAAGTATTTGATTTTTACAAAGTATTCATGGAAGTAGACAACTTGTCAAAGTATTAATTTTATTACAATACACACATACCAATTTTGAATGAAATATAACCATAATCAGAAAACTCGTCCTTCATATTGGTGCCGCCATTTCGAATTCATGAATATTGGCAAAAAATTCATAATCTCCGACCCCAAAAACCTCCACATACCAATTTTGAATTGAATTGGACCATAATCACAATGTTTGTCCTCCATCTTGAAACCGCCATCTTGGATTTATGAATTTTGACAAAAATTTCATAATCTTCGACTCCGAAAACCCCCACATACCAATTTTGAAGGCCAAAGTGGTCGTTTCAATACTGGACGAGCTCTATCATGAATGGTTTATACCAATAAAATGTGAAATCAATAGAAGCCGATCTAGCGAGTCTGTGGATCTGTTTTGAGTTTCTTGCATTGGTCAGTGGTCCGGATGTACTGTTTCAAACCAACCCTGTGTACAATCGTTCATATTCCGCATTCCACGAATTCTCCTTTTTTTTTTTCATCTTGACTTGTAGCACGTCAGTATATCCCTTGGAAGGCCAAAGTGGTCGTTTCAATACTGGACGAGCTCTATCATGAATGGTTTATACCAATAAAATGTGAAATCAATAGAAGCCGATGATACAAAGCACTTCGTTTACAAACACCAAGCAAAATAAAGGTTGATTAGAAACACACCAAACAGCTGTCATTGAAATAGAAATAGGGGAGGTCCGCACAAGTTGCCAACTTCGAAAAAACCTTCAAAAACGTATGCCTCTCCAATTGTAATGATTTCATCAGGGTAGTGTAGAAAATCACAAACTAAATGTGCTTCGAGTGTTGGTGCCTGTCTCAATCTGATTTGTGAATTATCAACTGTCATCTGTCACAAATCCATTTGAACCTCAAGGGCCACTTTTATAGGTTCCAGTTAACCTCTGGTTGAGTTAACTGGTAGTTAGAATAGAAATGATGCTCGTTTTATGATGGGCAGAAGGCACATTCTAACCACTAGTAAACTCAACCAGAGGTTAACTGGAACCTATAAAAGTTGGCCTAACGCAGAAGAACGCCACTTTTTCCTTTTGTTGCTTGACTTCCGTTGTTATCAGTTGTTATTGTGTTGTGTATTCTCTTATTCAATCTTCTTTTCATAAATTAAATTTTGCGCTACCAACTGTTCAGATTTTTATAAACATCTCTCTGAATGACAACATTGTTTTTTTCTATTTAAACAATGAGGACACATTTCATATAAGAAATAGATAAGCACTTCATGACCAAAAGTAATTGAATTGGTTCATCAGATTGGCGATTTTCCATAGAACCAAAGTCAAAAAATTGCCATTGGAGTGGCAGATCTTCTGAAGGTTTTTTTTAATTTGGCAACTTGTGCATAACTCCCCTATTTTTTTCTGGAGGAAAGGTGGAACGACTCTTCTGTATAATTACGGTGTTCTGTGGCTTCACGCTTATGTGGAGTCCAGAAATGTCAAAGTCGATTTTTATTGTTTAGCCAATCATAACATTTCGAATATTCAATGATATGTTTCGAATTTGAAAGTGCTGTAATTTCCTAGGGCTTCTTTCTGCTTTTCAAGCAAAATCAGGGATCCTAGGTCGTTGAAGGGAAGATGATATTTGTCAATACCAAAGATTATAGTTCTTTTGTCAATACACCGATATGACTTCAATCTTGAATACCAATAAAGTGGTAGAAAATCAGGTAACAAGAGATTACGCTGTAAAGTCAAGATGCCAGCCCCATAGAGAAACTAAAAATAAAGAGAGTTGTCAAACCTGCAGTAAAAGTTGGCACCACGTTTAGACAGTGGCGACATATCTCGCAACTGGCCGAACTAAGTACAGTTGGTGAAACCGATTGAGATAAGGCGGGTTTTTCAAATGTGTTACTTTTATATGATTGATATGGTATATATTTTATAAGTGATCGATTTGCCATTCTTGTATTCCATATGAATGGTTTTATCATATGAAATACAGGAATGGCAAATCGATCACTAATAAAATATATACAATAATCGATTCGTAGAATCTGTTAGTTCGTGCGTGGTTAAAATAAAGTTTCAACCTAAATCTTTATTTCATGATATCAAGAACAAAATTAAAGATCTTACAAAACAAGAATAATAAGTTGAACACTATAAAACCACATTTTATTGTATCTAGGACAAGGTACAACTACAGACAAAACAATAATAAAACTCCGAAAAGCTACAAAATTAAAAATATTCTTCAGTCTTCATCAAATCAACCAAAATAAAAACAAATTACATTTACAACAAACCTTCAATAATTTTGTTCATTTATTAGCACAAAGGAGGACGAGTAGGTATACTTAACAAATACTCCAGTTTGATGATAATCTTCGTACTTCCTCAAATGGTGATAGGAAATGGAAACTGATGGACGGAAATAAGTATCAGTTTGTGAAAAAATTTCTGCAACTGATGGATGGAAATAAGTATCACTTTGTGAAAAGCAGCTTATATTTTACCTTGTGAAAGAATATTTCGAGGAATTTCAGCGTCAACTCGAATAACAAAACATTCCATTTTCGACGTTGGGTTCATAATTCAAGTCCATAGTATAATTTCTATAATTAATTTTTCGATGACAATTAACAGTAGAATTTTTCTGAAATTATTACGTGGTTTGTCATTTTCTGACAAATGTCGAAAATGAAAAATTATCATGTCAGTCGTCTGTTGATTGCGGGCAGCGCCTCCATGCGCGACTGGCCGTACCAAAAACTTGGTGGTCAAGATCGCCAATGTTTCAAACAGTCTCTTTATTTTTAATTTGTCTATGGCCAGCCCTTTCAGTGAACAACAAACTTCAGTCAAAACATCTGTACATCATCAGGCTTATTCAGGAGTACATTGGATATTGAATAATAACCAGCAATCTTAATGGCTAGTATACAATCAGTTGAAATCTCAATATATAATAATAACATTGTTCTTTCTCTTCAAACAATGATAATAATGATCCTTGAGTAGGAGTTCGATTTGAAAATTACTCATTATATTGAAATAAGGATTCGAAACATCGCAGATTATTGAGTAGTTTTCAATAACCATTATCTAAGCTACTATGAATTCGAAACTGCCTTCATCATCAGGGGCGATAACCAGCTTCACCATCTTGTTATTTCGAAGTACAAATCATGGATGACGCCACCACATAAAACTCACAACACTGTCACAGAGTAGTTACACAGAGGAGAAGGCTAGACCAGACAACAAAGTTAGAGAGAGATGAAGTCCTATCTCAAGTTGAATGCCGAAACTGTCGGAATAATGATGCCCTTCTTTACCTACATCAAAGTTACTGTAAATCACAGACCTCAGAGGTCTGTGCTGTAAATATACAACTGAAAGGGTTACGGCAATACCTCCATTTTGAATGATGACGATTGTTATGACACAGAATTGCCATCTCAAATCTTAAAATTAATCAGGAAATTCAAGGAATAAATGATATTATTCTACATAAAACTCAAGCATTCAAGACTATACAGGGTGTCCCTGGACTTCCTCTTTTCCTCTCGGAAATGTATAGATGGGGTCAAAATATCACCAGTACTTCATATAACTTTTGTTCCTAAAAGCCTTCTTACCAAGTTACGGGCCCTCAAAGTTACAAAATGAAAAACGTTTTTCTTTGATAACTTTCAAAGTGAATATTCAAAATCGTCTAAATTTTAGTGATTGACTAAACAAATGAATTCCTTCGATGAGCTTTCATGCAGGAGTCAGTTGTTTTGCTACAAAGTCAGGAACGGACAACCCCCGATGGTCCACACCCCAAAACTTTGAAATGACAGACAATTTTTCAATAGTTTTCAACAAAATAAGGTTACGTAGACAATTTTCTGAATAAAAGTACTCGTGTGGAAAGTCGATCGGAGCAACGATTTTTAATAAGAATGCAGTTTTACTCGACGACATCAAACCCGATCGTCCACCATTATTTGAAATGAAAAATTTTCACAGTAGAAATATTAATGCTAACGTTAATTCAACAACATTTATAACAGGGATAATACAAAATATGCTAAACTAAATTCATGTTCCATTTCTTCCACAGATGTTGACAAAAACACCTTGTAGAAAGAAATAAAATTAGTGTGGATAAAAAATGACAACTGGAATGCGATTTAGTTTTGTTGAGTGGTGCGTTGTCATTGTATTGTCAATATTCTAATAGGACAGTTTGAAGTGTTTTGATATGGCCGAACAGTTTACATTCAACGAATATGCAGATATGCATGCATTGTATGGACGAGCATTTGGTAATGCTGCAGAAGCTTGTCGTCTGTATTCCGAGCATTTTCCCAATCGAACGTTACCGGCGAGAGAAACGTTCGAGCGTGTCAATCGCAGCTTGAGGGAGACAGGTATGTCTAATGGATAATTAATTGGAGCCTGTTGTTTTATTTCGATATTATTGTAGGTTCAGTTTTGCCAAAACGAGGTGGTGGTGAGGACGCTCCTAGGGCTGTGCGTACCGTTGTATTGGAGGAAAATATTTTGGAAGCTGTCGCTGATGATCCTTCAATGAGCATCAGAAACCTATCAGAACAGTTCCATACATCCAAGTCCACTATTCATAGAATAATTAGGGAACAACTGCTCCACCCATATCACATCCAGAAGGTACATGCTATGACACCTGAAGATTTTCCAGCTCGACTGGAATATGCCAATTGGTTCCTGGATAAGCAAGGAGATGATATGACTTTTATTACTCGAGTTTTATTCACTGATGAAGCAGGTTTCAGTAGAGATGGAGTAATCAACTCTCATAATCTCCACATATGGGCCGAAGAAAATCCCCATATGATATTGCAAACCAAACACCAACGGAAATTGAACGTGAATGTTTGGGCTGGTATCATAGGAAAACATCTTATAGGACCATTCGTTCTACATGACCGATTGAATGGAGAACATTATTTGGAGTTCATTCAGAACGATTTGAATGGACTTTTGGAACATGTTCCATTGCAAACCCGAAGAGATATGTGGTTTATGAATGATGGCGCTCCTCCTCATTTTAGTTTGATTGTGCGGGACCATCTGAACCAGATTTTCCCCAATAGATGGATTGTTAGAGGTGGGCCATATTCATGGCCACCGCGGTCTCCGGATTTAAATCCATTGGATTTCTTTCTGTGGGGGCATCTGAAAAGCCTCGTTTACGCTACACCTATTCACACCAGAGATGCCTTGTTGAATAGAATTACATTACATTGTGAAGCCATACGAAACGACCCTGGCATGCTATTTCAAGTGCAGAGAGGGTGTTTGCGCCGACTAAGAAAATGTATTGAGAGAGACGGGGGTCATATCGAGCAGTTTTTGTAGCGGATTTTGCATTTCTGTTTGCTCTTGAGGCTTGCGATTGAATAGTTACACCATGAGTTTTGTAAGGTAAACGTGTTTGCATGATAAAAATTCGTTATGAACATTCTACCTATAATTTCTATTTTCATTACGAATTAATCTTTTCGAATAATGGTAGACATCTCAGGTCGTCGAACAAAAATGCATTTTTATCAAAAATCGTTGCTCCGATCGTACTTTTATTCAGGAAATTATCCAGGAACCTTGTTTTGTTGAAACATGACAAATCCCATCAGTCATTTCAAAGTTTTGGGGTGTGGACCATCAGGGGTAGTCCGTTCCTGACTTTGTAGCAAAACAACCGACTCCTGCATGAAAACTCATCGAAGGAATTCATTTGTTTAGTCAATCACCAAAATTTAGATGATTTTGATTATTCACTTTGAAAGTTATCAAAGAAAAACATTTTTCATTTTGTAACTTTTAGGGCCCGTAACTTGGTAACGAAGGCTTTCAGGAACAGAAGTTATATGAAGTACTGGTGATATTTTGACCCCATCTATACATTCCCGAGAAAAAAAGAGGAAGTCCAGGGACACCCTGTATATGATTTCGAAAGCGAGTTATCAATTAATTATTAATTTTTTATAAATTTTTTCGACCTTATCACTTTTCTTGGCAGTATTGTCCTAATTCCAAATAAAACATCATTAGAACTGGCAACTGTGTCTATCTCGAGTTAAAGGTCCGGGGGCAATGAAGCGGCAAACCAAACATCAAAGGAAATGGGCGGAGCTTCCTATCTGTGTCTATAATCTGTGTACCACTAATTTGTTGAATCAACAGAGAACACTCAACAAGTTTGTTTCTTCATTAGTACAGCGAAAAAGTATATTGAGGGGGTATTCGATACATTTATAAATTTCCACAACTTGTTTTTCGATGGTGACTGAATACTGTAATTTTCAGAGGAATAATTGCTCCTCATATCGAACGATAAAGGAGATTTTCCTAGATATTTATTTCCAACCTCTGTATTCATTATAAAATGGCATTATACACTTGTCATTCACGGGTGTGCAAGTTGTTAGACTATACCCTGTATATTGCGAATGTAGCAGGAGTATTGGAAATCCTTGTCTTGGGTATATATCGCGCCTAAGCCACTAGAAACGAGAAGAACCTCTATTCACATCTACAAGACCTTTTGGAAGATATACAGTCATGACGCAGCCAATCTCACCAATCTGTTTTGAGTTTCTTGCATTGGTCAGTAGTCCGGATGTACTGTTTCAAACCAACCCTGTGTACAATCGTTCATATTCCGCATTCCACAAATTCTCCATTTTTTTTCATCTCGACTTGTAGCACGTCTGTATATCCTTTGGAACTGATCGCGGCTTGTGGAACATTTTCTATTATTGCGTAAGAATTTATTGTTGGTCGCAAATAGGACGGACACGCTGTGTTTAGTTCCTTCAAGGTGCGATCATTTCAGTGATACCTATTTCACTGTGAATAGATAAGAATCAAATTATACGTTTCACTCACTGATGCCGCAAGACAATAAGTAGGTATATGTGTCATTTTTGTTGCGGGAGACATATAGAGCATAATTATAAAATGTGAAGAAAACAATCGACTTGAAGAATAAAAAAAAAATTGAATTAACACGGCCGATACTCAATAAATGATTTCCACTAAATTGGTTATACAGTGCTTCTCAAAAGTACCCTCCCCCCCTCTTATTTTTGGAACGATTATACATAAACAAGTGAAATTTGGAAACTGAATATTAAAGGTGACGTCACAAGACCATTGTGACCAATAATTATCGAAAAAACCTATTCAATGATACTAATTTTGTTTGTGTTTATGGCAGTTTTAATGGCTCATTAGTAAACATTAAAATTTAAATTCCATTCAGTATGATATTAATTAGAGATTTAAGAAGCAGTATCTACTTAAAGAAATTGCACGAAGTGACCTCCATTTAATTCCTGACAGTGAAATATCCTATTTTTGAACTCTTCTCGTACTTTTGCAAATGTGTCTGCGGAAACAGCCTCACATTCTGCAACAATACGTTGTTTTAAAACGTCAATATTGTCAGGTTCATTGGCGTAAACCTTCGATTTAAGGTACCCCCACAGAAAAAAATCCAAAGGTATGAGGTCCGGTGATCGAGCTGGCCATTCCGTTGAACCTCGTCGTCCAATCCATCTACCACGATACTCCTCATCCAAATACCGTCTTACTGCACCGTAATAGTGTGGAGGAGCACCATCCTGTTGGAATGTTATTTCCAAATTGCCGAATTCATCTGGATTATCTTCCAAAATTTCCAGGATTAACGGTTCTATTGCGTTTTGCAACAGCTCCAGATAAACCTCACCAGTTAAATTAGTATTTAAAAAAAGAGGCCCAACGATGTGGTTTCCCAGGATACCTGCCCAAACATTCACCTTCTGGGGAAATTGGGTATGTGTTTCACGAAACAGGTGAGGATTTGCGTCACTCCAATACCTTACATTCTGTGTATTTACATTTCCATTTAGATAGAAAGTACTTTCGTCACTAAAACAAATTGTTTTGACATAGTCTGGCGTTGGTTAATTTTAGTTTCCATATTTTCACAAAATTCTAGTCTGAGAGTTGATGAACCATTTTTAATTTGTATGAATGAAATTTGTTTTTTTCAACACCCCGTGTACTGTACTTCGACTGACTTCACAGGTAGATGCAACGTGAGTTGTTGAAGAAGTAGGATTAACTATTACTTCTGCCAGTATATCAATTTTTTTCTCATCAGAAATTTATGGTCTGCCAGATCGTTTCGCATCATTAATACTACCCGTTGTTTCAAACTTACGAAGAAGCTCCCTCAAATAAGTCCTCGAAACGGGGCGATCGGGAAACCTCTCATTAAAAATGCGTTCTGCTACATGAATATTTTGTCCAGTTTCACCAAGAATTAGGATCGCTGCTACTTTATCACCTAAAGCACGTACCATTTCGCTTCTTGAAGCATTCAAACGTTCGGCTCACAACAGTTTAACAAATTATTAAAATGTACAAAAATATTAAAAGTACCAAAAGCTGCTAAAACAGTTAAACGTTCGATCAACAATACACAAATTATTAAATGTAAAAAAACTTGGACAATTACAAAACCGTAGAATTAGGGAGACTAACAAAACGTCAGCTTATTTGACAACTATCCAGATGCGGAGCTTGAATTTGGAATTTTAGTATTAACTGATTTAATTCATCACAGCTTTGCGTTTTAAAAGAGGTGTCGCTTGCCGTAGGGTTCCATTTAAAATTATTGGTCACAATGGCCTTGTGACGTCATCTTTGACGATTTCGTCATCTATCATGACTAGTAGGGAAGTTTACAACCTTTAATATTCAGTTTCCAAATTTCACTTTTTTATGTATAATCGTTCCAAAAATAAGAGGGGGGGAGCGGACTTTTGAGAAGCACTGTACAAAACTATGATGCTTGTTTCGTTATAAAATACTTCTTCGGTGTAGATAATTATGATTTCCGTTTTCAATCTGAGAACAGGTAGTAGAAGGTATAACATACCATTACAGTAGGGGACTAAATATAATATTATAATCTTCAATAAAGGATAATATTTAAATTAATCTGGTCATTAAAAAATATTGGCATTTGTATTCATTGATTTATAACCTTTCTTTTCTACATGTAATATTCCAATTTACCAGACTATGATAGTCTGAAAATTGATAATCACTATGGAAAATTTGAAAATTATAGATACACATTTGAGATAGAATATAATATAAAAACTATCACAGTAATCTTCCTAGTGCTTAATTACTATCAAAATATTTCCAAGACATGAATTTGAAAAAAAATCATGCTCGAGGAGATATTTCCAGGTAGTAATTCAAGAACGTGGGAGATTCGGTAAAAAAATTTCACACCAAAGTAATATAAAAAATTATAACATGACATTTTCCTTCAGAAAATCCAGTAGGAAACTAAAATTACCAAGTAGGCTCTGTACCTGTCAACAGGTAAATTATTGTATTGCAATTTCACATTTTTTGCTTTAGTTTTGTGGCATTTTTGCAGAATGTCTCGTTTCGGGAAAGAAAGTGTGGGAGTTATAAGACAAGAAGTTCAGAATTTAACACCATATAATACTAAAAGGAATAAGGCAAGTGTACGGAAACAGTTCATATAATTTTGTAACGAAAAATCTTACAAAATAGAAAATTCATCTATTGAATAGTTGGCTCATATATTGCAAGAGTATGCATTTAATATGAAAAGAAGAAATGGAGCAGATTACAAGGAAAGCGTCGTTAAATTGATGTGGAATCTTACCGCCAAACAATTGTAAGAAATGATGTTCACCAAATTTCAGATTAAATTTGAATCCATTTTCCGATATTGAATTTGTAGAAGCTCGATCTGCACATGAAATAATTAAAAATAAATTAACAGAACCTTAAAGAGTTTATTTTAATTTAAGTTCTACTACTAAAGTTAGCTAAAAATATACTTTTTGCAAAAATTCCTGATAGAAACATTTTTTGTTTCATTTTGTAATTATAATGGGTTTCTAAGTCCCAGAAAGACCTTCCTAGGATTTTAGTTGCATGAAACGAATCTTTGTTCGTTAAAAATAATGTATGCTATTAGCTATCAACGAATCTGTGTTACTAAAGTGAATGGAAGCTTTATTTTTACAATTTTTGTTTGTCAGGTATTTGTTAAAAATAATGAACATTTTTGTTTAAAATAAATAGGAAGCTATGTAATTATCACATTAATCTTATTTTTTTAAATGTTATTTTGACGGTGTATCTTATGACATATCCATTAATTAATATCATTTAAAACACTCGAAACAGAATGAAAAACTTTAAAAACTATAATTTGTGTATTTTGTGCGACGAAATGGATGATTTGAGAAAGTGTCATCGAAACTTGAGACATTTATCTTACTTGCTTCATCGCAAGACATGTTGTTCAGAAAAATTAGTGAAGTGTTACTTGAAATTGATGGATCATATATTCATATTTCAAAGGCTAAATTCAACAAAATTGTGTCTAAGTATAATATATATGTTATTAAACAGGGTTTCTACAACATTTAAATAATATACCGCAAGTTATTTAAAATGGAAATATATTTTTAAGAAATAAAATCGTCTTTTCTATACTTTTCTATTAAACTAAGTGAAAAAAGACAGAAAAAAATGTAATAATAGCATTTTTCCTTTGTAAAGATAGACAGATGAAGGTGACAATAATTATTTAAAAAGCGTATAGAGGGCTGTGCATTTGACAGAAAAATTATCGCTGTAATCACGCCCAGGGTACCCAGGAGGAAAAAACTTGCGCAAAGTTTTGTGGTGGCTTCAAATCTTCAAATCGTCAAATCTTTAGATCATCAAATCGACAAATCGTTAAATCATCAAATCGTCAAATCTTCAAATCGTCAAATCGTCAAATCGTCAAATCATCAATCGTCAAATCGTCAAATCTCAAATCGTCAAATCGTCAATCATCAAATCGTCAAATCTCAAATCGTCAATCGTCAATCTTCAAATCGTCAAATCGTCAATCGTCAAATCTTCAATCGTCAAATCGTCAAATCTTCAAAATCTTCAAATCGTCAAATCTTAAAATCGTCAAATCGTCGAATCGTCAAATCTTCAGATCGTCAAATCGTCAAATCTTCATATCGTCAAATCGTCAAATCTTCAAATCGTCAAATCGTCGAATCGTCAAATCTTCAGATCGTCAAATCGTCAAATCTTCATATCGTCAAACCGTCCAGCCATCAAATCGTAAAATCATCAAATCGTCAATCGAATCTTCGAACCGTCAATTCGTCAAATCGTCAAGTCGTCATCTTCCAATCATCCAATCGTCAAATCTCAAAATCTTCAAATCGTCAAATCTTAAAATCGTCAAATCGTCGAATCGTCAAATCTTCAAATCGTCAAATCTTCAAATCTTCATATCGTCAAATCGTCAAATCTTCAAATCGTCAAATCGTCGAATCGTCAAATCTTCAATCGTCAAATCGTCAAATCTTCAAATCGTCAAAACCATCAAATCGTAAAATCATCAAATCGTCAATCGTAACATTAATCGTCAAGTCGTCATCTTCCAATCATCCAATCGTCAAATCTCAAAATCTTCAAATCTTCAAATCTTCAAATCGTCAAATCTTCAAATCGTCAAATCGTCGAATTGTCGAATCGTCAAAACTTAAGATCGTCAAATAGACAAATCAATATTCAAATCGTCAAATCGTCAAATCGTTAAATCGTCAAATCGTCAATTCGTCAAATCTTCAAATTGTCAAATCGTCAAGTCGTCAAATCGTCAAATCGTCAAATCGTCAAATCTCAAATCGTCAATCGTCAAATCATCAAATCATCAAATCGTCAAATCGTCAAATCAAATCGTCAAATCGTCAAATCGTCAAATCTTCAAATCAAATCATCAAATTTTCAAATCGTCAAACTCAACCGTCAAATCAAAATCATCAAATCGTCAAATCCTCAAATCGTCAAATCGTCAAATGGTCAAATCTTCAAATCGGCAAATCGTGAAGTCGTCAAATCGTCAAATCTTCAAATCGTCGAATTGTCAAATCGTCAAATCGTCAAATCATCCAATCGTCAAATCGTAAATCTTCAAATCGTCAAATCGTAAATCGTCAAATCGTCAATCGTCCAATCTCCAATCGTCAAATCTCAAAATCTTCGAATCGTCAAATCTTAAAATCGTCAAATCGTCGAATCGTCAAATCTTCAGATCGTCAAATCGTCAAATCTTCATATCGTCAAATCGTCAAATCTTCAAATCGTCAAATCGTCGAATCGTCAAATCTTCAGATCGTCAATCGTCAAATCTTCAATCGTCAAACCGTCCAGCCATCAAATCGTAATCATCAAATCGTCAATCGAATCTGAAACCGTCAATTCGTCAAATCGTCAAGTCGTCATCTCCAATCATCCAACGTCAAATCTCAAAATCTTCAAATCTTCAAATTCAAATCGTCAAATCTTCAAATCGTCAAATCGTCGAATTGTCGAATCGTCAAACTTAAGATCGTCAAATAAGACAACATCAAATCGTCAAATCGTCAATCGTCAAACGTTAACGTCAATCGTCAATCTGTCAAATCTTCAATGTCAAATCGTCAAGTCGTCAATCTTCAAATCGTCAATCGTCAAATCTTCAGATCTCAACGTCAAATCTTCATATCGTCAAACCGTCCAGCCATCAATCGTAAAATCATCAAATCGTCAATCGAATCTTCGAACCGTCAATTCGTCAAATCGTCAAGTCGTCATCTTCCAATCATTCAATCGTCAATCTTCAAAATCTTCAAATCGTCAAATCTTAAAATCGTCAACGTCGAATCGTCAAATCTTCAGATCGTCAAATCTTCAAATCTTCATATCGTCAAATCGTCAAATCTCAAATCTTCAATTGTCAAATCGTCAAATCTTCAAGATCGTCAAATCGTCAAATCAATCTTCAAATCGTCAAATCGTCAAATCGTTAAATCGTCAAATCGTCAATCGTCAAATCTTCAAATTGTCAAATCGTCAAGTCGTCAAATCTTCAAATCGTCAAATCGTCAAATCTTCAGATCGTCAAATCGTCAAATCTTCATATCGTCAAACCGTCCAGCCATCAAATCGTAAAATCATCAAAACGTCAATCGAATCTTCGAACCGTCAATTGTCAAACGTCAAGTCGTCATCTCCAATCATCAATCGTCAAATCTCAAAATCTTCAAATCGTCAAATCTTAAAATCGCCCAAACGTCGAATCGCCAAATCTTCAGATCGTCAAATCTTCAAATCTTCATATCGTCAAACTGCCAATCTTCAAATCGTCAAATCGTCGAATCGTCAAATCTTCAGATCGTCAAATCGTCAAATCTCAAATCGTCAAATCGTCAAATCTTCAAATCGTCAAATCGTCAAATCGTCAAATCGTCAAATCTTCAAATCGTCGAATTGTCAAATTTTCAGATCGACAAATCGTAAAATCTTCATATCGTCAAATCGAAATCATCAAATCCTCAAATCGTCAAATGGTCAAATCGTCGAATCGTCAAATCGTCAAATCGTCAAATCATCAAATCAATCATCAAATTTTCAAATCGTCAAATCCTCAAATCGAAATCATCAAATCCTCAAATCGTCAAATGGTCAAATCGTCAAGTCGTCAAATCGTCAAATCTTCAAATCGTCAAATCGTCAAATCATCAGATCGTCAAATCGTCCAGCCATCAAATCGTAAAATCATCAAATGGTCAGTCAAATCTTCAAACCGTCAATTCGTCAAGTCGTCATCGACCAATCATCCAATCGTCAAATCTTAAAATCTTAAAATCTTCAAATCTTCAAATCTTTAAATCGTCAAATCGTCAAATCGTCAATCGTCAAATCGTCAAAACTTCAGATCATCAAATCTTCAAATCGTCAAATCGCCGAATCGTCAAAACTTCAGATCGTCAAATAGACAAATCAATATTCAAATCGTCAAATCGTCAGATCGTCAGATCGTCAAATGGTCAAATCGTCAAATTATCAAATTATCAAATCAACGCGACGAAATACCTTTTTAGCGTACCGAAATCTTGAGGTCGCTAAAAAGTTCCGCGGCCATGGCATACATACTATTTTTCGTGCAATCGTCAAAATTATTGAACTGTATAATTGCAAATAAATACATTATTGCTTTAAAATCAACAGCAGTTCAATTTAATTAACAAAGTCACAGCGTTGCTATGGAAATTATATGTTTGAATATATACAAAATATTTTGACAGTTCTTGACAAAACGCAAATATATCTGATACTGATAGTGATATTTTAGTATCTTGCACTACTCCAGAGCTTAAAAAGTATTGTAAACTCGGCGATTTCCGTTCTAATACCTGAAAAATAATATAAGTATGTTGTTAATGTTGTTGTTAATTTAAAAATTAACGATGTATACAATAAAAACAGTCCTTGTCATGGTCGTATTTTAGAAATGTCAAATTTGGAAGTGACGTTTGGTTTGGCGGCCGTTGCTATGGGCAACGTCCGCGAAATAAAATTTCGCGGACTGTGTTGAGAACGCGAAATACTCACTTCGCGTGCGTTTGCTCGAAAATAACTATTGTTGGATCGGAACTTTTTCAGTCCTGTGTTCAAACCTCCTTAACACGTTGACTGTCAACTATGAGTTATCTCGTGGTTTCTTTGCTTCCATTCGTAGTAGGTATTTTATTATGTATAACTCTTTATTAGCAAATAATGCTCTTCATACTAGATACAGTCACTTCAGTTCACTTTTATGTAAATATGAATAATGGCTTCAGAGAGGAGAACAAAAAATCATGGTTGACTTGCATGAACAGAAAATTGATGAACCGAAATTTATGAATTGATTATAAAATAATTATAAAACAACACAGTCGAGAATTGGCTTGTCATACCATACCATGGCAATCAAGGTGTTTAGAACGACGATGTGAGTGAAATGATATGAATGGGCATTATGAGAGTTGAGGAGTTTATAATTTCATTATATTATCAGTTGACAAACAACGACTGTTTCTAATTGAAGTTGAGTGAGGGTTTCTTATATGGTATTCGTAGGATTTCAATTAATGAAAAAGTGAATGATTCCATAAAGTGAATAAGAGCCGCGAAGGCCGCTAATTTGTTTTTCATTGACTGCAGAATCGATAGATGTGAAGTGTATGTTTTGATACGATATTCCGTTATAATCATTTATGGAAAACTATATATGAAAATGTTACAATATAGTTCCAAGATGTAAAATTTTACACCACATACGTCAAGATAATTTTGTATCCCAATTCGTCCCAGAAACATATACGTATTTTATTTAATAGTACATGAAAGATACATTCTCATTACCTGTTACTAAGTTTTTCTGTTATAGAAAAAAGGATCACATTTTTCAAGTATTTATTTCCTTTGATTCGTTAAACATTTTTATTAAGAATTTTTTTTTAGTGACTTGCAAATGAAATCGGAAAAACTTATAATAATAATAATAAATCGCCTTTATTCATATGTAATGAGCTGAGACTTTTTCAACTTACAATTTTTACAAACAATTGAAGAAAAACCAAAAGAAATCGATCAAATATACAAATGCAAAAGAATATAATACTGTGGGTGGAGAGATGAATATTTCATAGATAGTACAATAAATATACATCAATTCACATATCTATACGTATATACCCACACACATATCACATAAATTTACGTACATATTCACATTAAACAAATATATACGCTTATAAATAACTTCTAAATAATAATAACTATTAAATACATGATTCAGGTTAGGTTTAAACGGCAAGGTTCGTGAGAGGTTAGATTCCAAGGAAAAAAAGAAAGTTTGAGTCTACTTTTGGAATTGATTATTGAATAATCCCTAAAAGGAGTCGGGAGATCATTATAAAGCTTGGAAGCAGTGTAAATGAAGCTTCGTTTATAGAGTGAGGTGCGATGCTTGGGAATATGTAAAGTCTAGTATTAACATAATTATGCTTAAAGAACCCCTGTCACTATTAGTCTAGAGCCGGTGGGAGGTCGACCTTCACCGATCTGATAACTCGATGAGACATTTTTTATCAAATATAATTTATAAACAAATATGCCTATGATAACTTGCCTATCGAAAAGTGTTCATAGCTATTTTTAATTGAATTAATTTTAATCAATTTTCTTTCATCACCTTCACTCTTTTGATAACCGAATGAGTTTCATCTCAACTGATAGTTTTTAACACTCAGAATATGCCTAGGTAGGCTTGCCTACTTATTTCTGTGCATGGCTACCTGGCAAGCAGATGTGAACAGGTAAGTCAATATAGGTAACTACACCGATCTGTTAACTAATCGAAATTGATATCATAGGTAAGATAATTTAATTACAAAACCAATCGTATAGGCTTGCCTGCAAAAAATCGTACATAAAATATTATTGCCAAGCTATAAAATCTTAGAAGTTTAGCTATTTGATAGGTGCGAGAGAGAAAGTAGAGCGTCCGAGGTCCGTGTGATAGAACAGGACACAACATAGCAGCTGCACGCTACCTGACCGTTGAATGTATCCGAGTGCGCATGCTCGTGTACATGTGAGTGACAGTGACAGCATTTATTTACAATCGACAGTAGTTTTGAACTCTAATTTATTATAACTCTAATTTCGATCACAATTTTTGTATTATTTCACACTATATATACTTACTTATGAAATAATCAAAAATAAATAATTTAATATATTAATAAAAAATACAAATTCAACAATTTTTTTTTATTTTAAAGCTAAATTTATAAAATTTAAAAATGATAAAAAATCTATATTTTTTATTTAAAATTAAATAAAGAATAATTTATTTATTATTTAAAATCAAATAGATGCCGTAAAGCGGGAAAGAATAAGTGTTGCTTTTAAAATTTTAGTATAAAAATTTAAAAAAATCATCAATATAGAAAAATAAAATTTAATACATTTATGTTGTTAAAAGCGTTTATTACAAAGCATATAAAAGAGTTCAAAATTACTGTCGAGTGTAAATAAATGCTGTCACTGTCACTCACATGTACACGAGCATGCGCACTCGGATACATTCAACGGTCAGGTAGCGTGCAGCTGCTATGTTGTGTCCTGTTCTATCACACGGACATCGGACGCTCTACTTTCTCTCTCGCACCTATCAAATAGCTAAAATTCCAAAACTTTATAGCTTGGCAATAATATTTTATGTACGATTTTTTGCAGGCAAGCCTATACGATTGGTTTTGTAATTAAATTATCTTACCTATGATATCAATTTCGATTGGTTAACAGATCGGTGTAGTTACCTATATTGACTTACCTGTTCACATCTGCTTGTCAGGTAGCCATACGCAGAAATAAGTAGGCAAGCCTACCTAGGCATATTCTGTGTGTTAAAAACTATCAGTTGAGGTGAAACTCATTCGGTTATCAAAAGAGTGAAGGTGATGAAATAAAATTGATTAAAATTAATTCAATTAAAAATAGCTATGAACACTTTTCGATAGGCAAGTTATCATGGGCATATTTGTTTATAAATTATATTTGATAAAAAGTATGTCTCATCGAGTTATCAGATCGGTGAAGGTCGACCTCCCACGGTCTCCTCTACTATATCAATCGTTGACTTTGATAGGACCGCCATCCGAAGGAAAGTTCACTCTTTTTATATAAATAAAGAGATACCAACAATAAACAAAGTTCTACAGTCAATTCAGGAAGACGACGATTTACCACAAGTGGACAGAACCAAATTATGGAAACTTTTACGCGAGATAGGCTTTTCCTGGGAAAAGCAGAACAGAAAGTCCCTCCTTATAGATAAAGACGAAATTGTGCGTTGGAGAAAAAATTATTTAAGGGCGATCAGGAAGTATCGATCTGAGGGAAGGACAATTTATTATTCGGACGAAACATGGCTTAACAAAAGTCATACTGTGCAGGAAACATGGGTTGACACTAACATAAAAACTTCCCGCCAAGAAGTCATGGAGGGATATTCCACTGAGTTACCTGCACCGATCGGAAAAGGGCGTGGGTTAATTATCACCCATATTGGAAATGAGCATGATTTTGTCGATGGTGGTTTGCTGCAATTCGTCTCGAAATCAACAAAAGATTACCACGAGGAGATGAATGCGGATGTGTTTGGGGACTACTTTTCACAAATGATAGAGCTGTTGCCTGCGAATGCCGTTATTGTCGTGGACAATGCTAGCTATCATTTCAGGCTTAAGGAAGCGTTGCCAACATCAAAATGGAAAAAAATAATTGATTGGTTACAGCAGAAAGATCTCCCACAGATAATAGCATGGTAAAAAAAGAATTATTATCCATTGCGAGGCAACACAAAGCAAACTACAAACAGTACGTAGTTGACGAATTGGCTAAAGAAAAAAACATGATTGTATTACGATTACCTCCATACCATTGTGAGCTCAATCCTATCGAACTCATATGGGCTCAAGTGAAAGGAGACGTTGCTAGGAACAACACTACTTTTAAATTGGATGATGTACGTCAGCTTCTTCTAGCATCGTTCTCCAAAGTGACAAGCGACAATTGGAAAAATGCTATAAATCATGTATTAACAGAAGAACGGAAGATTTGGGATCTTGATAATTCAATTGACCAAACTGTGGAATCTCTAGTAATTTCAATAGGACCCGAAGATTCATCTGATTCGGATATGGAAATGGAAATGGACATTTAGGTAAGTAACTGTAATGTATGTCAATGTTCTATATCCATATTATATTATAAGATACATTTGGCAACCCTGCCTAGGATCCTTAGTATGTATTAGACAACGGTCATGCACGTTACGTTGCAACGCGATCAACCTGCATTCGTATATCTATTATATATATATATATATATATATATATATATATATATATATATATATATATATATATATATATATATATATATATATCTTAAAATTCTCGGAATAAAGGTCTGATTCAGTCAATTCATATAATTTTTCTTAACGACGTTTCGACATGGTATTTGTCATCATCAGGTTAAAACACTAAAATTAAAAATATGGAGTTTGAGACATTTAACTTAACACAATATTGAAATGTATGCACTAAAATAATTCTTGAAAAACATATGGTTCGAAATATAACATGTTATTTAACTCAATATAAATATTTGTAACATTTATGAGTATTCACTTACAAATTATTTTATTTGAGTTTTGCGTTCGCATCGTACGAAGGTTATTGTGGGAGTGTGACCTGCGTCGAAGTGATCGGAATGGTTTGTTTATTTTTCATGCATTTTACCCTCTTCATAAGTAGGTACATGGGATTGTTTATATTGAGTTCTAATATATGGGCCGGACTGTATTTTTTTGGCAGCATGTAAAGATCAGTTTTCATTATGATTACTTTAAACAAAGTTAAAAGAGGTTGTTATAAATCTGGCTTAAGTTTTGATATCATTTCTATTGTTAATGCTATTGGGGTCTTTTTTAATATGTATCATTTCAAGGAATGTTCTTACTCTTGGATTCCTTTCTTTGGTCAAAATTTCAACGTTGTTGGTGTCAAACTTATGTTGATTTTCTTTTTCGTGTTTTGATAAGGCTGTAATGTCGGTTTTTGAATATTTGTGGGCTTGTACTCGTTTCTGCAAATATTGTTTTGTTTGACCTATATAGGTACTTTGACAGTCTTTACATGGTATTCTATATACTGTATGAGTTTGTTTGTTTTTTGGTATTTCTGGTTTTAATTTAGAATAAATGGTTTTGTTCGTATTTTTCAGTCGACGTGCAATAGTTATGTTGTGTTTTTCCATTGTTTTATTAATTTTATTCGATGGTTTGTCTATGTACGGTAAAGGTATGTATGTTGTTGTTTTCTTCACTTCATTATCATTTTTATTGTAGATCGCATGTATTCGTTTTTTTATTGTTTTTTCTGCAAAGTGGCTGGGGTAATTATTTTCTTTCAATATATTCTTGATTATTTCTATATTATTTTTCCTGAATTTTGGGTGAGCAAGCTTTATAGCTCTGTCAGTTAAATTTTGAATAACATTTTTTTTGTAACTGAGGGGTGCGTTTGACAAATAGTTAGTGTAACGATTTGATGCATTTGGTTTAATAAACCAGTTTGTGAAAATTGTTCCAGTATTGTCGTGTATTATTGTTGTGTCGAGAAAGTTTATTTGTTTTTCTATTCATTTTTCTATTGTAAATTTCAATCTAGGATGATATTTATTAAATTTTTCTAGAATTTCATCAACTTTGTCAATAGGGATACAGGTTAAACAATCGTCTACATATCGTTTGAAGAATATTGGTTCGAATGTTAGTGATTTGATGATCTTTTCTTCAACATACTCCATAACCAGATTTGCTACTGTTGCAGCAATTGGAGATCCCATTGCAATTCCGAATATTTGTGAGTAGTATTTATTTTCATATTGAAAGTATGTTGAGGTTAAACATAGTTCAATTCCTTTCAAAAACTCTTCCAAGGTTAGTGTTGTGTGATTTTGTATTTCATGCCATTTTTTTCTTATGATCTCTATCGCTAATTTTGTATCTATATTTGTATATAAAGAAACTATATCTAGAGAGATTATTATATGATTTTGTGGAACTGTTATATTGCGGATAAATTCCACAAATTCCCAGGAGTTTTTCACATAGTAATCATTTTTCCAATAACATTTGAAAGAATTTCTGAGAGGAATTTTGATAAATTGTAAGTGGCAGATTGAATATTGCTGACAATAGGGCGAAGGGGAATTCCAGTTTTGTGTAATTTGGGCAACCCGTATATTGTTGGAGGTTGGGCGTTGTGTATATTGAGTTTGTTTTTTGTTACCTGATCTATAAGGGTTGACGAGAACCAATTATTTACTAATTTATTAACTTTCGCTTGAAGTTTTTCTGTGGGGTTGAATCTCTCTTTTCTATATGTGGTTTTATCCATTAGCAAATTTTCTAGTTTTTCTTTGTATTCAGATATTTGCATAATTACTGTTTTGTTAGTTTTATCAGCCCTGAGTATAAGTAATTCGGTATTTTCCCTTAACAATAACCTTCGTACGATGCGAACGCAAAACTCAAATAAAATAATTTGTAAGTGAATACTCATAAATGTTACAAATATTTATATTGAGTTAAATAACATGTTATATTTCGAACCATATGTTTTTCAAGAATTATTTTAGTGCATACATTTCAATATTGTGTTAAGTTAAATGTCTCAAACTCCATATTTTTAATTTTAGTGTTTTAATCTGATGATGACAAATACCATGTCGAAACGTCGTTAAGAAAAATTATATGAATTGACTGAATCAGACCTTTATTCCGAGAATTTGAAGAAAATATATATGTGGTCAAGAAACTAAAGAAAAAAAATATATATATATATATATATTATAACCTATTAGTTATATCTGAATTACCAGTGTTTTATTATAAGCAATCAAGTATCTAAAACAGTCAACAACATAAGTATTTTATAGTAACTACATACATTTATTACCATCACTATTTGCAACGAAAACATTTTAGGTGAGCTGCCCAAAGTCGCGCACAGGACTCAGTTGTAATAGTTTGGCAAGTGTAACTTTGATACATCCAATAATCGATGAATTGTCAATTATTACTCTAAATTTAATATTGTTATAAACATGTTTTGTTTCTTGGAAAGTTTTATAAATAAATAAAAAAATATCGATGCTTTGTAATAATTTCATCGTTCTGTTGTTATTAGAGATAAAACAGAGTGGGCTAGAAAAGTAAACTCGAAAACACATGAAGTTCTATCAAAACGTGTTTGTTACCATGAAATTTATTTGAGCCGACGGTAAACAACTTTTCGCAGATTTGCATTTATAATGAGGGTGTTTAGCTGCCAGTGAAAAAAGGACAGAGTATAATTACGTAATTATTTGCATGAGTTGCAATCACTGTATAATAATTTTTTCCATGTTCGTGACTAAAATGTGACATTTCAACTCAAATTAGTCAGAGGAGTTGAACTTTTGATCACTAGTGATTAAAAATCTATTTTCACAAGTGATTAAAAGTTTCTTGACATGTTTTTTGGGTAACCTTCCACAGTCTGAAAATGAAAATATAATCAGGAAAATATATACAAGTGTAGAAAGGGCAAACTGATTAGTTCACCCCGATAAGTTATTGCGTTCACCAAATTATATTTCTTATAGAAAATTGATTCAATTTGTCAATAACTTGCCGTTTTCTGAATTTGCCTATCAAAATTTTTTTTTTTTAAATTCAAAAGATACTTTTCTATATAGTTTTTGCTTGACGTTTCGGGGACTATATCTGCTCCCGTTCTCAAAATTTTCTAAATCTCCTCTAATTGTTTTATAATTTGGATTTTTTCTCGCAGAGTCTTTTTCGCTTTTTCAACTGACGGATGTCAATTGAGATCTGCCAAAAAAGTTTGAGAGTGACGTATTGCTCATTTGATATATGGGGTGTTGTTCAGATCAGTTTATTAGCATTCTACCATATCTCACTTCCTCTCTGAGTAGAGGTAACCATGTATGATCCATTTCAACAGAATTTGTTGAAAAGCAGTTGTTATTGGAAAGAAGAATACAGGCCGTTTCTTTCAATTTTCTCCTCTCTTGATGTGGTTCTTTCATCAAGATTTTTGTCTTATTCCATTCAATCGTATGATCGCCATTGGATGTGAGGATATGTTCTGCAATTTTTGATCCAGTTATTTGTCGATTTCTGATGTAACTCTGATGTTCACTTTGGCGCACTTCCAATGGTCTTGACGTTTCACCTATATAACTATCACCACAAGAACAAGGTATGTTGTAAACACAGTTTTTGGTACTTTCTTCTGCGTTTTCTGGTTTTGTTTGTGATAGTATAGATCTCAGTGTGTTTGTTGTTCTGAATGATGTTCTCACATCATACCTATGTCCAATTCGTTTGATCTTTTCAGATAATCCGAGGACATAAGGTACTCCTGTTGGTTGTGTTAATTGGTTGTTTGATGGGTTTTTGTTTTCAATGTCAGTGATTGTTTTTTCCACAAACTGATCTGGATATGCATTTTCCTTGAGAACAGATTTTATGAGGTTTATTTCTTCCTGTAGATTCAAAAAACCACATTCATTCAATGATTAAAAGTGTTATAGTCCATCCAATATCAATTGCAGAAGCTGTTTCTATAGGGAGCGAATAAAAACTCACTTCGCTAACACGAGCGTATATGCGAAGAAACTGAACGAAAAATAATCTGTACTACTCGTAAACATTTGCCGTCGGCATACGGTAGATCAAAAGAGCCGCAGTCAACGTGGACCTGAGTGACAGCTGTCGCTTTTCTACAACCGATTCGTCTGGGCCAATCGTCGGACATCGATGCTTGTATAGGCTTGTCTATACTGGAAAGTCATAAATCACGCGTTATAATTGTGTTTTAATAGCTCTGAAAGATTAAAAACCAGTAGCGTCTGTGGTCTTGGTGTTTTAGGATATTCTAGTAACCTACATCAAACAATGAAAGAAATTATTTTTCTTTCTTAATGTATTTGTATAAATAAAAGCTTGTCTTTAATTTTTTTTCATTTTTCATTATTTATGAAGTATTTTTGAAATCTTAAAATATCTAAATAAAATTAGTTATCTCCGCCACTGCTGCTCACAGGATTTCGCCGCAAGACTTTTTTATGCTTCTGCAATTGATATTGGAAAAACTATACCTAGGTTACCAATAAACAACCATCATACACATTGCTCATAGCGCAGCAACGGTGTCGAATTATTCGTATCGAGTAGGCTGGTTTCCAAATTAAATGCAACACAAGCAACGGTAGCGCAGATTTTTATTCTTAGAAGGCTGGTTGAAATTTTGTTTCGACAAGTAAATGACACAATAGTTATGTATGCAACAATTGCAAACAATTTTATTTTGATTTCTGCGAAAATGGAAAAAATCTGATTTAACACACGTGAGTAAAGCGCATTTAATCACTCGTCTGGTTGAGGCCCTAGCAGCTTCGCTTTACTCACTTGTCCTAAATATAGCTATTTTCCACTGGAATTTTTCCTTTCACTTTCATAATAACTCATTTGTTCTCGGTATTTGATTCCATTACACAGTAGGTGGTGTTGTTGATTTGTTAATTAATGAGACAAGGATTATATTAACTATAATATAATAAATTCAATCACTGACCACCATTATCATAATTGAATGTTATTTCCAGCAGAGTTGAATATTAATTTTTCCACACCATGACATCTGATTCATTTGTTCAACCAAAACATTAATTGTGATCGAAGCATTCTCTAAATGTAAATTATTGGTATCGGAAACTTCAAATCACTCCAATGCATACAATGTAACTAAAGCAGGATCGCATCCAGTATAAAACCACTTTTATTACAGAAATTGATCACTAAAAACAATAATACCGTGGAAAAAAACGATTTTCGCCATCAATTTTACGATAAAAATTACTTTAAAAACCGGCAAATTCTCCGTCCACTCGGAGTGGCATTTCGGTAGCGTGACGTCACAATACTGTTGGGACTCTGACCAGCCACCTGAATATCAAAATATTTTTCAACATCTTGCATATCCAGAAGACATTTTCAATAATAATAAAACAGATATAATAGAACAATTTACCATTCAAATATACAACGACGACGATACATTTTATAAAGGCATGAAAAACTTTATTCTAGTTATATTTCTCCATGATGGAAAACCTCATCGCAAAACATTCTAAGGACCATATTTATAAATGCAGTGTGGCAAAATGCGTCTGAACACCTATATTTTATACGAACTGAATGAGAAAAATAGACTTGGACCATTATGATATGTTGGCCAAGCAGTTCCGCTAAAAGTCGAAGAAATTAATAGTAATAATGGAAATGAAGACGAAAGTGAAGAATCAGAAGACGATAGACGGACGTTATATGATGATTATTTCTCAAACAATTATTAATTATACAGGCTTCATATAACTTTTGTTCCTAAAAGCCTTCGTTACCAAGTTACGGGCCCTCAAAGTTACATAATGAAAAATATTTTTCTTTGATAACTTTCAAAGTGAATATTCAAAATCATCTAAATTTTGGTGATTGACTAAACAAATGAATTCCTTCGATGAACTTTCATGCAGGAGTCAGTTGTTTTGCTACAAAGTCAGGAACGGACTACCCCCGATGGTCCACACCCCAAAACTTTGAAATGACAGATAATTTTTCAATAGTTTTCAACAAAATAAAGTTACGTAGACAATTTTTTGAATAAAAGTACTCGTGTGGAAAGTCGATCGGAGCAACGACTCTTAATAAAAATGCAGTTTTACTCGACGACATCAAATCCGATCGTCCACCATTATTTGAAATTAAAAATTTTCACAGTAGAAATACTAATGCTAACGTTAATTCAACAACATTTATAACAGGGATAATACAAAATATACTGAAATAAAGTCGTAAACAAAAAGTACAGTACCTAGTTGAAAGTTTCATTCACAATGTAGATATTTTTTCAAATTAAATATCAAGTTATGTAGAATCGTGGTGTTTTTGAACTAACAAGCTACTCCACTATGAAATATCGAATTCAGTCCATATTTTGTATTTGTGCGTGGTGCGTTGTCATTGTATTGTCAATATTCTAATAGGACAGTTTGAAGTGTTTTGATATGGCCGAACAGTTTACATTCAACGAATATGCAGATATGCATGCATTGTATGGACGAGCATTTGGTAATGCTGCAGAAGCCCGTCGTCTGTATACCGAGCATTTTCCCAATCGAACGTTACCGGCAAGAGAAACGTTCGAGCGTGTCGATCGCAGCTTGAGGGAGACAGGTATGTCTAATGGATAATTAATTGGAGCCTGTTGTTTTATTTCAATATTATTGTAGGTTCAGTTTTGCCAAAACGAGGTGGTGAGGGCGCTCCTAGGGCTGTGCGTACCGTTGTATTGGAGGAAAATATTTTGGAAGCTATCGCTGATGATCCTTCAATGAGCATCAGAAACCTATCAGAACAGTTCCATACATCCAAGTTCATTATTCCTAGAATAATTAGGGAACAACTGCTCCACCCATATCACATCCAGAAGGTACATGCCATGACACCTGAAGATTTTCCAGCACGACTGGAATATGCCAATTTGTTCCTGGATAAGCAAAGATAGGATTACTCGAGTTTTATTCACTGATGAAGCAGGTTTCAGTAGAGATGGAGTAATCAACTCTCATAATCTCCACATATGGGCCGAAGAAACTCCCCATGGGATATTGCAAACCAAACACCAACAGAAATTCAACGTGAATGTTTGGGCTGGTATCATAGGAAACCATATTATAGGACCATTCGTTCTACATGACCGATTGAATGGAAAACGTCATTTGGAGTTCATTCAGAATGTACTTTTGGAAAATGTTCCATTGCAAACCCGAAGAGATATGTGGTTTATGCATGATGGCGCTCCTCCTCATTTTAGTTTGATTGTGCGGGACCAGATTTTCTGAACCAGATTTTCCCCAATAGGTGGATTGGTAGAGGTGGGCCATATTCATGGCCACCGCGGTCTCCGGATTTGAATCCATTGGATTTCTTCCTGTGGGAGCATAAAAAAAGCCTCGTTTACGCTACACCTATTCACACCAGAGATGCCTTGTTGAATAGAATTACATTACATTGTGAAGCCATACGAAACGACTCTGGCATGCTATTTCAAGTGCAGAGAGGGTGTTTGCGCCGACTAAGAAAATTTATTGAGAGAGACGGGGGGGGGGCAGTTTTTGTAGCGGATTTTGCATTTCTGTTTGCTCTTGAGGCTTGCGATTGATTATTTACACCATGAGTTTTGTAAGGTAAACGTGTTTACATGATAAAAATTCGTTATGAACATTGTACCTATCATTTCTATTTTCATTACAAATTAATCTTTTTGAATAATGGTAGACATCTCAGGTTGGATGTCGTCGAACAAAAATAGTTGCTCCGATCGATTTTCCACACGAGTACTTTTATTCAGGAAATTGTCCAGGAACCTTGTTTTGTTAAAACATATTGACAAATCCCAGTAATTTCAAAGTTTTGGGGTGTGGACCATCGGGGGTAGTCCGTTCCTGACTTTGTAGCAAAACAACTGACTCCTGCATGGAAGCTCATCGAAGGAATTCATTTGTTTAGTAATCACCAAAATTAAGATGATTTTGAATATTCACTTTGAAAGTTATCAGAGGAAAACATTTTTCATTTTGTAACTTTGAGGGCCCGTAACTTGGTAACGAAGCCTTTTAGGAACAAAAGTTATATGAAGTACTGGTGATATTTTGACCCCATCTAAACATTCCCGAGAGAAAAAGAGGAAGTCCAGGGACACCCTGAATATCCTTAAGTTTTCTCTTGGTAGCAAAAGCACTCTCATTCTTATAATTGATATGCTGATTTCAGAATGATCGGAAAAAGTTATTCTATTTAATCAATAATTTGGAAATATTGATATGAAGAAGTGTTATTTTTTTAAATCTACTCTGGACAGTCCACCAGTACAACCGGTATGGCAGGAATTTTCGGCAATTTTTAGGCTGTCCTACCATGATATTCTGAAGGAGCACGTAAAAAAAAAAAGAAAAAAAACCCACGCTATAACGGCAACACTTTGATACCTGTCACCTCCTTTAACTAGGTATGACAGACATTTTCTGCAGGGCGGAGTTTGTCATAGCAAGTTTTTCTTGCGTGGTGTGGAAATGACGATACGATGAAGAAGAAGATGTGTTTCAAAACATTTCTTGTTTGGATTGTGCAGCTGTGAAAGGTAAAAATATAAGATGAATCGATAGTAATGGGAATAATATTATTAAAACCAAGAGAATCAAGATTTTTTATAGATTATTTCATTGTCAAAATCCCTGTTCGTTTGTGATGAAACTATGCAAAAATACATCGATACATCAAAAATGGATTTATTTTCAATATTCGTAGAATGTAGTACATTCATATTTATTTATTCACGTAATTTTGGGAACTTACAACTAGGAATTTATAACCACCTAAAAATTTTTGTATAAATTTTTTTAAGCCCTTTTTTGTTTTCAGGTTGTTGTAAACAATCAATAGCTTTTTTAATGTGGTTATATCGCCGGAAGAATCTGCTGTTACCGAAGTCCTCTCTGAATTCGATAATACTGCTGATGTTTCGGTACCATTCACAAACGATGCGTAGAAATACTTTTTACGCGAATTTTTAATGACAGACTTTTTTCTATTCTGCTCATTTTTTTCCATTATTTTCCCATTATTTTCCCCCTTATTACTACTTTTTAAAATGACTGAAAGAAACTTCTTCGTGAGAAATACTACAAAAAATTTCTTCAAATTCAATCTATTCATCCTCGATTCCGATATCACTGACCACTATTCGATTATACTACAAATCATCACACCCGATAATAAAACCAAATTACCTAAAAATTCAAATTTTTTTTTTATTAACAATCAAAAATTAAAACATAACATATCTAGTGAAAACATAATAAATAAGATGAGATCCAATTTTAAAAACGCTATAGGTTCAAGTAATAACATCTCCGGTATTTCCAGCACTTCAATGAGCAGTAGCCACGTTTCCAGCGCAGAAAATAACTCAGTTAAAAAAACGTAGTATATAATAATTGTAATATTCATTGTACCAATTTGTATTTAAATTAATAAGTTGTGTATATTTACTTAATTTACTCAAAAAATTATCGTATCAAATACAATACGGTTATACATCTCAAACTCCTGCATAATTACAAATCGTGTCAGTTTGACTGTCAAACTCTTTGTAATTATGCAACAAGTTATCGATGTATAACCTGATTATTTTGAAGTACTTATAGCATTACTACTGAGCATACAACTCAGCAGCATTCCTTGAATTTCTATGACATTCTCCAAATACTAATAACATATCCACTTTTTCACTTTGAGTATAGAATAGAATAGAAATTTATTAACCATTCAGGTACATGTAGTACATATGGCACGTCATAAAGTGATTGTTATAAATAAATAGATAATATAAATATTATGGTGAAATAAATAAGTACTATACAAAAAACATATAAATTAAAAAAAACATATATAGCAATAGCAATAGATAGAGATAAACATTTACAAATAGGAAGGCACTATTCAAACCTAATATAAAGATAGTTGGTTATCATCCAAGTATTCATGTATGCTATAAAAACATTTATTCACAAGAAGTTTTTTTACCTCGGCTTTGAATTTAAGTTGACCAGGAATTTGCTTGATTTTCAGTGGGAGTTTATTATATAATTTTATTGCATTATAATGTGGTGATCTCTCATATGCTAGTGTTCGATGTGTAGGTACCATTAAAGTATTGCTGTTGCGTATATTGTGTTCATGTGCAGTTGAGAGAGTGGGTAGGTATTTCAGATTTTTTCTTGCGTACATAAGACACTTAAAAATATATATACAGGGAGCGCTTAGGATTTGATTCTGAATCATAATTGGTTTACAGCTATCTAAATATCCAACTTTAAAAATCAATCTTACGATTTTCTTTTGAATTACAAAAACTCTTGGGAAATTTGTAGCTCTACCCCAACAGAGAATGTTTTGAGATATGTGTGAGTTTGCTAGGGCATAATAAATGGTCAACAAGCCAGCTGTGTCAAGACAATACTTCATTTGAGAGACTGCCAAGTGAGAGCTATTAAGTTTTTTACAGACACTGTCTATGTGATCATCCCAGGTGAGCTGACTATCTATTTGCGATCCCAAAAACTTCACTTTTTCAGTTAAATTGATATCTACATCACTCTTTATCGAATTGGGAATTGGGCGTCTAAGATAGAAGTTCACTGTCATCGTTTTATCCACATTGAGTACTAATGAATTACGTTGGCATCAGGATCCAAATTCATCAACAACTTTAAAAACTTCCGCTTTCAATACTTCAATATCATTGCTAGCGATTGTAATCGTAGTGTCGTCAGCATACATAGTTATGTGAGCTTTTATATGTTCAGGTAGGTCGTTAATAAAAATAGTGAAGAGTAGAGGTCCTAGGACAGAGCCCTGGGGGACACCCATTTTCACAGGATATTTTTTAGAATTAACATCACCTTATCTCACTACCATATCTCGTGCTGTCATGTATGAGTGTATCCAGTTTATTACATGTTCAGAAAAGTTTAGGGCATAAAGCTTGGAAACTAATTTGAGAGGATCCACGGTATCAAAAGCTTTCGATAGGTCAAATAGAAGGGATACAACATAATCCCCATCATCAATCTTTTTCAGAATATGATTGAGTAGATAGCAGGAGGCCGTTTCCGTAGATCTTTCTTTCCTGAATCCATATGTTGACTGTCACATAGTAAATTATTCATTTCTAGATATGATATAATACGATTGGCAACTATTCTTTCAAAGATTTTAGATAGCGATGTTAGTAAAGATATTTGCCTATAGTTTTCGATTTCCTGCTTATTACCTTTTTTATATAATGGAATTATTAAAGCTATTTTGAATATATCTGGAAAACGTCCTTGAAAAAGTGATTGGTTCATTAAGTACACCAGAGGAGTAATGATGAGATCTAGTATATATGAAATAGTGTGAAGTGATAGTTCATCCAAGCCATATGTATTTTTATTCTTTGTGTTTTAATTGTTTCAATAATTTATATCTCAGTTATAGGATCAGTCTGATACTCATGTATAGTATTTATAGTACTTGATGTTGTACATGGCAAGGACAGGTTTGACCCAAAGTGGTTCAACAGAGCATTAGTAGCAGCATTAGAGAAGAAATCCGCAAAAGCATTTGCAATATCGGTTGAATCCCTCAATAATATACCATGATGCATGACAGTAGGTTCTTCCTCACATGTGATTACTTCATATATTATTTTCCATGTTTCCCTAGATTTATTGCTAGAAGAAAAATTAAACTGAAATTTAACGAAAATTAAGAAACTTTTATTGTCTGCTCATAAAGCTTTTGACCCTGTCATTACCTAAGTGAGTGTTTTGTTTTCCAAAGAAGACTTGATAAAAATAACTGAAAAATATTATGCATCATGGCTATCCATTGCACACTTATCAAAAGTAAATAAATTATTATCCAGTATTTTCCTTAGTAATATTTAAATTATGTTCTTATTTTTAATCCAATCGCAAATAAATTAGTATCTTTAGATTCGTCAAAAATATTTGTTTCGGAAAGTGCTTGTTAAAAAATGATCGCCATTTGAAAAATAATAGACACGAAAATGTAATTCTGCCAACTTGTCTTATTCCTATCTATCATATAGAAAATTTTTGTAATTTTCTGACATCTGAGGTCCTCAGATTAGTTTACCTAGATGCAATATTAAAAGTGACTCTAAAAAAATGAAGTAGGCGTAGAAACTTCTTAAAATGTCATATTCTGATGCAGAATTGTCTCAGAAATCCAAAAATGTTACAATATACAGGGTGTTCCATTTAAAAATTCAAAACCGGGGCCATTTCCGTTGAAACCGGAAGTGACCGTAGAGTGAAAAATACGGGAAAACTCTCCTCTTCACATACCATTTACCTAGACCAAAGCCTACAAGTCTAATAGATTCGTTATCACCCGGTATACGAAACCGTGAATAAGAAGATGGAAAAGACGATGGTTTTTTTTTCTCAGTGTGGATGCGGACACATTCACATCCGTAAAAAACGATCACTTCAAATATTCAATACCAGGTCATTGTGCACTGAGCTGGACCAAAATCAAGAGCAGCCGAGGGAGAGGATATAAAAAGCAAGGATGATTGTAAGAAATTAGAGGGAGGAGTCAACCAATGTCGTGACGTCACCTATAGCCAAGTAATATAATAAAGTTGTCAGCAATTCACGTTTCAGTGAATGAAGCGGTTTTTGCAAATTAATTTGGGAAAAAATTGGCTTGTTTGTTGTTATTTCAGTGAAGTGTTTGGTGTTGCATCGATAACGATATGAAGGAAATAAATGGCATCCATATCAATGACAATGAAAGGACGGAGATCTGCAAGAAAGGTAAGAGTTTAGAATCCGTGCTGGTGTATTGTCATTCAAATTCAGTTTGATTCACATTAATTAGAGACAATAACTATGAATACAGAATAGTCGCTATGTTTATTATTTCATTCGCCAGAAAACCGCGATTAATAAATAATAGTCTTTCATTTGTTAATTAAGTTTTTGTAAAAGTTATGGTAAATATAAAGTTAACGTACACATGCACTCTGAATATAGGGAAAAAACTTTTCCTACGTGTTTTTGCCTCCTGAACACGAAAAATGCGTCGATCTCATACAGTTCCCGAGTTAGAGCACTTTTTTTTTAACCTCATTTTCAAGCACCGTTTTCTCGCACAAAAATCACTTAAAATGACTCCTTTTTACCAGCATAAACAATACACCCTAAATCACTTATTTTCGGCACAACTTTGAACAAAATATCGTCGTTTTTATCGAAAAAATCCTCCTTCTTACACATTTCCAAATAAACAAACTTCACACATTTGACAGATGAAATTTAGTAACTTTGCCTTATTTTTCATGTTGGTAATAAATGAATCACCGCCAACTTTGTTCAACTCGCATTCTCCTGTGCATTTTGGACACTGAATCGTTTCCATAAATATTCCCAGTCTAATCAGAACCAGAGCAGTATATTCAATCAATTTCATTATTTTCAACGAATCAATAATTGTTTACAATCAAATATAATAATTGTCAAAATGTTTACAAAAAACAATTGCAAACATAAATGAAGGAGAAAATATTGCTCATATTTAAATTCGAATTTTCGGCAAAACTTTGCACAAAATATCATCGTTTTTATCGAAAAAATCCTCCTTCTTACACATTTCCAAATAAACAAACTTCACACATTTGACAGATGAAATTTAGTAACTTTGCCTTATTTTTCATGTTGGTAATAAATGAATCACCGCCAACTTTGTTCATCTCGCATTCTCCTGTGCATTTTGGACACTGAATCGTTTCCATAAATATTCCCAGTCTAATCAGAACCAGAGCAGTATATTCAATCAATTCCATTATTTTCAACGAATCAATAATTGTTTACAATCAAATATAATAATTGTCAAAATGTTTACACAAAACAATTGCAAACATAAATGAAGGAGAAAATATTGCTCATATTTAAATTCGAATTTTCGGCAAAACTTTGCAAAAATATCATCGTTTTATCGAAAAAATCCTCCTTCTTACACATTTCCAAATAAACAAACTTCACACATTTGACAGATGAAATTTAGTAACTTTGCCTTATTTTTTCATGTTGGTAATAAATGAATCACCGCCAACTTTGTTCATCTCGCATTCTCCTGTGCATTTTGGACACTGAATCGTTTCCATAAATATTCCCAGTCTAATCAGAACCAGAGCAGTATATTCAATCAATTTCATTATTTTCAACGAATCAATAATTGTTTACAATCAAATATAATAATTGTCAAAATGTTTACAAAAAACAATTGCAAACATAAATGAAGGAGAAAATATTGCTCATATTTAAATTCGAATTTTCGGCAAAACTTTGCACAAAATATCATCGTTTTATCGAAAAAATCCTCCTTCTTACACATTTCCAAATAAACAAACTTCACACATTTGACAGATGAAATTTAGTAACTTTGCCTTATTTTTCATGTTGGTAATAAATGAATCACCGCCAACTTTGTTCAATCTCGCATTCTCCTGTGCATTTTGGACACTGAATCGTTTCCATAAATATTCCCAGTCTAATCAGAACCAGAGCAGTATATTCAATCAATTCCATTATTTTCAACGAATCAATAATTGTTTACAATCAAATATAATAATTGTCAAAATGTTTACACAAAACAATTGCAAACATAAATGAAGGAGAAAATATTGCTTATATTTAAATTCGAATTTTCGGCAAAACTTTGCAAAAAATATCATCGTTTTTATCGAAAAAATCCTCCTTCTTACACATTTCCAAATAAACAAACTTCACACATTTGACAAATGAAATTTAGTAACTTTGCCTTATTTTTCATGTTGGTAATAAATGAATCACCGCCAACTTTGTTCATCTCGCATTCTCCTGTGCATTTTGGACACTGAATCGTTTCCATAAATATTCCCAGTCTAATCAGAACCAGAGCAGTATATTCAATCAATTCCATTATTTTCAACGAATCAATAATTGTTTACAATCAAATATAATAATTGTCAAAATGTTTACACAAAACAATTGCAAACATAAATGAAGGAGAAAATATTGCTCATATTTAAATTCGAATTTTCGGCAAAACTTTGCAAAAATATCATTGTTTTATCGAAAAAATCCTCCTTCTTACACATTTCCAAATAAACAAACTTCACACATTTGACAGATGAAATTTAGTAACTTTGCCTTATTTTTCATGTTGGTAATAAATGAATCACCGCCAACTTTGTTCATCTCGCATTCTCCTGTGCATTTTGGACACTGAATCGTTTCCATAAATATTCCCAGTCTAATCAGAACCAGAGAAGTATATTCAATCAATTCCATTATTTTCAACGAATCAATAATTGTTTACAATCAAATATAATAATTGTCAAAATGTTTACACAAAACAACTGCAAACATAAATGAAGGGGAAAATATTGCTCATATTTAAATTCGAATTTTCGGCAAAACTTTGCAAAAAATATCATCGTTTTGATCGAAAAAATCCTCCTTCTTACACATTTCCAAATAAACAAACTTCACACATTTGACAGATGAAATTTAGTAACTTTGCCTTATTTTTCATGTTGGTAATAAATGAATCACCGCCAACTTTGTTCATCTCGCATTCTCCTGTGCATTTTGGACACTGAATCGTTTCCATAAATATTCCCAGTCTAATCAGAACCAGAGCAGTATATTCAATCAATTCCATTATTTTCAACGAATCAATAATTGTTTACAATCAAATATAATAATTGTCAAAATGTTTACAAAAAACAATTGCAAACATAAATGAAGGAGAAAATATTGCTCATATTTAAATTCGAATTTTCGGCAAAACTTTGCACAAAATATCATCGTTTTTATCGAAAAAATCCTCCTTCTTACACATTTCCAAATAAACAAACTTCACACATTTGACAGATGAAATTTAGTAACTTTGCCTTATTTTTCATGTTGGTAATGAATGAATCACCGCCAACTTTGTTCATCTCGCATTCTCCTGTGCATTTTGGACACTGAATCGTTTCCATAAATATTCCCAGTCTAATCAGAACCAGAGCAGTATATTCAATCAATTCCATTATTTTCAACGAATCAATAATTGTTTACAATCAAATATAATAATTGTCAAAATGTTTACACAAAACAATTGCAAACATAAATGAAGGAGAAAATATTGCTCATATTTAAATTCGAATTTTTGGCAAAACTTTGCAAAAAATATCATCGTTTTTATCGAAAAAATCCTCCTTACACATTTCCAAATAAACAAACTTCACACATTTGACAGATGAAATTTAGTAACTTTGCCTTATTTTTCATGCTGGTAATAAATGAATCACCGCCAACTTTGTTCATCTCGCATTCTCCTGTGCATTTTGGACACTGAATCGTTTCCATAAATATTCCCAGTCTAATCAGAACCAGAGCAGTATATTCAATCAATTCCATTATTTTCAACGAATCAATAATTGTTTACAATCAAATATAATAATTGTCAAAATGTTTACAAAAAACAATTGCAAACATAAATGAAGGAGAAAATATTGCTCATATTTAAATTCGAATTTTCGGCAAAACTTTGCAAAAAATATCATCGTTTTTATCGAAAAAATCCTCCTTCTTACACATTTCCAAATAAACAAACTTCACACATTTGACAGATGAAATTTAGTAACTTTGCCTTATTTTTCATGTTGGTAATAAATGAATCACCGCCAACTTTGTTCATCTCGCATTCTCCTGTGCATTTTGGACACTGAATCGTTTCCATAAATATTCCCAGTCTAATCAGAACCAGAGCAGTATATTCAATCAATTCCATTATTTTCAACGAATCAATAATCGTTTACAATCAAATATAATAATTGTCAAAATTTTACAGAAAACAATTGCAAACATAAATGAAGGATAAACAAACTTCACACATTTGACAGATGAAATTTAGTAACTTTGCCTTATTTTTCATGTTGGTAATAAATGAATCACCGCCAACTTTTCGAATTCAAATATGAGCAATATTTTCTCCTTCATTTATGTTTGCAGTTGTTTTTTGTAATCATTTTGACAATTATCATATTTGATTGTAAACAATCATTGATTCTTTGAAAATAATTAAATTGATTGAATATACTGCTCTGGTTCTGATTAGACTGGGAATTCAGTGTCTGTCCAAAAGGCACAGGATAATGCAAGTTGAACAAAGTTGGCGGTGATTCATTTATTACCAACATGAAAAATAAGGCAAAGTTACTAAATTTCATCTGTCAAATGTGTGAAGTTTGTTTATTTGAAACTGTGTAGGAAAGAGGATTTTTTCGATAAAAACGACGATTTTTGTGCAAAGTTGTGCCGAAAATAAGTGACTTGGGGTGTATTGTTTATGCTGGTAAAAAGAAGGAGGCATTTTGAGTGATTTTTGTGCAAGAAAACGGTGACTGAAAATGAGGTTAAAAAAAATTAAAAGTGCTCCAATTTGGGAACGGTATGAGACCGCCGCATTTTTCTCCGGATTCGTGTTCAGGAGGCAAAAACATGTAAGAAATTATGTTTCTCTATATTCAGAGTGCATGTGTACGTTAACCGTATATTTACCAAGTTATGAATCTACTCGTTTATAAAGGTGCAGAATGAACTATATAATTAAAATATCCGGTATCATTTTCCACTAAATTTTCGACAAACATTGACACCCTTCATCCTTCATTTCGCTAATTAGTCACAACTCTTTACGGCCATGATAGTTTTATTCCAATTACTAGAAGTTATACGAGGGGTAAATGAAAATATATTACATAAATAACTCAATTACAATAAATAATCTAAAGATGTTAGTGCTGCCTGGTATCACCACGAGAAAAATCTAGTAGCGTCAAATCTGATGAACGTGCTGGCCACTCAATGGATTCTTTATGTCCAATCCATCTACCAGCATACAGACAGATTGTTCAAATATTGTCAAACAGCAACATTGGATTTATAACAGTATTTATTAATTTATACAAAGTGTTATGTAATAACTGTCCGATATTTTACAGGGCGATTCCTCAGTTATTTATAAGGTGTAAAGTTCATATAAGCATGGGTCCGCAAATCCTTAATTTTTGATATACTAGGTGTTAAAATTTTATTTTTATTTTGGTTTTTCGTAAATAATTTTAAAAATAATGTCGATATTTGGACAAAAATTGGTATTTGGGGATTTTTTAATATGACAAATTCAAATTTGATCTTAGTTTGGCCCTTAATTGTAGGGGGCACCGCCTACAGGTCTTTGTCACTTTTGGGGAGTCACAACTTTGTCGTGCATGTATGTATCACATTTTCTGAGAGAAAAGTCAATTCCTCTATCATTTTTACGTGAAAAAGGTATGCTTTTCAAAAGTCGCTACAAGCACCCGTTTTCGAGATATTTTGATTTAAATTAATCGATGCATCCAATCTTCTTCTCATTGATTCGCGAACTCTTTGAAAATAAAAGTATCAAGTAGTCTAGTAAGTTTATTCCAATATTTTTTTGTGCTGTCATGTCAAACATAATATCTTGACCCATAGTTAAATAGTTTTATTTATTATTATTGTGATTATTTAAAAAAAGATGGTAAACTTTACCAATGCAGAGTATGCTGACATACAATTTACATACGGACTTGATAACGGAAATGCAAAGTTGTGACTCCCCAATAGAGACAAAGACCTGTAGGCGGCGCCCCCTACAATTAAGGGCCAAACTAAGATCAAATTTGAATTTCTCATATTGAAAAATCCCCAAATATCAATTTTTGTCCAAATATCGACATTATTTTAAAAATTATTTACGAAAAACCAAAATGAAAATAAATTTTCAACACCCTGTATATAAAAAATGATGGCCTTGCGGACACATGCTTATATGAACTTTCCACCTTATAAATAACTGAGAAATCGTCCTGTAAAATATCGGACACTTATTACATAACACCCTGTATATAATACACGGGTAAGTAAAATCAAGAATAAAAGTACAGCATGAAAAAATAAATCCAGCTATAAAATTTATTTTATACGTTTCAGTTCACGGCTCAAATAAAAGCTTGTCTTTATTAGTTATTTTTCTTTTCCGAGTGATAACGTCGGTTTTGTTCTACTTAAAGTTGGTTTTATGTGTAATCAAAATGTTTTTATAAATACTGTTCAAATTTTTGCGATCGGTCTTCGACATGACACTGTTATCATTATTTGCAATGTGGGCCATTCTAATCTTTTGCTCAGAGACTTATCTTTATGGAATTGAAATCAAATCGATGGCCGACCTCAAAATTATGGGAACTCATTTTGTTTTTATTTTTCGGAACACAATCATAATTACGTTGTTTTAACCATTATTTTAAGTACTGTCTCGTTTGTCCAATATCGACCAACATTTTTAGTTGCTTATATTTTCAAAATCAGTGATTGGATTTTGATGATTTTTGTGCATGCAAAGCTAATTGACTGTAAATTGAAAATCAGTACAGATTTATGACATATTTAAAACACAAGATGGCGGACAAGTTAGATTTTTTTCATCAGTATCGGTGTAAATTTTTCAGTATCTTGAAACAATTTACGAGCGATTTTTTATTTGAAGAATACGATATTTGTTAAATTCTAAAAATGCAAATTTTTTCAAACCAATTTTTATGTATATCATAGACGGATTCTTTAACTAAAATACTTCCTATAAATGCAAGAAATTGTAGTCAAGGGGAAACATAATTTTCAAAACAATAATAATAATATACCAGGTGTCCCAGTATACCTGTTCCAATGGATTATCTCAGCCATTTCGAAAGATAAAAATTTGAAAATTTCATGATCTCCAATTTGTTTAAGGAACCTTCAACTGAGAAAAACAAAAATTGAAAGTCACTTCCGGTTTGACCGGAAGTGACTCTGACTTTTTTATTTCAAATAGCACCCTGTTTATTTTTTGCAGTTTTTCATTCTTACTCAAAATTATCTTTCCAACGATGTATCACACTTTGTATTTTAAATTTGATTTGATGGAGAAAACGTCAATTGAAATTTCAAATTGAAAGAATTGCAGTAGGCTATGATATTTTGTGTAATCTTCGTCCGTAGCATTTTTTCTTTTGAAGACAATACGCTTTCTATGAAATGATCCACTTGTTGCCAAATTCGAAGCCAAGCGTGTGAAATACATAGCGCTTGGCATTCGTCTATCAGGGTATTTCTCTCTGTATGCACGTAGGGCAGCCCGACGATTATTTTCGCATTTTCCATAAATCAGTATCATATCCAATTTCTCTTGATTAGTGAAGTAATCATCGTTTTCACGGTTAATCATTCTTGAATGTTGGTTTCTCTGACACGCACAAAACTCTTGAGAATTATTAACTTTCAAAGTTATAAACAAATATATTCCAATGTTTCCATGGCACACTAAGGTTTTCATTTAAGAATTATTAATTCTTCCAGTTCTACTACAATTCTAATAAATTAATTCTTCCAGTTCTACTACAATTCTAATAATTTTAAATTTGACATTCTCTTCATCATCTTGAATGCAAAATTGTTCATGAATTATCAATTATTATTGAAGTCAAAATCAAGATTACACAAAATATCATAGCCTACTGCAATTCTTTCAATTTGAAATTTCAATTGACGTTTTCTCCATCAAATCAAATGTAAAATACAAAGTGTGATACATCGTTGGAAAGATAATTTTGAGTAAAAATAAAAAATTGCAAAAAATATACAGGGTGCTATTTGAAATGGAAAAGTCATAGTCACTTCCGGTTCCTTGAACGAATTGGAGATCATGAAATTTTCAAATTTTTATCTTTCGAAATGACTGAGATAATCCATTGGAACAGGTATACTGGGACACCCGGTATATATATATATATATATATATATATATATATGTATATATATATATATATATATGTGATTTTTTTAAACTATTGTAATTTCTTTGTTTCTCAACCTATTTATCATAAATACTGTGCATAAGAAGTTGTGTTACAGTGTTACAGTAATATTTTCAGAATTATTTCTTAAATTTCATAGATAAACATCAATTATTTATACCCCTGTCGTTAAAGATTCAATTAGGATATATTGAGGATGACATGAGAATGTCGGATTTGACTACTAAATACTGCTTTTTGGCCCAGCCAAATCACTGTGCGTTGGATTGGAAGGAGAGGACCTAGCGCGTGGCCTACAAGATCTCCAGATTTGACCCCCTTAGATTTTATTTTTTACAGAATAACGGGAATCATTTTAGTTTTTCAAATTTGACACTGTATAGAGATATTTTCTGTTTTTGTCACATTTGAAAATATTTTTTCTGTCAAACTTTGTATACATAACTCAAAAGGCAGAGCACTTGCCGTGTCTCTAATTTTGATTATTTCTGTGGCGACAAGTTTGATCACTCGAACTTGACCATTTTATTAATTAATTTTATCAGCAATTCAAGAATAATCTCAATCACTAGGCGAAATCAGTTTGGCTTTCTAATTACATATTTATTAAGATCGACAAGTAGGAAGTCAAAAATGTAATCCAGTTGTACAGTTGCAAAGGATATAACATAATTTTAAAATTGAAATATCATCATATCCTAAACTGTTACAATGAATTCGGCCTTGTCGATTGAGGTTATATTTTTGTTTCACTATGCAGGATTGCAAAGATTGTCTCATGGTCAATGACATCTCATTGGAAGATTTGATTTGATATGATGATTAATTTAGCAATTTTAGTAACTGACACGAATAGTTCAAGGACCATTATGACACTATTTGATATTTCCTGATTTGCTACTGTACCTACTATTTTAAATAATCAATCACGAAATACAAGGTTGGACTGAAAAAATTCCTACCCAACAAAGATTCAAGACATTTTTTCTTCAAATTTATTTTTATTTTTCTACATAGTCTCCTTGTAAGGCTACACACTCCTCCAAGCGATGCTCCCATCTCTTTAACCCGTCTTTCTCTGCAAAATAATTGTTTAAGAAGGTGATGGCCTCCTTATTCGACGAAAATATCTGTCCTCCGAACGCAACTTTTAGCTTAGGGAACAGAAAAATTCGCTTGGGGCTAGATGTGGTGAGTAAGCAGTTCAAACCATAATTCGTAGATCTTGGTTAAACAATATTTTTTTGCAAATATCGCCGTTTTTCTGCAATTTCTGCCTTCAGTTGACAAGTAGTATGCTCCTGTAATGGTTTTTCCTTTTTGAAAATTATCTATAAAGATCCATGACTATCTCAAAAAACAATCGCCATCACTTTCCCGGTTTTTAACCGACGAAAAAAAAAGAAGGAGGTTCTCTACAGTTTTATTTTTATGTATAACCACTCATAACTTTTTACAGAGTTGTCCGATTTTGATTATTCTTTTTTTAATGAATAGGGTTTACCTCAAATTGGTCCCATTTGGATTTGAAAAATCTAAATTGAACTATAATATACAACCCACAAATTTCGTTTTTCTACACAGAACGAAAAAGGTACGTTATATTAATAAAAAAGTACATCAAATCAGTGAACGTCAACATTAATTTTGGGCCGATGACGGGTGTAATCAATACAATGAACGGTCGTACGTAAATTTTCTTATTGATTAAGTTATGACTGCTGTACGTTGAATCAATGAATAATGGTCATGGATCTATGTTTGCCGGTTATTAATATTACGAATCGATTTAAATTAGTTTATGGTTGTTGTACGTTGAATCAATAAACAGTGAGCATGGATCTATGTTTGCCGGTTATCAATATTACGAATGGATTTATATTAGTTTATGGTTGTTGTTCGTTGCATCAATAAACAGTGAGCATGGATCTATGTTTGCCGGTTGTTAATATTACGAATGGATTTACATTAGTTTATGGTTGTTGTTGTCCATTCAAATTCAACGTAATATTATTTGTTTCTTTATGTTTGTTTGTGAAATCAGCCACTACTTCACAGGAGGCCTTCATATTATTCTCCACATTTGAAATGCGATTTTGATAATGACATTTACGCTTATGTTTGATCAGAAAAATATGTTTCCACTTCGATTCCTTGCAAGCAGTGCCCACGTTTGGATGAATTTTTCGTAATATGTAAAGATCTTTAAGAGCTCCACTAGAACAAAAAACCTCGCTATCAACCCATTTTTACCAGTATCGCGATGTTTAAAAGTTTCTGTAGGAAAAGTCCCATCAAAATGATACATGTACCTATTATAAAAAGCTTCAGAAGTCTCATCGAAGTTACGAGCAGAATCAATTTCGGACCAGTCTTCATTCTCAAGATTCTTTTCAAATTGAATGATGTTTTCTTCTCAAACATTTTGTTTGTTTTTAACCGACGAAACCAAAAAGGTTGAGGTTCTCTAGTCGACGCCTATAATTTTTTTTTCATGTATGATCACGCATAACTTTTTACTGAGACGTCTTCCTTTTTAGTGGATAGGGTGTACTTCGAAGTTGGTCCCATTTGAATTTGAAAGATGAAATCCACCCCTAAGGGTAGCAAAATGAAGGATATTGATCACTCACCCTCTGAATTCTGGTCCGTTAACCGATTCTATCAGGCATAACTTTGTACTGGGTTTTTAGATTCGGATTATTCTTTTTTTATTAGATAGGGTATACCTCAGAGTTGATCATATTTGGCACACATATGTAGTTGACAATGACAGATCGCTAATGTCATTATTTTTGTTCTCCTACATCCGTCACAATCATTATATTCTGTGAGAGGATGGAATCATATACAAAGTAATGAAATAAACTAACCAGAACAACAAAAATAATTTATATTACAACAAATAGTAAAAGTAGATAATCATATTATTTAACTGATAATAGTTGAAGTAAGGTGGGTAAGTAGGTTTTTGGGGAGTAATCAAAGAACAAGTAGGTAGTAATTAGTAGATTTCAGCCACAAAAAATTGAAAAATAAAAACTTTTTAACAAAAAATTAAACCGACGAAATACGGAACTAAAAAGTAAAAAATAAAATAAACCTTCTTAGTCTCAATAACTAAGCTCCTAAACTAATGTAAGTAACTAATTTTGAGTCGGCGCCAAACGAACAATCAACGAAGATCATTAAATTACTTCAAAAAAATTATCAGAATGTCACCGCGCAACTCGATGCCATCATTTTACGCCTTACCTAATTCATTTGCTTGTTTGTTTGGCGCCGACTCAAAATCAGTTACTTACATTAGTTTAGGAGCTCAATTATCATTTAGACTAAGAAGGTTTATTTTATTTTTTACTTTTTAGTTCCGTATTTCGTCGGTTTAATTTCTTGTTATGGTCTTTTCGATACAGATCAAGTCCCAAAAAAATTGATCTATGATCTGATATATTGTTATCAAATACCCCACATGTTCATTCATTTTCGAAATTTATAAAAATTTGGTTAATTAAAGTACATGAAGTGCTCGTTACACGTGCAATGATCGGTCTCGAATCAAACCCTGATAGTAATGTTGCTAATGTAAAGAAATTGCAGTTTTGATACATGTCAAAGTTGGAATCTCCACAAACAATTATATTGACTTTGGATTTGTAGAGAGGTTGTCCAACAAAGAAGACACATTTTCGAAAAACATACGTTCACCGCCCAAGGAGATCGATAACAATTCAAAATGCTATATTTGTTGAGTTACCCTCTTTGAACAATACAGCACAAAATCAGAGTGTTGTTCTACACAATATAATCCTAATGTTCGTATTGACGCACTGTTAGCGGTCTTGGTGTCTTCCCAATATAACTTTTACCGCACGAGCAGGGAATGCTGTTTGGTATAGGGTTGTTTTCAATTTCATTCGCAAATCCAACCGAATACGCATTGCCCTTTATTATACCCTATAAAGTTTACTTTTTCATTAAGGGTTCTGTGTTACATTCTATTTTGTATCTCAAAACGACATTTTACTATCATTTTTTTACGCTAATGGTTGGACTATCCGGTATTACTATAGAAAAAAATAGTTCTCTGATATTGTTATTGTGAAATAGTTATATTGGCGATACATCAACTCTACCAAAATGACGCGAGAGTGGACATCGGGATTATATTGACTATTCCACGCACCTTGGGAGTTTCACAAAATCTAACCAATCAAAAACCAAAGACAGCTTGCATTATCCCGAAAACACCAGTTGTCTTTCAATTCTGATTGGTCTATCAGCATGGTGTTTTCAACGACGCAACCATGGATACGGATCGCAATGCAAAGTTTGACAGTTTGACCAAAAATAATTGTAGCTGCAAACGTCAAAATGTGTCGCTTCGGTGCTACTTCAAACGAAGTAATAAACCAAAATATTGAAGAAAATATACCCAGTAACACAAAAAAATCAAAATCTTATATATGGAGACAATTTATGACGTTCTGTGCGGAACTCAACTACAAATTAGATGCAGAAAATAACAACGAAAGATTAGCATTCATTCTAAAAGACTGGGCATTCAATATGCAGAAAATTGATGGTAGTGATTACAAGGAGAGTGTTATTAAAACCATATGGCCATCTTCGAGCCGCCATTTTTTTTTCTCAAAAATTCCATAATGCATTGTCACGGGAACACCTGCCAAATTTCACGTCAATTGGGCAACTGGAAGTGGATCAAATTTAATTTGGAAGATTTGATGGCAAACATCGGGACAGGTAAAACTAAATAAAAGCTTGTAACTTGTAAAAAAGAAAATAAGTTATGTCGCTATGACTTCAGACGAATATAGAAATATGTACTTACAATGGGACGAAGACACGCCAGAGGGACTCCAAAAGAAGTTTTTTCACATAGCTGCAGTAGAACTAGCTTGGAGAGGTAACGAAGCAACTTTTTCCATGTTACATTTTTTTAAGGAAGAGACTGACAACAAAGGCTGTTTGACAAACAGAATTACATATAACCCGATATTCTCCAAAATCTGTGCAGATACTAAATGGCTTGTGTCCTGTGAGATTATACCGGAAACTTATATCGAAAAGGGGAATTAATATCAATGACAGACTTTTTCTGACAGTGGATGGCAAGTGGAATAAATATAATAATAATAATTGGCACAAGAATTGCCCTATGGTATTAATACAATATCATAAAAACTTTTTAACAAAAAATTAAACCGACGAAAAAATCAACTGAAAAGCAAAAAATAAAATAAACCTTCTTAGTCTGAATGATAATTGAGCTCCTAAACTAATGTAAGTAACTGATTTTGAGTCGGCGCCAAACAAACAATTATCTATGAAAGAAGTCATCAAAACGCAGCCGTGCATCTCGCTGCCATCATTTTACGCTTCACCTAATTCAATTGCTAGTTTGTTTGGTGCCGACTCAAAATCAGTTACTTACATTAGTTTAGGAGATCAATTATCATTTAGACTAAGAAGGTTTATTTTATTTTTTGCTCTTCAGTTGATTCTTTCGTCGGTTTAATTTTTTGTTAAAAAGTTTTTATTTTTTACTTTTCAGTTCCGTATTTCGTCGGTTTAATTTTTTGTTAAAATACTTACTTACCCTTTGTGGCAAAATCTACCAATTACTACCTACTTGTTTTTTATTACTTCCAAAATACTTACTTACCCACCTTACTTCAACTATTACCAGTTAAATAATATGATTATCTACTTTTACTATTTGTTGTAATATAAATTATCTTCGTTGTTCTGGTTAGTTTATTTCATTACTTTGTATATCATTCCATCCTCTCATAAAATATACTGATTTTGACGGAACAAGAATAATGTCAGTAGCGATCTGTCATTGTCAACTACGTATGTGTGTGCTAATGTTCATTAGTGAAAAATGAATTATCCCCTATTTTTCTACCCGTAAGGGTGGCTAATTCCTTTCTAAATCCAAGCCTGATAGAATCGGTTAACGGACCAGAATTCAGAGGGTGAGTGATCAATATCCTTCATTTCGCTACCCTTAGGGGTGGATTTCATCTTTTAAGTTCAAATGGGACCAAATTCGAAGTACACCCTATCCACTGAAAAAAGAATTATCGGAATCGGACGCCTCAGTAAAAAGTTATGCGTGATCATACATAAAAAAATATGATGGAAAAACATAAAATATTCGGGTCGAATAGAGAACCTCCTCCTTTTTGGTTTCGTCGGTTAAAAATGGACAAAACTCTCTGCGGAAAAGATAGGATTAGACACTAAAAAACTAAAAATAACAAATCACTCTAATCGTGCCACTGCAGTTAGTCAGTTATTACAATCCGGCGTTAGTGAACAACAAGCTATGAAAATTACTGGACATGGAACTCGATGAAACCGTATTTACATACATTTACATCTTAGTGCTGAACATCATCATATAGTGAATACTTTCAGGAGTACTCCCAAGTGCATCAAGTAATAATACCAACAATACATTGTATCCACCTAATAACGGTCATACTATTCAAAATTTTTACAATTGCACCATTTATAATAATTATAGTCGAGAATAACGTATTATGTTCGGGTTCATAAAAAAATATTTATTGTTATAGGTAACAATTAATAATTAAAACAAATTGTTTATAGTTAAAATAAATATTTCATGATTATAATTTAATTTGAATTATTTATTATTATTAAATTTCTTCCTCTCATTCTGCCGAATTCAAATTTTTTGACCTTTCACTTTGTTCGTGAAATAGTCTAATAGAATACCACTCGTGATTGAATTTATCTTATAAGTTTGTCTTTTATTTCTAAACTCAACTGAGTTGCTTGAAGGTGTTTTCAAGCAACTCAGTTTTGTTTATAAATAAATCGACAGACTTATCGCGAAAATTCAGTCACTAGTGGTATTACTACTGAAAATGTACAACCCACACATATTGTAAAATTCAATATCGGCCTTATAATAGAATGGAATAAAACCCAAATTTTGGCTGAAGAAACTCAGAATACGACAAGGAAAATCAAAGAATCAGTCTACATTCTACTGTCGGGTTAGAGTTGCATATTACGGATTATTCCGTTATCATTCAATTTATTATATTTTTTCTGATAAGAAAAATTCAAAATACGACAATTTAATGAGTGACTATAAATTTAACCTTTGAAAAACAAGTTCGTTATCATATAATGCAGGCAGGGGACATATAAAGCTGAATCATATGAAAAAAAACTGGAAATTTACCCATTTAGCGTATTCTGCTTTAAAAACCTTCATGACAGCTCCCAATCAGAAAGATACAGTCAATTTAACGAGACATTAACTTTTCTGCGAAATTTTATGGTAGCTGAAAAGGTTTTTCACAAGTTTTGACCACAAGAGTGGTCATTAAAAAAAGTTAATTAGTTGTATCGATTTACCCAATAAAAATAATTAATTGACCTCGACATGTTTTTTCTCCTGAATAGACCTCGGCGTTTCAAATGATTATGATTCCATTAGGGTTTCTATCGATTGTCGTGATTTTATGGTGATTTGAGATATAAAATATCACATCGTAAATTGGAGGAAAATTCTGAAAACACCATGAAGCGGAGAACTGCTGCCATGGTTTAGGCATACAAGGCCGTGGAGCAGCAAGGAAATCAAATTGAAAATATTTTTACAAGCTTTTATTTAGTTTCGCTTGTCCTGGTGTCTGTCTGTCTGTAATCAACTCTTGAAAGTTGAATTTGACCCACTTTTAATCGTCCGATTGATGTGAAATTTGGCAGGTGTATATAATTCTGGTGTTAGGAAAAAAAAACAAAATGGCGGCTCCAATATGGCGGTCAATTTTTGTGATTATGGTCCGATTCTATTCAAAATTCGTATCTAACCCCTTTTTTGGGGTCGGAAATTATGATCTTTTTGGCAAAATTCAACTAGTTATTCAACATCATAAATACTAAAAAATAAAAAATAAATGAACGAAAAAAATTTAAAAACAAGCTTTTATTAGATGTTAATAAAAACAGAACTAAACAGTTAAAAATAAAAATTATAAAAAAATAAAGATACAAATGGCGCTATCCTACCAGTATCTTTTTTTTTTCTCAAAATTTTGACTTTTTTCTCAAAATTTTGAGATATTTGAAGACTTGAAGAAATATAGCCCCGTTGAAAAAAAAATTATGTCGTTTTTTCAAAAATTGTTAATTAACAAATTTTTATCCAATCTCTGTTTTTACAAAAGTCGACATAAAAGTTTAAATAATTGACCTATGCATTTTTTACTTCTTGGAGCCCTTCTTATAGATATACTCAACAAGATCACGTGATAAAAGTTTAATAAAGTTTTATATTTTGTTTGTTATAATTTTTTTAAATGAACAAAAAATAAAATGTTAAAAACATGTTCTTAAAAAAAATGTTGTTAACAAATGTTATTATACACCTGTTTTTGCATCTAACGATGGCATTAACTAATGTGAGAGAAAAAATTTTTACGTCATCTGTTAAGAAATTGTTTATAAACAAATAGACAAGTATTAAAATTTTGGCTAATGTAGGCCTGAGAGAATCTTGCCGACCATTATTTTTGAGATTAAAAATTATGACTCTTCCGTCCTTATACATTTACAAAGTTCTTATTGAAATTCATAAGAGAGCAGGTAGCCTCATTGTTCAGAGTAATATTCACAATTATAACACTAGAAATGCTGAAAATATCAGAATTTCTCGACATAGGCTCTCTATATCACAGAAAAATTCTATGGATTATAAGCTATACAATGTGCTACCTCATTATCTTAAAATATTAGATCTTACTAAATTCCAACAAATTATGAAAACATACTTTTTAAATAATTGTTTCTACTCTGTCAGTGAATACGCTGAGAACATTTCAGAAACTTATTTTGTTGATGGGAACAGACCGAATTTTAAATTTTAAATCTTAGGTTTTGAATTTTAAATTTTGAAATTTTAAAATTATGAATATTAAATTTTAATCTTCGATTTGAAATGTGACAGGGATTTGTGTTGTTTGTGTTTCTTCACATATTCTATTTCGTTCAGTTTTGTTAACTACAGTGTAAACCCTTGACCTGCTATAAATATGTATCTGTATATAACGTAGTTAAATAAAGTATTCTATTCTATTCTATAATATTTTTTAAAAAATCTCACAATCTTATTTTCAAGACAAAATGATGGTTAAAAAAAAAACAAAACCTTAAATACATTTTTTTATTTTTTATAATAGTTTTTATATTTCGTTTTTTAAATAATTAATTGAGAAATTTTTTCTCTTTAAAAATTATAATTGATATTTCCTATAGGTTAACAAAAAAAAATATTTTTTCATATCATTAATTTAATTGTTTGAGTTAACAATTTGTTGTAAACAATTTATGACCCTCGGTTTATTTTTTTCCTGAAAGTAAAAAAATACAAAAACAGCCATATATAACAGAGTACCAATAAAAATTGTCTTTAATTTTTTATAACATTTTTAAATATTACAATTTTTTCAGAACTTTGTTTTATATGGCTGTTTTTTTATTTTTTTTTACTTCCGAGGGTCACAAATTGTTTATAACAAATTGTTAACTTAATAAACAAAGAAATTATTGATTTTTGTTTTTGTTAACCTATAAATAAATGCCAATTATGATTTTTGGAGATAAAAAAAAATCTTAATTAGTTATTTAAACAAACGAAATATAAAAAAAACGATTGGAAACAATTGAAACAATTATTTAAGGTTTTTTTTCAAATCATCATTTTGTCTTGACAATAAAATGATTAGAAATAATTTAAAAAAAAATATACTTGTCTATTTGTTTATAAACAATTTCTTAACAAATGACGTGATTTTTTTTTCTACGTTAATTAATGCCATTGTTAGATGCAAACAGCTGTATAATAACATTTGTCAACAAAAAAATGTTTAACAACATTTTTTCAATATTCAATTTTTTGTTCATTTAAAAATATTATAACAAACAAAATATAAAACTTTAATGAAATTTCATCACGTGATCTTGTTGAGTATATATATAAAAAGGGCTCCAAGAAGCAAAAAATGTATAGGTCAATTATTTAAACCTTTATGTCGACTTTTGTAAAAACAGAGATTGGATAAAAATTTGTTAATTAACAATCGTATAGCTTTTTGAAAAATCGACATAAAAATGTTTTCTAACGGGACTTTATTCTTTCAAGTGTTCTGATGACACTATGATTTTTTCAAATTTTTAAATTAATATTTAATACTATAAAAAAATTAACTAACAGCCGCGCGGAGACCTATTTTCGGCGTACAATAAAAATTATAAATAATGGATATAGAATTAAGGGAGTCGGAACTTATTTTATTGAAATTTCCTCCTCTTTAAGGATCTTTTAACAAAAGTTCTCAAATATTGATAGTTTTTGTGTTATTAACGAAAAACTGAATATTTTTTTTTTCATCTCATTTTGTTAATAACAATTGCAATTTTTTAAGTGCTAATAAATGCTCGAGATATATTTTCCTAGACGTCATTCCGAATCAGATGAGCTATCACACATATTTTTATGACCGGGAACAAGACCTAAACACCGTTTTTTAACTTGTTAATCAGACTACATGGTTGTACAGAGATATAAAGGTATCAATATTATTTTTTTATTGATATCATGGACCAGCACTTTCTAATAATTATTTATTTGATTTATTTTGATTAGGGATAACTCTCTGCGGTTGTTATAATGTCTTCAAGTCGTTCTGTTTTGTTACGCAACACTTATAAACACAATTTCCTCCTTTGCAGAAAAATAATATCATCAAGGCCTTCACATACATCAAATGTACATTTGATATTTTCTCATTTCGATTAGCGTTGAAAACCTTTGTAACAAATCATGCTGAAAATCCATTGGGAGATAAAAAGTAGTTATATCTTATGTTCAGGGTCGATTAATTGATTGTTGTCACGTTTTTCCAAAGGATACGTTTAATCATACATGCCTAGCAGATGGTTTTAAATCGTAAATGGTAGCTGGACAATTCACAATCACATATCGAAAAAGAAAAAATGCATTGGAGTGCAGACATATTATTTTTCAGCAGGATTCTTTCCCTTTGCGAAAAATTTGCTTCGAAAGTTATTCTGTTTCTTCACAAGGCAACAGAAATTGAAATAATTATTTTATTATTTTTTAATATACCACGTTTTCCAGACCAACTAAGAAGTATAAAATAATTTCTGGTGTCCCCATATAGATTTATAATGCGAAAAAGGCAAGCAAATAAGTATTGCAAATATTTCTTGACATGTTTTTTGGGTAACCTTCCACAGTCTGAAAATGAAAATGTATAGATTTTCCTGATTGTATTTTCATTTTCAGACTGTGGTTACCCAAAAAACATGTCAAGAAACGTTGTTCCTCCACAAAAAACCACATTCATTCAATACTTATTGCAAATATGTATACTAAAAGTCTTGCAAATAAGTCCGTGTATTTGTATCACGTTAAATATAAATAAAAGTATTTTCGATTTTTTTTATAAGTTATTTTTGTGTCTAAGGCCCTAAAGAATTTGGCGCAGTCGGTAGGATCTATGGCACAAATGTCCAAGTTGTGGTTCTAATCTGGTTAAAAGGGTATCAAGTACCACTTATTCAATTTAATGTAATTGTGTCGCTTTCTGCATTTGTGTCAAATGCGATTTTTGAATACAAGAAAGCCTTTTCGCGTTACGCGTTTGTAATCTAGAAAAGCTATAACATTTTCGCTATTTCCCTGCCTAATTCTTTGCAAATCTTGGATAAGTGAGGTTAAATCTCTTGAATCACCAATATGAGCATTCAAAAGACTTTTGATATCTGCATACGTTTCTGGGTTTCGTGAGTTTATCCATTGGGCTGCCTTCGATTTTAATTTGTTTCTGATATGAATAGTCAAAATAATTTTTTGTTGGCCTCTTGCCATTCGTTGAGAAATTGGATCTCCAACATATTCAGGTACCGAGTGGGCCAAATTGGACACTTTTAAAGGGAAAGTCCTGTTTTCAAACTAGATAGATGAAAACTGATGGCTGAGGGTCAATTTTTATGACAATCTTAATGGTGAAAACCGCATGTCGATATCTATCATCGTTTCTGAGTTACAGCATGTTTTTCGAAAATGTGCATTTTCGAAAACTTGCTGTAACTTTTTTCCTGTCAAAAATTCTTTGTTTCTATGAAAACATTTCTGACGTACTTTTTTACGTAGAATTCAATGGTGTAAGTAATTTATTTTTTCAAATCATATATCAATAGTTATTAATGGAAAAACCTTTTTTTCAAATGAGACAACCTGTATATTCTTGCATATTTCAATAGAACTTGAAATTACCATTCCAAAAATGTAGCACACTTGATGTTTTGCTAGAGTCACCTTTGAAATGCAGAGCTTTTAGGTTGTTTCATGTAGACTGAAACGCACACTATGTACAAGTAGGCTTTGGACGACGCGTCGCGGCGATAAAACAGAATGCAAATGTTTACTGGTAGCTGTCAAATTTTGATTTAAGCACCATTGAATTCTACGTAAAAAAGTATTATGTTTTCAAAGAAACAAAGAATTCTTGACAGGAAAAAAGTTACAGCAACTTTTCGAAAATGCACATTTTCGAAAAACATGCTGTAACTCAGAAACGATGATAGATATCGATATGCGGTTTTCACCATTGAGTTTGTCATAAAAATTAACCCTCTCACAGCCATCAGTTTTCATCTATCTAGCTTGAAAACAGGACTTTCCCTTTAAAAGTGTCCTATTTGGTACAATTGAGAAGATTTCCGAGATTTATAGGGTTCAATATCGGGTTTAGTTTCATTTTGATTTTGGTTGTGAGCATCATCATGATCATTATCGTCAGAAACAGACATTTTGATTCACTGTTCCAATGAATAGTCATCTTGAATAATTATGAAAACTATTCTGAAACTTGATATTTGATTGGAATAATACCTACCTATACTACAACTCATCATTTGAAGTTAAAGAGAAAGGAAAAATAAACTTATTTTCCTTCTGATTGTTGTTTCTCAGGGCCACAGAGACCGTCTCCACGTCTTGCATCGATTCTTCACCAAAAAGATTCGGAAACCACCACTTCGAGTGTTGAGGGATTTCCTTGTTTTTTCGTGATCGTGTCGGAGGATCCTACCGACTGTGCCAAATTCGTTAGGGCCGCGGCCACAAGAATAACTTCAAAAAGGAATCAAAAATACTTTTATTTATGAATATTTAACTATGTCGAGCAGTGAAGAATTATCTTGTACACCACCAGAAATTCTTGTTTTTATTTCATTATTTATTAATCGTAGAAAAATAGTGTATGCAACGATCATATAATGGCTATTAATACACTCGCACAGTAAGCAAAATAGAAACAAAATTTCGTGAAACTGGACATGTAAAAACTATTCAAAAACCAGGTCGAAATGTTAAATTGGATGTGGAAAAGAGGTTAGATGTACTGTTAGCGATTGAGGAGAATCCGCATATGACAAGTAGACAACTTGCCGCCGACATTGATGTAAGTAAATCATCGATATTGAGAGCTTTACATAAAGAAAAATATCATCATTATAAAGTTCAGTTGGTTCAGGAGTTAAATGAGGATGATCCCGATAGAGCAACTTCTGTGAACTGATGATGAACAGAATGGAAGCAGATTTGCAGTTAATAAATAAAATTGTTTTTTTCTGATGAAGCTCCTTTTCATTAAAATGGAACGGTTAATAGACAAAACTGTAGATATTGGAGCAGAGAAAATCCTCATTGGATGTGTGAGGCTCACACACAATATCCTAAAAAAGTGAACGTTTGGGCTGGTATCATTAACAACAAAATTATTGGCCCTTATTTTTTTAATAGCACAGTTAATGGTGAGGTTTATCTAGATTTTTTGATGAACTTTTTACAGCCTAAAAATACTTTTTCCTTATATTAATGATCCGAATGCAATAGATAGATCAATTCGGTACCAACAAGACGGAGCTCCACCGCATCACACGTATTGTTAGAGATTATTTGAACGAAGTTTTCCCCAATAGGTGGATTGGAAGACGTGGAACGATTGAATGGCCGCCTAGATCCCCCGATTTGACTTCCATTGATTACTTCTTATGGGGTTATTTGAAAGTGTATTTCGATAGACCAGACAATATTGCAGATTTAAAGTTAGGATAACGGAAGAAATTAAGAACATAACCCATGAGGTCCTACAAATTGTACAAGAATTCCAAAATCGACTTGCTTATTAGCAAGAAGTGAATGGTGGTCATTTTGAACATTTAATTTAACTGTAAAATAAATTGAAAAATACTTCCTAAACAATATATGACATTATTTCCTTCATTCTACGTGAAGTATAAAAATTTAACATTTTAAAAATAAATTTTCTCAGTTATGATTGCACCAAATTTGAAAAACTTAATATTGCTGAACAGAGAATGAAAATACCTCTCGAACAAGGTACCACACGACCCCCCTTCTCATAATTTTTTTTTGAGGGGGTGCTCATAGTTTAGAGGGTAATATTTTCATACGTAAATTGTCAAATTGACAATAGAAATCGATCTGTTTCAGGTTTTTTTAAACAAATACATAATAACGCTAAAAATGAATATATTTCATACATATGGATCGCACTGTATAATGATTGATTCAAGTTGCAAAATAACCAAAAGAGTTGTAAATATTTCAGTGAATAAAAATGTATTTATTAATTTCATTGAAAAAAAATACTATTGAGCAGACGGTCATTCCGAACAAATCTTCAATGGGAACGGTGTTCATTATTTTTTTATTCTTCGGTCACATAAATAACCTGCGAAACAAGGAGACAACCTTGTCTCTCCCTGTTCAATTTCGATCACGCTAGAAAATAACAACTATGCCAGCAATGGAATTCAGTAATCGAGATAGTTTCTGCCATTCTCAATATGATGAAGGTAACAGGTTTGAATAATTGCTTTCAGTGAAATTCGTAGTAAATTATATCGAAGAAAATCACTATCAACCTTCTCAGTGCTGAAAAATGAATAACAACGTGAAGTACTAGTAGACTGATAGTGATATAGTGAACAAGGAACAAAGCTAAGGTAAAATAATAAGTAATAGTGATTGTGAAATATCTGGTGTTGCGAAATATGTTGAAAATGAATTCGGAGTGCCCGCTTTTATAGTCATATCAATAGCGTATTCACAGGTAGGGGGGAGGAGATGATGAAATTTCGCATACTAATAAAGCTTTATATATATATATATATATATATATATATATATATATATATATATATATATAAATAACATTGAAACCAACCTCAACAAAGTTGTAAGTAGCATAATGTTTCGCACTTGATTGGTTTTTTCCGGGTGTCCACGCAAGGTGGCTCGCCCCTATAACTTTTTTGTTTTCGGAGATAATCGAATGAAATTTGGAGGATCTGTTTAATGCATAAAACTGCATTAAACTTTATGCAAATTCCTTATTCACCGGAAGTGACATAAACTTTCGATTTTTAAATGGGACACCTGGTATATTTTCAGTTTTTTTGTCTCCATATGACATTTACAATACAACCATGTATCATTTGTTACTGTTTGTTTTTTTTTTTCGAAATAATTTTTTATTCCAGAGGGCTATGGATACGTTCAAATAACTAATTTCAGTCCTAAAATGTTTGTAAAAATACAACTTTACTGTTTTCGATCAAAATGTGACGTTTGATTTTGAAATTTTTATTACTATTTTTTTTCAAATGGCAACATGGTGGCTCGTCGGGTTAGAAAAAAAGAGCATTTTATTACGATTAATTTGATACCGCACTCTATTAGGTTGTAAGAAAACTTTCGATAAGAAACTGAAAATACCATAACGTTAGAACTTTTCTAAAATGAAGCACATGTTGAAAATGAAATAATCATATTGAAACTACCTATTTACATATCTTTAGGGTTCCAGATGTTCAAAGTGACCTCCATCTTGTTGCTGACAAATGCGAACTTTTCTTATTGTTGCTCTTACAACGTTTCTCAACTGTCTTGGTGTAATTCTATGAATAGCTGCCCTTACGTTGTCCTCTAATTCATGTCGTGTGGCAGGAGGTACATTATAAACCTCGTTTTTAATAGATCCCATAAAAAAAATCTAGAGGCGTAAGGTCGGGTGAACTGAAAAGTTTCTTGAATAGGAATAAATAAAGGTATAAATTGAAAACAACCCTATTTTACCTCGCTGGGTACCTAACTGGACCCATATTTCCAATCCAGTTTTCGTTGTATCTTTCATGGAGATATTCCGTAACTGCCCTAGGCTTGTTGATAAAATAATCCAACTCAATTTATTAATGGAACTTCGTCCAAGAAATGTCCAATTTCCTGCGTGAGGAAATTTAGATATCCTGTCAGGACACCGTAAAAGATTATAGGGCCAAACCGTTCTTGGAAATTTCCTTCCTCCATCAAGTGTAAATTTCATCGGACCAATATCGCTTATTATTTCTGTTGAAATATCCCAAATTAGTGAAATTTTATATGGAAATGTGTCATCCTCCAAATATTTTCCAAAGAACCAATTGCAATACTCAAGTCTCCTTGCATTATCGTTTTGGTACAGGTGCTGGTGTAGTTGATATTAAAATGAATGATATTCATGTTTCTTCAAAATGTTACTGCAGAAGACTTCGAAATGTCACATTCTCTTGCGATCTCCCAGAGTGACGTATTGATATTTACTTGAACGTATGCCAGAACATCTATTTCTTTTTCATCTCTCACAACAAACGAATCGTTCCCATTATTATCAGGCTCATTTCGCATTTTTTTAACCAGTTTTGGAAAATAGTGTCGGGTCGGGTGACGCTGATCAGGATATCTCTGTGCGTAGAGACGTGCAGCATCGGTTGAATTTTGCCTACACTCTCCAAAAACTAATAACATATCAATTTTTTCAGTTCTTGTATAAATATTGTTATTTTCCATGATTTTCAAACAATAAGGTACACAATAACTACCTAATTGACTTTATAGAATAGATGTAAAATAATATGTCGACACGTCAATTTTTACCGCAAGAATTTAATGATTTTGTTTCAGTTGTGTTGGTCACAGGCTACTCGATGATTTTAAATCTTATTTTAATCTCAATAAGATTCTTTATTTAACGAAAGTTCTAACGATATATTTTCAGTTTTTTATCGAAAGTTTTCTTACAACCTAATAGAGTGCGGTATCAAATTATTCGTAATAAAATGCTCTTTTTTTCTAACCCGACGAGCTACCAAAATAGTAATACAAATTTAAAAATTTAACGTCACATAGCTGAAACATTTTGATCGAAAACAGTAAAGTTGTATTTTTACAAACATTTTAGGACTGAAATTAGTTATTTGAACGTATCCATAGCCCTCTAGAATAAAAATTTATTTCGAAAAAAAAATTGTTGTATTCTAAATGTCATATGGAAACAAAAAAACTGAAAATATACAAGGTGTCCCATTCAAAAATCGAAAGTTTATGTCACTTTCGCTGAATCCGAAATTTGCATGAAGTTGAGTTACCTGTAAAAAAATGCAGTTTTATGCATTAAACAGATCCTCCAAATTTCATTCCATTATCTCCGAAAACAAAAAAGTTATAGGGGCGAGCCACCTTCCGTGGACACCCGGTTTATTGTTTGAAAACAAACGAACCTCGTTAGATCCAAACTGGTAGATAAAGTCAGAACTAGTAGATGAGGTCAATACAGCTTTGAGGCACTTATCGAATCACAATTATCATGTATAATATAACAAGTGCCGATAAAATTGCCGATTATTCTTCGACGTCACTTGACGAGTTATCATAAAATTTGGAAATACAACGATGGTAGCACGAGTTGGATGGAGAAGAATATTCAGGACAATTTTATCATCACGAGTTGTATTTTGTATGAGAATTTCACAATTTTTGCTTTTATTCCGTACTAATAATTGGAACTAGAATTATTTATTTCAACTCATTTAGAACACCAACTCCTACCTTCTTTTCCCTAGGTTCCCACGATGTTCTCTGAACATTACAGGATATCCCTTTTCGTGGGAACCAGAACATAAAAAAAAAGATACATAGAAAATTACAATTCTTCACAATTGAAATTTTGAACATTGAATGAACAGTTCTGAAATAAATTATATCGCGATATTGAGGTTCCAAATTGACTTGAAGAGATCTACAATTCCTTTTTTTAGAATTGCATGATTCATAAGTGGTAAGGCTTTGGCTTTAAAATGCAGTCGAAGACTTTCACATACCTTCTACAGGTTTATGTTTTGTGATTGCTCATATTATTGAATCTGAAAATACTACTTTGAAAACAATTCAATACTGTGCTTTTGTGATAATTGTGATTCGAGGTATAAAATTATATACCCTTGGAGCCAAAAACCTATGGCATTTTTGACCAACAGCTTTGAAGTGATGATGGAATGATGAGGTCTTTGTTGATGTTTCTTCGAGTTTGGTACTGGTTTGATATATGAGCGAATTCTTCCTTTTTGAAATAAAACAATGCAATTTTGTTGGAAAATATTTGTTGGGATCTACTACCCTTAGTTCAGTTTATATAGTGCTCGTCTGAAGTCCGTTCCCCCCCTACTAATTTTTGAACCACCTGGTATATCGCAACGAAATTTGGAGGGCTTGAAAAGGAGATAAAAACCTACTTTTTCATGAAAAAATCCCAGCTAAAAGTTTTAAAATGGTGGCTGAGCGCCATCTTCAATAATTTGTCTAAATAGAGCACCCCGTATATTATTCCATTTTCGAAATCTGCTCATAATTCTCAACAGTTTTCTCCAATACACTTCACTCCTAAATTCAATTGTTTTCGAAATATTAACGTTTGAAAAGTAACATTTTGGTCATTTCAAACCCAACCAAAAACACCAATGTTGCTTTCAATCAAGTTTGCAATGGAAAAAATCGTTGTAGCGGTAACATCTTGTTTACTGTCAAACTGAACTGCTAACTGTCAAATAGTCCGTCGAGCGCCTATCCTTTTATGAAAAGTGTGATCATGGCTCGTAGTTTAGACGATAAATTTGAAGCAGTTTTGATATTTGGAGAAGCTGGAAGAAATTATCATCTAGCAGTCCGTATGTTTAATGATATATTTCCCGAGAATCCTATTTCGAGGTCATATTTGCGCAAACTTTTAAATAAGCTCCAAGCAACTGGTACGCTGAGAGATTCTCCAAGATCAGGAAGATCGCCTCTTTCAGAAGAAAAAAAGGTAGAAATTGTTGCTGAAACGGTAATCAATCCGACTTAGTCGACGTCTGCAGTTGCTGAATCCTGTAGAGTAAGTTCCAAAAGTGTCCAAAGAGTCCTAAAAAAAAAGTTTCATCCCTATAAAATGAAAATCCTGCACGCTCTCACGGAGGATGATCCAGACCGGAGGGTTTAATTTTGTGAGTAGTTAACAAGAACAATTGAAGGAGAACGGGGCTTCCTAAAACGTGTATATGTTTCGCAGACGAATGCACGTTTTTTCTTAATGGAAAAGTCAACAAACAGAATGTACGATACTGGAGCGATACTAATCCGCATTTTTTAGAGAGGGACATACCCAGTTTCCTAAATAGGTGAATGTTTGGGCGGGGATTTTGGGCAATCGCGTTGTTAGACCGATTTTCATCAGAGGCAATATTACAGGAGTTCTTTACAGAAATCTTTAAAAACTGAAATTGAACCTCGAATAAGACAAATTGTATTAAACAATCAGGAAGAGTTTGACAATCGTGAAATCATATTTCAGCAGGTTGGGGCACCTCCCCATTTCGATCGCATGGCTAGAGAGTTCCTCGGTACAAACTTTCCTGGGCGATGGATAGGTCGCAGGGAGTACAGAATGGCCACCAAGATCTCCAGATCTTACACCTCTAGATTTTTTCCTTTGGGGGTATCTGAAGTCAAAAATCTCCGCCACTGGATGCCAAACAATAGAAGAGTTGGAACGCAGAATAATAGATACACGTGAAGAAATAGATTAACAGGCTTTCATCAACGTGAGAGAAGCTATTTTAATAGGGCACTTCATTGTCAAGATTTAAGACACTTGATAATTGTTGGGGTTAAATAAAAGTGATATTCAAAAATAAATTATAATTTTTTAGCTAACTAATTTGTTTTGATTGTGAATTTACAGAACGCATTCGTAGGCTTCGAGATTTTCCGGTAAGCGGTACTGTCTTTAATAAATGCTCTTTACGCCTCTTATTAATCGAATTCATCAAGAGATTTAACTACAAATTAATAATAGCGTTTAGTTAGCAAAATGTTTTACCGGAAGTGACCAAAATTCATACTTCATTTTAAACCGAAATGTCACTTTTCAAACGTTAATATTTCGAAAACAATTGAATTTAGTAGTAAAGTGTATTAGAGAAAACTGTTGAGAATTATGAGCAGATTTCGAAAATTGAATAATATACAGGGTGTTCTATTTATTGAAGATGGCGCTCAGCCGCCATTTCAAAACTTTTAGCTGTGATTTTTTCATGAAAAAGTAGTATCTCTTATTTAAGCCCTCCAAATTTCGTTGCGATATACCAGGTGGTTGAAAAATTAGTAAGGGGGGGAACGGACTTTAGACGAGCACTGTATATAGGTGATCGCTGGAGTAGCTCCTTTCTTTTTTGTAAATTATTTTCAGGGCGAGTTTTTTTATAACTTCCAATTTAAGTGAGTGTTTGTGACTCCTCCCCATCTTAGGATACCATAGGAGATCATTGTTCTAATGGTGTGTCATTGTGTGTGTTTTTATGATAATTGTGACCATAGTCACAAAACTCGTTCGCCATCTTGGAGCGGCCATCTTGAATCAATGAATTTAATTACCTTCGACCCAAAGAACACCCACATACCAATTTTGAATAGAAGCGCCCCATAATCACGAAACTTGTCCGCCATTTTTTTTTTCCGTAACAAAAATATCATAATAGATTGTCACCGGAATTATGAACACCTGCCAAAGTTAATCGGACGACTAGAAGTGGATCAAAATTCATTTGCAAAATTTCACCCGAACGTACAAATCGAGAAATAAATAATAATACAGAGAAACAAATAACGTAAAAATATCAGTGTTTTCGAAAAAACACAATTTTCGAAGTATTGATAAATTAACTGGCAAAGAGGTGCACTTCCCTCAGAAGAAAGTTTAGAAAAATTTCTCGTGTGCCTATTATCAGTCAGGAAAGGTTTCGATATATTATACAGATTGAACTAACTTTTCTTTTCATAAAAATGATAACCGCCAAAAGATTTTTTTTGATTCAAACTTCGAATCTGCATTGATCCTCGATCAACCAAATCAACTTTCGGGGGTGTATCGTCCTACGAGTCTTTGAGTACGCCAATGTAGACAAATCATTTACATACATATCCAGTTTGGCATTACGTAAAGAATGCTTCGATTGGCTTATACGTATAAAATTGATACACTTTATCTATTTGTTAACACGACCTTAGATAATGTATTTAAAACATTCTTATGTTTCAATCAACTATAGCATGGTAGAAAATAAAACGAAGCACGCAGAGTGTTTGATCGGGACGATAATCGTGTTTTGCAGCTGATAATAAAATTTGCAATACCCCTCAATAGGCAAGATCACTGATATTTTGAAAAAATACCACAATCTCCAGAACGAGGAGAAAAGTGGTTGTTTTTTTTTAATTTTTTTTCCAAGTAGTTTTTCCAAAATAAATTCCCAAAGAAACGTTCTTGTTTGAACACTGCGGACATTACAAGTTCTCAACTATTGCCGAGAAGGAAGAAATACACGTTTTTATATCCAACAAATTGGTGGTGGACGAGAATGACGTGATTTTCACGAAATCCAGCTTATTTCAACCAGTTTTAAAAAACGATTTGGTGGAACTGTAATTTCAACCACCACATTAGAGGTTATGTTGATAATAATAATAAAAATATATGTTTATTCACCATAATAATAATTCATAATATATACTTATACAAGTGTGCTTGTGAATAAACAGGTGGGTCACAGAAGTAGTATTAACTACTTGTGTATGTGATTTCCATAGTAAAATTATTAGATTAAAATGGGTAAAATTTGTTAATTTTTTTTTGAATGGTAAAAATGGTAGAAAATTATTGGCTTGATGTATTACAACATCAAAGATTAAATAATATACTGTGACTTTTGTTTTCCATTTTTGAAAAGTTTTGTAGCCTTTTGCTAGCGAAACGATTTACTGCATCATCATCTTCAGATTCGTACAGTTCATCAGTCGATGAATTAATGATCTCTAATGTTTACAAAAGCCCCCAAAAACATAAAAAAATTGGTAATTATTTCGAAATAATTACTCGATTGAATGAATGTGCTTTTTTGTGGAGGAACAACGTTTCTTGACATGGTTTTTTGGGTAACCTTCCAAGCTGAAAATGAAAATATATCAGGAAAATTATGCAAGGTAGAAGGGAAAACTATAATTAGGTTCACCCAATTATATTTCCTAAAGGAAAATGATTCAATTAGTCAATAACTTGCCGTATTCTAAATTTGCATACCAAAAAAATTGTAAAAATTCAAAAGAGACTTCTCTATATAGTTTATGATCGACGTTTCCAGAACTATAACTGCTCCCGTTCTCAAAATCTTCTAAATCTCCTTTAATAGTTTAATTTGGTTTTTTCTCTTGCAGAGTCTGTAGCTTTTTCAAATGACGGATGTCAATTGAGATCTGCAAAAAAATTGAAATTGACGTATTGCTCATTTGATATATGGGGTGTTGTTCAGATCAGTTTATTAGCATTCTGCCATATCTCACTTCTTCTCTAAGTAGCCCGTTGAATATTCCATTTTTGGTAAATTTTGCTTCGCCGCTCCATATGTCACTTACAAATTGGTCATTTTCGTGATACTTCCTCTCATAGTCGGATAACTTCAGGCCATGAACTAAATTATGACAATAAGAAGAATAAGGAGTCATTTGCGATTTGCCAATATTCTCTGCATGGACGTTTTATTAAATCCCAATTCTCGTGAAGCATCTTTCAACAATGCTTCTGGAAAAGCTTCGAAGTACCCAAGCACTGTAATTTCATGTTCTTCGTTGTCCACCATCGATTTAGTTTTAATAATCTTCCTCTTGAAGGATCCTTAGTTGGAAAGTTTGAATATTAATCTTCTCATGATGTCTGGAAATAGTTTTGGTTTTCCTAGATATTTTAGCAAAAGTATCACATGTTCTTGTGAGAACCTCATTACCTTCGCCATAAATCACGAACAAATTAACGAAATCTTGATTATTATACCCAACACGAGCCATATTGCACTTTTTCACATGATGAATATGTCAGCGGACAACTTCACTTCATTTGTAGCTTAGTAGAAAAATCAAAATTTCAGGCAGTTAATAAACAGAATTAAGTAGTTTTATGGAATATCTTCGAAATTATGGGTTTTAGGAAAAAGGAATTGAATTAGAACTGGGGCTCATTTTCATAATAGAATTGAATCATGAGAAGAAAAAATGTATTTTTAAATCAGTACCTATTCCTTCATTATGATTTATCCTCTATGGTATAAAAACTATTTTGAACTAGGAATCCTTTTATAGTTTAACTTTGAGTGTATGTAAAAATTGTGACATATCAGACAAATTATTAAATTAAAGAAAAAACCATCTTGAAGCCATCTGATATGCCACAATTTTTCCTTTCAATTCATGTATTTTTCACAGACGCAATTTTCCACTTTATACCTACAGGGTGTTAGTGAATAAGTGCGACAAACTTCAGGGAGTGATTCTGCATGAAAAAATAATGACAGTTTGCTATATAACTTTTTTCCGCAAATGCTTCGTTTTCCGAGATAGGGGGTGTTAAAGTTTTTCTTGAAAACTGACTATTTATTTATTGCTCTGAAACCGGTCGAAATATGCAAATGAAATTTGGTGACTTTCAAGAGATAGTTATTGCGCATTTTTTGACATGCAATTAAGAATTGTATATTCACCATTGGCGCGCATACGGGTAATGATCTCAATTTCTTTAAAGAAAAAAATGTTACGCCACTGAAATATTCCAAATAAAAAATTATTTTTGAATTTCTCGTTCAATTTGTGACAAAAATCTGCCCTGCCTTTTTTTCGTATGGGGCGCCGTTTTTATGCAAAAAAAAAGCATCTTAACGCGTATTTTTTATTTCTTTAACACATTATCAAGAACTATCTAATACAATAACGTTAAACCAGAACAATAACAGAAAATAACACTAATAAATAATACAAAGCTACAATACATGTTCAAAATGACCTCCCTCAGACGTGATACAAGACTCAACTCTTCGCCTCATTGATTGTCGTATTCGCGCAAATATTACTGGTGTATTTCTTATTGTCTCACAGCCGGCTATAATTCGATTCTTCAGGTCTTCAACATTTTCGACGGGAGTAGAATAAACTAATGACTTAAGAAAACCCCAAATGCAAAAATCTAGAGGATTTAAATCCGGAGATAGAGCAGACCAATGTTCCGTACCTCCCCTACCTATCCAACGATTTGGATATACTGTATCTAAGTGATTACGTACAATAATGCTAAAATGGACTGGTGCACCATCATGCATGAACCAGAAGTGGAAGTGGTAGAGGAATTTCTTCAAGAAGATCAAGTAACTCTTCCTGTAGGAAATTAAGGTAAGAGTCGCCTGTTAGTCGTTGTGGGAGGAAATATGGACCGATTAAATGATCATCAAGTACCCCAAGCCATACATTTACTGAAAAGTGATGCTGAAAATGAGCTTCAAAGATTCCATGTGGATTTTCCTCAGCCCAGAGGTGATTGTTGTGGAAATTTCGTATACACTGTCGTCCAAAATTAGCCTCGTCAGTAAACAAAACGACATTTAAAAAATTAGGAATTTGAGCGATTTGATGGAGAATCCAATGGCAAAAAACTAGGCGCGAAAAAAGTCTCTAGATAGTAGAGCTTTCACACGTTGAATATGAAACGGATACAATTGCTGTTCTTTAAAAATTTTAAATACAGTGAAGTTGCTCACAGGTTAAAACACTAAAATTAAAAATATGGAGTTTGAGACATATTTAACTTGACACAATTTTGAAATGTATGCACTAAAATAATTCTTTAAAAACATATGGTTCGAAATATAACACGTTATTTAACTCAATATGAAAATATCTGTAACATTTATTGAGTATTCACTTATAAATTATTTTATTTGAATTCTGCGATCGCATAATACGAACGTTATTGTAGGTGTGACTGCGTCGAAGTTATCGAGAATGGTTTGTTTATCTTTCATGCATTTTCACCCTCTTCATAAGTACATTGGATTGTTTATATTGAGTTATAGTATATGAGCCGGACTGTATTTTTTTGGCAGCATGTAAAGATCAGTGTTCATTATTATTACTTTAAACAAAGTTAAAAAAGGTTGTTATAAATCTGGCTTAAATTTTTGATATAATTTCTATTGTTATTGGGGTCTTTTTTAATATAGAAATGATGATGATTAGTAAGAGAAATTATATGAATTGACTGAATCAGACCTTTATTCCGATAAATTGAAGAAAATATATATGTGGTCAAGAAACTGAAGAAAATATATATATATATATATATATATATATAATAATAATAATATAAGTTTATTCACTAAGTAACAAGAGTGTTTATATAATGAAGGTGGTTATAGTAAATAAACATGGGGTACCACAGAAGCTTTAGTTCCGAAGGACTATCGCTTGTACGTAGTTTCGTAAGAATGTAATGTAATGATGACAAAGATAATAATAATAAGGTAGTGTAAGTTATGACAAAAGTAATGTAGTGTAATAAATAAATAATATAATATAAATACACATAAACATGCAATATGTAAACGCATTCATATACTAGTAGGGTAAATATATAATTAACAGTGGGGTTTTATGTTAAGACAAATGGGACATATAATAGATCTGAAGCAGATTTATATACACACACATATACATGTACAAATATATACACACATATATACACACATATATACATACATACATACACACATACATGTACATATATATAAAGTCATAGCATCAATTATGGAGCCATTCATATACCGTTTTATGTTTGAGATCATTAGGGTAGTATGGAGTTGGTGTTTTTTTTTTTTAGTGTTGATATTTCTGGTTAACAAAATCGTGTATATTATTTCTTTTGATACTAGAAATCCAGTTAATAATTTTTTTTTATATAAAGTTTAAATTATTTATGCTTTTTGTTGGGCTAGGTATCATGCTGTAGAGTCTGGGTGCAAGATAGTCACAGTGACGTTGACCTATTGTTTTTTCACAACGTGGTAGTAGTTGTGATCTATGTCTGGTGGTGTAGTTGTGGGTCACTTGTTCTGGAGTTTTTTTGTGTTTTTTGAGATTGGTGATCATGGACACACAGAAAAGTTGTCTCGCGTCGTACATACATATATATATATATATATATATATATATATATATATATATATATATATATACTCAAAGTGATCCTGAATGAATTCCTAGTTCAAAATAGTTTTTAGAGGCCTTGTTAAATCATAATGAAGGAATTAGTATGTGTTTGTTATTCCATTCAGTGTGTTGTATTTTCTTGTATTTGTGAAATATTCAATGCAGTTTGTACTGTTTTATAAAATAAAATCATATTCATATTCATTTCGAACCAAACGAGCCGCCTATGTCGAGTGTTGAGAAGGCTATCTTCTTCCTTTAAGCACGCCATTAGTCACATCAAAACCGACTAAAAAGACATTTTTAGATGTTTAATCTATCAAATATATTTTTCAACCCAGATCATTTAAGTCATGTATCAAATTCCGTACGGAATTCACCATATTTTACAATAAGAACAAAGACACAACCATAACACGATCATATTTGTTTACAAATCTTTATCAAGAGTTCAATAAAATGATTGTTTGTGCAATCCATATTTCCTATCAGGCATCGTCGAAGGATCGAGTAGCAGTAGCATTCCTAAACAATTGAACCCGTTGTCATGACGCGTGTAAAGTCTCAGTAATAATTAATAACGACTACCTCTTCGCCGCAAATTGCGGGCCATCATTTGAGTCTCGCGTCCTCTTGGAAATTCTCGAGGAAATCCCAGTGGCCTGTGACAGACCGATCTGCGATATGGATCTCTTCGTGTACGGCCTGCTGTGTATATAGTCAACATTCTCTGATTCTGCACCAGTCGGCATTGGCTCGAGCGAGTGTGTTGACAGATCCTTTTTGGTGCGTTATTGCACGTGAACAAGTGAAAGCAGTTTCGAAATTGACGACCGGATCATGGCTACCGCTACCACGAACGGAGATCACTGCGCGAACAGCGTCAAAGCGAAAAAACCGAGGCCTATGCTCTCCAGGACTTGGTCGGAAAATTACGAGATTGCCGATATCGAGGTACCGGGTACGCCTAAAACGCCTAGGACTTCGACCACGCCAGGTAATTTTTTTTTCTGAATATGCAAGGCCGATAATTGATGGAAATCTATAACGGAAATAAAAAAATAAGCCTTCAACAAGTTAAAGTGAGTTTATACAGCACGTAAAGTAAAATGAGAAATACTAATTTCCAGAGTGTTTATAAAGCTGAGTAAATTAATGTAAGAAGTAAGAAGCTATCAATCGAAATTTGGGATTTTATGTTGAGATTATCTCAAACTTCAATGATGTATAGTTAAAAAATTGGTCCTTGTTAATATTTTATTGAGTGAAAAATAAGCCACTGATGACAACACTAACAATATTATAAAATCTTCGTCATCCAAAGACATTATTGGCCAAAAACGAAATTTAAAAAAATGGCCCTGCCACTGACACCGTTTTCCAGTTATGAAAACAAAAACATGATGACATGACATACTACGACTGAGCTATTATATCATGCCATGCCTCTCTTGTCAATATTTCTAAATTATTCAATATGTACATGTGCCTAAAAACTAGTCAAAGTAAAATAAAATAAAAGATAGAACTTAACCATCTTTTATTTTACTTCCTATTTGATATTGCTTCTTATTTTATTACACTACAAACTTCTTTTTTAGTTTCACCTGACCCAGTGTATGTCTGTCGGTCTGTCTGTGTGTCTGTCTGCTGTAATCAACTATTGCCATTTAAATTTGACCCACTCCTAATCATCCGATTGATTTGAAATTTGGCAGGTGTTCATAATTCCGGTGACAATGCATTATGAAATTTTTTTTAGAAAAAAAAACAAAATGGCGGCTACAATATGGCGGACAATTTTTGTGATTATAGTCCGATTCTATTCAAAATTGGTATCTAGGGGTTTTCGGGGTCGGTGATTATGCTTTTTTTATCAAATTTCGAAAATTCAACATGGCGGCTCCAAAATGGCGGAAGAGTTTTATGATTATGGTCCGATTCTATTCAAAATTGGTATGTGGAGGTTTTTGGGGTCGAAGATTTTTTTACAAGATTTTTTTTAGTTTCACCTGTCCTGGTGTCTGTCTGTGTATCTGTCTGTCTGTAATCAAATCTTGCAAGTTAAATTTGACCCACTTCTAATCGTCCGATTGATTTGAGATTTGGCCGGTGTTTATAATTCCGGTGATAATGCATTATGAAATTTTTGGTAGAAAAAAAAATGGCGGCTACAATATGGTGGACAATTTTTGTGATTATGGTCCGATTCTATTCAATATTGGTATCTGGGGGTTTTAGGGATCGGAGATTATGATTTTTCTGTCAAAATTAAAAAATTTATAGGATATATATTACTAAACTAGTTATTTAACATCATAAACACTAAAAATAAGTAAGAACTAAGAATAAACTAAGAATAACTAAGAATAAACGATTTTTTTTAAACAAACTTTTATTTGTTTTTACTGAAAACGGGACCGAAAACTTAAACAAAAATTAAAGAAAAGCTTTTATACAAATGCACTAAAAAGGAAAAAATTATTTATTTCATTGATCTAGATTATTCTGTAACAGATTGAAAAGCGGATACAAAATAGGTAATCTTGTGCAGCAAAATTTTTAATCTGTTACTCACAAAATAATCTAGATCAAACAATGAAATACATTATTTTTTCTTTTTTAGTGCATTTGTATAGAAGCTTGTCTTTAGTTTATTTTTTTAATTTTATTTCTGTATAAACTTGTTATGGATGTTGTGTAGTTTTAACTTTTTATCTGTGATCGGCGATCTTCGCCATTTCAAAAAATATGACCGATTAAACGTTGAAATTGAATAGGTACGAGACGAGGTTTGGGCGTTAGAGAGTTTGAATTTGTGCGCTGTAAAAATTGAACATGGACGAAACTGCTGCGTTACTTTTTGCTGTACAAATGTCTTGTCTGCTTATTTGAGGAAATTTTTGCTATACGCAACTAACTAAGTAAATCCGTAATAAACTCCTTGCTCGCCATTTCTATGAAAACTAATCTTCTACCACGAGTACGATCCTCTTCAAGCTCAAGATATGTAGCGTGGTTTGCAAATTATCGGCAGATATTCTGACGGATTTATCTGCTGATAAATCGCCGTGTTTATGTCAAACGACAAAAACTACCGCATCAAATTATTGCCCTGGATTTATTGTACAACTTTATTAGTTTCTACAGTCCCCTCCCTAACGAACAGTCTTATCTGTACAAATTTGGAGATCTAACGATAAATTGCTCAGATCGCTCGATAAATTGTTCCTTGTATATCCACTTAGTCTCTCAGTTAAATCGTATTATATGATTTTTGTTTTCTGCTATTTGGTGTACAATTTACATTTTCATTCCTTGAAATTCCACAACCGAAGGTAATTTTTTTTTATGGTCACTTAAAACTAATTTCTTTTCGACAAATGTGATATTGACTTGCTTTTGTCTCCATTTCACAAACAATTCACAATTGGCCATAAATATAATGGAAATTTCGATTTCTATTCGTCCAACAACATTTTGTGTTGATTTAATTGTGTGCCATCATTGCAGAGCGGAAGCCGCCGAATCTATGAATTGGAAATTTGGGAGGTGGTTTCATTTTACGATGTTTAGACCCACTTTTTCAAAATTTATATCCTAACCGGTTAAAACTGCCCTCTGAGTATTTTTTATTCATGAAACTGTTGATTTAACAAAAAACGACAAAATATATTTTTATCTTATTTTTCTACTCGAGAATAAATTTCTTTCATGACCGAATTTCACACTCCTGCCGGTAAAAACTACCCCTAATATGAAACAGGTCATATTGTTATGGCTGGGGATAGTGGGAGACCCTAACGACCCCACAACTGACCAGCTATTGTTAAACCCTGGCTATATACAGAGTGTTATCAATTCACGCACCACTCCTAAAAAAACAAGTGTTTGTCGAACCTCACAGTTACTTTTACCAAAGAAACACTCTAGAAAATCCGAAAGAAGAATTTTACAAATACCGCCAAACGATGTATAACTATACTTGTATTATTTGTATTCACTATACTCAATACTAAGTCTTTTTCACACAATTGACGGTACAAAAGCGTGTCTTATAAAAAGTCGTTAGAGGTTCTATACTGAGGGTTGTGCAACTAAAAAAATTGACAACGGGAATGTACTCAAAGAACGGCCTATCCAAGTAATTTATTCAGTATATGATTGGGTTCGTTTTAACCTATGTACTCAACATCAATCATCAAAACCATTACACAAATCCATAATTCAATGATATCTTATAAAACCATTTCATATAAACTCACCAGAAAATATGATTATAAAAATAGCAATAAAACCATAGCAAAATTTAGTATCATATCAGTTTACAATGTTCTATAATTTTAAGGCATGAACAATATATTTTCAATAAATTGTAGCAAAATCAAACGTAGCAATATATTTTAATACTTCTTTTTATGCTTTATCAATATATTCTAGAATTTTGTATTTATCAATGTACACAAATCTAAAACTCCAAGGTCAATTATCTGGGTTAAAACAATTTTCATAGTAATTGTTTTTCTTCTTTAAACAACAACTTTAATTTGATTACTATCGTTTCGGACGTCTTGATGTATTTAAAAGGTTTTCACGACGTTTCGAATGCTTGTATCTGCAATCGTCTTCAGGTGAATACTGACAAGTTTAGGTGACTGTCGGCGCAATGATGCGTGCAATTCCGCCATGTGCAGCGGTGCGTGTAATTTCGCGCGGTGTGGTGGTGCGTGAAGTTTCGCGCCTCTGCAGCCCGCCAGAAAGAGCAATCAGGGGTTTCCATACGTTCTTGATCTCAACGCTTGGTTGACTAAAGGCGTTATTAGCTTCGATGTAGGCGGCCTCTTTGAACTTTCGTTTGAACCAATGCTCCTCTCTATGTAGAACACTTGCGTCGTCCCATAGTACTCGATGGTGCTCAGTCCAGGCGTGGTCAGCGATTCCCGATTTTGATGTTTCTCCACGTTGAGTCCATTTCTTGTGCTCATCCAATCTTACCGATAACGGCCTCTTTGTCTCTCCAATGTAGGAATCTCCGCATTCACATGGAACTTCATGAATGCAATTCTTACTGATTTCATTTTTGTTGTCAGGTTTGGTCTTGGTCAGGAAACTCCGTAAAGTACTGCCGGATTGGAAGCAGCTCTTGATGTTGAACTTGTTTCCGATCCTTCTGAACTTCTCGGAGACACCTCTGATGTACGGTAGGCAGATCACTGTGCTTTGTTGTTGCTCTTCAGATGTCTTCGTTCTCCGGAGTTGTTTCAATACTTCTTCTAGGAGTTTCTTGGGATATCCATTCCGGTGGAGGTCCTCTCTGATGTGGTTTAATTCGGCATCTAGTGACTCCACGTCGTTGCATATGTGCGTTGCTCTCTCTACCTTTTAAATACATCAAGACGATGGACGTCCGAAACGATAGTAATCAAGTTACCACATCGTCTACAACCTTCAAACCAACAACTTTAATATTTTGCTGGACTTTAAAACATAATACCAAAAGTTTTCAGTTATAATCATTGAATAGTATTAATCATAGTATACATCTTTCTAGAACAAGCAACTATCAAAATCTAATGAAATGAAGAAATATTAATCAGAGTAGTTGACTTAAACTTTAAGGAATGTAGAGTATGAATGTGGAAAAATGTTCATTATATAATATCTGGTGCACAATACAATCAAAGAGAAAAAATATGTAGTCTCACCCTGTATATATATATATATATATATATATATATATATATATATACACTTGCTATGAAGATCACTTCACTAAAATCTTGCAAATATTTTTATTTAAGTGATTTTTAGTTTAATCTTTAGAAATCCCGTCAAGTATTTAATAGTTTATTTACTTCTGGAGCAATGATGAATTTCGGATGAATTCTTCTAATTACATATCAGTGTATGCAGTTCGACTCGTTTTCTTTGTAGCTACGATGTTGAAGTTAGTAAATAAAATAAACTCATCAGTGTGCGTTCTAATAACTGGTACATTTTAAACTTGTTTGTATCTGAATATGATTCGAAGTACAATTAAAAAGTTTTCATCTATTTGACTAAAACATGATCTGATCAAAATAACTCAATTTAAGATGCCGATGCGCATCATAAGTTACATACTGAATTGAAATTAATACCCGAATGGAATGACTCTCATGGTTACGAAACTGTTTATATATCCCAGTATTCCCACATGCAGAGAAAATCTATAATCCACTATAAAATCTAAAGTTGGTGTAATTTTATTTTTAAATATAATTACACTGCCTTTCCTACGATGATGCAGCTGTGTCGCTTCTTTGTTTAGGGTCGATTATAAATAGGTAATCTATTTTCTTATGAACTCATAATTTACTGGAGTTCATAATTAGGTATGATTTTCTTTGTACTTTTATTTTTAGGAACCCTTGTTTTAAATTTCCTGGTTTCACACGTGCAGTATATAATTATATTTTCGTCTCCAGCCCAGATATATGGTGTTATTTTTATAATTTTTCGGTGCATTGAGTTCAATACTCGTTTGAATAGAATAACTTTCACGTAATATGAATTTATATATTAATACTTGATTTTTCTATAGTATAAATGTGATCTGTCTAAATGAATTTATTCTTTCAAGACATTTTTTTTTCCAAGCTCTATATGCAGATCATAATATCTCAAACAGTATATAGGTGATAAAGGAATTTTGCATGAGGGTTGCATTCCAAGGGTGGATATGTACTGGGGAAGTATTTTTTAAAACTCGAATCCCAAGTTAAAACTACCCCCTGAAAGAATGAATAATTTTTATATATTGGAAGTGTTGATTTGAAAACACGCCAATTTTTTTCATTTTTGCTTGAAAATAATTTGTTTTTATGTCTGAATTTTTCACCTCTATTACAAAACAAGTTATATGTGAGTATATTGTAGAAAGTTCCTGCAAAATGTCGAAAAATCGCCCGTTTCAATTTGAACTTTACATATGTGCAAATGTTCTTGATACCGATCACTCAATAGATTCATTTTGAGATATTTTCAGCGCATGAAAAAAAACAATTCCGTGAATTTTTTACCTGTACGATTATGACTAATCTGTTAGACTCTGAACCAAATACTTTTTCTTCAAGGAAAATTATAACATTTCCGGTATATCGACCACTATGATCACCTTGAATATAATAGATGTTTACGGAACTTATCCCAAAGTGGGATATATCATTTACAATGTCATTGTTCACAGATACAATAATCTACTGACAGCTATAAATGATGGATAAAGGATAATAATTTCGATTTCAATTGTTTTGATTTTTCAAGTCGATCATTTTTATTGAATAATAGCCATCTCAAATGTTAAACAATAAATTCACTACCCATGTAATGATTTTTTCCAGGTTTTATGAAGAAAAGTGTATACAACTTTGTATTGTTGGAAGAAAATTTTTTTATCAATTCCCCTGTCTGTTTGTTCATTTGCTTGTCACGGCCTTTTAAAATCTTAAATGTGTAACCCCACTGATTTTCAGGAACCAAAATGATTACAGAATTCAAATACAGTTTTGTAATATTTTGTTTTTGAATGGAAATCATGGAAGAGAACATTCAGCTTCCGCTTCCCCCTTTCATAAAATATTCTCATTCGCTTGAGAAAGCAAAGGAAATCTTATATTAACTCATCCATGTATGGAAAATAAAAATGAAACAGTATTTTCATTGTCAAAATTCGTGATCATCAGTGTAGCATCACGTCAATAAGGGGGCCACAAAAACAAAAATACTGCCCTGTTACAATCAGTGGCGCAACTGAAATTTTTATTTTTGTCAGACAAGCTTTTTGAATTCAAATAATTCAACAAAAAATCATTAAATAATTGTCAGCGATGACTCAAACTTATTTTATACGTTTTAGTACACGGCTTGAATAAAATATATCTTTAAAAAGTTTTTTTATTATGATCCGATTCGTATAGGTAGAGGTATTAGCAAAAAGTCTTGAGAAACGTGAATTTTATCGATTCACATAAATATATTTTGGTACTAAAAAGATCGGCAAAATTGAAGAACTTCTATATTTCATGACAAAAAAAAGTTTCGCCGACTATTTCAAATTTCCAAATTATCCCCACACCTTGACTCAACTTGTTATCGAAGAAAATAATTTGTATTTCATGCAGAAAATATTTGAAAAAATCGTAGCTAAGCACTTTCGACGAGATTGAAAGGTAATTGGCCATGAGAAGTGAATTTTGTGACATAGAACCATAGGACTTGAAATAATTTCTAATGTTTTCTGATTGCGGTTCATCATTCCTTTAAATCATTGTCATTATTTGCAGGCCATGAAAAGTGCACATTCCACCACGACTTAGAGCTAGACCACAGACCACCAACGAGAGAAGACATGCTGCCCGAAATGTCGAGATCCTACAAACTGTTATTGTCGTCTCTCGGGGAGAATCCAGAGCGACAGGGTCTGCTGAAGACTCCCGAACGAGCAGCCAAAGCCATGCTTTTCTTCACCAAGGGCTACGACCAGAGTCTGGAAGGTAAGATTAGAATAATTTGAAAATCTCGAGATTTTTCTGACAACTCACTATGGCTTATGAATGAATATCTCAAAAAAATTATGTTTGAATGATTCATTGAGTTCTAAATATCTAACGCTGAAATCAGGGGTGCCTCAAGGATCGATACTTGGACCCACCTTATTTTCTATATACTCGTATCATCTCTTGAAAACTGTACAAACATGCGAAGCTCACCTATACGCAGCTTCATCTCATTTTTCCACCACACATGGCAAATAATGTACAGAACGAGAACACAAAAATCTCGCAAGTTTGAACACCCTATAAAAAATCAACTTTTAGATTCTCAAAACTGAAGCCAGATGAATGACGATCTAGCTATGCTGGTAAATATTATGTACATACATATTGTCATTTTATTTTCTCGAATGAACCAGTACACAGGTTTTTCAAGGGTCAAGTGAAGAATATTTTTTGTTGTGTGTACTCATAAAAAAAATAAACTTTGTCCTTTATTTCCAAAACAATTCTTGTAACGCTTTTATTGGAAAACATATTTTGTAAATAATAAAGACGATTTCTTATTATTATTTACAGGAAGAATTCAAAATGAAAAAGTTACCCGGGAACAATTCTGAGGCTTTTCATTTCTTACAACTATACCAAACTTTAGTTTACTCCTAAGAATAAAAATACAAATTACGAATTCCGACTTTTTGAACAGTAATATCGAAAATATTCCATGGATACTTCTGGAATGCAGTAGTTTTGAAATTTGTCAGAGTTGGATAGGGTGATTCTTCAAGGAATGGAGCCATAATATTTCAATGAACTTACGATACAAACAAGATAAACCGAATAAAGAAACCAAATTATACTCACTGGGCATTCGTGAAAATATATTGAAGTGGTTCATGTCATTTTTGAGGCATAGGAAAATCATCGTAAGCTCGTAAGCCCGAGCTGAAATAAATAACGTCGACTTAGACTCCCACAGGGATCCATACTGGGTCCACTGATATTCTTGATGTTTATCAATGATCTACCTTAGTGAGGTATGCCGATGATGTATCTGTAGCATTTCAAAGTCAGCGAACGGTTTCAGTAACAGGTGTTCTGCTAACAAATTAACAGTTAATTACAAAAAAAAACATCATCATGCAATATTCCATCAGAAGCAATAATATAGCTCCAAAAATCAATATTTATAATGCAAAATAAAATTCTTACTCTCATTTTACTATGTGTAACATGAAATTTAAAAAAAACTTATCTAAAACGTCGATTTCATTATCACCACCATTTCCAGTAATAGGGCAACTTTTATTCTTAAATTTCACAAATGAACTATGCTCTCGTAAACTTCTTTCAATACGTTGAAAAATTCTGGCATTGGGCTGACGACTTTCAGAATACATGTCTTGAAACATAGCCTATTTCTCAAACATCTAGAATACACGAACAACATATCCACTTTTTCATCATTAGAAAACTCCATAGTTTTGGTTCAACGTGTAAATAATCTACCCTTCATATTTGAATTAGTTAATTTGTAATATGTCATTCACTTTCTTCTATTCCATGGCTCACTACATACTTCATGAAGTTTGAAACTTTCCGTTTTCATTTGAAATAGGTTCGTTTGGGATTGCGTATAGGACTCAAAGACGGACAAAAGAATTGCATATTGCCTAAGAATGGACACACAAGAAAACTGAATCTCGGCTCTTTGACATAAAAAAAATGTATAAAGTAAATGTATCAATCGTTGTTCCTTGTTATTCCTCTGCTTTTTCCTTTCCATCACATTTGGGTTTGATCTCGATATAATTTCAAGTTTGAGTATTCATTCAAGGTAGATTTATTTTAAATTTAACTCAACTTGAATCAAATATCCTTTCAAATAAAAAATATTGATTGGGAAATTATGGGCAGAAATGTAGAAACCAAAACCAGGTAAGATACATATCTGAGTTCGGTAAGATAAGTACTACTTGAATTTGTTGAAAAAAATACAGGTCCGTATTCGAAAAAAAATTATTGAGGGTGGCCCCCGAAGAATGAAACGTCGTATTGAAAATCAAAGCACAGCGCAGAAAAGAAAACGGGCCATTTCGGTTTTCTCCGTATAATTCGGTTTCCCCGTGATATTTTCGATTGGGAAACATTGTTTCATTGTTCACTAAAATAGTCAACTTTTGTTATAACCAACATAACCAATTTCATATCATTTACCGTTTTCGAGATGCCAATAGTGGTACGACATAAAAAATACGGACTGTATATGACATTTTTTGTCATGGAGAGATGTTCTTGAGAATGAAAAATATTTTTGGCTTGATTTGCAACGGATGCATACCAACTAAAAATAGTTTTGGCTAATATTACCAAAACTTCGATTCTAAACATCACGCGGGATAAATCAGAGTTTCTCTATACATCTACCTGTCTGGTCCCCATAATAAGCATAATTGCAGTTGCCACAGTCAACAAATTCCACATTATGAATACAGGTAATATAAGATTAATAGCTGGTAATCAACTAATAATTGCAAGATTTCCATAAAATGAACGCAAGTTGTCAATGGGCTATTAGACGGAGACATTTCTACATTTTCGGTCGTATCCGACCTGTATCAGAATCTCTCTTTCGAACATTTTATCATTTATTGCAGATACATAAAAATCTCCGATATACATCTACATGCAAAAAACCTAACAAGTTAATATTTGATAAAATTTGAGGTGTCATATTTTGTTGGTTCAATTTTCATAAATTTTTCAGCAAACTGTAGATGAAATGACTTATTTCAACTTGCATATCCAGTATTTTGTTAAACGCTGGCGTATTAGTCATTATACAGGGTTAATTGAAAGATTGTTGTACAACCCTAATTTTAAAACCGTCTGTGGAATAATTTCGTAGCCAAATTCTTTCAATATACCAATTAAAAAAAAAACATTCCATTCCTACATTTTGGTTTTTGGTTCATGTCTTTAGGTGCACTGGTTCATTTCAAGAGCGAAATGATTGTCGGCACCAACAGATTACTTCAAGAATGTTATTTTTTAACGTGGTGGCTTTGCTTTACAAGATTACGTAATAACGGACAGCAATAAAGCATATGAAATAAACATGCACAATGTTATATTGAATACTGTTATAACAAAGTATAGACAGGCGATTTAATAAAAAAAATTCTAAGAAATCAATTATTCATGTCATGCAACAAGGACATTCTCAATAGGTAGTCTAAATCCCAATGATTTTATGTTCAAAGTAAATATCATGTAATGGCTAATAACTGCATAATATACTATTAAAATCCAAATATTGGACATTATCGAACATGAATACACTATACAGTGCTCCTCTAAAGTCCGTTCCCCCTCCCTACTAATTTTTGAACCATCTGGTATATCGCAACGAAAGTTGGAGAGCTTGAATAGGAGATAAAAACCTACTTTTTTATGAAAAAATCACAGCTAAAAGTTTTAAAATGGCGGCTGAGCGCCATCTTCAATAATTTTTCCAAATAGAACACCCCGTATATTATTCCATTTTCGAAATCTGCTCATAATTCTTAACAGTTTTCTCTAATACACTTTACTCCTAAATTCAATTATTTTCGAAATATTAACGTTTGAATAGTGACATTCCGGTTTAAAATAAAGTATGGATTTTGGTCACTTCCGGTAAAACATTTTGCTAACTAAACGTTATTAATTTGTAGTTAAATCTCTTAATTAATTGGCTAAAAAAGGCGTAAAGAGTTTATTAATGATAAATAGTACCGCTTACCGGAAAATCTCGAAGCGAATGTGTTCTGTAAATTCATAATCAAAACAAATTAGTTAGCTAAAAACTATAATTTATTTTTGAATAACACTTTTATTTAACGCCAAGAATTATTTCATCAAGTGTTGAATGTGGCCTCCTCCTAAATCTTGACAATAAAGTGCCCTATTATGAATAGCTTCTCTCACGTTGATGAAAGTCTGTTCATCTATTTCTTCACCTGTATCTATTATTCTGCGTTCCAACTCTTCTATTGTTTGGCATTAAGTGGCCTAGATTTTTGACTTCAGATACCCCCAAAGGAAAAAATCTAGAGGTGTAAGATCCGGAGATCTTGGTGGCCATTCTGTACTTCCCCTGCGACCTATCCATCGCCCAGGAAAGTTTGTATCGAGGAACTCTCTAGCCATGCGATCGAAATGGGGAGGTGCCCCATCCTGCTGAAATATAATATCACGATTTTCAAACTCTTCTTGATTGTTTAATACAATTTGTCTTATTCGAGGTTCAATTTCAGTTTCTAAAAGATTTCTGTAAAGAACTCCTGTAAGATTGTCTCTGATGAAAATCGGTCAAACAACGCGATTGCCCAAAATCCCCGCCGAAACATTCACCTTTTTAGAAAACTGAGTATGTCCCTCTCTAAAAATATGCGGATTAGTATCGGTCCAGTATCGTACATTCTGTTTGTTGACTTTTCCATTAAGAAAAAACGTGCATACACGTTTTAGGAAGCCTCGTTCTCCTTCAATTGTTCTTGTTAACCACTCACAAAATTCAACCCTCCGGTCTGGATCATCCTCCGTGAGAACATGCAGGATTTTCATTCTATAGGGATGAAACTTATTTTTTTAGGACTCTCTGTACACTGTTTGAACTTACTCCACAGGATTCAGCAACTGCAGACGTCGACTGAGTCGGATTGATTACCATTTCTGCAACAATTTCTACCTTTTTTTCTTCTGAAAGAGGTGCTCTTCCTGATCATGGAGCATCTTTCAGCGTACCAGTTGCTTGGAGCTTATTCAAAGGTTTGCGCAAATATGACCTCGAAATAGTATTCTCGCGAAATCTATCATTAAACATACGGACTGCTAGATGATAATTTCTTCCAGCTTCTCCAAATATCAAAACTGCTTCAAATTTATCGTCTAAACTACTTTTCATAACAGGATTTAGGCGCTCAACGGACTATTTGACAGTTAGCAGTTCAGTTTGACAGTAAACAAGATGTTACCGCGACAACGATTTTTTCCAAGGCAAACTTGATTTTTGGTTGGGTTTGAAATGACCAAAATGTCACTTTTCAAACGTTAATATTTCGTAAACAATTGAATTTAGTAGTAAAGTGTATTGGAGAAAACTGTTGAGAATCATGAGCAAATCTCGAAAATGGGATAATATACGGGGTGTTCTATTCAAAAAAATTATTCAAGATGGCGCTCAGCCGCCATTTTAAAACTTTTTGCTGTGATTTTTTCATGAAAAAGTAGGTTTTTAACTCCTATTTAAGCCCTCCAAATTTTGTTGCGATATACCCGGTGGTTCAAAAATTAGTAGATGGGGAACGGACTTTAGACGAGCACTGTATAGTTGATTAAATAACTATTAACTCTTTCCTTCACTCAAGTGTCTAGTGAGAGAAGTTTTTCGACATTGAAATTGATAAAAAATCGTCTAAGAAATCCATTATCCCAAGAAAATTTACAGTGTTTCTTGCTGATGTCATGCAACAACATTCTCAATAGTCTAAATCCCAATGATTTTATTGACAAAGTGGCCCATAAAAGTGATTTAATGAGGAAAATGTTTAGTTTTAATTTATAGTATTCTCAATATCAAGCATTCATTTGTAATAAATCATTGTTAAATGAATTAATGACTCAATATGTAGTCGTTTTGATTTTCCATGAGCGTCAACATGAAAAATTGTTTAGTCGAAAAAAGATGAATTCAATACGTTTATAATATTTTATTCATCACGTATTATATTTTTTTAATTTACTTTTTAAACGTGATATGGTTAAAATGTCGAGTACATATTTCTAAAATGATTATATGTATCTGATTCATTAGAGTACTTAAATACTGTTCCTATTTAATTTTTGAATAAAACTAAAACCATTTATTTTTATAAAGGTTGATGTTTTATTTCTTTCTATTCTATACTTGTTACCTACATTCTTAGCCGCAATAAAAAAAAACAGTTGAAAATTTGTAATAGGTTGATTCATCGTCTCACAAATCTTAATGTGACGAAAATAGGAACAAAGGAATTAAAACTATTTCCGAAAAACATTATTGAAAAACTTATCTACATCTATAACATACCTTTGAAGTCAAGTTGTTCCTATGATGGATACACCATACGTAAAAATGTTGAATAATGAGCATTGCTATAGTACAAAACACAATAAACAACAAACGTGAGACTAACGATCCCAATATAAAACAAATAAGTACGAACAACATCTGATTTTTTTTTGTGGATCCTCAGCGAGATGTTTTTCAGTATATAAACAGGGGGGCCTACAACTAATGGATATATTGACATTCTATAATATTATATTATTGCAATGTCTTTTTTTAAATCGTTCTAAAATATGTGTGTACATTTTTGTGAGGTTCTGGGTATTCGTTTTAAGATTTACACAATCACCGTTTAAATTTATTTGTACAATAAACTAAATCTTTGATAAAAAGATTAAAATCACAACTAGAGGTCAAACTCAGTTTCTTTAAGGTAGTTCCGCCACGAGAAAGTTGAATTAGGAAATTTAAAACGCGAAAAAAAATTTTTGTAGAGGGGCACGTGCCCCCCCAATCGACTCTAGAAAATTTCTTCGTTATAGAAAGTCGACTCAAAAAATTGATGTCCCCAAAAAGCGCAACAGAAAAAAATTTTCAGACCCGCCCCCCCCCTCACTAGAAATCATACGTCATGGGAAAAAATTATCGTTTTTCGATAAAACCTCAATGGACTTTTTTGTAGTTCTCTTTTTGAAATATTTTGGGGGGAGGGGGGGACTAGGAGAAGGAGTTTTTTTTTCGCGTTCAGACCCTCAAATGGTCCCACGTTTTTCTCTAAAAAGTCCCCTGGCACAATCCGCATTTCTCTACGACCCCCCCTTTAGGCTGTGCGCTTCCCCGTGGACTATTTTGAATAACGAGAGTAGTTTTGATTATATCTGTCAAACTAGATGGTCAATCACTTTGATTTTTTTTCACAATATCTATGATATCCTGCTATAGCTCCTCCTCGTTTTTCATAAACTTCTTAATTTTAGTACTAACGGTAGAATTAATAATGTGCTGTTTGCCTATGTATGGTCCATATGTTACGTGTTAATTGAGTCAACTTCAATTATATATATCTCGGGTTCGGGATGGTGAAACTTGTTAAAATTTGATACAGGTGTTGTTCACATGTATGCCAAATGTATGCCAAATTTTAATAATTTCCTAATTCAACTGTCTCGTGGCGGTACTACCTTAAATTTGCAAAGCAATCTATAACTTTCTCTTTATATATAAAAATATTGCATGTTTGATCTAAGCCACGTTTTGAACCGCTTTAAAGCCGAAAAGGACCTTTCTGCAGAAGCTACACTACAGGGCAGAGTTAGCAAAAGTTGTAAAATTAATTTGACATATCCAGTATACTCAAATCCAGAAAGTTTTCGTTTTTACATTTATTTTGCCACAATTTTAGCTCTGATTCTATTTTTAAGTTTAACATGGCGGTTTTTTTTTTTTAAATCCAGAACTATATAATTTTTTTTTTTTTTATGTTCTGGTTCCCACGAAAAGGGATATCCTGTAATGTTCAGAGAACATCGTGGGAACCAAGGGAAAGAAGGTAGGAGTTGGTGTTCTTCTTGAATTTCTGGAGGTTGTATGCCTCGGGGAACACCTCCCTAGGCAATGAGTTCCAAAGCCTCGCTGTTCGTTAGATAAACGAGTCTTTGGAAAGTGATGTTCTGCAGGTCTCCAAAGTGACCACGAAGGGGTGTGATGACTGAACTTGACGGGTTAGTCTCGAAGAGACTGCCAAAGCAGGAACGATTGTTGATATTTCAGAAGAGCATCGCCCATGAAAATATCTATAAAATAGAGACAAATCGCCAACTTTTCTACGGTGTTCCAGACAAGTGAGCGAGTTTGTAAGCGAGGCATCACCGACGAGACGAATTGCCCTTTTTTGGACAGAATCCAATAGCCTCAGGATATGTTTAGGTGCCGCGCTCCAAATATGGGAACAGTATTCCAGGACAGGTCGGATCTGTGCCTATACTATAACATTATATGGTCCAGTGAAACAAAAACCAAGTTTTTGGAATGCACTTTTGGCAATGGACCTCACGTGATTTTCCCAGGAAAGGTTATTGCTGATAGTAATACCAAGCATCGATATGGATGACTTCAGTGGTATGGTTACTCCTGACAAAGTTATGTTAGGCACAGTGAGATCGGCTTTTTTAGAGAAAAGACATGCTTGTGTTTTGTTTGCATTGAATTAGATCCCCACTCGAGAATTGTTGCTAAGTCCATATTTATATTATTAACATTTCTTCCTCGTTCATTTCTGGTTTCACGGGCTGATATAGGGGCCCTGGAAGAGAAAGCGGTATGGAGGGTACTATCATCGGCAAAGCTGTGTACTGGACATGAAGTTGCTTTCAACAGGTCGTTGATGTGAAGTAGAAATAGTGTTGGTGCGAGAATAGATCCTTGCGGAACACCAGCATTTATGAGTAGAGTGTCAGATGAAACTCCATCGACCACTACATGGAGAGACCTGTTTGAGAGAAAACTAGCAAGCAGAGAACACAGCTGAGGGGGCAAGCCATAAGACGGAAGCTTGGCGAGGAGTCCCTGGTGCCAAACTCGATCGAACGCCTTGGAGATATCTAATTATTGTAATTCTATAATAGTCCGCTGATATAAGTATGTAGTAGAAAACAAGGCTATATTTTGAATTATTATAATATTTCTCAGGGGGGGGGGGGGAGTTTAATATACGAGTTGATTACAATTAAATTTTCGATATCAATTTCCTTCAACTAGGAGGAAACTCACAATATTTAGATTTGAAAATACAAATTTGACAGCGCAAAGGTAATATGATTTGGAATTTGAATAATATTCTAATTCGTGTATGTTTAGTTGCCTATACCACAATGATGCATTAATGGAGAAATCGACCATTTACAGGTTATTAATGGTCGATTTCGGTGTATGTTTGGCTGCATATATCACAATCATGCATTAAAAGAGAAATTGATGGTTAAAAGGGGTCATTAACGATCGATTTCGTGTAGATTAAACAGACGAGGCCGCCGGAAAAATTATTAATTCCTAGAGATATTGAAATGACTACTGTGCGCCCTTCTATGCTTTGACAGTTCCATTTTCAAGGCCCTCTAAGACTCCTCGTCTATAACGGTGATTTCCCCTGTTGAATGGAAATGAAACGATCCCTGATGAAGAGATGAAAGGAGACTCGGGAGACTATGACGAGCCCGACGGAAATGATTGTCTTGCAATGATAGCGCAGATTTAGTTTCGTGTTGTTGCTATGGATACGACACGCGCCGACCGCTCTCTCCAATGGGAACTGAAATTGGTGTAATTTGGCACTCGGGAACGACTCGAATTCGACGAGAGCGCTTCCCATTCTCCAAAGCTGTTATAGTTCGATGTGTGGACGATTTTCCATCTATCGATGTTTGACAAAGAAATATCAATCTTGCCTGACACTCAATCCGGTTTTAGAAAAAACCGTGATCACAGCTCTACTCCAAGTTACTGATGAATTCATATCTTAGGATAGCTGTAATCTGGCTGCTTTGGTTCCAAGGGGGGACTACGGGTAGAGCTGTATCGGGTCGTGGACAATAGGAGGCTCCATGTAAAAAAAATACATATAAAACAAAACTAGAGAAGACTATTACTTGCTACTGTAGTATACTAACTACCAGATGCTAATCTAGGGACCAGGAGGGCCCACAAAACATGGGAATCAGAGTTACGGGCCTAAACATTTATAAGAAATAAAGTGCACAAAGCCATTTTCACAAAAGATTCAGTATAAATTTAAACACAATTGGTAGACCACAGGCGCAAAACAACTACTTTCCTAGCAAATACCACGCAGAACATTGAATGATATTCACCTGAAAATCCATGCAAACTTCCATATAAATGGATATTGATTGCAAATGTTTCTTTCTGATAAGCTCGATTATGTTTAATTTATGTCGGGTCTCATTAGTACGGAGTAGTCACCAGCCAGAGATCCGGAGAGCTCTGGCCGAAGCGAGACACAACATAAACAAAATCACCATCAAGTCTACATCATCTTTAGGTCCGTCGGAAAATATAACTTTTAACCGGCGGCACCTAGTGACAGAAAGAAACACTCCATACATTTCTCCTACCTCGATAGGATTCTAAATAAAAGATTCCTTCTCAGTAGGCATATATGTTAAGAAAAAAGCCAAGTGAAGTGGAATAAAATAAGAAATAAAGTGCACAAAGTCATCTTCACAAAAGATTGAATATAAATTGAAACACAATCGGTAGACCACAGGTGAAAAACAACTACTTTCCTAGCAAATACCAAACAGAACGTTGAATGATATTCACCTTCGGCCAGAGCTCTCCGGATATCTGGCTGGTGACTCCGTACAGATGAGGGCCAAAAAGCCTGAAACCGGTATGCGGATTGTTAGGAGGACCCGACATAAATTAAACATAATCGAGCTTATCAGAAAGAAACATTTGCAATCAATATGGAAGTTTGCATGGATTTTCAGGTGAATATCATTCAACATTCTGCGTGGTATTTGCTAGGAAAGTAGTTGTTTTTCGCCTGTGGTCTACCAATTGTGTTTCAATTTATATTGAATCTTTTGTGAAGATGACTTTGTGCACTTTATTTCTTATTTTATTCCACTTCACTTGGCTTTTTTTTACAAAACTTGTATATCGCCGGGCCTTTCTCTCGATTACTGAAAAACTTTTGATATCATCAACCACGGCCTTTTGCTAGCATTTCTGAAACATATTGGCTTGGGTAACACTTCATCTAAGGAATTATCTGTCGAACATGATACAGAGGGTTAAAATTGAGCAACATATCTCGGAACCAAAATCTTTAACTTGCAGAGTCCCTCAAGGTTACATTCTGGGTCCCATGCGTTTTTCTATATATACATCACTTGTGAAATATAGTCTTTCAAACAGAAAAACACAGAACGAGCAGTCGAACTGTTAAATCAAGACGTACAAAGTTTACAGTTGAATCTATCTGAATCAGCGGGTTTCCCATTCGGATAAAAACGAATCGTGCCAAAGCAATAGAAAAATGTAGAATGAAAATTGAAAACTAAAAAAACACGCATATAGCTACGAAATTATTGTATTGTCGCACTAAAAGCTCTAAAGTCACACACTTGGGACTCGAGACTGACTTGGGACTGCAAGCTATCTCTGAGACAACTGGCTACGAATAATTAGGTGACTCTGATGTGGGTGTTAGGTCACAAGGGAGTCAAAGGCAATGAGGAAGCAGACAGCTTTGCCAATTTCCTGTCGTTTGCAACTAAAATTCCAAAATTAACCATTTTTCGCATGTTTGAAAAAAGGTAAACAGTTAAAACGAATATTTTCAACATTCAAATTTTAACAGAACAAAACAAACTAGCCCGACTAGCATATTGCTTATCGATGGTGAAGCGTTTTTTTTTTAAGTATGACTACGTGCATATAGACAAAAAATGGTTTTACTTGATTCAAGTTAAACGATCGTATTATGTCTTGCTTGATGAGCAAGAGCCCGAGAGTTCTTGTAAAAGTAAGGGCTTTATTTCCAAAAATATGTTCATGGCAGCAGTGGACAGACCTCGGTATGATTATGCTAAAAAACAATATTTTGACGAAAAGGTAGGAGGCCATTGTTTATCAAGAACATGTAAAACGAAACAGTAAGAATCGAGAAAAATTAACATTAACGACCAAACCCATCGAATCTATCAACGCCGTCGAATGTAAAAAAAATATTGTTGAAAATATTTTGGCAGCTATTAGATCATAGTTTCCAGTGGGACATAAAGCAAAACCCATCTACATTCAACAATACAATGCCAAACTGTGAGCATATGGATTGACGATTTGCATTTTGCATTATTATTGTACGTTAGTTGTTCTTAAATATTTTGTTGGAAACTCTGCATGTCGAGATAGAAACCAAATCCAAACAATTCGCTAACTTCATTGTCTTCAAGTGTACATACATGTCGTAAATACCCATTTTCCGCGATAAGGTCAATCGAACGCAAATGAAAAGTGTAACGATCATAGAAGGTATACATTATAAACTTTTACTTCCTGAATCTAATTGAAATTGTCTGAACTGCGATTGATATTGAATGGCTTGTTTCTGGTTCTTTATTCTCCTCTTAGCCTTCGATTTTTTCCGGCAATCGCGCCCGATAACAATTGCCAATGACATGATAAATTCACAGTTGTTTTTATTATTATTGATCTTTTAGTTTTATCTCAGTTGAATGAGTTGTAATCAGTGGCTATATTCAATGTATGTTTTCATCAAAAATATACCATTCGTTCAAGGGCAATCCCGTTCAGTATTGATTAGTATAATAATTCTGTCCTCCCGGATGTTCTCATTTATGAACTACGCCCATGGTGAACGCCGTCACTGGTGAGTAATATCTCTCTGAGTGTCCTTTTATCGGTTGATACCATTCGAATATCGGAGACTTAGCATCGTTTTTGGGAATGTCACGTCACTTACGCCTGAAGACAAAAAAATATGAGTGAATGAAAAAGAAATCATTTGTTGGTGAGTTCTGGAAAAATAAAAATAACACCATACTTAATATGGAAAAATAACAATGGATAGGTCTAAGCTCTTCTTTATTGAGTTCAATATACAGTGTGAAAAGTGAAAAAAGATATCCACCCCCACTTCAAAAGTTTAAAAAAAAGTTTATTCTCAAAGGCGATTTTTGAGTTTTTCAATTGAGGCTCATTGAGTTTTATAAACTGCAGATTTCAGATGAACCCATAGTAGAAAAATTAAGGGGGACAAATCTAGAGTTCTTGGAGGCCACTGGATAGGTCCTCTGCTTCCAATCCAACGATTGTTATAATGGTCATACACATTTAAAAACAGCAATAAACGAAGTTACTGATATATTTAATTTTTTTATTACTCTGTCGATCAATAAAGGTAAAAACGTTCCCGTTTTGTGAGTTTCTCCATTGATTTTTTCAGTTTTTGCAGTTTTTTCGGTTCACAACACAGGTTTTTGTCTTCAGCAAGAGAGAGGATTCACTGTATACGAACAGGATCATTGTTATAGAATTCATTCGTCTAACTTTGTTAATTGGGATTTTTTTGAGTATTTTTGGCATAATACCCCATGCTGAGAAGCATTTTTTAAGAGAGAGAGAGAGAGAGAGAGAATATACTTTATTGTCATAAAAGTAATCTTGTAGACAAGGTTTCACACAATCTATAACGCAGTTTATATGTGAAAACAAAATGCATTTAAAATAATCAATTTTCACTTAATACATAAAGTCAGTTTGTATATATAAAAACATCTAAGTCGTACAAAATACTGGTAAAAATAAACAAGTTTGTCTTAACCCTTAAAGTAAATTCATATAAATATAAAAATAAATACAATATATTGAAATATACCCCAAATAAAATGTAAAATCACATTATTGATTGGTTTTAAAAAAATTATCATTATAAAATTCTTGTATATTATAGTATGCTCTATCACTTAAAAAACATTTCACAGCCTTCCTGAAGCATTGTAAAGATTTTATTTCTATTACATTGTTTGGCAAATAGTTGAACATTTTACAACCATTATAGACAATGGAATCCTTTATGACTGATGTCATTGGTATCGGCAACTTAATGTTGTTGGATTGCCTTGTCACATAATGGGTTGGTGAGGATTGAAATTCGTTTAAATATTTTTTAATTAAACACACTGTTTCCATTATAAAGATAGAAATCACTGTTAGAATTCCATGAGTGGTAAAGAGTAATCTGCAAGAGTCTCTACGTTTTGATTTGCACATATATCTTACGGCTCGTTTTTGCAAAATTAAAATATTTTGCAGTAGATAACTACTACATACGCCCCAAAATGAAATTCCATATCTCAGGTGAGATTTCACCAGAGAAAAAAAACAACCAACTCTTTACTTTCTTCATATTATTGGATATGATTTTAGTTAAATCATTTGCATTCTCCGATTGCCAAAAAATGGTAGTATCGTCTGCAAATAGTGTGAATTTTCCTGCGATATTCATACTTGTCAAATCGTTGACGTAGATGAGGAACAATGTTGGCCCTAGTATTGAACCTTAAGGCACACCATTATGTATTTTCCCAATTTCTGAGCGATGGTTTGTTTTCACCATCTGACTACGACCTGACATTTTTAATTATGTATCACACATGGGGATTGACATTCAAACTTTTTTATGCCATGTTGGTTCCTCTGACATGCCTTTGATATCTTGATATCTTTTCGTTTCCAAGAAATTCCCACTGGCAACTTTTAAATCTGACACACTATATAGAGAGGTCCACTAGCTCGTTTCAATGTATTTTATTGATGAAGAGATCTATTACAATGCACGATATTCAACATGGAATATACATGTTCCTCAGATGAACAAAACAGTTTTATTTCGATTTGGTATGTATAAAATCCCCGTAACTTTCTACGATTGATCTGGGATATTCAGCCAATTTCAAGGGTGTCATAACCAGATGACACGATGCATTGGCTGAAAGGCAGAGCTTGACGGAGAGGCAATTATTATGTCGTATTACGGTATAAATTTCGCGTGAAGTGATTTCTCATTATTCCCATATTGTAACGAAACAGGGTTCGTTTTTATTAAAAATACTCGAGTAATTTAAGGTCTGTTTATTACAGTTCGAAAACAACACAATACTGCAATCTTGCAAAAAAATACTCAATCAGTTTACTACTGAAATGGACCGCGGAAACATCTTTTAGACACACATTTCCTAGATTAAAATTTTCACGACGAATCCATTGATGGTTTCGAATCGAAAATCTAATTATTTGTCGAAAAACTATGAGGAAATTGTGGTATATCACTCATCAAGTATACTGTGGATGCAAAATTGAATGAAACTGAATTAAAAAACATCAATTTTTACATAAAAGTTCATAATATATTCCAACAAAAAAACTACCTCGGAACTCTGTCTTGTCTAAAGAATAAGTTGACACCCAGTAATATATATATATATATATATATATATATATTGTTATGATTTGGTAGAATATAATAATTTTTATTTATACTTATACTTAATAATTGCCCACATTACTTCGCTCCGCGTTGGAAGCTAATTGTTATTATATGTTATGGGTTGTTTTGTTTTGAGGTTTATTTCAATGAAATTTGTAAAATTATTTCTTCCACCCATTACCATAACAAATCAACTGAATATTTGTAAATTTGTCATTATTTTTACTCTTTGTAATTCCCTTTGAAATTATTCTTGTATACCATTGCCCTATTGATTTTCTAGAATTTCATATATTTCTTTTTCCTCCCTGCTTTTTATATCCTTTCTTACCACGACTAAACTCAGTTGGAACGCCTATGCCTCAGGAGTCGGCACTGGCAACAGAGCCACTCTGCCGTTCTTGATGTCAATAGAACTATTTCAGTTCAGTGTTTATAGGTGAAAGATCAGCATATCATTGTGGAAAGTAAACCAGAGATTATCAAAAACAATTATTTCCTTTATTCAGGAAAACTTATATTGACCTGGCCTGCGATAGATAACTTAAACTATGAGCAATCGACAAATTTTCACAGAAAATAATGAAAAACAATGAAGTATATTATAAATATAACCTCACTTTTTCTTTTAAGTTGAAAAATTGTTTTATAGTTCAATACCAAAATTGAACAAAGTTCTTCATATATAAGAGTTATTTTGCAAAGTGATTCAGTTTGTGATGTGCACTCAAAAAGTTTATACCTGGAGTTGGATTGTCGCTGATGTATTTCCTGGTGATTCTCTGTAATCCTGCTTCATCTACTCCTCTCAGGGACTCTCTATTGCAGTGGAACTCTCCAAAATCCTTAAAATCAGCTTGGATAAGTTTTCATGTGGAAAACAAAAAGGTAATCTTCTTTTATCCTTAAATTTTTTTGTCTAAATTTTCCAGAGGTTAAATTGATTTGTTATTGTTAGAAATCTTTCTTGTTATCCGGAATTTCTTTTCTCTCAAATTTTCAACAACTTTTTTTTTTAGCCTTTTTTCTCCTCTCGCTTTGTTTTTTCTTTCCCTGGATACGATTTCTGTTTTGTCATTCTATTTGAATTTTTGAAAATCCCGCATTTCCTTGTCGCACTTTCACTAATTTGGTGTTATTTGAGAAAACTTATCAACTAACATATTTTACATTTCTTATAAACTAAATTCAAGATTTTATCATAATTATCTTTGACGTTTCTGTGTTCTTCCTTTTCCACAATTTCAAATCTTCCATCAACCCATCTCTGTTCCCTGTTTGGCTATTTTCATGAAGAAGTTTCTTGTTCTCCCATTGGCTATTTTAGTTAGATGCAATTTCATATACTGTATGTTTGAACATTATAATTTTGTTGATCACATTTAATCCAGAATAATTTTGTAAAACTAGACTTTGTATTTCAAACAATTATATGTTGGAATTATTTTTGAAAATGAAAGAAAATTACTGCATTATAGTATTTGCATATATTTACCTATCAGTGTTATACAGAGGCTTCAGAAAGTAAATAGAATCTCAAAAAAATGTAAAAACAATATCTCATGAACTAACTATTGAATATTTATTATTTTTGTGGTTTTCTAAAAAAAAATTTTATTTTTTATTTTTAAAATATATAACTAGTCCTTCTTAACATAACAATATATATACACGTATGCATATATATTGTTACGAAAATAAGTACAGTACGTCCTAGCGTGTTTATCCGGTTTCCTTTTTTCTTTCAAGTATTTAAGAATCCTAACCTTATTCAATTTTTCAAAGAAATGTATTAAAATAAAAATAAATAAACTTGAATAAACAAACATACTATTTGCTTTAAAATAACTTCTCAGTATATAAGCAATTATTAAGTGATCAATAATTATTAATTGCCAATAAATAATACTCACTCTTGAAATACGTAAAATACATAAATGAATTAATATTACACACTTTACACTACAAATTGCAGGACATCCATATCTATTTTCTGAAACACGTGCATGAGTGGGGCAATGAATGATGGTACAAAGAGGAGCGGTTTTCCTACCGCTTAAGTTATTTGCTCATTGTGATTTGAACTGAATTCTGGAATGAATATATTCGTCAACATGATGACATAGATGATGAAAGGCTTATTTCATTACTCGAACAAGAGATACCTGCATTATGGGATAAAACCTTCGACCCAGTTATTTATTAAAAATAAAAGAACACGTTTTTGTAGCAATATGAACTAGTTGAAAATAATAAGAAAAAAGTTAATGCCCAAAAAACTTAAATGTTAAAAAAGCATCGGGTGCTTCATATTATTAATTTTTTTATCGCTAGCTATTCGTAAAGGTATATTCCAACAAATAGAAACAAAATTTCACCAAAATCTAACAAAAATCACAAAACAACTGAAATTCTGGATCCAGGTAGTTTAATGTATGAAGTATTAATTAACCCTTTGAGGACTACTGGTGAAAACCACACTACTAATATCCACCCTATTATTTCCCTACGGGTTTTACGAGGTAACCACAGTGTTTAATGTGTTGCCTCTGCTTGTCGATTGCAACGATATTTGGTCGTCTTTAGTGACTTTTATGATGCCGAATTGATAGCGTTTCGACCATTTAGTTCATAGTGGTTAGCATCAGTAACCACGTCCTTCAGGATTATCCTGTACATCCTATATATTTTTTGTTATTTAAGTCTCATTTTTATATTTTTTGTTTATTTAAGTCTCATTTCAACTGGAGCTTATGTTAATAAACACATTTCTATAAAAAAAACTCATTGTTTTTTACTTTCACCATTTTCGAATTAAATCAGTGGTAGGAATTAAATACAAAAAAAGATATTTTCAATGTTTTTTCTCTTTTTGCCCTAAGAAGTGATAATTCGGTGTAGATAGCATGATTTGATGCAATTAATGATGGAATATAACCAATTCATGGCCCTGAATTCCCCAATCCATAAGGAAGAGTAGATAATTTTGCTGAAGATATGAAAAACTGTATCATTCTTCAAGTTTTTGAAAGTGTTACGTTACTATTTTCATCAAACTTGAAGACATTTCATCAAAATACCCTCGAATAATGATGAAATATCTGTAATTTTCATAGAATCAATGTCTGAAATGATGAAAATAACAAATCTAGATTGTATAAGTATCGAGAATTTTGTTCTTGATAAAATCAAAATCTGACAAATCTTTTTTTCTTCATTTTTTAGACATTCTCATTTGTTAAAAACTCAAAATGTCTGCCGTAAAGACAATGACCTTCACCGACTCCCCAACTACGTATACAATGTCAGTGGTAGGAATTAAATACAAAAAAAGATATTTTCAATATTTTTTTCTCTTTTTACCCTAGGAAGTGATAATTCGGTGTAGATATCATGATTTGATGCAATGAATGATGGAATATAACGAATGGCCCTGAATTCCCTAATGCAAATGGAAGAGTAGATGATTCTGCTGTATCATTCTTTAAGTTTTTGAAAGGGTTACGTTACTATTTTCATCAAACTTGAAGACATTTCATCAAAATCCCCTCAAATAATGATGGAATATCTTCAATTTTCAAAGAATCAATGTCTGAAATAATGAAAATAACAAATTTAGATTGTATATCGAGAATTTTGTTCTTTATGAATCGAAATCTGACAAATTCCTTTTATCTCCATTTTTCTCTCATTTGTTAATAACTCAAAATGTATGCCGTAAGGACTATGACCTTCACCGACTCCGCAACTACGTATACAATTTCAGTGGTAGGAATTAAATACAAATAAAATATTTTCAATGTTTTTTTATTTTTACTCCAAGAAGTGATAATACGGTGTAGATTTCATGATTTGATGCAGAGAATGATGAAATATAACCAATTCTTGGCCCTGAATTCCCTAATCCATATGGAAGAGTAGATGATTCTGCTGAAAATATGAAAAACTGTATAATTCTTTGAGTTTTTGAAAGGGATGCGTTACTATTTTCATCAAACTTGAAGACATTTCATCAAAATACCCTCGAATAATGATTAAATATCTGTAATTTTCATAGAATCAATGTCTGAAAATAACAAATTCAGATTGTATATCGAGAATTTTGTTCTTTATAAAATCTAAATCTGACAAATCATTTTTTCTTCATTTTTCAGACTACTAACCCTCAAAGGGTTGAGCAATTCTTTACCATGCCACGGCCCTAAAAATAAAAGAACGTGTGCGGTGGGGGGACCCCCTTTACGCGGCTTTCGGTGGCTGTTGACTGGTAGAAATCGTCACGTAATACCAAGCAATACTATATATACCATTTTTTCTGCATTATTTTCTCACTTTGGAAATGATTGGATTTTTTTTCACTTTCGTCAAAATTGTTCGGAAACTGAACAAAATGTTTCTTCTGAACAGAGGTTTTTCAGCGTCTTTTCCTTACCCCCTTTCCATTCCCCACATTTTGATGGGTTACACTTACCACTTTCTTTTCGTTTTCCGTGCACTTAGTGTTTTTGAACTTTTTTCAGTTTTTTCATACACTGCGCTAACCTCAACTTTTCAACTACGGGAGAAAACTCATCGATTAATTCATCCACATGAGAAGTTTTTACTGACTCTTGTTGAAAGTAAATTGTATGGCGGTCGATATGGCTATTCAGCCTTTCCTTACTATAATCTTTTGTACATAACTTTTGGTGAGAGTACCAGTGAATTCATCAAACCTTTGAAATGTAAATTAGGCATTTTTATCAGTTAATTCATCAAATCTTGTGAATTAGCCTTTTTTTTCTGACGATCTTGGTGAGAGAGGTTATAGCTATCAAATTATTGTATTGTCATCAGTTTTTTAATACTTGTGCAAAATGTCAAATGATTGAACGTCTGGAAGTGGGTGAAAATTAATTTCAAAGACACATACATACAGGTGAATCCATATTTTTTCACATAGCTATACGTACTAGAAAGTGATAGGGATCGTAAAATTTACGTTTTTCGTAATTGGCAGTGGCCATACTCTGTAGTGGGACAAATTTTTTACTCGCATTGCATCGGACTGACAAAAATGCGACACTGGACAAAAACCAAAACTCGGTAAATACAATTTTTCTGAAACCTTTGGTCACAGATGATATTAGAACACTCATTAACAAAATGAAATCCAAAAAAACAGAAGACATATACGGCTTTAGCACATTTATAATACAAAAATCTGAAATATATTTATTGGGACCTCTCACAAAAATTATAAATGCCTGCTTCAAGGAAGGAGTTTTTCCAGATAAATTAAAAATGGGTGAAGTAATTCCTGCCTAAAAAGGAAAAAATTTTCGACAGATATCGATTCTCCCAGCCTTCTCCAAAATATGGGAAATGGCAATACACTCAAATCTGTTGTCTTTTTTGGATACTCAGAAAGTTATATCATCACATCAATATGGATTCAGAAAGAGGCTGTCCACCGCTAATGCAGTACTCTCCTAAAAAAATGTAATCAAAAGAGCTTTCAATGACAATAAAAAATATTTGACTGTACTAACTGATCTGACATCTGCATTTGACTGTGTAAATCACAATATATTATTGGAAAAACTAAATTTCTACGGAATACGTGGCAGCGCACTAGATATCATAAATCATACTTACACGAAAGAAAGCAAATTGTAATTATTGGCGGAGAACGCAGTGATACAGCTATTGTTAAGAGAGGAATACCACAAGGATCAGTCTTGGGCCCCCTTCTGTTCTTGATATACATAAATGGCCTACCCTTCACTATGAATTCCATTAATGTATGCGGACGATACAACTTTTGGCATTGACATGGGAAAGGAGGAGGATACTGAACTCGTCCTTTCACTTATCTTGGAGAAGGCTAGGACCTGGTTTGAACCCAATGATATGCTATTAAACGATAGTAAAAGTAAAAGCCAAACTTTTATAAATTTCACTTTTGAAAATGCAAATGACCATGAAAATTTCCTTGGGGTCATATTAGATACTAAGTTGCAATGGACAGAACATATAAATTGTTAGTGGAAAACTCAAAAATTAAAAAATAGTTACTTACTTGGAGAATCAGCTGCATACACAACTTATTTCGCACTGTTTCACTCTGTTCTAACATATGGAGCCCAAATATTGGGAAATGCATCAAACTGTTATCTACAAAAAATCTTAATCATTCAAAAAGCTGCCTTACGCAGTATAAAAGAAGTAAATTGGGATGACACAACAGAACAATAATTAAAACTGAAAATTATGTCCTTTTAAAACCTTAAAAAAAAAAACGTCACGACACAAGAAACAAATCTATGCTATTGCAACCACAAACTAAATTACGCAGACACAATAAACAAGGATATTGAATGGTTCAATTCATTACCAACCAATTTTCGTGATCTGCCACTTTCTAAATTTTCAATAAAATTGAAAAAAATTTTGCTAAAAACTGTATATACTCATTTGATGAATATTTCAAGCTAACCAAAGACAGAGACATCTTCACAACAACCTAAAGATCAAATTTCAACTTATGTATATAATATTTTATATTTGATCTACAAATATTTTTATTCCTATTTGGACTATTGTCCCAATTTTACTGTGACGTGTTTCGACATATTGTAAATATTTCTGAACTAAATAAAACTATACTATACTATACATTGGTCTCTGTTCATAACACAGTTAAACTGATGTGATTTGATTTAAAGATGAAAATATACTGCATATACCAGCCTACTCGTGCGACGGCTTCGGACAATTTTCCGCCATGTGTGTAAACGTTTAGATTTCTTTGAGCAAATTCAGCATGGACGTATTTTTCTAGTAGAAAATACTGGGTGCCAGGAATACTACCCTCATCATCTTCGTTACTAACACAGAACTGAATTTAAAAGTGTGAATCGCCGGTTTCGAACAAGGACTGGTGGCTCAGTTGGCAGAGCGTTCGACTAGAAATCGAAAGGTCCCAGGTTCGAATCCTGGACGATCCATATTTTTATTTTTCAGTTCTAGTTTTCATTTTCTCGTCTGAATGCCACAAACTATTTTCATTGGAATACTACTTTTAATTCTATTGCCTAGTGTCGATTGTCCGCGATCCGCACATCTTTATAAAGCAAGAGATAAAGCTTGGCGAAATAGCCCTCGGGGATTCTGAAACTCTTTGAAACGCTCCAGAAAGCTTAATTGGGTCTCCTGATTGACTCTCGAGGAAATTACCGCAGCTCGGGAGCTGCCACCGCCTCCGCCTCCGTCTCCGTATGCCCTTCTCGTTACTTCCGTTGTCGAACCCATTCAACAAGTAATTTTGTTACTTCTGGCGACCGGCGTATAGTCGATGGCGAAATTATGACTACGTCACGTATATGGGGAGAAAATGTAATGTGCCTGGGTGGGCGACACATATGGGGGCATTGGGGACAAATGAATCTACGCTTAATACAGTGGCGGGTCGCGAGAGAGAGACAAAAGAATGATTATCGAATCGGTCTTGATATTCATAACTTTTTTCATCAGTACAATTGCAGGGTTAAAATGAACATAACTCACATACGAGGATGGACTGGAAATGTCACTTCGAACTGACAATTGTCACTTTTTAACCTTAAATTTATTTTTATTTTTGTACGTAGCCTACTTACGAAGGCGTATAAGGGCCAACAACAAAATATTTTTTAAAATATTAGGAATTGTCACTTAAAGTGACAATTGTCATTTGAACTGACAATTGTCACTTGAACTGACAATTGTCACTTCGAACTGACAATTGTCACTTTGAAGTGACAATTGTCACTTTGAAGTGACAATTGTCACTTCGAACTGACAATTGTCACTTTGAAGTGACAATTGTCACTTTCGAAGTGACAATTGTCACTTCAAAGACAATTAAGGACATTTGATGCCAACTGCTAAAATAATATTGTTATAATAAAAAAATTATATTTTATTCGTGATTGAAAATGACTTACTTTTCGATAAAAAAACTATTTCAGAACGAACCAATTGAATGCTCGTGGAAAATCTTTTTTTAAAAAACTCCATTCATTTTTCGAAAGGAACTACCCTGTATACAAAATGAGATGTTCATAGGAGAGTAGGCCATCAAAAATGAAACAGGTTGAATATTTAGTCAATTTTCAACATAGATATAGGAAAAAGTGTTGAAAAAACTTTTATAGATTGTGCATGTCGAATAACCTCAAAATCAATTGAAATTTTACATGATGGCCAGTAAGGGAACAAGTTAAAAAAAACTTTGAAGATGGCAGAATTTCGAAAACAGTTAGAATCCAATACTATGGCTTATGTGCAGTTCCAAGCATTTATTCGAAAATATCTAAAATCACCTTTTTTTTCTATATTCTCTGATCAATTTATAAATATCCTATTTTTCTTTCAAATAACTCAAGTTAAATAGAGTAAGTAGTTTAATACCAATAGATGAACTATTTAATTTTTTTCGCAATTTTATTAATAGAACCATCTGGAAATGGGTTTTTACCCCGCCGCTCGCTGTTGCAATAGTTTGTATCGAATAACTAAATCAAAATTCAACTTCAAAGTGACAATTGTCAGTTCGAAGTGACAATTGTCAGTTCGAAGTGACAATTGTCAGTTCGAAGTGACAATTGTCACTTCAAAGTGACAATTGTCAGTTCAAAGTGACAATTGTCACTTCAAAGTGACAATTGTCAGTTCGAAGTGACAATTGTCAGTTCAAAGTGACAATTGTCACTTTGAAGTGACAATTCCTAATATTTTAAAAAATATTTTGTTGTTGGCCCTTATACGCCTTCGTACCTACTTGTAAGTCGACACAATTCTCCCCAGCGATGCTCCATCTCTTCAACCCGCCCAAGTAGTACTCGGCGTCTTTCTCTGTAAAATAATGGTCTCATTTGACGAAAATCTGTCTTCAGAGCGCAACTTCTATCTTAGGGAACAGAAAGTCGCCTGGGGCTAGATCTGGCAAATAACCCTCAAGCAGGTGTGAGACGGCGCATTATCTTGGTGAAACATTTTTTTTTCTGCAAATGTGGCTGTTTTTCCGCAAGTTCTGTCTCAGCTTGTCAAGTAAAAATAATCGATGAAGATAACTCCATTACTATCCCAAAAAACTGTCGGCATCACTTTACTGATATCCTGAAAATCTCAAAAGTAATACCGATATTTAAAAAAGGCTCTAGAGCCTCACATGATAACTATCGACCAATACGCATAGTATCTATAATCGGAAAAATAATAGAAAAAACTATGAGAAATGGTCTTTATGCTCATTTCGAGAAACGTTTTTATTTCAGTGAAACGCAGCAATAAATCTTCCACCCAGGCAGCTTACCAAGTAGTGGCAGACATATTACTTTGACACTATGTGACCTAACAAAGGCCTTCGACTGTGTATCACATTCCATCCTCAGGGAGAAATTAAGTCACTATGGAATAAGAGGTACTGACCTCAGTCTACTAGAGTCTCATCTTGGTAACAGATACCAGTATGTTGAAGTGAGAAATGAGAAATCAGAATTAAAAGCAATTAACCATGGTGTTCCCAAGGTTCTGTCCTTGGTCCATTGCTCTTCATTATTTATATTATCGACTTTTCGAATCGAATCGAATTTCATGGCACCAACAAAAGGTATCTTGTTTGCAGATGACACGACTCTAATATGCTCATGTGAATCTCACACCAATCTACCTCAAATATTGGAAAACCAACTAGGGTTAGTAAACACTTGGTTCACACTGAATAAACTGAAACTGAATGTAGAAGAAACACAAAATATTATGATATCTTCAAATGCCAGTATCCAACGTGGCGAAAATGTTAAATTTTTGGGATTCATTTTTGACGATCGACTAAGTTCGTCAGATCATATCGAATCTGTTACCCGCAAACTTTCCAGCTTTCTGTTTATACTCAGACAACTGAGGAATGAGGTGGGTATGATCTACACTGAAAATGGCCTACTATTCACTATTTCACTCAGTGATCTCTTATGAATTTTTAATCTGGGGCCACTCTACAAACTCTATAAGTATTTTCTGGGTGTCATAAACAACCATAAGAATCATAGCACGAGAGAAGTATAGAGAACATTGCCGCCCTCTTTTCATTCGGCTTGGTATTATGCCACTGCCTTCTTTATTCATTTATATCGTGTTATTGGAGATACACAGAAATGTTGAAAAGTTACCGAGACATTCTGATAATCACAATAACAGCACAAGATCTGCGGGACTAGTAAATCCTCCCAGCCATAGATTGCTAATCTAACACGTAAAAACTCACTGAATCTAAATCTATATAACTGCCTTCACCTTTCAGTTAAATATTGGAAATTTATGTCTTTCAAAACTAAAATTAAAATACTGCTTCCCCAATACTGTTTTTACACAATAGAAGACACAATATGTTAACGTTGCTAGGTATATTACACATGAAACATTATTATAAAACTAATGAAGTAGATAACGTCTGTAATTAAATATCAATGGAAATAGTTTGTGGCATTCAGACGAGAAAATGAAAACTAGAACTGAAAAATAAAAATGTGGATCGGCCAGGATTCGAACCTGGGTCCTTTCGATTTTTAGTCGAACGCTCTGCCAATTGAGCCACCAGTACTTGTTCGAAACCGGCGATTCACACTATTAAATTCAGTTCTGTGTTAGTAACGAAGATGATGAGGGTTAATGTGATGCATGAAAACATTCATGCATGCAGACCTAATGAAATTAGATTGGTCTATCCGCTGGTGTCAATCATATATGGGATTATCGACCAACTTCAAACCCGAAATTCCCAAGTGTGCATGACTCAAGCCAAGCAAATATAAATAATGAAGTGGATAGCGTTGAGTTGGTCGATAATCCCATATATGATTGACACCAGCGGATAGACCAATATAATTTCATTAGGTGTGCATGCGTAAATGTTTTCATGCATCACATTAACCCTCGTCATCTTCGTTACTAACACAGAACTGAATTTAAAAGTGTGAATCGCCGGTTTCGAACACGGACTGGTGGCTCAATTGGCAGAGCGTTCGACTAAAAATCGAATGGACCCAGGTTCGAATCCTGGCCGATCCACATTTTTATTTTTCATTTCCAGTTTTCTGAATGCCACAAACTATTTCCATTGATTATTATAAAACATTTGTTTGTAAAGCGTCTTTTGTAAAGCTTTCATTCATATTTTATTATTATTGTTTTTATTTTATATTATATATTTTTATTCGTAATTCTATTTCAATATGTACTTCATATATATACTACTCACGATTTCAGGTCTTTTTATGTCTATTCATTCCCTCAGTGGATGATCATAATTTTATCGTCATATTTCTATCCGAAGCTTCTGACTTGCCATAAATCTACCTTTTATGTAAAATGATCAAATAAATTACTCTACTCTACTCTTTACCAGACAAAAAAACCGTGTTTGCTTTTTTTGGGGCCGACTACCTCTTTGCAGTGCACAATTATTCATTCAAACACGTTTTTGGTCTAACGAGTGCAATCGGGCTATAATAACAAAACACATCGCTATCTTGGAGCTACCATCTTGAACCCAGGAATTTTGACAAAAAATCATGATATCCGACCCCAAAAACCCGCACACACCAATTTTTAATGGAATCGGGCTATAATCACAAAACTCGTCGCCATCTTAGAGCCGCCATCTTGAATTTCGTGTAAAAAATCATGATCTCCGACCCCGAAAACCCCCACATACCAATTTTTATTGGAATCGAGTTATAACCACAAAACTCGTCGCCATATGGAACCGCCATCTTGAATATATGAATTTTGACAAAAAAAATCGTGATCTCTGTCTTCGAAAACCCCCACATACCAATTTTGATTAGAATCGAACCATAATCACAAATCTCGTCCGTCATATTGAAGCCTCCATTTTGTTTTTTCTCTAGCAAAAACTCCATAATGCATTGTCACTGGAATTATGAACACCTGCCAAATTTCACGTTAATCGGACAACTAGAAGTGGGTCAAAATTCACTTGCAATATTTCAACTAAACACTTACAAATGTGAGGTTAAATAAAGCTTGTAAAAATGTGCTAAAATACTCAAATACATATTATTGTACCAATATATACCAACTATGTTTATTGATAGAATATTTCTCACAAAAATAAAGAAATAGTTGTTGGAAATGAGGATTGGTAGTTTGTATTATTTAGTGTGCAATTTGACAATGGATTATCTCTCTTCAAATCATGTACCTCATCAGTCTTTTCTTATTAGAATCATTAGAATTTTTATTCCACTTTCTTCTAACACTTATGAAGTTTGTTCGGTTGTGTTATTTTGCCCTGCTATTTCTTCTGGCACGTATGAGGTTTGTGCGTTTGTGTTATTTTGCCCTGCTCTTTCTTCTGGTACATATGAGGTTTGTTCTTTTGTGTTATTCGATAACAGATTATTCCTCTTCAACTCGTCAGTCTTTTTTTTTAGAGTATGGGAAAAACATCTAAATCCCTGACAAATGGACGAGTCATATGTCAGGATAATTGATAATAACATAAAAAAGCCGAAACATCCTTTTGTCATCGATAGATTGAGGATTTTTTTTAAATGTTTTATTGTCTGATTGATCGTAAATGATTCAATTTGCTGTATGTTTTCATAAAAAAAATAAAGACCCTTCTAACACTCTCACTGCAATATGCAATAATGACCGGAGCAATCGACACCCATCCCCCCTCTCGTGAAATCCATCCCACTAAAACCAAATTCATGTATGCGTCCCTCGTAATAAAATCCCTTTCGGTCATTATTTCAACAGGTTGGAAGCTGGTGTTTTATCGGCAAAGCCGGAGAATAATGCATGAGTTTCGTACAAAGACGGGGAGATATCATTCAGTTCGTAAAAGTTGGAGATAAAATAAATGGGGCAAATGCATAATCGATTAGAATTGCTAATATATCGATACTGCGTTGAAGTCGGTAGAATTGAATTATTGCAGATTTACGAAGACTATACAGGGTGTGAAAACACTGGCAATTGCCGAATGCAATAAACATTTAAATATGTGGAATTTTGAAATAATTGTGTGAGAAATGTAATAAGATAGTTGTATTCAAACTATGCCCCTGCAATAAAGTCAATTTTACGCTAATGAGAACAAACGAACTTCGTTGTATCCAAACTGGTAAATAAAGTAAGAACTAACAATTTTCAAAAAATACCAAATATAGTATAGTTAAAAGAATGCAGGTATTTTCTTATAGTCCGCTTTTCTTGGCGCGATTGTTATATCGAAATTCTCATTTTATTTCTCCCTGCCACAATATTGCTCATTTAATTTTAATGTTCCTTATAGTGTATTCTAGGTGGTCTTCACGTTTCACCTATGTAACTTTTCCCACTCGGGCAAACACATTTTTTTAAAGTTTTTTTGGAGTTTTTCGTTTTTGTATGTATATTGAACCGAACTCACATCATACCTAAAATTGCACAGCGGGCCGCCATACTTGCGCTGTCCTGTGATTTATAACACTGGCTTACTTCTCAAAAAGTTTCAGCTTTGAGCTAATCATACGTGTTTTTTTTGCTGGCTCTTGGTCTAATAACTCTTATATTCAAATTTTAGTTCTATGTTTTCAGGATTGTTCCGTGGATTTTTGTATACATTATTTTTTGTATCTAATCTGACTCAAACGAAAAAAAGGAGTATAACCAGCACACAAGGATAAAGACAGTACTTGGTTGGTTGGTTGGTTGGTTGAAAACTGACGAGCCAGAGACAGGGTTGGCACTTAGCTTCCCTTGACACTGCGACCAGCTGGGGTCTATTGTATCACTCTGTCGTCAGTGGTTCCTCATTCAAATAGGGTTTGTGCTTTCAATTAGGTTTAGTAGCCTGTTAATAAGGTTCTTCGGATTCATGCCTGTTTCCGGGCTGACCTCTCCAAAAGTTATGTGTCGCCTTCTACTTAGGGCGTCACAGTCGAAGATAATATGAGAGGGTGTTTCCTCCTCTTCATCACATAGCCTACACTCCACGGTTTCCCTGCGTACTCCCATGGTGTTTTCTTAGGCCGCAGTGTCCAGTCAACAGACCTACTATTATACGTCCCTTCGTTCTGTTCAGGTTCAGAAGGTCAGCCTTCAGGGTCCGGTTTGGGTGCCCTACCATGACTTTGCTGTGTATTTGCCCGACACTTTGATCCCAATATTGTTGGTGTCTTCTTATCCACTCGTCGATCAGGGTCCTGCATCGGTTTTTGCTAATCCCGTGTACAGGTTCTGGCCCTGTGAATAGCGTTTCAGATGCATGTCTAGCTAGCTGGTCCGCTTTTACGTTGCCTTCAATGCCTCTATGACCTGGCACCCACTTGTTGTGTTTTGCCTGCTCGATGAGGTTCTGGAGGCAGTCCAAGACCAGTTTAGACTTTATCTGTATAGAGTTGAGGGCTTTGATAGCACTTTGACTGTCGGATAGAATGTAGATGTGTTTTTTCCTATAACCACTTCCTAGATTCTTCTGCATGCATACCATAATAGCATGTGTTTCAGCTTGGAATATCGTGGTGCATTTGCCAAGTGGTATTATGTGGTCCCTTCTTGGCCTTACCCCATGTATTCCTGCTCCCGTTTCTTCAACTGTCTTTGAACCGTCTGTATACCAGACTATGTCCGTAGTTGATTGTGATTCTATACTCGGGGCCCATCCAGATCCGTCAATTCGTGTTTCGAATGGTTTTTCGAATGAGTATAGGGGTTGCATGTAGTCTGAAATCATTTCGAGTTCGTCGATATTGATTACATGAGTGATTCTGGTGTGTCCAGTTGTTCGGATTCTCCAGTTTTTTATTTGTTTCAGTCTGTATGCACTCATCCTGGCCTCTCCAATGACATGTAAGTCAAGGGATTCGAAGTTTAGGATGATTTATATTGCAGCTGTTGGAGTGCTATTCATTGCACCCGTGATGCAGAGACAGACAAGCCTTTGGATTTTCCCAAGGTTGGTTTTTGCCTGTCTTTGATTTGTTTTTGGCCACCATAAGAGTGAGCCATAAGTTACTCTTGGTCTTATTACCGCTGTGTAAAGCCAGTGCATGGCTTTCGGTTTGAGCCCCCAGGTTTTTCCAAAAGCTCTCCTGCACATCATGAAGGTTATCTTGCTTTTATTGGTTACCTGTTGAAGATGCGGGTTCCAGGTTAGTTTCTTGTCAAGAATCAGCCCTAGATATTTCACCTGCTCTACTACTTGTAATGTTTTGCCGAATAGTTTGGGAGGTATGAGATCTCCCATGTTTCTTCTCCGGATGAAGGAAATTAGTGTTGTTTTGTTCAAGACGGTACTTACTTGAGTATCAATCTTAATATCACAGAAAAATAACTAATATTTATGTATATACTTTGAAATAGAATAATGTTAAAATATAATGATATCCTGATTGTCGGCGGAAGAAAAACTCAAATAGTATCTGATTGACACGAGCGAATGAACCTCAAATATAAGAAGCATACAGGGTAAACAAAAATAATTAATTGTCATGAATTGTCATTTACAGCGATTTTTTATTTGTGTGAACATCTTGGAGAAAAACTTTTCGAATAAAAGTTATAGAGCTCATGAAGCTTTATCAAAAGACTCATAGTTTGCCGATATTGGTATGAAAATGAGAAATTCATAGATAGAAAATATTATTGTGCCCAATTTTGTTACATTCAGTTGAAAAAAAATGTGGCCTCCACTATCCCATATATTAAGAATGCAAAACGATTGTTCATGTCTTTTATAAAACGCCAAAAAAACCAACCACCCTCGCCAACGCAATCTCAAACTCGAATAACTCGATAAATAAGCATTGTATTCAACTTTCAAACGGTTGACGAGTTCAAAGAGATGTGATCGGTCAAAAGCAGGCGAGGAGAGCAGAAAGCTATCGCCGTGGAAGGGCTGGTTTCCGTGACTTAAAAGCTCAAAGCTTCCTAAGTTCTCCAGACTCTCTTGAGGGAGTAAAGCTCTTTCATACTGTCGCCCGACGAAATGAATTGCCAACCGCTTTCCAGTCGAGCGGCAAATCCTCGAGAATAATCGGCGACGTGTTGAATGGATTGGGGACAAAATGGAGAACTTGCATGGAAATTTCACAAATTTTAATTTTCGACAGATGTCAGTCGGAGAAATAATTTTGACTGTTCTAGATACAGTTTTCCAAGGGCTTTCAAATGACATATTGCAAGTCAAGTTTGGTGCGATATAGTTTCTGCAATTTTTTAATAGTGACACTTCCGTTTGACAGATGACAGTCAAAAACGGATGGTCGTATTCGGGACAGGAACTGTATCTTCATACCAAATTTCAGTTCGATTGGTCAAACGGTTCGACACTTATCGTGGAATATTACAGACACACACACACATAGAGAGAGAGACATACTTCACTCTGGAAATGGCCTCAATCGTCTCGGGGGACTTCAAAATGGATATTTCCGTCAATATCTCGATTTTTTTTCGCCCGATTACATTACTTGACCACTCGGTCAAGTAAAATACAGAACTTAATATTCAAAAACTTTACAACTCAAAATTATCGTATTTCATTGATTACTAAACAAATTATTTTTTATATTGTTTCGAAAATAAGTACAGGTTTTTCTCTCACACTCAATTCTTCAATCTGAAACCTGTTGCAAAATTTTCACCGAACAGATAGACAGACAAACAGACAGACAAGAAAGCGAGTTGATATTGTCATCCAGCTATTTCACTATTTGAAATTTCATAATCAATGTCCTTCATAGGAATTTAATGATTGATTATCAATTTCAACATTTCAATATATTCTCAAACACCCACAAAAAAAACTATTTCACCGAAACCATTATTTCATTTTTATTTAAAACTTCTAGAATTAAAGACACATTTTTTTTTAATTCCCAGTTATACGTTTGTTATATATTTAGACGAAAATCAACCATCCTTCCTTTATTTCTAGAGTTTAGCGATTTCAGTCAGACCTAAACTGTTGGAAATTTACAATTTCTTACTTCTCCTGGCCCCAAAATTTACTCTTATGGCAGTTGTAAAAAAGTGGAATCAAAGCAAAGCAAACCGTGTTTACATTTGTGAACTATCCAAACTCGTTTTCAAGTTCAACTAAATGTGATGGTGAAATCTGCATCCAAATATTCAGATTTAAAATGTTAATATCTCAACTATTATTCAAACGAATAAAGACATCTGTCAGAAATGCACAAATATTAGATTATTGAATATTTGAACAGAACAGTTCCATCAACACGTGGTTTTCCTGCATTAGAAGTGAATTGAATAAGTTCATGGCAGATCATAAATCGACAATCAATCCATTTATGAATTTTATTCGACACAGACGGCTATTAAATTTAATGTAGGTACCCACGCACATTTAGAGGGGTGCCTTTGATATAATAAGAGAAATAGTAAACAAAAGCAGTATTCGAAATTGAGTCACCGAACGTTATCCCAACTACATCATATGTGCGCGATTACATATTGTTAAAAATATTACTGATAACCATATAAGCATTGTTAATAACAAACATCAAGATTTACTAGTATTACACAAACTAGTATGCAGAGTTTCTTTCAGTATCCTTTGGTCTTTATAAAACTGAAAATACGGTAACCATTCCAAAAAACCATTTATGAAGTTCATTCGACACAGACGGCTATTAAATTTAATGTAGGTACCCACGCACATTTAGAGGGGTGCCTTTGATATAATAAGAGAAATCGTAAACAAAAGCAGTATTCGAAATTGAGTCACCGAACGTTATCCAAACTACATCATATGTGCGCGATTACATATTGTTAAAAATGTTACTGATAATCATATAAGAATTGTAGATAATAAACATCAAGATTTACTAGTATTGAACTAGTATGCAGAGTTTCTTCCAATATTCAGTTTTGAAAAATTAGTAATAATCCATAAACAAATGAACGCGATCTATAGGTGAATCATGTGCTTAATCACCAAAGAAAATAATAAGAATGTGTTGAATTAATACAATAAAGATAATATAAGTATGCCTCAATCCATAAAATCAGTACTGCCTAATGATCATTCACTCCAACGATATCTAAAATCCTAATTAAATCCATAAGTAACTAGCAGTGCGGTTAATAACTGTATAAACTTCGATAAACCAAACGACAGATAAACAGATTCCAATATGGTTGCAAGACGGAAAGCAAGTAATTGATTTTTAGTAATTCAGTTTTGAGTATCTTTATGGCTTCATAAATATTGATTTCTTCATTCCATCGGTAAACCAAATTGTAATTTAACTTGGCTTATGAATACTTTATGTAGACTTATCAGTGCATTTTTTATATTTTAATTTTATTTTAATTTTTTGGAAGTATTTGAGAGATTAGGATGGTACACAAATTCAACAATCCACTCATAAATTAAAGTTATTTTCCAAGGAAAATATAACCCTCTGTATAGTTCACTCTGTACTTTACTGTAACAACCATAGTCACAGAGATCGTCTACCATCTTGGAGCTGGCTGCCGTTATGATTTTATGAATTTCGACAAACAAAATCATAATTTTCGACCCCGAAAACCTCCACATACCAATCTTTAAACGAATCGGACCATAATTAGAAAACTCGTCCGCCATCTTGGAGCATATTGAATTTATGAATTTTAACAGAAATCTCATAATCTCCAACCCCGAAAACCCCCTCGTACCAATTTTGAATCGAATCGGATCATATACACAAATCTCGTCCGCCATCTTGGAGCCGCCATTTTGTTTTTACTCTAACAAAAATTATTTAATGCGTTGTCACGGAAACTATGAACACCCGCCAAATTTCACGTCAATTGGACAACTAGAAGTGGGTCAAATTTAACTTGTATACAATGTTCTCTTACTCTTCAGGTAATTCTAAAAAAAAAATTTTTATTATTTTTTCAACATAATTCTGATGACGTTCTTTATGTTAGCAAATTGATGATAGTGATCCATGCCGTCAGTTATTGCGATTTTTTATGATATATCTTTCTCTCGATTGAAGATTTCCTAAGCTGAGAACTATACCACATAGGAAAATTCGACGTCTTCAATTCGACATATCAATGCCCAAGTAGCACACAGAGGTCATAATTTGGTTGTACAGACGTCTACTAGACCTTTTACAAAAGTCCATGACTTATGTCTTGTAATATGCTGAGATGTCGCTATGTATGCCAATACGACAAAAAGGCACACTCTTGCGACGTCACATCGACGTTATAAAGTAGTGGTAATGACTTGCCAATATAGACTTATATAAGCCAGTCGCAAAAGGGTCGTTCCGTGGTCTTAGTGTAGTCATTATATCATTATGCATGAACGTCATAATCTTTCTAATATAGTATTACAATATGTATACCATATCAAAAGATTTTATATAATATCAATATAATATATAAGTCAGCCTTCCTTTACATGTTCATGATACTATGTGACCATGATAGTTATCGAGATAAAAATTATTTTCATTTATGTGTCTTTAAGAATTGTTCTGAAACTCTAGTGACCAAGCAAATCCATTTCTACGATCAAAATCCAATTCTACTCACTTAAAATTCATGCGCCTCGAAAATGAAGAGAGGTAAATACTTATTTTCATTTCAGAAAAAATATATTTCATCAATTTTTCTCTTTAATCGTTGAAATATGTACCATATTACGAAAGATACTTGATTAGCAGATCTCCAATGATTTTTAAATTGATATAACACCCAGGGTCCCATATTTTTTATTTTAAATAGTTTTGTTCCAATATGGCTACCAGAATGATGTTATCAATCAATCAAAAAACATGGATGCCGTCCTTCTAGTGTCGAAAAGTTGTAATTACCCCGGTATGTACTATCATAGAATAGTTTACGAGTGTCTCAAAGACATCGCAATATCTTACATGAAAAAGTTGTAATGTAGTCGCTGTGACCACAAGTAGTAAGTTTTGTTGTACTAACGTCGTAACGCTATCAAAACAGCAAAAGAGATACACTGAGTGCATAAGCATTCCGCTAGTTCTGCCTAATGGAAAACGCTAAAAATAACCGACATTTACAATAGAGGTTATATTGATGTTGAACAGTTATATTTAAATATTTTTTATTTATCACTCGAAGTGCACATACATATTATTTATGTCTATCCTTGTTGTGAAAACAATGGAAGAAACTGGATGAACTTCATTTTTTTGCAGTATCCCGATAGACTGATTAATTATTTCAGATGTTAATTTTGGGGTAGGCACTCATCCTTCTTCTTTATATTTTTCTATACGCTCCAGTTCTCTTGTAAGGCAGATTGGATTTTTGTTTTGGCATTTTAATCATTCATACGGAACTGAATATTCTACATACATAACACAATATACCTATCCAACAAAAATAACATAACCAACAAAAATAATCTAATCATAGATATATAATGTAATCATTACGACCAAAGTTCATCAGTTGACAAAACTACATTACATGAGTACAATATGTAGTCGTAGAAACGTTTCAAAAATCTATTCATTAGAACCACATATGTTCATTGTCATAATAACCTCACAGCAACTGCTCTTAAGTTCTACTAAACGACACATACAATTTATTTACATACAAACCACAGTACAACTTCATCTCGAGAATTCTTTATTGTACTCGTCATATCTACTACACGATGTCATAGCAACGCCTGAAGGTTATAAAACGCACATTGACTTTTTGGTCCTGAAACATACAAATACGTGGTCTTTTAAGACGGTATATGAAGTCATTATGTTAATTTTATGACTCTGTGCTACTTGGGTGGTAGTATAAATCACCCCATAAATCTGCTACTATTGTCAGTTTAAAACAAACTGCTGGAAACAGGTTTTGAAAACTACTTTCAGCTTTGAAAACCAAATATCAATGTTTAACTTTCCAACCAAAACTTTTATAAAAACGTTTAAATATAGTGTGTTCATTGACTGTTCATCTTGCGTTCCGTTCGTTGACAATAGTTTATCTCACATATTTATTCAAAGGTGAAATCTTTATTGAAACTTTATTTCCAGAGGTTTTAAACGACGCCATTTTCGACGAAGACCACGACGAGATGGTGGTGGTGAAAGACATCGAGATGTTTTCCATGTGCGAGCACCACCTGGTGCCTTTTTACGGCAAAGTGTCTATCGGATACCTGCCGTGCGGAAAAATTTTGGGGCTCAGCAAGCTGGCGAGGATAGTGGAGATCTACTCGAGAAGGCTGCAGGTGCAGGAGAGGCTTACGAAACAGATCGCCGTGGCTGTTACTAAGGCAGTGCAGCCCGCTGGAGTGGCAGTTATTGTAGAGGGGACGTAAGTATGATTCCGGTAGTGGTTCTTTGAAATTGTACCTACTTCAATCCTGAATATCAAAAGATGGAATGGGTTGGATCTATTGGGCCCAAAAAATTAACGATCAAATGAAAAATTGTGCATGATTTGAAACGCCACAAACAGAGACAGCACTATTTTGACTAAGATGTCTAAAAACCCTGGTGCTTGCACTTATACCTGTAGAAGTTTGGGATAGACTTGGCCTACTTGATAATAGAGATTACTAGCGTATCAGATGGCGCCAATTTCGTTTTAGTTTCAATTCACTAACAGGGTATATTTATTCCTCAGCTTTCTTTTTGAGACGAACTGTTCGCGGGTTCTAATTCTAGCTTCGCTATTGGTTGAAAAGAAACATCTGTCAAACTTCACCAATAGCAAAGCTAGAATTAGAAGCTCCCGAACATTGCACAAAACGTGTTGTTTTTCGTATTTTGTACCATTTGAATTCAAGGTTAACTGCATTTTGACAGACGGAGAATTGGAAATGAAATTGTCATTAAATAGGCTTTTTCATTTGGATGACAAATGACTAACTTTGTTTACCTCTCAGACCCAACGGCATTGACGGCGAATTTTCTATTTTTAAAGGAAATAAAATATTTCCGAGTTTTCCTATGGATAGTTGACTTGAATTTACATGGAGAAGAAAACTCACCATTAGAAAATATTCGTGTACATTATTTTATCTACGAATGAAAGGTTTTTGACGGTATAAAATAGGTAATAAGTACTTAACCTTACTTATTCAGTTACGAACGACAATGTATGCAGGTGCATTTGTCATGAAGTTGACTGTTGACATAATGTGAAAACCTGAAAATAAACAATTCCTCACGCACTAATGAACTGATGAACGAGTGATTTTTTAAAGAACAAACTCAGGAATAAGCTAAGCAGGATTTTAAATCAAAGATATGGAAAACGCATAGATACCGACAAAACACTGAAAATAATTTCATATAAGATGCTGCAGATGTCAGAAATTAAGTTCTGATATTAAGCGAGAATATAAACAAATATTTTTGGACGGCGCCATCTACCATAGACTACCACAAAGATGAGCTCTGTTGAGGTAACAGGTGGTGTCCTCTCGAAAATCTAAAAAATATCGAATCAGTTCATTCACCAGGGTTTTTAGACATCTTAATTTTGACGATGTGTGACGTTTACTGAAGAGTTAACGATGATAAAATAATAGTGGAATAAAAATAGCTTAAAATTATGCATTATTCCAGTATCCTGGGGGACTCCATGGATTTTCCTAAAACCTTCTGATATTACTTAGAAATGACTTGCAGAAAAAAGTTATAAACTTATATTTGTGCGCTGATTGTTTATTAATTGTTTAAACAATGAAAAACAATTTTTTGTTAGGCAAATTTGAAATAACTCAATGAATATCGATGTCATTTGACCCAAATTGATGCTACATGGGTTTTTGAGATCGCTGAACAAGAATATGATATTGAAAAAACGAAGGCGTGGCCAGTTGTAAAGGTAGATTTCATGAATGATAATTTATAGTAATTTATTTTCATTTATGTGTACATCTCGTAGAAAAACTTGCCGGGTAAAAGTTGTGGAGCTACTGAAGCTCTATCAAACGACTCATAGTTTGCCGATATTAGGTATGGAAATGAAATATTGCGTTGTTTTTTCAAATCTTCCAACAGCTTCCATTTTGGAACTACTGGACCATTTTCGAAATCAGCCGAGGTATTGATAAGAAGTATTTTTGATTCATTCGGTTGAAAAATGTGGCCACCACTTAACAAGTTTTGTTATATCCCATTTACAGTGTCCGCCAAAAAGTATGTACCATATGGGAAAAAAGTTTATTATTGGAGTATTGGAAAAAATATTCTGGGGAAAGTTTGTGCATGTCCGATTACCTGAGAATCGATTTTGTGGGGTAAGATGGCAAGATATCAAAAAAAGTTATTTGAAAAAGTTACTTAGAATTCAATGTTATGCACTTGAACGAAGTTTCAAGAGATAACTCGAAAAAAATGGAAATAGCTATTTTTGGAATATTTTCCCATCTATTTAAAAATATCAAATTTTTTCTCATGAATAGCTTGACTATACTGAAACATTTGCATTTCAATGATAATGACAGAACTTTCTCATATTCTCCTCACCAGAGGGCACTATATTTAAAAAATAGTTGTCAGAACCCTTGCTCTTACATCGGTTCGTATCTAACAGTTATATCAGAATTCCACGACAATTGTGATGACATGACACTCCAAAAACGTGGCGTTTTCCAGATTATAATCAAGTTCCGATGATAATCGTGGATGAGCGTTTCACCTCGCACATAAACATGTAAATTATAAGTCTCTTAAATGTGACTCACTATTTCATTCTGAATATTTTCACACGATGTTTTTGAAGTGTCATATCATCACAATGGTCGTGGAATTCTGATATAACTGTTAGATACGAACCGATGTAACAGCAAGGGTTCTGACAAAATCCTATTTTTCAAATATAGTGCCCTCTGGTGAGGAGAAAATGAGAAAGTTCTGTCATTATCATTTAAATGCAAATCTTTCAGTATAGTCAAGCTATTCATAATAAAAAAAATTGATATTTTTAAATAGATGGGAAAATATTCCAAAAAATTGTTATTTCCAATTATATCGTTTACGTTTACGTGCATAAAATTGAATTCTAAGTAACTTTTTCAAATAACTTTTTTTGATATCTTGCCATCTTACCCCATTTTTGGCCTTTTCATAGCAATTTTTTTCAATTTGACGCCATACTAGCGATCACGTGACATGTGTCAAAATCTATTTTTAGATAATCGGACATGCACAAACTTTTCCCCAGAATATTTTTTCAAATACTCCAATAATAAACTTTTTTCCCATATGGTACATACTTTTTGGCGGACACTGTATATAAGCCTAAAAATTCAAATTTGCAATTTTTTTCATTTATTCAATATTTTGCATTCTGCATTTTTCGAAATAAAAGTTTTTTTTTAATTGACCTTTTTTATTTGTCATTTTGAGAATTATATGAAAATTTCAGTCGTTTATCTTGAAAATAAAAAAATTGAACATCTTTAATTAATTTAAGTCAGAATTCTGCTTTGACGTACCTTCATATACGTACTATTCCTGTACATATTTTTTTCACGTTTAAAAACTACTCGTTAGCTGCATTTTTCTTCTCTCAGATAAATTTTTGTTAGCTTAATTTGATCAATCAGTTATCACAAATTTAGTGTAAAGCGGTCGTGGCTGAGTGTTCCTCCAGCACTGCACTTTTTCCGCCTCACATTTTCGCACGTTAGCAAAAAATTCTGCAGCTTACAATTTTTACTTTAAAGAAAAATTTTATATACCTTTTTGATGTAAAATCTTCCATTTCTGCGAGTGGCAACATTGGTTATTAATTTTTTTCAATATTCAATATAAATTGTCAACTTATTTGTTAAATAATTATTTAAGCACACACTTTACGGTTGGTAACTTTTTATATGTTGTTCCCAACAACATCACTAATGTACAGTAAAAAGTTATCACCATCCTCCAATTTCCTGAAGCCTAAATTTAATATACGTAGAGCGCCAGGTAGGCACTAAACTTCTGTTCTCCCGTGTTCTATCTCTCTCTCTCTCTAACATTCAAATATGATATTTTCGATCCAATATAAAGTACATCAAAATATAAACTTACATTTCTATTCTAAACGAGAATTTTAAGCACGAACTCTTTTATAAAAATGGACATTTCGTCAATTTACTAAATAATAATTTTACGCTGCGTATACCGTGTTTGAGGTCGTAATATAAATATATGTTGGTTAGGTAAACTTTTTTTCTATATAAACGTTATCAAAGTTTATTTAACAAAAAAATTCACGGATTTTGGAGCAACCTTTGTTTATTTTTTGTTTTTGGCGAAATTTTATTATTAATTCATTTTTTTCAATAAAACCAATCAAACCTCCTTGAAGTACAGATTACAAGCTTCGGAAAGTACGATTGAAAAATCTTGATATCACATTTTAAACTAGAGTTTTTGATTTTCGAAGCATGGCCTAAAAATTCAAATTTGTCATTTTATAAAATTATTCAATATTTTGACCACAGTATTTTTTTTTAATAAAATTTCAAGATTTTTTTCCATTCGCACACCTTCTCAAATATCATTTTGAGAAATTTTTTTTTAAAAATTTAAAGAATGGCAGATCATATATGTACTATTCCTATTCATATTTTTTTTCACATTTGAAAACATGACACCTCCTTAGCTACTTCTTTCTTCTTTCATTTACATTTTTGATAGCTCAATTTAATCAATTAGATCAAAAGTTATAACAAATTATTGGCTCGTGGCTACGTGCTCCTCGAGAGATACACATTTTAAAGATAAACTTTATATACCTTTTTTATGTAAAATCTTCCATTCTTTCGAATGACGGTATCAGTTTTACAATAAAATAATATTTTTTCAGGATATTTAATATACAATGTAATTTTGCAACTTATTTGTTAAATAAAAAATTAAGCACACACTTTACGGTTGGTAACTTTTCATATGTTGTTCCTAACATCATCATTAATGTACAGTAAAAAGTTACCGCAGTCCCCTAACTTTCTGAAGCTAAAATCTAATAATACTCCACTATAAATAGGGAATCCATAATAGGATATTCCTCGGCATCGGGTATACCAAAAAGTTTTATTGGTCAATGGCAGAACATGATGTTCCAAAAGTTATGATTTTAATTTTTTATTTTTTTTTCAGGCACATGTGTATGGTTATGAGAGGTGTACAAAAAATCAACAGCAAGACCGTGACATCCACTATGCTGGGTGTTTTCCGCGATGATCCCAAAACAAGAGAGGAGTTCTTGAATTTAGTGATATCAAAATAACTTTCTATTACTATGAATATTGTATACTCCAGTCATCAGTTGAAGAGTTACCCAAATTCAAATTGCCATTGTGTTTTTGAGTTCTAGTTGAACCATAAGATATATGATTTTTGGCTTTTGACTAGAGTTTAAAAAATTTATTGAACAGATTGTTGGCGATCTGGCTTTAATTTATTTATTTATGAAATGTGTACTTAAAATATAGTGGACCATAAAAACATATACATTTTATTGTTGTGACAATATATAGGAGGTACTAGAGTTTAAGTATATTAAAATGTTTTATTATGTCACTGTGATATAAAAAGTTTATTGGATGTTACAACTTCAAATATATTTTATATCTGGAAACATATTAAATGTTTAAATTAGGATTATATATCGTGTTGTTAATTCTTTATGGAATAAAATGTCCATTTTCTTTAGTTTTACAAGCTCTAGCAATTGCAGTATTTTTATAACATATATTTAAATTTTATTTTGTTATGTAGATTATTTAATATAAAGACAATCGGTGTAAGATCCTGCCTACATTACCATATATATATAAGAGTAATTGAAATTATGAATATATTGTGGTTTGAAAACAAATAAAAATCGGCGCTTAAAGCGTTAAAACGTTTGTTTGATTTGTGCATTCCCTGCATTTTTCACCATAGTTTTTTGATTGGCTACTGAATAAGCATTGCACCATCGAGATTCTGGTACTTCGATACTTCATTCATCTAGCTCAGATTAGAACCACAGAACTATCACTGTTGCCTTCCAATTAACAGTGTTGCTCCTGAGGTGACTAATGGAGTCAGTAACAAGCCTACAGGACACACACATAGCCGTCACAAGAACGTGCAATCAAAAATAATATATGATTTGAAGTGTATAACCAAAGTATTGCTCAGAGCAAGCCTCTAATTGCGGAGTTCGTAATAGAGGGAGAGCTGGCAAGTATGCCCAGGAAATAAGGACCAATAAATGAAGAGAGAGAAATAAACCGATGGTTAGGCTACTTTCAGACTAGGCGGATCGCGGAAATGTCAAATTTTAATTTTAGGCCAATGGAAACGTTGGAATTCAATCTCAAGGTCATTCCGGCGTAAATTGTCAAATTTCAGTCACTTTTTTCTGGTGGAAGCATAAACAAGAGACAAGAGTTATATATGGCGGAAGTAATCAGCAAAAGTAAACGGTGTATTTGTATGGATTTGTGTTCTTTTTATTGATATCCGGCCCTACAATACATAATAGTTCCTCGAATATTTGAGGCGACATACGCATATAATTGATAAATGTATCATTTCTTCAAATAAATTATTGCTTTCTCCTTGCTTCATTCTCATGTCATCAGTAAAAATCTCTCGAACCCAAAATCTTCTCTTATTCCTCAATGTTTTTTTCAGCAAATATAATTTCTGGAACAACAATTTTTTTTTTAATGTATTTCTCTAGCTCTTTGAGACCTGTTTTTCATTTTGACCAATTTGAGGCACATAGCTCCAATGACTAATTTCAATTTATTAGACTTCATCATGGATGGAGATCGGTATTTGATTAATTAGAGGTTAACTTTTCAAACGTTTGATGATAGTTAGCGCCAAACAGCTGATTTCGCGGTTCCGCGTAGTGAGAAAGTATTTTTATTTATAGCGGAAAATGATAAGGAATTTGACATTTCCGCGTTCCGCCTAGTCTGAAAGTAGCCTTAGAATCGTAAAGGAGGCACGAAGATTCTACATGGGAAACAAATATTTGTGAGTGATTTCTTGCCGTTATAAACGTGCATTGCGAAAATAATAAATGTATGTGAAGTTAATTATAATATGAATATTATTTTGCTTCGAGCATTTGACGAAGCCCCAATTTAGAGTTACGTAAGAGGGGGATAGCTGCAGAATAGCTCCGATTGGAAGCTGATCCAAGAATCTAAAGAGAAAGAGAATGTTCGTTTGTCATGCTCACGTTGCTCTAATCTGATTTGAGCAATATTTGGTTGCTCGTTTGTTCCGAGCAATTGATTGAGAGGAGCAAATTCAGATAAAGCAATCTTTATCTGCTCCAAGGTTCTTATTATATAATAATAAGAACCCTGATCTGCTCGAACAATTTTCAGGGAGCAGAAAAATCAAATCAAAGTGATCAGAGGGCGGCAATAAGTAAATGGAGGAAGTTATAAGAAATAGAATCAAAATATCAAATGGAGATATGATAGATGCAAATTCGGATTATTATTTAGTTCGAACAGTTGGTAATTTGAATTATAGATGAAAAAATGAATAATATGAAAACTTTCATAGGTACACCCATTAGAATAAGAGTTTAGTTTACGAATAATTAGGTTATGATTTGCTAAGAGTTCGTTTGAGTTTGACCAACAGGATATTTTCGCTACTGGATCATAAAAATCAAATCAATCGTCACCATTACGTAATCTCCATGATTTTTTTAACAGGCTGAGCATTCCAAACGAGCAGTACTAGAGATTGGAAATGGATTCCGTTTATCATAAATACACAATCTAACCATTGGTTAATTATTCTGGACCGTAAGCCGAACCTATAATACTAGCCTTCACGACTGGAAGACGATTCAAATGCGGCAGACGAACAAAATATACAGTACCTAAACAATAAACAACACGCACGATTTCATTTTTATTCTTCTTTGCCTCAGTTCGATCCTCAAAAATTACATTTTGTGAAAATAATTGCTCAAATCCAAAAATGTTATTGAAATTCACAAGTTTAAAGGTGCTTCTCAATTCAAACTCGATTTAACCTTCACTTGAATAACTTCCCCCAAACACTAGCGCCACTTGTGGATGTTTCAGGAATATTGATAGTCAAAACCATTTCTTTCAACCCAAACATAAATTCAACCTCACTTTTAATGTGATGTTTCAGTAATAATTGAAAATACTATGATGATAAAAATATTAGTACAACATATCACGAATGCAAATTAAATTATATTTGACAGTTCGAAGCAACTAGCGGTAAAAGTTTGAACTGTGTGAAGTAACGATACATACATCCATTAGAGGCGCTAGTGAGTTTATAGGCTCTCAAAAAAGAACACAGTTCCTTCCCAAAATCTTCCTGTATCGTCTGTGGCCAAGACAAAAGTGAAGCAGAGAACCTTCAAAGAATATTGAGAAGAAAGAAAAGTGAGTTGAGAAGAGAAAAAGAGATTATTCATACAGTATGGAAAAAGAGTGACTATATATCTATATCTAGGTGATATAAGAATACATTTTTACACCATCTCGTTTATTTTAGGCGGAATAAAAAAACTGTTTTTTGTTAGTCAATTCAAACATGCACAAATAGTGTGCAACAATTTTTCAAAATAATTCCATGTGACTTCACTAAGCTGCCAAAAACTTCGAAAAAAAAATTTTTGCAAGCAAATTAGAGCATACTCTGTCTCCTTCAGAGTGAGTTTTCGCAAATGATATTATCTTGAGATTAAAATACACCAAATCACTAGAGTCTTCAAATGAATAACACTGTACAAAAAAAATGGAAACATCTTAAGACAAACTCCAAACACAAGTGTATAACCTTTGAGAAAACAATGTACATATGTCTGCCTTGAATTTTCGCCACTGTGTCGTTGGCATCTAATTTTGAATTCCCAACGGAAAAACTTCACTAGTTTACAAAATTCCATTCTCAGATAATTCTAGATTTCATTAATAGATGTCGCATTTTGTGTGGTCTGGCGCGTAAAATTGGCAACTGTGGAATATTTGACCTCAAACGTCATCGTGATTTAACCTAGCTTTTTAACATAGTCGTGTCAAAAATGAAAAATAAATGTTTATTAAACAAAAATGCAAACCTCCGTTGAATAAATAGATTATCAAGAGGTAATGAGAAGGGAAATCTCCAAAGATGACTTTTTTACACGATACTATTGTCATTCTTGCTTCACAGGTAAATGAACATACAAAACATTTAAATTGAAATCATATTAGTATTTTAATTTAGGTAGCTTTTTTTATCGGAGGATGGTTGTTCTTCGTGAAGCAATTATTCAAAGACTATGAAGTGCGACATGTGATGGTTCAACTGATTTTTTCCATAACTCTTACATTGTCCTGTACAATGTTTGAACTGATTATCTTTGAAATATTGGGGCTTCTCGACTCAAGGTTCGTTTTTGACTGGAGGCTTGCTATATATTACTAAATTGATATATTTTTCAGCTCCCGATTTTTCTATTGGTACCTTATTCTATATCTACTGCTATTTGTTGTGATAGTGTTGAACCCATTTTATATCGGCTACTACTGCATCAGCAATATTAGATATGGTAAGATAAATATTTACAAATAAATGCAACCACCTGGAATGAATCCATACCATTTTAAATATAATAATATATTTGGTATGTATTCACTTTACAGTATTGATTAGATATTGACAAATTATCCTTTTGACATCTAAAAATTATTTATATTGCGAAATAACTTCATGTAACACTACACAGTGTTAATTTACATTTAGTGAAGCCAGACTATGTGATGCGTTTGACAATACTAGTATGGATAATGTTCCTGATCATTTTTTGGAAAATAGGCGACCCCTTTCCAATAATGAATCCGAAACAGGGCGTGCTATCTATGGAACAGTTAGTCTCCAGAATTGGAGTCATCGGGGTGACAGTGATGGCACTTTTATCTGGATTTGGTGCCGTCAACTATCCGTACACGTCCATGGCTTATTTCATGAGGTTAGTATTTCGAATGATCAGTATTCCAATTATATCTATAAATACAAAATAATAACACAATGTTACTAAGAACTCTAATAGAAAACTTGTATAGTACAACCAACAAGAGGTGGCCCCTGACCCTGGATGCGCTGTAGCAAATATAGAAATGGAGGGAGCTAGTTTAGACTTCACCGATCGTCGGGCTTATCGTTTCGATCCTAGAAGACCTTTGCTTTGAGCTGTATATTTCTCTCTTTCATAACACACGCTACTGAGGGGCCACCGTTTGTTGGTTGTATTGTAGACATTGTTTGTTTTGTTTTTAACCGCTTTCTTAGTTGTTTGAACAACCCTCAGAAGTTAATGAAAACTTGTACGAGTTAAAATCACGGGGACCTCACCTTTTATAGTGGGTTCCGAAACCACACATGGAAGTTTAATCTATGTAAGTTCATTTTTAAGATAGAGGCACTTTATTTGAAAAAATATCTGAAGCTTCCATCTTCCATGATTATATTCTTGAATAATTTGCTTTTATAAATTCTTAAATAAGAAATTAGGAATGTTGATAAAAGGACATCTGTGGCAGATTTCAAGATGAAAAAAACAACAATTATTGAAGTGTGCTGCTGTTTATAGCATACCTTGAAATTCTTGCTAGAAAAATTACATTGGTCAAACAAGTCGAACCATTAAATCCAGGACATTTCGTAACAGTCATTTTAGGCTTCACAAAGATCCTGCTTGTGCAGATGCAATAAATATATTATGAAAAGGCAAAAATAAAATAAACAGATAATGGTTAGTGCTCCCAGAAATTGAACATTACCTTGAATGTATTTTTTTTATACGTTTTATATTAGCTTCACTTGTATGTTTGTTTGTAACCGACTCCTTTGGACTTGATTTTCACCCACTTCCAGACGTCCGAATGATTTGAAATTTGGCAGGTGTACATAATTCCGATGACAATGCATTAAGAAATTTTTGTGTGGAAAAAAAAACAGAATGGCGGCTCCAATATGGTGGACGAGTTTTGTGATTATGGTCCGATTCGCTTCAAAATTGGTATCTGGGGGTTTTTGGAGTCGAATATTATGATTCTTTCGTGAAAATTGAAAAATTCAAGATGGCGGCTCCAAAATGGTGGACGAGTTTTGTGATTATGGTCCGATTCTATTCAAAATTGGTATGTGGGGGTTTTTGGAGTCGAATATTATGATTCTTTCGTGAAAATTGAAAAATTCAAGATGGCGGCTCACTGTATATATTGACAACTTGTGATTATGGTCCGATTCTATTCAAAATTGGTGTGGGGGTTTTGGAGTCGAATATTATGATTCTTTCGTGAAAATTGAAAAATTCAAGATGGCGGCTCACTGTATATATTGACAACGTTAAAATCTTTGAATGACTTCTAAAATCGAGATTTGACTATTAATACAGCTGTACACATTAATGATTTGGAAAATAATTACAGTTACTAATAGTAATCACGGAATTAATAGTAGATTAGAACAAATAATAGTTTAAAAACATTAAAAAACACGCTTTTATAAATAAACCAAACTAAAAAGTAGAAAATAAATAATAGTTTAAAAAAACTAAAAAAATTTTAAAAAAACATAAAAAAAAATTTTAAAACCAAATAAAAAAAAAAAAAATTTTAAAAATTTAAAAAAACTTAAAAAGCACCCCACGTTTTTTTTTAAATACAATATTTTTTTTTCTTATTTACATTATTATTAATTTATATTTATAAAAAAAATTTACACTATTCTTAATTCAAATTTATTTTTATTTTTTTATTTGGTTTTCTATAAAGCTGTGTTTTAGTGTTTTTAAACTATTATTCATTTATTATAAGTACTTTTTTCTCAATGAACTACTTTGAGTTCTCTTTTCTTCAGAATAAACAGTCGTTAAAACTCTCCCACACAGTTAGATCATTATTTATTTAACTTACTTTCCTTGTATGTATTCATTATGATTTTATCCTTGTGTAAACAGGAAGGGCCCAACTTTTTCTTGCTTGATAGATTAATGATTTTGATGAGTTGAAACCTAGATTAAAGAGGGATATCACCAGTTTCAAATGTTTCTGTTAATCAATGTGTGAAGAGTAAATAATTTGAAATGTTCATGGGATGAACAATTTTTCAGAGAAGTTTCCGAAGCGGATGTCATCAATATCGAGAAAAGATTGATGCAGACTATGGACATGATCCTTAAAAGGAAAAAAAGAATAGCCATAGCTAAAAAACAATCTTCTGAAAAAGTTAGCGATCCCGTGAAAAAGAAAGGATTTTGGGGAATTTTGTCTCCGGTAGGCTTCAACAAAAGCCAAGAGAGTGAGTAAACTCATATATTATGATTGTTCTACAAGTGATTATTTCAGATATTTCGCAGCTGAGGCTGGAAATCGAAGGTCTCGAAGCCTTGAGTAGGACTCTTTTTCTAGAGGTCCATGAGAACCGAAACATGTTGGAAAGAATAGAGTGGTCAAAAACGTGGAAGGGGATTTATTTCAATTTTCTGGGATACATATTCTCGGGATACTGTCTTTGGAAAATATTCATAGTAAGTTTAGTCTCTAATCTATTCATGTTCGAGAACATTACATACATAAATAGAAATATTAAGTACACTTTATAGTTCTATCGTGAAATGTCTGAATATTACTTATTTAGCATTTTTGTTTTAGTGTACGGTGAATATTGTATTTGACAGAGTGGGAAAGAAGGATCCTGTTACACGTGGAATAGAAATTGCTATCCACTGGATGGGTTGGAATTTCGATGTCAACTTTTGGTCTCAACAAGTGTCGTTTTACTTGGTAGGCTGTATTGTTGTTACATCTATTCGAGGATTTATCATCACCCTAACTAAGGTAAATTATCATGTTTTTTTTTAAGTGGTGAATTTGATTTAGATTTGTTTGAAAACCAAATTGAATATTCTTTGAAAGGTCAAATGGAAACGTTTGGGGGAACATCCTACTTCCATTCTATTCATTTATTGGCCTTTGCTTCCAAATCGGCGCATTTGGCCAAACATGCCTACTTGGTAATGAGGGATTACTAGAGCTTCAGATGGCGCCAATGTCACTTCTAGTTCTCTGATCGGCGCCATCTACAGACAGAAATAGAAGCTCTGGTAATCCGCTTTAGTGTCCCATCAAAATTTTAAATAACATAAATCAGAGATTCAACAGGTTTTCTAAAATAGAAGAGAAGGCGAGTTTTAACCTTGGTCAAAAATATTGTATTTCTGCTTCAACAGAAATGATATATAATGAATCTAGTCCCATATTCCGTACCATAATGCTATCATTTCTATTTTCCAATGTTGCCAAGTTACTTTGAGGAGAAGAAAATATCGTGGAGTCATACTTGACTTGTTTTATATTTTGCAGTTCTTCAACAGGATGTCGTCGAGTAAGAGCTCGAACATCATCGTTTTGGTACTGGCGCAGATAATGGGGATGTACTTCGTATCGTCAGTTTTACTTCTCAGGATGAACATGCCTGTACAGTACCGCGCCATTGTAACCCAAGTATTGGGCGCCTTACAGTTCAACTTTTACCATCGATGGTTTGATGTTATATTCTTGGTTAGCGCCCTGGGCAGTATCGTGACGCTCTATTCGGCACATAAGCAGCCCATTCGTGAAAATATGTGATAATTTTTTGTACTGTGGAATATTTTCTTTATTTCTTAATGCATATGATGTAAACTATTTAATTTGATGTTTTAATATCTTTTTACTCATACTTTATACAAGATTCTACATACATTGGTTTTTATTATTGTTTATAAAAACACTTCAAAAGACTAATATTTTCCCAAAAATTTAATATACATTATAATATTAGAAACAAATAACCCGATTTGATTCATTCATTTTAACAACTTGAAATCTTTGTTTAAATAAATGCAAAGAAGGATATTTTCCCTATGGAAATTAGGGACTTGCCAACTCTGGCATTTCATGATTTTGTTTGTTTCTATCAAACTGAACATGGCAAAGGAACTGGAATATATTGCGTGCAGGGAGTTGTTTTATAAATTAAATCGACCCATAATACCCCAAAACTCATTTAACATAAACTTTACAGAAAAATAATGAGCTGAGAAAGGTGACAAACGAAGAAATCCCGAGAATATGTTTGTCAGTTATACACAAATGCCCGAAAACTGAACATTTTACACTGTAGTCAGTCAACTCCATATTCCAAGTGGAAATATAATACTCGAACTCGAACCAGTGGACCAGCACAAAATATAATAGATATACGCGATGCATAATCAAGTATTTAACTAGACCACTCTAGAATGTTTCCCAGTGTTGCACCTCGAGCGATAGCTCGTTCAACCGTCTTTGTCTTTTTTAAATCGTTCTTACATTCGCGACTTTGATTATTATGATTGCGACTGAAAACTGCAACGTAAATTGGGGAAACATTCTACAGTGGTCTAGTTGAATAATTGATTATCCATCCTGATATCTGTTATATTTTGTGCTAGTCCACTGACTCGTTCTAACCCATTGTAAAATCTATAGTCACCCATTTTATTTCCAAATCTGTATATTATTAGTACAAGAACATAGACAATAACATTGTAACAGTCGCAAGTGATGTATAAATGACTGCTAGTTTCAAAAGTTTACTGTAGCGGGAAGTTTAATAGGGAACACGCATGTGCCCCTTTTCTAAAATATATTTATGTGCACATAAAGATAACCACCTAGAAAGATAGAAATTGAAAAAAAAAACATGTTTTTGGTAATTCGAAATTGAAAACGTAAATTTTTTCATCACATTCCAAAACGTACTCCTAGCGCTCCTGATGGACGTATGCATGGTTACTTTACGCAGTTCAAACTTTTACCGCTAGTTGCTTCAACCTGTCAACAATAATTTTCGTTTTTATTCTCATGGTATTTTCAATTATTACTAAAACATCACATTAAGAGTTAATTGAATTTATGTTTGGGTTGTAAAAAAATGTATTGTTTATCAATATTCCTGAAACAACTGCGCTAGTGTTTGGGGAAAGTTATTCAAGTGAAGGTCAAATCGAGTTCCTCCCTTAAAAATTCGAGAACTTGGGATTTGAGAAATTATTTTCGCAAAATGTAATATCTGAGCACCGAACTGAGGTGAAGAAAAATTAAAATAAATTCATGGGTGTTTCTTATTCTGGCTTCATTGGTTGAAAAGTGACATCTGTCAAATTCCACCGATAGTAAAGCCATCACTTGAAGTCCCGGTACAGTTCAAGTTCGATAAGAAAGCTGCTAAATATAAAGCTAAGGTTCATGATATATTTTTGCATTTCAAGTTGAATGATAATTTTGATAAAAAATGCTGGGCGTGTTTCATTTATTGATTCAATAAATTTTGAATGGGGGGATTTTTGTTTGAAAAGCATATGGATGTTTAAGCTCATTGAGACTGGCTGGCCTTTGTGGGATTTATCCCCCAAAATCCTAGAGTTTTGTAGTTAGTTATTAAAAATCATTATTATACTATAATGAATAAAATAATATTCGGCTGAAATCGAGTAATTTGTAATATTTCAACGGGGATTATTATCTTATGACCCTGGCAACACTGCTCCTGGGTAGATGTTTATTACAGTTTGTACATGTGTTTAAATGGTGTTTTACCGAGAATGTTATTAAATGTTTTTGAATTATTTCACTAATCTATCCAAATTGTCGCAGTTCAGGGTGTTTCAAGTGAGGTCAAATGAGTTTAATTCGATAAATTCATTCTACACAGCTGTTATAAAGTCATAATGTTTTTACAAAATGTATACTGAGCAAACACATAGTGTGTTTTATGACTCATAAGACTTATAAGTCATAAAACACCGTTTGATTTTTGAGTAATACAAGAGAAGAATTATTGATTGATCCCATTCTTAATTCCAAGTAGAGTTACTATGTACAATGGAAGAAAGTCTGTTTATTCATTTTTCAAGGTGCATTCACGATAGGCAGTCGGTAGTCAAAGATCATGTATCTTTATGCAGCCATGTCCAATAGGTTGCAAGTTGCTAACGTGAAAAAAACCTTCAAATGTTCTGCCTCTCCAATGGCAATTGTTTGATTTTGGTTGTATGGAAAATCGCCAATTTGAAAGACCAATTCAATAACTTTTGGTCATGAAGCACTTATATATTTCTTATATCAAATGTGTCATTCATAGAGGTTTTGTATTTGAAAATGAGAACAGTTGGTAGCGCAAAACATATTTGTGAAAAAAAGGTTGAATATGAGGATACACACGATAATAACAACTGATGACAACGGAAGTCAAGCAACAAGAGAAAGAAGTGGCGTTCTTCATCGTTAAGGTTCACATGGTATCAGATTGGGACAGGCACCAACATTCGAGATATAGACACAAAATTCCCTATTAATATAACTTTTGTATATACAAAATTATAAACACTTTGGGACTAAAAATAAATGTTCCAGCATATTCAGTTTGTGATTCTCCACACAACCCTGAAAAAATTATTACAATAGGGGAATGCCGCACAAGTTGCCAACTTCAAAAAAACCTTCTGCCTCTCCAATTGTCATAATTTTGAGAATCACAAACTGAATATGCAGGATCATTTATTTTTAGTCCCGAAGTGTTTAAATTTTTTAGTTATATCAATAGGGAATTTTGTCTCTATATCTCGAGTGTTGGTGCCTGTTCCAATCTGATTCGTGCATATCGACTGTCATCTGTCAATATTTTTTCCCAGACTCAGTGAACTCTATATACTACCTGGAACGGCCACGCCTTGGGCGAAAAGTGAGGCAAAACCATTGTATAGGCAACCCGCATCTGTTACGGATACCTATCTCTTTTTATCTTATGTTGGTTAATGGAACCCTCGCACATTATTTTGAATAAATTTGTATTTTTTAGGTTTTTTTAGGAGAAAAAGTGATTTTCTCCCAATCGTTATTCAGGAAAGAAAGTAATAATGCAAACAGTACAACGTTCAAGTAAAATTTTGACTGATCCCCCACGAGATTTCTAAATAAAATAAACACACAAAATAAAATCCAATTCTTATTTTATATTACATTAAATAAAACAAGTTTTGTCATTTTTTGTCTCATTGTGGCACTTTTTCCATGAAATTCTAAATTTAATAGTTTGCTATGATGATACATTCGGCACTTTAAATATATAGAAATTATTTTACGAATAATTTGAATTTCGTGACATTCTTCACCTACAAATTCTTGTATTACAGGGTGTCTAAAAAGATCTATATCTACAGCAAAATGATTAATAACTGTATTTATGATTTTTTGTTTCAAGTTTATTTTGCTTTTCAAAATGATTCCACTTTCTAAAAGAAGACGAATTTGCTTTTCTGCAAAATGTAAAATTTTGTTCACCACATCTGAAGCATAAAGGAGACCTCCTCGAGTGACAAAATTGGTGAATGATTTATAAGCTTCAGGAGGGGCGGTATAAGAGTGGTCAGTAGATATACTACCTCTGTATAGTAATATATCAACTTGAAAATAAATTCACTTTCAATCTTGCTAGTAATATCGCTAATTATTCATTACATAACCAAATCTAAATATTATCAACTTACCCATGAAAATATATTTGCCGATAATCTTGCTCGTTTTTGCATCCAAACGCTACACAATAAATCACCATTGTTTTTTAATTAATGTTAAATGAAAACTATCGCTAAGACCAGTAGCAAATCACACCAACTATGCTGCTCTTTAAACCACACACGATAAAGGAAACGGAACTAATAGCACAATAGAACACAGTAAATGTATATCTTCACTTATATTAAACGTATTGAACAAAAATAATCCCCAATCTCCCTTAATTTTCACTTAAGAGATAATTTATGCATATAACCGTAATTCATTTGACTGAGTATGACAAAGACAGGTTACCGTAAATTAGGCTATCTCTGTTTTAGCTGCCCCTGACACACTTTACGTTATTGGAGTAAACGGTCGGGTCCGTTCCAGTTACGTATAGTATAGAGTTCACTGCCCAGAATATTGTTTGTTCTACCAACTGTTCCCATGTTTAGACATAAAATCTTTATGAATGACACATTTGATACTAGAAATTTATAAGCGCTTCATGACCAAAAGTAATTGAATTGGTATATCAAATTGGCGATTTTCTAGACAACCAAAGTCAAACAATTGCCATTGGAGAGGCAGAATTTTTAAAGGTTTTTTAAGTTGGCAACGTGTGCCGCACAAGTTGCCAACTTCAAAAAACCTTCTACCTCTCCAATTGTCGTAATTTTGAGAATCACAAACTGAATATGCAGGATCATTTATTTTTAGTCCCGAAGTGTTTATATTTTTCAGTTATATTAATAGGGAATTTTGTCTCTATATCTCGAGTGTTGGTGCCTGTCCCAATCTGATTCGCATTTTCGACTGTCATCTGTCAATATTTTTTCCCAGATTATTGTTTGTGCTACCAACTGTTCCCATGTTTAGACATAAAATCTCCATGAATGACACAAATTTATAAGCGCATGACCAAAAGTTATTGAATTGGTATATCAAATTGGCGATTTTCTATACAACCAAAGTCAAACAATTGCCATTGGAGAGGCAGAATTTTCAAAGGTTTTTTTAAGTTGGCAACTTGTGCGGCTCTCCCCTATTGGAGTGGCAAAAGTTTTTTAAGTTGGCAACCTGTGCGAGACACAAAATCCATATTTGACAACCAACTGCACGCTTCAGACCAATCAGAGCGCATCTCGTTACGTCATGAACGCTGCGTTGCCTATAACTGGGAAATTTTCCGAATTTTGCCACATCCTTTTTTGCACTCCTTGCGACCATTAGCTGTTATTGCAGTGTCTTTTCCCGGGTATATAAATAGGAGGATTATTAAACTATATTTTTTTTATCAATATTGGTGAATACATAAGAGCAGAGGACGATGTTGAGGATGGCTCATTTGCAAAACTTGTGAAATGCGAATTCCAGACTCTTCAGTAGCCTGTTTATGATTGTCCAGAAAATTAAATTAGACATTTCCAAACTCCACATTCTGATTGATCTGAAAGAACTCTCAATATACATGGTAAAAAATGAAGTTGCAAAATTTCGAGCAACAGCGCAATACTCGAGCTTTTATGTGCTTCAATACTGTTCAAAAAATCCAAAGGGATTTTTTCTTAGAAAAATCGAATTGAAAATCGAATTGAACGGTTTTCTTCACATAAAGGATTCAATATAAAATTGAACCAGAAAATGGTAGATCTCAGGTGAAAAACAACTACTTTCCTGGCAAATACCACGCAGAACGTTGAATGATATTCACCTGAAAATCCATGCATACTTCCATATAATATCAATGGACATTGAATGCAAATGTTTCTTTCTGATAAGCTCGATTGTTTAATTTATGTCGTGTTCACCTAACAATCCGCATACCGGTTTCAGGTTTCTTGGCCCTCATCAGTACAGAGTAGTCAACCAGCCAAAGGTCCAAAGAACTCTGGCTGAAGTGAGACACAGCGTAAACAAACCATCATCAAGCTTGTAACACCTTTAGGGACGCCGGAAAAGATAAACTTTAACTGGCGGTACCTAGTGACAGAAAGAAACACTCCAAAAATCTCCCACCTCGATAGGTTTCTAAATAAAAGATTCCTTCTCAGTAGGAGTGGCAAGCCCGTCTAGCATATAGTGAAAGATAAGTGCCATGTGAAGTGGAATGAATAGAAAAATCGAATTGAACGGTTTTCTTCACATAAAGGATTCAATATAAAATTGAACCAGAAAATGGCAGATCTTTTCTTGTTGCACATGCTAACAATTCGTTTACCATCATATACCAAAAATAAACCGAATGAAACTCAGATTTGTCCTAAGTATACTTTATTGGAGCCTTTACAACAACAAAATCAATAGAAAAACAAACAATTGACACCTATCATTACATTAACCACAATCTACTTTCCTGCAACAAACTTCGACAAACCTTCCAGGAGGCCTATGTACGCAGAGTGTTCGTATGCCGTACTGTAGTCTGACAATTTTCCCACAAATTCATTGGAGATTCCTTTTTCTTCAAGATAGTTCAGGATGAGATCGTACAGATACTGAAAAAAATATATAATTGCTATCTCTCATTCTCTATTAGAGCAAGCCCTTACCGAATCAACTACTTCTCCTGATACTGCATAGACATTTTCGTTCCATTCTCCATCATAAATGCTTATTTCATCAATACCAAAGACATCATCTTTAAAATAAAATCAAAACTGAACTGTATTTGTTTAGCAATGATTCTAATTATGATTTCAACACAACGACCATCATTCTAATACGTATCCTTACGAGGTATAATAAAAAAAAACCTACAGTGCAAAAGATATTTCAGTGTGTGTCAATATCAAGCTGAAGTCTGGGGATGTGTTTAATTGATTAATCCTTCACGAATCAATCACAATTTCAATCGATAGATAGTTCAAGGTACAGATCTAACGGGGTCAATAAATGAAAAATTATATAGTGCATGACAGGAAAACCTCGGTGCAGAGCCATTTGGATTAAAGTAATTTCATGGTAAATGTATCGAAAAAGTCCTTCAACAGTTACAAACAACCTAACCTCTCACATCTGACAGGTAAACTTTTGGCATGTTGATCATAACAAATAAATCACCTCCAACTTTTCGAATTCCAACATGAACAGCAATTTCCCCTTCACTTAAAGGCTTAATAAATTGTTGCTCATGTTTGAAATGGAACACAAACAACAAACCAACAACACACAATCAAACCACGAACAACACATCAACAACACACCAACAACACACGAACAACACACCAACAACACAATACACAATCAACACACGAACAATTTAATAAATTTAATTTATTAAAGTTTGTCAGATGTGAGAGGTTAGGTTTTTTGTAATTGTTGAAGGATTTTTTCTATAGAAGCGGCTGCCAAAAATAAGTAATTTAGTGATTTTGCACAAAAAAGGGTATGAGAGTGCCTTGTTTTTCTTTCGTGTTCAAGAGACAAAAACACTAAGAAAAGGCAAACGGCTATTTTCAGGGAACAAGAGTACGCTTACATTTATCAATTTCAATAATTATATAGGTGCACTATGATCTACAAAGAACTCAAAAATGTGTTTTGGACTTGTTTTATTGCTAAAAGAGAACGGGAAAGATATTTTTTTTTAAACCCTTATTACACTATGCCTTTTTTGTGCCTATTTGTCTGCCTGACTGCCGGTGGCTGAAATTTTAAACAAAGACTATTTTGTTGGTTGTTTCAAGCATGAAAATAAATAGGTCTGGTTCTATTTTCCCCCCTGAATCGAGGGGATTTCAAGGAGGTAAATATCTAGTTACATCACACATGCACTCTGAATATGGGGAAAATACTTTTCTTACGTGTTTTTGCCTCCTGAACACGAATCCGGAAGAAAAATGTGGCGGTCTCATACCGTTCCCGAGTTACAGCACTTTAAAAATGAAACTAACCTCATTTCCAAGCACCGTTTTCTCGCACAAAAACCACTCAAAATGCCTCCTTCTTTTAACCAGCATGAACAATACACCCTAAATCACTTATTTTCGGCACAACTTTGCACAAAACATCGTCGTTTTTATCGAAAAAATCCTCCTTTTTACAAAGTTGCAAATGAACAATTTTCGTTCCTTTCACACAAGACATTTAGTAACTTTGCCTCATTTTTCATGTTGGTAATAAATGAATCACCACCAACTTTTCGAATTCAAATGTGAGCAATAGTTTCCCTTCATTTATGTGTGCAATTGTTGTGGCGTGATTCAAGGTGTATTGTTTATGCTGGTTAAATTAAAAGAAAATTGTTCATTTGCAACTTTGTAAGGAGGATTTTTTCGATAAATACGACGATATTTTGTGCAAAGTTGTGCCGAAAATAAGTGATTTAAGGTGTATTGTTTATGCTGGTTAAAAGAAGGAGGCATTTTGAGTGATTTTTGTGCGAGAAAACGGTGCTTGAAAATGAGGTTACTTTCATTTTTAAAAAGTGCTGTAACTCAGGAACGGTATGAGACCGCCGCATTTTTCTTCCAGATTCGTGTTCAGGAGGCAAAAACACGTAAGAAAAGTATTTTCCCCATATTCAGAGTGCATGTGTGATGTAACTAGATATTTACCTTCAAAGACGTTTGTGGAAATGTCAGGTTTGCCAAAACAGTAATTATCTATTGGACTTGACATACAAATAAATGAAATTAATCACAAAGTTTTCGTTTTGTTCAGTATGACAGAAAAGAAGAAAAAATCTTGTACCAGGTAAGGGAAAAGTTGAAACAAATAGTCCAAATTTACCTTAGGTTTGCAGCACTGAAATTAGTGTCTGAAACAATCATCAAAAAGGCACGTTGTGTGCCAGTAATTTGGGGAAATTTAGCCAACAAATAGCCATGAAAATAAGCACAAAAAAGGCATAGTGTAATAAGGGTTTTATATTTGAAGTGCTATATCTCCTAGAGTATTATAACTTTTGATTTGTGTTCAGGAGATTAATATATGAAAGTACCTCTAAACTCAAGTTAGTGAATCAAATCATGTATTTACCAAATATATAGAAGCATTGTTTTTCCTAGGATAAAATCTATACCAACTTGAAAAAATCTACTGAAGTTAGTGAATCAAATCATGTATTCACCAAATATGCAGAAGCAGAGTTATTTCCTGTGATAAAATCAATACCAACTCCAAAAAATAATTAAGCAGACAACATTTAGATAGAATCTGGCATTGCCAGATTTTCAGGTACACTGAACATGTTTATTTCATAGTATAACTTTTTTCCTGACAAACTCGGTGGAAAATGATAACTGTTTCAACAGAAAATATGATGAAACTGGGTCAAACATGATTTTCTTTTACTACAATGTGGCTTTACCCATTTAAATGAAACTTTTTCAATTATTTATCAACATTATCATACTCACTGTATCCCTCATCTTGTTCATTTGGATTTATATATGAGCAAAGCAATGTAACAGTGGTATTCTCTCTCAACAGCTCAATTTTGAAGGCGGGTTTTGATTTCAACTCTCCAATCTCCGGTTTATCCACATTTTCGTGCAATTTCGGTTCTTCATCGGGATCCGTGTCGACTGTGTGATTGACATTGAAACTTATTTTAATCCTGAAATAGTGCAACGGTTGATAAACCACAGTTCCGCAATGGTTACGTCAATTATAATGTTGCGTAATCACAATGTTGGACTTACGTCTCACCATCAGTCTTTTTGGTCAGAGTTACCTCGGCTCCGTTCAAACTTGCTTTGAATTCATCCAACTCTGATGGGATGGTCTTGACTTTTTGGGCTTTCCTTTCGGCAAGCACCTCTTCTGTGAGGAATTCTACAAGTTCGCGTTCAGCTAAAAAAAAAACGATTAGTTTTAATTGAATAACCGGATTTTTTTTCTCACCTTTGCTGTGTGCTCCTCTTACGCTTCCGCAACCGCAGTTACATAGCTGAGTGTGTTCTACTTCTTTGCCAATGCCTTTGCTGTAAGATTTGCTCATGTACCACAAGCTCCTCGCTATTTGTCCATTTTGGTTCGCGCAAGAAATTGTTGCGTTTTTAACTGGATTCACCAGGGATCTGAGGCCGTTCAATCGGAGGGCGACTTTCAATATATTATTCATTTTTGGACTATTTCAAGTTACGGGTTCGCCGGCGGATTCTAATAGAAACGTGCTTGATCCTCCACCCAAAATTTGCGGACGGTCAACTGTCAAAAGTGTCAAACGTATAGCCCAGTTATACCAACACTAAACTAAGGAGAAATCTTGCCTTTTATATAATTAAGAGTGATTATCAGGACATTTACTGTTTTTGAATAGGATGGTTCGATCATATATTTATTAACTACGAAAACTGATAACTGGTCATAAGAGAAATGCAATGAAAGTGAAGTCGGGTTATATATGTCTTTCCTTGTCATATTAGCAGCGCGTAGTCAGAGCAACCCAACATCAACCAATACATTTTCGAGCCTGCACATCAATTGGACGCTGCCAATGAGAGAGAGAGAGAGACCGAGTGATCGTCATGCTTAACTTGTTTTGGCTTCACATTTGCTGTCTTTATTATCAATATTGGTACTTATTACATATAAGGGTTCAATCCCTATGCTGCAAGTAATCCAGCGTAACCGCAATCTCTCAACTTTCAGTTTTGGGTACGTCCACTGTTTGTGGATGATGTAATGTCATTGTACGCTGAGTAGACGTAACAAATCACGTTTATGGCGTATTGTTTTCTGATTGACTGCTGATTGAAACTTCACGTCCTGTGTCATTTAGTTATAAGCTATAAGTTCAAACACTGAACGTTTCCAAATAAACTCGGCATTGCAATAACTATTTCAACAATCCTGTCTCTAAACATAAAATAGAGTGAAGCCACCTCGAACACAATAAAATATTATTTCTCTCCCAGTGTTGTCAACTTTTGCCCGGAGTCCAAGTTTAGTGACTCCATATACGCCTACTCATTTTTTTCAGGAAACTTGTGAAAAGAGAGGTTAGAATTCACGCTTCTCCTGCTATTACAACCAAACGCGCAACAGTGTATATGACTCGGCGAACGAACTTTCGACATTGCCTTTGGTATAAAAAAATCCAATTTGTTATTAGATAGTATTCACACAGCAAATCGTGAAAGTAACACCACAGTTATATGGCTGCAATATAAACATACCCACTCTTAACAGTCGTATTAGGATGATTTTCCACATAAGTTGCCAATTACAAAAATCTTCTACCTCTCCAATAGGGCAGTGCCACACAAGTACCAACTTCGAAAAAACCTTCAAAAACGTCTGCCTCTCCAATTGTAATAATTTCAACAGTGTTGTGTAGAGAATCACATACTGAATATGCTGGATCGTTTATTTTTAGTCCCAAAGTGTTTATATTTTTTTGTTATATTAATAGAGAATGTTGTGTCTATATCTCGAGTGTTGGTGCCTGTCCCAATCTGATTCATGCTTTATTTTTTCACAAAATTTTGTTTTTGCTACCAACTGTTCACATTTTTAGACAGAAAATCTCCTTGAATGACACATTTAATATAAGAAATATATGAGCGCTACATGACCAAAAGTAATAGGCTTTTTCATTTAGATGACAAATGACTAACTTCGTTTACCTGTCAGACCCAACGGCATTGACGGCGATTTTTTTTTTTAAGGAAATAAAATATTTTCGTGTTTTCCTATGGATAGTTGACTTGAATTTACATGGAGAAGAAAACTCACCATTAGAAAATATTCGTGTATATTATTTTATCTACGACTAAAAGGTTTTTGGCGGTATAAAATAGGTAATAAGTTTCGAACGCCAATGTATGCAGGTGCATTTGTCATGAAGTTGACATAATGTGAAAATACCGCTAATTTTGAACTAAGCCAATCTCAAATTGTTATTTCAAAACTAACCAATGGCTATTCCCTTTCCCAATAGCCAATCAGACTTTGGGTCTCAAAACGAGCACATGCGCCTCAAAAAATCATCTAAATGAAAAGGCCTATTGAATTGATATATCAAATTGGCGGTTTTTTCATACAACCACAATTGCCATTGGAGAGGCAGAACTTTTCAAGGTTTTCTTAAGTTGGGAATATGTGCGGCACTCACCTATTGAAATATTTCCACCAGGGTTGTGTAGAGAATCACAAATTGAATATGCTGGATCATTCATTCAAAGTCCCACTGTTCATATAAAAAGTTATATCACTAGGGAATTTTGTGTCTATATCTCGAGTGTTGGTGCCTGTCCCTGATTCGTGCATTATAGACTGTCATCTGTCACGATGCCATTTGAACTTTAACGCAGGAAAAAAAACACTCTTATTTTTTTCACAAAATATGTTTTGCGCTACCAACTGTTCACATTTTTAGAGAGAAAATCCCTATGAATGCTACATTTGATATAAGAAATATATAAGCGGTTCATGACCAGAAGTAATTGAATTGGTATATCAAATTGGCGATTTTCCAAAGTCGAACAATTGCCATTGGAGAGGCAGAACGCGTTTTGATGAGTTGCTCCTCAATTGGCGCTAGTGTTTGGTGGAAGTTATTCCAGTGAAGGTCAAATCGAGTTTGAATTGAGGAGCTCCTTTAAATTTGAAAATTTCGAGAAAATATTGAGAAATTATTTCTAAAAACTGTAATTTTTGAGGACAGAAAAAATAAAATTATGCATGTTTCCTACTGGAAATGAAAGGGTTAAAATTTTGAAAAGGTGTTTGAGACTATACCCTACCTAAATTTGAAATAAAGGATTCATACACTACCTTCATTCAAATGAAGGAACCAAACACTACCTAAATTTGTATTAAATGATTCCACAGGAGCTCGATGTATTAAAATTCGTTTCATTTTCAGCGTTTTTTTAATTGGTTTAATTATTTCTAATATAGACATGATGATTCTTTATCACGATCAACTTTACAACTTCAAAATGATGTGATTCATTGATCATTCATAATGACCACCATATTAACGAATTAAGAGGTGGTAAATTTTCTCGAAATGCAGATTTTTACTCAGTTGGGTTGGTGGTTCAATTTTTTTCCACCTGGCAACACTGCTTTTAATTGTTTAGTGACAATGATGACACTAATCGTGTTTTAGAAAAAATAAAAACATGTGTCACATGTGAATTCTACGACGGCTTATTGGCGTCATCCTACCAGTATTTTTTTATTGAAATCTCAAAATTTTGACTTTTTTTCTCAAAATTTCGACTTTTTTTCTCAAAATTTTAACTTTTTTTATTCTCAAAACTGACTTTATCTCTCAAAATTTCAAGATTTTTTCTCAAAATGTTGACTTTTATTCTTAAAATTTTGAGATTTTTTCTCAAAATTTTGCTTTTACTCAAAATTTTTAATTTATTTTCAAAATTTTGACTTTTTCCTAAAATTAAGAAATTTTTCTCAAAGAATTTGAGAAAAAAAGTCAAAATTTTAAAAATAAAAAAGTTAAAATTTTGAGAAAAAGTCAAAATTTTGAGAAAAAATCTTAAAATTTTGAGAATAATAGTCAAAATTTTGAGAAAAAATCTCAAAACTTTAAGAAAAAAAGGCAAAATTTTGTGAATTCAATAAAAAAATATACTGGTAGGATGGCGCCAATACACCGTCAAGAGAAAAGTTCTTTTCAAGTTGTGTAAATCAAAATTTATGAAATCTGGACGCGAATCCAGTGGCTTAATGCCCTCCTAAAACAACAAAACTACTGGAAAGCAAAATATATTTTTATTATAAAATATATATATTTTGTGTCCTAATTTTCAACAAAATCTTTGGCAATTTTTCCATATAAAGCTTGAGCAAGTAAAAGTATTATAATAATGATCCCAACACTTTCTTGAAATCCCCAATCAGGAAAATGTGAGAAAAACTGCATATTATATTTACCCTCATAATAAAAGTGCTAAATTAGTTTTGACTAGCTACAGAAATGAATATTGAATAAGTACTTCAAATAACAATATGTAGAACGACCTTACAATAAAAGACAAAGCAGTAGGCCAAATAATGTTATTCATGTAGACATTATTAGCAAAAAACTAGATTTTTTTACATTATTCCGAGTACCCTACGCCACTGCCGTTTCGTCATCACTCGATATTGTAGCAAAGTTCCAGAAAGTGCCGAAAGATCCGACAGATGCCGCCTGAAACTTAAAGGAGTGGCTCCCATCACCACCCTTGTCCTAAATCTGTCAGAATAGAGAAAGTTAATGAGTCAGTCCAGTCAGTCGTTCGAGTCCAGAGCAAACAGTCTAGTGGTGAATTTCAATTGGGCTTTTGAATTGTCAGAATTCATTGTCGTTTTATCAAGCTGTCAATAAGTCCAGTGTTTAAAATGAAGAATGCGACAAGAGGATCTTAAAAACGCCTGAAGTTTCTTTATTTGCTCTCACAAGCAATAACTTGAAATGACCCACTGCTTTGTTCGTTCGTGAGGTCTCGATATTCCGAAGCCGCCGACCATCTACGTTTCCCACCCCATGGCCCGCTCCACGGCCATTTTCCACTTGGAATACCGCACGTCCCGTTCATCTTCGCTGAATTGAGCCACCCATTTCGTTGCGGGAATAGACATGGGCGTTTCCAAGTTCCAGTGCCCCACCGCGGCCCCCGCCACCATCGCTGCCCCCAATGCGGTGCTCTCGGCCATCGAGGGTTTGAGTATGGTCACGCCGGCCAAGTCGGCTTGCAGTTGCATCAGAAGGGAGTTTGCAGTCATTCCACCGTCCACCTACAAGATTATTTACACTATACCATAACGTCTCTTCCAGAAGAAAAAAACAGATACAGTTTCTCCACATACAAGTGCTGCGAATATTTCAAAATTCAAGAAGGCGTAACACTTTGAGGGTCAAGATTAACTAGAACATGGGGTACCGATGACTGGTCAGGTTGACGAGAGTCAGACAGCTACCGTGTGTACATTTAGTTTCAGAGCGCATATGCATATGAGGAATGAACACGGTATAAAAACCGTACGAAGAAACATCTTTTCCTACGAATGTAAATAAATCGACAAATTTTCACACCCTCGGATTAGCGGGGCAAAACCTTTTTCGACCGACAGTAACGCGGTGAATATTAATGATTTCGTGCAAAAACCGACGATATCTTGAAGTGCTTGCCTCAAGTGCGCTCAATGGGTGGGCCATAAACCCATTATCTATTGTCAATGGCACTTGAGATTTTCGGCTAGAAAGGCGTAATTTACTATTGCGGATAATCCTTGGAAGGCCTTTTAAAAGTTTGGGATTTCGAAAATAAGTGAATGAAGTATTCTTTGTTTTGTTTCGGCATGTGGATTGGGTTCAAGATATCCAGTTACAAACAGACTTTCTCTTAGAACCATGAAAAAAAAAAAAGACAATGAACCAACGACATTTGGCCTGCTATGAGTAGGGGAGTAAGGATTTTCGAAAGCTAGGAAGCATTACTAAATGACGAATGAAAGGTTTTTGGCGGTATAAAATAGGTAAAAAGTACTTAACCTACAAAGAAAGTTACGAACGCCAATGTATGCTGACTGTTGAAATAATGTGAAAATACCGCTAATTTTGAACTAAGCCAATCTCAAATTGTTATTTCAAAACTAACCAATGGCTATTCACTTTCCCAATAGCCAATCAGACTTTGGGTCTCAAAACGAGCGCATGCGCCTTAAAAAATCATCTAAATGAAAAGGCCTATTGGCACTAGTGTTTGGAAGAAGTTATTCCAGTGAAGGTCAAATCAAGTTTGAATTGAAGAGCTCCTTTAAATTTAAAAATTTCAGGGAAAATTTTGAGAAATTTAAAAAAAAAATAATTTTGGAGGACTGAAAAAATAAAATTATGCAATGAACCAACGACATTTGGCCGGCTATGAGTGGGGGAGTAAGGATTTTCGAAAGCTAGGAAGCATTACTAAAATCAGGATTTGTCACTTGATGTTTGGGCTCCCAGCTCGACAATACGCTCTACGATATGCGGGTGAGTTATATTTTTAGCTCGGCCTCTCGAGCTTAAATACGTTCTACGACCTGGGGGTGTGTTATATTTTTTTTTATTCTTCGAAGGCGCGCTGCCTGCGTGCGATTTTTTGAGATTATAGAATAGAATAGAATAGAAATTTATTAACCATTCAGGTACAGGTAGTACATATGGCACGTCATACAGTGATTGTCATAAATAAATAGATAATATAAATATTATGGTGAAATAAATAGGTACTATACAAAAAACATATAAATTTAAAAAAGCATATATAGCAATAGCAATAGATGGAGATAAACATTTACAAACAGGAAGGCACTATTTAAACCTAATATACAGATAGTTGGTTATCATCCAAGTATTCATGTATGCTATGAAAACATTTATTCACAAGAAGTTTTTTTACCTCGGCTTTGAATTTAAGTTGACCAGGAATTTGCTTGATTTTCAGTGGGAGTTTAATATATAATTTTATTGCATTATAATGTGGTGATCTCTCATATGCTAGTGTTCGATGTGTAGGTACCATTAAAGTATTGCTGTTGCGTGTATTGTGTTCATGTGCAGTTGAGAGAGTGGGTAGGTATTTCAGGTTTTTTCATGCGTACATAGTTATCGATTGTCTAAAGCTTTTTTCAAAAATCTTGGGAAATTTGTAGCTCAAAAATTAACAGGGGCTTGGATTTGATTCTAATCATATTGGTTTAAGCATCTAAATATCCAACTTTAAAAATCAATCTTACGATTTTCTTTTGAATTACAAAAACTCTTGGGAAATTTGTAGCTCTACCCCAACAGAGAATGTTTCGAGATAGGTGTGAGTAGGCTAGGGCATAATAAATGGTCATCAAGCCAGCTGTGTCAAGACAATACTTCATTTGAGAGACTGCAAAGTGAGAGCTATTAAGTTTTTTACAGACACTGTCTATGTGATCATCCCAGGTGAGCTGACTATCTATTTGCGATCCCAAAAACTTCACTTTCTCAGATAAATTGATATCTACATCACTCTTTATCGGATTGGGAATTGGGCGTCTAAGATAGAAGTTCACTGTCATCGTTTTATCTACATTGAGTACCAATGAATTACGTTGGCACCAGGATCCAAATTCATCAACAACTTTAAAAACTTCCGCTTCCAAAACTTCAATATCATTGCTAGCGATTGTAATCGTAGTGTCGTCAGCATACATAGTTATGTGAGCTTTTATATGTTCAGGTAGGTCGTTAATAAAAATAGTGAAGAGTAGAGGTCCCAGGACAGAGCCCTGGGGGACACCCATTTTCACAGGATATTTTTTTGAATTAACATCACCATATCTCACTACCATATCTCGTGCTGTCATGTATGAGTGTATCCAGTTTATTACATGTTCAGGAAAGTTTAGGGCATAAAGCTTAGAAACTAATTTGAGAGGATCCAAGGTATCGAAAGCTTTCGATAGGTCAAATTGAAGGGATACAACATAATCCCCATCATCAATCTTTTTCAGAATATGATTGAGTAGATAGCAGGAGGCCGTTTCCGTAGCCAGTCCAGTGGATATTATACGAGTGCTTCCTGTGGAAAAGCAGCTCTTATTTTCACAGTTATTTGGAGTCCTAACTGTGATCTCGAAGCCTGGCGAAAATTTATTTTTATTCTTGAGAATTCTTATCGACGCTTCGCATCCTACACCGTCCTAAGGACTAGATACGAGGGTTGATAGCCAATGGCAGCAGATTGAGGGATTTTTTGATCGTCAACTTCAAGAGTTCTAGCCTCCAGTCTTTTGATTAATCAACCTTTTCGTTTCAGCTCCTGATACAGGTTTTTGCAGCCTCCAGCTGATTTCTACGTTATACGTTGATTTGTAAACTGATTAACCCTTCTCTTACAGGATCCTGCACTCGTATGCAGCCTAATTTGATTTCTCCTGAGGCTGGGATAAAAACCCCTTATCGTCGGCAGCTCACTGACATAATATCCCTCACAAACCGCGATTTGTGACAGATACACTGAAGCGAGACGTCAACCAGAATTGAACCTAGAGATCATACACGTGTATGAACCTCAGTGCACGGGTCTTTCTGCGACTAAAAACGTATCAGTTACACTGCGGTGATAGGTGTAAACACGGGTTATTAATAATAAATTATGTCAATAAAACTAAAGGTTTTAGTTCATGTGTGTCGAATATGTGTAGGGATCGTAGGTGCCTCTGTGTGATCGTATGTCTGCAGTTGTACGCGTTATATAGTTCTGCCTTGGGGAAATTTTATTAAGATAGGTACGGTACGCGCTTAATTTTTAGGGAGTAAATTCACTTTTGACATCCTTCCATGTCCTACAATTTACGCTCGAGGACTCGCCCCAAAACACAAATTCAACAAACTTCATGTGTGCTTCACCCCGTTGAAAGTATCACGCGAGTTTCATACAACCAAGCTCTTGTTTGTTTTACATATGAGAATCGTCCGGCTTTTCAGCCCATCCTAACTGCGCCAGTCCGTGGTTCATTTTCTGTTGAAAATATTTTTTTTTTACTCTAGCTTGGGGAGCCCTGAAATCAATAGAGACAATTCTGTCTCATAAAGTATAGGCCCGAAGAGCTCACAGCTGTTTGTTGAATCGCGACGCGTCGAAAATTGCGCTACGGAATCTAGCAACCCTCTAGATTCGCAAAAAGCGGTGCATTTAAATTCACTTACATCTCTTAGGTTGAACCGTATGAGAGGGAGTGTGGATTGTATGAATGTGAACAAAAGTCCCGTTGGGAACTTTCCTGTTGAAGACAATGATGAAACACCGAATAATTTTTCTGTTGAACAGAATACAATGCGTGATCTGAGTCAGAGGGAAACTTTTGTTTCAATAGGCCATTGAGAGCCTCAAGTAACATTTTGAATTTTGGCGATAGACCCGCCAGGGTAACTCATACCCCAATAAATAATGGCTCACCTCAACGAGTTGTGGAAGCCTTCCAAAATTTAGATACGTTAAGTTCAGGGGCCTCCAGCCCACTCAATTTTTTTGATCAATTTTCAAGAAACTCAGGAATGAATGAAATGAGAATGTTTGAGTCAAACCGCCCCCGCACTCCAAACAATGATTCTCTTATATCAGAGCTCAATCGCTCGCGAGCTAGTAACGAGCCCCCGATCGAAGGGATCCCTCCTGCACGCGAGACCGTTCATCAAACGGCCCGCCCGAATAGTGAATTCCCTGCTATTCGGCAGGTGGTATCGCAGGTGGAACAGTAAGAATGGAATGTATTCTTAAGATTTGAGAGATTTCGCGAAATGAGACGGACGACAACGGTAATTAATGCCGGTGAGGAATTCTCACCGCCCCCTTCCCCTGTAGATAACCGACCTGTTTCGAGACAGTGAGTCCCATCGTCTGTCGGTAAATGAACACCGTTCAAAGGAGCTCGGACGATGGCGCACAACACGTGTATACCGCTCCAACGACGCGGCTAGGCACTGTCAGTGCCGTGTGGTATATAACTTTCACCATGGAATGGTCGAACGAAGTGGAATTTGTATCCCTCCATGAAGCCGAGCCGATTATTTGGAACCCACGGGATCCAAACCATAAAAACAGAAATTTAATTCATGATGCCTGGAAGCGAATTGAAGAGCAAATGAGTGATTGCAATTAAACCAAATTATTTAAATTTAAACCGCCAACACTGCCGGCATACAACAGACTACAATCGCTGCGTGTCCACGTCTGAAACCGCGATTCTACATGCGCCGCGGGAACGGCCCGACACATTTCGTTGCGCCATCCTTGACAATCAACCCTCAATCCAGGATTGCCACTCCACGCGCCTTTGGATCTCGGCTTGACAACTGTAGCGTAGTAACATATTCGCAGCTGCAGGCGTCTTATCAATGAGCACGAAATAAGACGACGGGACGTTAAGATTAAGATCCCGAGTTCATAGATGTTGAGCTCGTTAAAGAACCCTACCTCTGAAAGTATTCGGCAAAATTTACGATTGGGAGGAGTGTGCTCACCGGCGTTGGTGTTTAGCCTTGGTAGCAGAAATAGGCCGACGTTGAATAAAGCAGGAAAAAAAAAACTAGAACATGTTCGTCGAGTAATCCAGCGGTAACCAAACAACAAAATTGATAGGTAGGATTTTTTTCTCGCTTATTACGAACTTTTGGTAATTATTTCAACGAAAAAATCTATTATTTTTGAATGGACTCTCAACTGTTAGTGGTAGTGTTTCAAATTAATTTACACCCTGTATAGTCACTATTTGGATATACATAATAAAATATCACATATTTTGATAGATTTGTCCTGCACTGTACACCCACCTGGAGATTATTCAGTTTAGATCCATAATCATTGTTCATCGCCTCCAGAATGTCTCTTGTTTGGAAACATACGGCTTCCAATGTGGCCCTTACGATATGACATGCCTCCGTGTCTTCCGAAATGCCAACTATAACACTGAATAAAAATTTTAATGGCAAATAACCACCACAAACAAGAAAAAAATTATAGTGCAAATAAATGTTTCGGGCTTTTGTTTGAAAACATTGAAATTCCTTAGGCGCGCCACTGCTTTATTGAGATAAGCCACTGGCCGCTTGTGGGTAATAAACAATCAAGAAATCACCTATATGGGTCATACAGTAATAATTAACGACCAATATTGATAACACACCATGAGGCCCAATGTAAACAAAGTGAAGTCGAGAAGATAGTTCTGTCCTTTTTTCATATGGGCGGCCAAAAGCAACTGCGCATGTGCACCTTTTGAAATGACACATATAACATAAATATTCAAGGTTAGGTTATTTCTTAGACATGTTGACTAAAAACCTATAAATCAATCGATTCCTTCAAATCTATTTGACAGTAATTCATTGAATAAACTAAAAATTTTATAGGTCAATAGGTTTGTTTTAAAGGTTGTAGACGATGTGGTAATCAGGTCGATAGTGATGCACAAGTTTGTGGTTGTTACCAAAATGGGAATTAGCTACAAATTAAATAAGCTTGTCAAACTCCAATGATTTTTCACGGGAAACAAGACGTACGTACAAAATCGTGCCTTTGATAAAAATATGGCATCTCTTGGCATATGCACGTTCATTACGGTTTCTGAAAATCAATGTCCAATTGTTTTGGCTCAACACAGTATATGCCATATATGTATTAAGTACCAATATTGATAATAAAGACAGCAAAACAAATGACCCTTTCTAATCAGCAACGTTGAATTGATGCGCATGCGCGAAAATGGAGGCGTGACATGTATTGGTTAATGTTCGGTTGTCATAACTACACGCTGCCAATATGACATATTGTTGTAGAATATTGTGTAACTGGCAACCCTGGAAAAAATAGCACGCGAGAATGGTAAAAAAGAGGAAGACTCTAACCTAACCGGGAGACACATCGGGGGTTCCCGGGTTATGTGTACAAAACATTGTATCTTTTGCATTTATCAAAATTATAACATTATAAGTACAAAGTGGCAGTGTGCATTATTTACTTATTCAACAAACCAAAGACTGAGTTAGTTGACTCCCAACAGAACAAAAATCAAACGAACAATTCCACGTAAAACGTGTACAATATATAACCCGACTTCACTTTCATTGCATTGCTCTTATGGCCAGTTATCAATATTCGTAGTTAAGGTGGTTGGTTTCCCCACGAGACAGTTCAATTGGGAAATTATTAAAATTTGGCATACGTATTGTTTAACATGTGAACAACACCTCTATACAATTTTAACATGTTTCACCATCCCGAACCCGAGATATATATAATTGAAGTTATTTACCTAATTTATTGGGGCAGATTAAGTCATATAAATCATAAGTAATTGTAGTTTTAAGAAGATGCTATATTGAATAGGGTTTTATTTTTTATTTAAAATTTGGGGAAATTGTAATAAGAAATATTATTTACCTAATTTATTGGGGCAGATTAAGTTATATAAATTATAAGTAATTGTAGTTTTAAGAAGATGCTATATTGAATAGGGTTTTATTTTTTATTTAAAATTTGGGGAAATTTTAATAAGAAATATTATTTACCTAATTTATTGGGGCAGATTAAGTCATATAAATTATAAGTAATTGTAGTTTTAAGAAGATGCTATATTGAATAGGGTTTTATTTTTTATTTAAAATTTGGGGAAATTTCAATAAGAAATATTATTTACCTAATTTATTGGGGCAGATTAAGTCATATAAATTATAAGTAATTGTAGTTTTAAGAAGATGCTATATTGAATAGGGTTTTATTTTTTATTTAAAATTTGGGGAAATTTTAATAAGAAATATTATTTACCTAATTTATTGGGGCAGATTAAGTCATATAAATTATAAGTAATTGTAGTTTTAAGAAGATGCTATATTGAATAGGGTTTTATTTTTTATTTAAAATTTGGGAAATTTTAATAAGAAATATTATTTACCTAATTTATTGGGGCAGATTAAGTTATATAAATTATAAGTAATTGTAGTTTTAAGACGATGTATATTGAATAGGGTTTTATTTTTTATTTAAAATTTGGGTAGAAATATTATTTACCTAATTTATTGGGGCAGATTAAGTTATATAAATTATAAGTAATTGTAGTTTTAAGAAGATGCTATATTGAATAGGGTTTTATTTTTTATTTAAAATTTGGGGAAATTTTAATGAGAAATTTTATTTACTTAATTTATTGGGGTAGATTAAGTTATATAAATTATAAATAATTGTAGTTTTAAGAAGATGCTATATTGAATAGGGTTTTATTTTTTATTTAAAATTTGGGGAAATTTTAATAAGAAATATTATTTACCTAATTTATTGGGGCAGATTAAGTCATATAAATTATAAGTAATTGTAGTTTTAAGAAGATGCTATATTGAATAGGGTTTTATTTTTTATTTAAAATTTGGGGAAATTATAATAAGAAATATTATTTACCTAATTTATTGGGGCAGATTAAGTCATATAAATTATAAGTAATTGTAGTTTTAAGAAGATGCTATATTGAATAGGGTTTTATTTTTTATTTAAAATTTGGGGAAATTATAATAAGAAATATTATTTACCTAATTTATTGGGGCAGATTAAGTCATATAAATTATAAGTAATTGTAGTTTTAAGAAGATGCTATATTGAATAGGATTTTATTTTTTATTTAAAATTTGGGAAATTTTAATAAGAAATATTATTTACCTAATTTATTGGGGCAGATTAAGTTATATAAATTATAAGTAATTGTAGTTTTAAGAAGATGCTATATTGAATAGGGTTTTATTTTTTATTTAAAATTTGGGGAAAATTTCAATGAGAAATATTATTTACCTAATTTATTGGGGCAGATTAAGTTATATAAATTATAAATAAATGTAGTTTCAAGAAGATGCTATATTGAATAGGGTTTTATTTTTTATTTAAAATTTGGGGAAATTTTAATAAGAAATATTATTTACCTAATTTATTGGGGCAGATTAAGTTATATAAATTATAAGTAATTGTAGTTTCAAGAAGATGTTATATTGAATGGGGTTTTATTTTTTATTTAAAATTTGGGGAAATTTTAATGAGAAATATTATTTACCTAATTCATTGGGGCAGATTAAGTTATATAAATTATAAATAAATGTAGTTTCAAGAAGATGCTATATTCATAACATATGGACCATGCATAGGCAAACAGCGCATTATTAATTCTACCGTTAGTACTAAAATTAAGAAGTTTATGAAAAACGAGGAGGGGCTAGAGCAGGATATCACAGATATTGTCAAAAGAAATCAAAGTGATTGACCATCTAGTTTGACAGATATAATCTCGAGAATGCGAATGCTGGGGAACGGAACGGAGAGACGGCAACAGTGTACGCACGGCCAGGCGCTCAGTTTGAACAGCTCACATATCGGTCTCGTAGGGAAAAAATGTTACTTGCAATAATTGACGAAACACTTAGAAGATTCAACTTCAGCACGTGAATATCGGTAGGTAGGTTTGCTCGCAATGTCAGATCAAAAATACTTTTAGAATACATTTTACGAAAGCAAATGATATTCGTACTATATCTACTGGCACTGAGTACCTATATATGGGCTTTACAAAGTTATTGATTATGATCCGAACGAATTATCAAATTTTAATAATCTCGTGGGGGAACCACCTCAATAAATATATAGATTCTCTACACAACCCCTATGAAATTATTACAATTGGAGAGGCAGAAGTTTTTGAAGATTTTTTAAGTTAGCAAGTTGTGCGAGACTCCCCTATTGGAGAGGCAGACATTTTTCTAGCCAATCAGAATCATGTAGCATTAACGCAATGTACAACGTACATGGACATGAGCAAAGAGAGTTAACGTTATCTGAATAGGAGGCACTAATAAGCTCTAGCCAATCAGAATCTTGTAGCATTAACCCGTCATAGTGACGTACATGGACATGAGTACAAGTGGCCCACGTAACATACAGAGTGGTCCAATATACATTCAAGTGCCTGTAGCTCTCATATACCAACGTGCGGAGTGTGCTAGTCCGCCACTGTCCAGAGAGAATGGTGGCCATGACATGTCCATATACGTCACTATGACTCACAGATGATCTTTCATCTCTTTCTATTAGTGTCACCATTGTCTTATGGGGAATAGACTCTCCTACTCAGATAACGTTTACTCTCTTTGAGACATGAGTACAGGTGGCACACGTAACATACAGAGTGGTCCAATATACATTCAAGAGCAGATTTGTCAACGTGAATATGTTATACCTAATCGAATTAAACAATATGACTTGAAATAAAGCATAAAATTAAAATTAAGCCAAAACTCAAACCAACGAAACAAAACTGTAACCCTCAGACACCAGAGTGCGTAGTGCGCTAGTCTGCCACTGTCCAGAGATAATGGTGGCCATGACATGTCCATATACGTCACTATGACTCGCAAATGATCTTTCATCTTTCTATTAGTGCCATCATTGTCTTATGGGGAATAGACTCTCCTACTCAGAAAACGTTTACTCTCTTCAATTACAGTTTTCTTCATTAAAATCACAGTAAACATTCATAAAATTCAACTTGTTTTTTTCCTAGTAATTCGAACAATCAACCTACCCCCTAGCTTCTTGTTGCCAATACGGCGCATACAGCCCACTGAAAGCCGGAACGAAATAAACCTCACCAGCTTCCACTCGTTCAGCTTTCTCGGCAATTTCCTGGGCTTCGCCAAAACTCGGTAGCAGACTCAAATTGTCTCTGAGCCAGCTCAACGCGGCCCCGGCAATGGCGACGGAGCCTTCCAAGGCATAAATGGCAGGCTGGTCAGGCCCAAATTGGTAGGCCACGGTGGTTAGTAAACCATGACTGCTGTGCACTTTGAGGGGGCCCGTGTTGTAGAGGAGGAAGCAACCGGTGCCGTAAGTTGCCTTTGCCTGTGGATTTGTTTAGAATATGATCGAGTGAAAATGAAAACAATAGCCGCTCTCGATTGGCGTTTGGTTCTGGTAGCAGTTGACGTTAAAATGACATCGTCGTTTTCTGATTGGCTGGTGGATGACAACTCAGCCAATCAGAAAACAACAATGTAATTTTAACGTCAACCGCTAACCGAACCAAACGCCAATCGAGAGCGGCTAATGTTTATGCGAACAGTACATTTATAAGAATTGTTAACAATAGAGGCTTTTTTTAAGCGCCGTCCCCAATGTTAATCTACGTGGGCATTTCGTTCTGAAAAGATATATGAAATTCTGCGACACCTCAGAATTCTGTTATATTTGAAGACAAACTAAATTTAATTTGATGAAATCAATACATCGTTTTTCGTTTACATGTACAGTTCTGTACATAAAAAAGTCGTACAGCAGTTATAGGCTATTGTGAGTCAGGCTTGTCAATCTTAATTAAACTTCTTATCGACTTTGACAAGTCTTTGACAAGTAGTGTCAAAATTTTTGTCAAATGTGTACGTGTACTACTTTTTCATGAAATCTGGAACATCATAGGCAGGTTTACACCATACAAACCTTGTACGACTTTTTTATGCACAGAACTGTACATTTTCTCTTTTTACATAGTTTGAAATAATAATTCCAGCAGCGGGGTGCTCTTCTTGAATTGTTCTTTCTTTTTTTACTCCTTTTCTAGTCGCACGAAAATTTCTTGTAAATAAAAAATACGAATACCACCCAGCCCAGCAGTGCTATTATTAGACCATATGAATAGGAAGGGATGTATTGATAGAGATAATGTGAGTGGAGAGATAATGTGAGTGGGAAAGAAAAAGTAGTCCATATTCGTATACAAATTCTAGCGTTGCTATCGACGATGTCATTTTTCAACCAATGTGCTCACCTACAGTGTCAAAGAAACCCACATGAAAATTTTCACGGTCCTAGCCCCAGGAGTTTTGGCTGTGCGTTGATATGTCAGTCAGTTATTCTTTTAGATATTTAGATAAAACGCTTTAACAAAAGCCTGGCATTATGTAAGTAATGAAAAATTAAAAAAATTATAAAACAAAAATAAATAAATGTTTTGTGATAAAATCACACCAAGCAACCCAAACAACCACTTACTTGCCCTCTACTAAGACACTGTTGTCCAACTAGGGCTGCCTGTTGGTCTCCAAGACACCCAGCCAACTTGACTCCCCTCAAAGAACCTTCGACAATGCTCCCATACACTTCTGAACTGGATTTGATAGCGGGTAAAATATTGCTGGGAAGTTCAAAGAAATTAATAAGTACAGGATCCCATTTGAGCGTTTCGATATTCATCAACATGGTCCTTGAGGCATTTGTTACGTCTGTTACATGAATTCCTCCATTTTTGCCCCCAGTCAAGTTCCATATCAACCAACTATCGATTGTTCCAAACAAACAAGTGCCTGCATCCATGGCCTTTTTGATTTTTGGTATGTTTTCCTGGAGCCACTTGATTTTAACAGCGCTGAAGTAGGGGGAGAGTGGTAAACCGCAGAGGGGTTTCAAGTAGTTCTTGTTCCTGCTCTTGTTGGGAACTCTATCCAGGAGACAATCAACGGTCGAGGAGGTTCTCACATCCAACCATACAATGGAGTTGTACAACGGTTCTCCTGTAGTTTTGTCCCATAACACGGTAGATTCCCTCTGATTGGTTATACCTACGGCGACAATGTCGTTTACGCTTCCTCCCATCGCTATGAGCTTGTCTATCGTGAACTCTATGCAGGTCTGCACACATCTCAAGATTTCCATAGGGTCTTGCTCCACCCATCCTTCCTTGGGATGGATTTGGGGCAGTTCTTGTTGATGTGAGGCTACAACCTCTGTTGTGCCTGCTTTAAAGAGGATAAACCGCGCACTGGACGTACCCTCGTCTATTGCACCCACTAAATAGCCCATTTTGTCCTTGCCCATATGTGAACCTTGAAAGAGATAACCTCAAAACTGTATTTTTTATTTTATATAATGCTGATCCTGTGATAAAAATGCAATTGCCATGTAAGATCTCCATTGCTGACCTTCGGATTCTGTTTGATTTTCTGGTTATCAATACGATTACGGAAAATACGTGTACCTCTGGCTTAATCTCTATTTTCTAATGTACACAATAACTAAACCAACAGAGTGATATAGATTTAGGGACTAGGGACGACACTCCAATTAATTTAAATTTTGTTCAGTTTGGTTCTAGCCTAGCGGTGTTGCCGTGTTTTTCACATAGACAAAAGTTCTATACTGATGTTTTTCATATGGTCCATTCAGACTATTCCTCTCTCTCTCCCATTTTATTGTCCTCTGCTTCCAATATGGCGCAATATGGACATCCCCCCCTGCGGAAAATCCGTTCCCATCCGGCCTTCAACCGGTGTAGACAGGGGAGGTGTTTTTCGAGGGGATGCAGATAGTCTTGCTCTAAGCAATACTGCATCCCTTATTAATTTTTGCTTGCACGTCTGTCTATGACGGCAAGACAATTACAAACATAGAATGTATCATTCACACAGTGTTCTGGGTAGGCCTTGTTACTAACTCCATACGCCACCTGGGAGCAGCACTGTTAATTTGAACGCAACAGCGAATCGTTGAGGACCATCCTCAGACTGATTCCATAGACATTATAACTTATAACTGATGGCATGGACTGGCCGTCACGTGACTTTAACACACAGTTCCTGGAGGACTATATAAGAGAGAGAGAGAGAGAGAGATGTTGTGAAGGATAGAAATAAGTCAAGGCAGAAGATACAAATTGGCTATGGCATTACATTGGAAAAACCTATTTTTGTTTTTGTTCAAGGGAAATATTGACTAGTTTGAATGAGATGAGTTTTGAAAAAGTTCAAGGAATCACAGTGAGGAACTTTATACATATTTTCATGATATTTTGGAGAAAAAAAAACCAAAAAAAAAAAAATTATTGATAATTAAATTTATATTCGACATCATCAAGTTAGAAGTGCAATTGAACTAAATTGGGAACTCCGGCGATTTCAAAATTTGTTATCAATAATGCCTACAACAAAAACGTTTATGTAATCTATAAAATTTCATGTCTGTAGAAAAAATGGCCCAATTATTTTTGGGAAATACTGAGGAAAATAGTACGTGTTATTGGGAATGAAAGTGATATTTTTTCTATCGAGCGTGACGGAGATCGACGGACAATCCGTAGGGAAGTCTGTCTTATTTCAGCCTGGCGCTGTAAAAGTATACCTTTACTCCGGCGGACTAAAAATTCCATGTAGGTATATTTATAACGTTTGAAGAAAACATTCTTCAATTTGAAAACATATTTCTGCGTTTGTTCTCGGATAAAAAAAAAGGAAAATTTTGTGAATCAAATAAATCACATTATCCTTTCATAAATATTATTAACCAACATTAGTTTAAGCAATTGCTCGGGAAAAAAACATCAAACTCTACTCCCGAATCAAACAAAATCCTACCACCCCCCTATGATACTAATAATAAATCTATTAACTTCAGCTACAATATAAATAGAGACAGAAAAATAAAACTAAGTTATATAAACAAGAGTCACGTAAAATGTTACCAGTTTGTGCATGACTGAGAAATTAAATTAAAATTTTCTCATAAGTTCATTCTTCGGAAACCTGTGAATGTGTTAAAAAAAATCCACAAATCACTACCTGCACTACATGCTTAGTAACCTATGAAATTTCACCTCCAGCCCTTTTTTGTATGTAACTACACAATTGTAAGCTGCACGCGAAGAAGGAATAGGTATTCAAGAATGTTTATAACTTGTCAAACAGTTCAAAACACTGGATAAATTTAGAAAAAACTTGCAAAACACCACATGAAAACACATATAAACAATATACGAAACTAATGTTTTGCCTGAAACTCTTTTTTTCCCAACCTTTTAATTAAAACCTTTTTATTGTATCATTGTGATTGATTTGTTGAAAATACAAACAGGATGTTCATAAAATCAGATGTGGAATCATCTGCGACTGAAAGATAAACTTTAGTCACTATCTTCCATCGTCAAGATAACCTCTTGTGGGGTATTCATGTTGAAAAGGGAAACATTCTCAATTAAATATTGATAGAAAGATTTTTTTGTGAATTGAAAAATCCACGATTAAAATGAAGTTATTTTTTGTGAATGTCTAACAGAAAACAACTACCTACTTCCCCAGCTAAAGCCACGCTGGACATTGAACTACATCTGATAGATATTCTGAAAAGGCCCTAACTCAAAAGAAAAAATCTGAAATTGAAAATTTGCATTTTTATTCAGATAGTTATTTGATTTTCTATTCCAGTAGTTGTTTTCTGTTAGACATTCACAAAAAATAACTTCATTTTAAACGTGGATTTTTCAATTCATAAAAAAATATTTCTATTAATATTCAATTGAGAATGTTTCCCTTTTCATCATTGTGATATTAATGAGACTACACAATGATCAATGATAGTATTAGTTAACCCCGATTTGGTCATATTTCCATTTTTGTTAAGTAGTTCTGATATTTAATTTTCCAAGAAACGGTCTTTTTAACCCTTAATACAGAAAACTAAAACATTTGACATTTTGGTTCAACCATTGTATATAGACTAAACAATGGTTCAACCATTGTCTAAAGACAATGGTTCAACATGGTTCAACTATTGAACAATAGATATTGGCAAAATTGGAAGAAATCAGTTATATTTTTGCAGAAAACTACTAACACCAATATCCAATATGTTGATTCAGCTATCAACAGATAGATGTGAACAATACTACAGAAATCTGTAATATAAAGAATAGATAAACTGTAAGTTCCGAAAGTTATTTCATCCTCCGAGCAGTAGATGTCAAAAGCAGTGTCTTTGATCAAAATATATTCGAACTCGATTTGTTTGAGAATATGAACAGTATGTCATCTATATAATCAGAAGTGGGAAAAAACCATAAAAATAACAAAGAACACCAATTGATATCTCAAGTACACATTTTTTTTAGTCATCGCTACCGACGTCTAATACTGTGTTCAAATTGACTCCTACCATTGTTATTGGAGCTTTCAACTCTTGCACATTCTCAAAAGTTGAACTGAACACTTTGTGATGAAACTCCATATCGAATAATCAAGAAGAGTGAGGTCGGGTGAACGCGGTGGCCATTTAATAGGACCGTTGTTTCCTATCCATCTTCCTCTGGCATGGTCCTATCGAGAAATGTTTTACAAATTCGTGTGCGATGCGGTGGTGCTCCGTCATGTTGGAAATATTCATAATTGCTTAGGACATTCAGAGGAAAGTCTTCCAAAAAATCGCCTAGAATCTCCGAATGTTGACACTGTATCTTGAAAACAAAGCATTACCGGATCTTTGGTTATATGAACTTTTCGTCTTAGAATCACTCAAAGAATCACCCCTTCGAGTTTGGCCACGTAGTTACATAACACCCTGTATCACTTATTCAACTCACATTAGAAATATGATACGAGCATAATAACTTATTTCACCCATTTTTAAGTTCATATGCATTTATACTTATTCCAATATGATATTTTTAATGTTTTCATCAGAATATATGGATTGGATGAGAAATACGACTATCGTTACATTAATCATCAGATGTTAGTGAAAAAATGTTTATTAACAATATGACACAGTTTCCGTAAGAATGAGGCTGATTAAGAAAATTAATATTTGCTCATTTAATAACACCTGTTTGAATAAAGAGATAAGCCTAGATAAGGGTTAGATACTCTTTACAATTCAACACTTAACACTGTTGGGAACAGACTGAAAATGAAGCCTCCCAAGTTTTTCAAAACATTGATTTTTGTGCTAGGTGTGTGTTCTTTTCGTGATTTATACTGATGCTTTTGATTGGTATGAAGATTTTAACTGTTTATTTTTCCAGTTTTGATTTTGGCTATTTCACAAGAGGTGGAATGTCGGAGGAGGATATTGAGAGGTAGAAAGGCACTGACCCGAAGATATATGAGTAAGTTGTGACTATGAGTCTACAGAGTGAATGCAGAAAATTGGAAAAATATAAATTAAAAACATTTTGGTTTTCGTTCTGTTTTGTTTACTCTACGATACAAAAAAGTAACTTTGTTTTATAGAAGAACCCTGCTTCATACCGAACTACATTATAGTATCTACGTTTGATCGTCAAATAAGTGCACATGGAGGAACCATGATCTTGGTATACAAAAATTTTGCCGATATATTCCCACTTGAGAATATAACTGAATTTAAATATCTGCTCAATGAAAAAATATTTGAATTTTCCATAGTTTATACCAGATCAAATAATATCTACATTATCTGCATTTACAGAGCACGTGGCACTGACTTGAGAGCATTTTTAATTCCAAAAGTTTTCAAACTTCAATGGTATGTTAGTGCATTAATGAAAACTAACTATAAAATTTTGCAGAAGTCCGCGATGAACGGAACATTGTTTTAATTGCATAAAACGTTTTTTTGCTTTATTTTAGCACTGAAAATTGCAAAAGTACTGCAAACTAGACATACCGATAGTAATGATGTTTTACAACATGCATTAAGTTTGCAACCTTGTAAAAGTTACGGAACCTTATTTTATGTCATTTTTTTAAGTTTTTCATTGTAATTTGTTTAAAAAAATTGCAAAAGTTCTGCAAATTGGATAAGTGAATGGAAAAAAAGTTCAACATATTCACGTACATTTGTAACCATTTCTGAAAACGCAACATTTATTTAAAATTTTTTAAGAATTTTCTATTGTGGTTGCAAATAAAGCGAATATCGGTCTCAGTGGATATGTAACTTTGCAACCTCATACAAAAAACTGAACCTATTTATTCACTAATACAAATTTTTTGCATTTTTACAACTGCTGAAATAATTGCAAAAGTTCTGCAAATTGCGTTATAATTAAGACTAATATTTTACGTGACGCAAGAGATTTGCAACCTCATTGTTCAACAAAATTTTTTTATATAATTTTGTTTTTTTTTTAATAGTTTGGCCATAAATTTGGCAACTAGGTTTAAGATATATATTCGACCGACATATGTCTACAGTTGAATACTTGATTATCCATCGCGTATATCTGTTATATTTTGTACTGGTTATTGAAATTGCAACGAAAAATGACACGGTTACGTAGTTAACCACTACAAAATTTTAAACAAATTATTAATCTTAGAAACAATCACGTTTTCACCAATCAGCGAAATAAATTGAATCCAACATTTTCAAATGCAACAATCGAAAAAGTGCAAAATTTTGCTAAATTTTGCCAAAAAAGTATTTTTTATTGTATTAGAAACGACATACAATCATTCTTCATTTAAAATTTCCACTTGTCACAACATGACTTCATAGCAATCGAAGAGATTTTAAAATGAATAATCGATGCTCTATGGAAGTAAGGATATCAAAGCGTAAATCTCGCAAGTACATAATTTTCATCATCAAACAGAAACGTTGCTGAAAAAAAAAATTGTGAGATCGATATTACATCTCAAATTTAATTTTTACAGGTATTTATTCCTTGAATAATAATGTACCTTTCCCCTCGACTTTCTTACTACTCGAATTGTGGTTTCGAATGAAAAATTCCATTGAATTCGAATGGAGGACTGAAATGTAATCGACACGTAAGAATCATTTTCTTAATTCTAATAGATTTTAAAATAAAGAGGGGACGTAACACAGTTGTAGGTGAAAAGTTTTATGCCTTCAGTTTATTTTAACGATTTTTTTGAGCAAATGATTCAACGCATTTGTGTTAATTCGGGAACTTCAGTGATTTTTTATTATGATGATTTTTAAGAAAAAAGTATATGACATGATGAATGGAAAAAATTAAGAGATTCCCGAATTCTTATGGGACCATTGAGTCCATACAAAAAATACCTCTTTCATGAAATTATTGGTTTTTGGAAAAAACCGGTTTTACCAACGGAAATTTGTATCTGATTGAAGACAGAAAAATGACAAAATTTTAAAAATAAAAAACACTTCCAAGACAAGCTTTTGTTCAGATGCACTGAAAAAAAATCATATTTTGTTAGATGTGTGATGATATTCTCATCTGATAACCGGTAATTACAGACTCATGCGACCAATTTAGTTTGAACACAGAATAACTTGCCTCACACATCTAATAATACATTATTCCATTTTAGTACATTTGAATGAATATTAGTGTTATATTAATTTTATTTTTACTCCCTTAATTTTTGTGATTTTAACATGGAATCCATTATTCTAGACCTCAAAAACCATAGGATATTAATTTTCAAAAATATCAATCGAACCATTAGTAAAAAAACCCGTCCGTTATCTTGAATTTTGACAAAAAACCCATAATCATCGACATCGAACACTCCTATACGAATGAAAACATAGATCACAAAACTTCATCCGCCATCTTGAATTCTCGAATTTAGACATGTAATTCATAATTTATTGCAACCCAAAATTCTCCAGATAACAATTTTGGATAGAATCGGAACATAAATTACAAAATATTTTCGCCATCTTTTAATTTTGACATTGAATTAATAATATCTTCGGCCCCAGTTACCCTTGAGAATCAATTTCAAAGGGAGAACGAAACACATCCTGTGTATTATTTGAAATTACTTAGTTTTTCGCAATAAATTTCGACTCTAGCATTGAGTAATTGAAAAATAATTTATATGGCCCATAAAAACTTTATTTCAATCATCCTCAAAAAATAACATTGAAAAACAAATAATGTAATAAATCGCCTGTTTAGTTTGTGTGAACTTTTGTCGGCACCACTGCTTCCATCCAGCAATCGACTCGGATGATTACCCAAATCCAAAATAAATTGAGAACGGATAGAAGCTGTGTTGCCAATGTCCAAACAGTTCACTATTTGCCTCCCACTCTTGGTAAATATATCCCTACGAACTCGACCTAGGCAGGGTGAGGAAGAAATTCGACTGTTTCCTGTGACGCGCTATTGTTTGCTCTTTTGATACAACGGTACGAGTGTTTTTTAATTCCCAATATTCCTTCCATTTTGTAATAAATCAAGAAAATTATGAAAACGTGTCGAGAGATTCTCTATCCTCCATCAAATGTACTCTGAGGATTTTTGTGTGCCAATTCCTAATTGTAATATGATGTTATGGATTCAAATTGGGATTAATAACAATTTTTTTTCGATATAACAAACATTTCCGTTTTGTTTGAATAGTTGCAAATTTATCAGATGATGTAAATTGCTTTTTTTCAAAACATCGAAAGTTTGCAGAACTTTTGCAAATTTTTCCGCGCTAATAATGTGAAAATTAATTAAATCCTGTTTTTCAACATCTTCCGTTCAGAAAAAAGGGTTGCAAAATCAGACTAATTATCATTTGAACATAATTTTCACTTTACTGAAGTTTTAAAACTTTTGTAATTATTATCAAATTTTGGGAAAATCATGTTTTTTTCTACTGGCCTAAGTCTTAAAAATCTTTTATCGCAATTATCTATCCAGGCAAAAATTATACTAGCAGAGGACTAGAATATTAACTATTCAGACACAAAATCTACAGAATTTCAAGATCTGAACAACTTATTTCTATCATTCAACATTTCAATGCACGTCAATGAACCTACTAGAATATCTCAATATTCAGCCAGTGTAATTGACTATGTATGTACAAACTTTAATAACTCTGAAATTATTGCACCAATTATTCCTGCAGGTCTCTCTGACCATGAGGCAGTTACCTTCTCCTTTTTAAATAAAACCCTGAAAAAAAAAATTATGGCAGAATCTATAGTAAAAAGAATTACAATCATTTCCAAAAATGCTGTGAGAGAACACATTGGATAAGTCCAAACCCGACAGAAGCTCTATCAATATTCCATAACCAATTAATGCAAAATTTCAATGAGTACTTTCCAGTGAAAATACTAAAGAAAAATCATATAAAAAACCATGGATCACCAACGGCATCAGAATATCAGCTAAAAATCTAAGATCAATGCATAGTAAATTTTACTTAGCATATTTCAATAAATACAGGAAAATCTATAGGAATGTAGTCAAATGTGCTAAGGAAAAATGCTATCAACACTGGAGAGTAGTCAATGAATTAAGAGGAAAGACCAATGCTTTACCACCCCTTATTAATATTGACCCTGACATTCTAAACCCATATTACTGCCGAAAAAATTACATCAAATTTAGATAGTCAGTCAGACCCTTTGAATTACCTCCAAGACCATATTTCCCATAATTTTTCTCTTCGTACCGACTGATATACACGAACTCAATGAAACCTTCAAAGAAATAAAAAAAAAGAAATCGGGGGGTTTGGATGAAATCTCTGTCAATATTTTTGAAATACTGCTTTATATGCCTTAGGGTCATTTCCCTCTTTCTTGAAAAAAGCCATCATAATTCAACTCCACAAAGGTGGTGAAACCGAAGATCCTTCAAACTATCGGCCAATATCACTTCTATCTACTCTGTCGAAAATCATAGAAAAGCTTGTCAAAAAGAGAATGCTTAAGTACCTAGAAAACATAATATATTATCGCGATGTCAATTTGGATTTCAAAATTCAAAAAGCACACTGATGCAATTTTTTCATTTCTTGAGAATGTATATCTCAGTCTGAATGAGGGCGAGGCAGTTGCAGTAGTATTCTGTGATTTTTCAAAAGCGTTCGATTGTGTGGATCACAGAGTACTGCTGGAAAAACTATAACATGGATTTAGAGGAATTGCTTTTAAATGGTTTGAATCATATCTTTTTGAAAGGAAACAAAATTTCCGGTGAAACTTCTGGCTTTTCACATGCCAAATAGGAGTTCATCAAGGATCAGTGCTCGGCCCAGTTTTATTTTTACTATACCTGAGTGATCTAACACACTTACTAATTACAGGAAAATTCACGTTATTTGGGGACGATACCATCCTCTTATGGCATGGAAAGAATGTAGAGACTCTAAAAACAGTTGTATCCCAGGAACTCAATGTTGTCAAATCTTGGTGTAATTCAAATTCGATTTGTTTCAATGTTGAGAAAACAAGTATTATTACCTTGGGTACCCATCAAGTTGGTAACAGAACTAGTACTAAATTCCTGGCTATTCATATTGACAGAAAATTAGGGTTTGAAGAGCATATAACGTCGTTAAAAAAGAAACTAGCATCGGGTTGCTTTGCTAGCAGAGTTGTATCAAATGAACTTGGTCCTGCTATCGCTAGAAACGCATATTCTTCTCTCATAGAGTCTCAGATCAGGTACGGCATAGCCTTCTGGGGTTTTTGTAGCCAACCTACCTCAGTCCCTAAAAAAGGCAAAAAAAAAGGCAAAAGGCAAAAAGGCCCTACCTAGCAACTACAGACCAATCGCACTGCTATCTATTATTTCAAAGGTCATGGAAAAAGCCATCAACATCGAGCTCATGAAATATCTGGAAGACTCAGGAATTGTCAACGATAGGCAATATGGCTTCCGCCATCAGAGATCAACTGGTGACCTGCTCGCTTACGTCTCACATATATGGCAGCTATCTATTGAAAAGTATGGAGAAACTTTAGCTGTGGCATTAGATATCTCCAAGGCGTTCGATCGAGTTTGGCACCAGGGACTCCTCGCCAAGCTTCCGTCTTATGGCTTGCCCCCTCAGCTGTGTTCTCTGCTTGCTAGTTTTCTCTCAAACAGGTTTCTCCATGTAGTGGTCGATGGAGTTTCATCTGACACTCTACTCATAAATGCTGGTGTTCCGCAAGGATCTATTCTCGCACCAACACTATTTCTACTTCACATCAACGACCTGTTGAAAGCAACTTCATGTCCAGTACACAGCTTTGCCGATGATAGTACCCTCCATACCGCTTTCTCTTCCAGGGCCCCTATATCAGCCCGTGAAACCAGAAATGAACGAGGAAGAAATGTTAATAATATAAATATGGACTTAGCAACAATTCTCGAGTGGGGATCTAATAACTTGGTAGAATTCAATGCAAACAAAACACAAGCATGTCTTTTCTCTAGAAAAGCCGATCTCACTGTGCCTAACATAACTTTGTCAGGAGTAACCATACCACTGAAGTCATCCATATCGATGCTTGGTATTACTATCAGCAATAACCTTTCCTGGGAAAATCACGTGAGCTCCATTGCCAAAAGTGCATCCCAAAAACTTGGTTTTTGTTTCGTCCAAGAGCATTTCACCCCACTCAGCTGCTTATGATCTATAAGGCACAGATCCGACCTGTCCTGGAATACTGTTCCCATATTTGGAGCGCGGCACCTAAACATATCCTGAGGCTATTGGATTCTGTCCAAAAAAGGGCAATTCGTCTCGTCGGTGATGCCTCGCTTACAAACTCGCTCACTTGTCTGGAACACCGTAGAAAAGTTGGCGATTTGTCTCTATTTTATAGATATTTTCATGGGCGATGCTCTTCTGAAATATCAACAATCGTTCCTGCTTTGGCAGTCTCTTCGAGATTAACCCGTCAAGTTCAGTCATCACACCCCTTCGTGGTCACTTTGGAGACCTGCAGAACATCACTTTCCAAAGACTCGTTCATCCAACGAACAGCGAGGCTTTGGAACTCATTGCCTAGGGAGGTGTTCCCCGAGGCATACAACCTCCAGAAATTTAAGAAGAACACCAACTCCTACCTTCTTTCCCTTGGTTCCCATGATGTTCTCTGAACATTACAGGATATCCCTTTTCGTGGGAACCAGAACATAAAAAAAAAAAAACATCTGCCAAATTCGATATTTATTTTACAGAAGAGAGCAATTCGCTATTTATGTAAGGCTGATATACAGTGGTCTACAATGGTCCCTTGCATTGTAGACCACTGTATATCAGTCAACAAATTATTACTCTCACTAGCCTCTTTATCTTGTCTGTTTGTCTGTTTGATTCACATCATTCATCGAATAAAATCCCTGAGAATTATATATCCACTAAAAATAACTGCCACCTTTCTCTGCCAATACCCAAGTCGACTAAAACTAAACATTCAATCGTAAATGAAAGCAAAAAAATTTACAATCATTTGCCAGAACATTTTAAAGCAACTGCTAGTATAAAAAAATTCAAAAAGGAAGTTAAAAAATTCCTCATCCCAAAAGCGTACTATGACCTGCAGGAATACTACAATGAAAAGTTCTAAAGCCATGTATCTTTTAGCTCTAGGCTTTCAACTTATATGTTGGTGTTAAATGTGATATACATGTTATTATTGTTTTGTGGCATACTCTTACTTTTATTTTGTATTTGTTTTTATATTCTTGTAAGTGTATTCCTATTATCTATATTTTATATTTATAGTTTAACTTTACAAATGGACATAGTGAATCCACTTGTTACGTCTCACGCTTTGTCAACAGGAAAAATGATTCTTAGACAATAAAGCTCAGTTTTGATTTGATTTTTGTCTTGGAAATGTTCAGTGTTGAACCACTTTTCATCCAAGTGTGAAACCGCTTTCAATTTCTAATGTGATAAAATTAATAAAGATACATGTTGGCAAAAGTTTTCGTGAGTTTTGAAATATGATATCTGAGCAAAAACACTATATTTTTTCTGCGACTATTGATATACTGCGGTATATTTCTTAGTTTGTAATTTGTAAATAATACAGTTTTTCAAGTGATGAACAAAGTCTTGTTGTAAATTTACCACAGATAATCGCATCCTACTTGCGAAATGGATATATTATTTATTTTTCAGTGCCATCAGCTATACCTGCTTATGCGATCATCATCTTGGTGACAATTTGTCAGTTGGTTTTCGGTGGTTTACTTTATGTCTTGCTGAAAATTTGTATTTTGGACAAACCCATCCGGCCAAGATATCAGGTGGCACCGGCAGATGCATAGAGAGTTGAAACATGTTGAATAAAGATCTGAAGATGTTACTATGGAGACAGGGGTGATTCAAACTGGCTTGGTTCTACCAGAAACAATATTATGGATAATTCTTTTCTAGTTTTTATTGCTTAATTTTATGAATAAATTTACCTATAGTTTCTTCAAATATATACCGAGTACTTCAAACTAGAGTAGTAGTTGAAAAAAAAAATATGAATGGAAATAGGGACCGGAAAATTTTCAAACGCACTTCTGTTACTCCACTAGCCTGTGTATACGTTTTATTATTTACAGTTTTTTAGGAAGATTTTTATAGTTCTTTCTGAGTAAGATAAACATGTGGCGCAAAAAAAAAAGTTTTTCCTGCTTTGGGAGGGATTGCAATTTAATAAAGAGGTTAAAACATAGGTATGTCGTTTTATTAAAAATAAAACACACCAGTAAAGGGACATGGACTAGACAAAAATTTGTTTTAACTGGAGACTTCCACTCTGTAAATACACGCCAAAGAAAAAAATACCACATTCCTTTTACAAAATACAAGGTCTCTGGCAATTCACCTACAATTATGGGTCTGTATGAATTCAATCATTTACCTGAAAGTTTAAAATAAATCAAATATTTAAAAAAATTAGTAACTCCCTGAAACAATTTCTGATTGAAAAATGTATGTATGTAATGTGTATCCGCGGACTCAACAAGAACATCAATGACGTCCACCATCACCTACAGACGAAAAAACCGGATATTCTGGCTCTAACAGAAACACAAGTAAACTCGTCCACCAACAAGGTCCATATGCTTTGTCCTGGTTACGAACTCCATTCTCGATTCAGGTTCAAAGGTGGAGTCTGCCTTTACGCTAAGGCTAACCTTTCATGCCAGCGTGAAGAGAGTTTGGAACCGAAAGACTTTGATGTGATGTGGTTCAAGCTATCTGATACCAAACTGACTAAGTTCCTCTGCTGCCTTTACCTATCACCTAATGAACCTTCATATAACGACCTCTTTGAGTTTTTATCACTCAAACTGGACTACATTCAGGAGAACCATCCAACAGCTGAAACCATAATCATGGGAGACTTTAATGTACATAACGCTGCCTGGCTCAAATTCTCTAACAAAACAGATGATGCGGGTCGTCAAGCCGAGGCCTTCGCCATCACTCATGGTCTAGAACAACTGGTCGAGCTACCAACCCGCATCCCTGATGTCAACAACCAGTCTGCCAATACACTAGATCTTTTCCTCACCACCAATCCTGACCCGTATAGAATAGAAGTTTGTGCCCCACTTGGAAACTCTGATCACACCCTCATCTCCACAACATTCTCTTTCCATTTACCATCGAGCTGCACAATACCACCCCGTCTCATGTGGCATTACAATTCGGCCGACTGGGAAGGTCTTCGTATGTTTTTCTCAGCGTTTCCATGGAAGAGAGTTTGTTTCTCTTCAGTAGATCCAACACGATGTGCTGAGACAATTTCTGAAATCATCATGTTGGGGATGCAAACCTACATACCGAATACCGAAAGAAGAACATCATCCGATAAGACCTGGTTTAACAGAAACTGCTCTAGAGCTGTGGCTTCCAAACAGGCAGCATACCATCGTTGGCTGAAAAATCCGGGCCCTGAGACCAGAGCAGCATATGTCGAGGCTAGAGGCATATGCAAAGAGACAATAGAATGCTCAAAAGATGCCCACAATGCTAAAATAATATCAAAACTTGCTGAATGTCCTAACGGATCCCGTTCATTTTGGTCTTTCGCCAAAGCTGTGGGAAGAAACTTCACTTCCAGCTCATTTCCTCCTCTAACCAAAGAAGATGGAACACTAGCAACGACTGCCCAGGAAAAAGCCAATATCTTTGCGCACCTATTTGCTGGAAATTCCACTCTGGATTCATCGGGAAAACAACCCCCGAACATTACACCTATTGACAGTCACAAGCCCGAGATCACCTTTCGCCAACGTACTATCAGAAAGATTTTGCTGGGTCTGAACACCAACAAAGCCTGTGGATCTGACGGAATCCCGCCGATTGTTCTCAAGAAATGTGCCCCCGAACTAACACCTGTTCTTTGCAAGTTATTCAACCACTCTTACAATTTGGGGTATTTCCGTCCAATTGGAAAATTGCAAGAGTACAGCCAGTCCCTAAAAAAGGCAAAAAGGCCCTACCTAGCAACTACAGACCTATCGCACTGCTATCTATTATTTCAAAGGTCATGGAAAAAGCCATCAATATCGAGCTCATGAAATATCTGGAAGACTCAGGAATTGTCAACGATAGGCAATATGGCTTCCGCCATCAGAGATCAACTGGTGACCTGCTCGCTTACGTCTCACATATATGGCAGCTATCTATTGAAAAGTATGGAGAAACTTTAGCTGTGGCATTAGATATCTCCAAGGCGTTCGATCGAGTTTGACACCAGGGACTCCTCGCCAAGCTTCCGTCTTATGGCTTGCCCCCTCAGCTGTGTTCTCTGCTTGCTAGTTTTCTCTCAAACAGGTCTCTCCATGTAGTGGTCGATGGAGTTTCATCTGACACTCTACTCATAAATGCTGGTGTTCCGCAAGGATCTATTCTCGCACCAACACTATTTCTACTTCACATCAACGACCTGTTGAAAGCAACTTCATGTCCAGTACACAGCTTTGCCGATGATAGTACCCTCCATACCGCTTTCTTCCAGGGCCCCTATATCAGCCCGTGAAACCAGAAATGAACGAGGAAGAAATGTTAATAATATAAATATGGACTTAGCAACAATTCTCGAGTGGGGATCTAATAACTTGGTAGAATTCAATGCAAACAAAACACAAGCATGTCTTTTCTCTAGAAAAGCCGATCTCACTGTGCCTAACATAACTTTGTCAGGAGTAACCATACCACTGAAGTCATCCATATCGATGCTTGGTATTACTATCAGCAATAACCTTTCCTGGGAAAATCACGTGAGGTCCATTGCCAAAAGTGCATCCCAAAAACTTGGTTTTTGTTTCGTGCCAAGAGCTATTTCACCCCCACTCAGCTGCTTATGATCTATAAGGCACAGATCCGACCTGTCCTGGAATACTGTTCCCATATTTGGAGCGCGGCACCTAAACATATCCTGAGGCTATTGGATTCTGTCCAAAAAAGGGCAATTCGTCTCGTCGGTGATGCCTCGCTTACAAACTCGCTCACTTGTCTGGAACACCGTAGAAAAGTTGGCGATTTGTCTCTATTTTATAGATATTTTCATGGGCGATGCTCTTCTGAAATATCAACAATCGTTCCTGCTTTGGCAGTCTCTTCGAGACTAACCCGTCAAGTTCAGTCATCACACCCCTTCGTGGTCACTTTGGAGACCTGCAGAACATCACTTTCCAAAGACTCGTTCATCCAACGAACAGCGAGGCTTTGGAACTCATTGCCTAGGGAGGTGTTCCCCGAGGCATACAACCTCCAGAAATTTAAGAAGAACACCAACTCCTACCTTCTTTCCCTTGGTTCCCACGATGTTCTCTGAACATTACAGGATATCCCTTTTCGTGGGAACCAGAACATAAAAAAAAAAATGTATTCGGTGGAAGAATATTTTAATAGTTAGTTAGAACTTATCAATGTGTGTATTTAGGTGCATGTGTGTTTATTATATGTTTATTTATGTATACAGTGTCCGTCATAAAGATGGCTACATATGGGAAAAAAAATTTATTGAAATTTCTGAAAAACCCTAATGTCGGTTCGTTTCTGCATGCCCGACAACAAAAAAATCCGTTGCGACTTATATCACGTGACCTCAGATTTGGCGGGAATTTAAAAAAAGTTATCTGTGGTGCTGAAAAATGGGTCAAATTGACAAGATATCGAAAACATTTATTGAATAAATGTGTTTGGAATCCAACGAAGACCAATTTTGAACCAGATTGAAAAAACAAAACAAAAATACCATTTTATTCCTCTACCCTTACTAAGAAACATTATACATTCTTGTTTTATCTGGAAACAGCTTTAATAACCTAAGTTTGAGTCAAAACTAATCAAATATTTGTGGAATAGACATTTTGCGGGAGATTAATTATGAAAACACGATTTAGCCCTGTCACTAGGTGTAGTCATGCCCTGTATATTGATGCACATGAGCTTATTCAATATTCTCAACCCGTAAATAAAATGTAAACCAACTAATATTTGTAACTAAAACTTAATAATACATTAATCCTAATTGAATTTAGTATTGTTTAGGTGGACATGGAAAAATAAAAAAAAACTGTGTACAATGTACAAATTTTTTTAGGTAAGGCGTAAAATGATGGGATCGAGTTGCGCGGTGCATTCCGATAATTTTTTGAAGTAATTTAATGATGTTCGTTGATTGTTTGTTTGGCGCCGACTCAAAATTAGTTTCTCACCTTAGTTTAGGAGCTTAGTTATTGAGACTAAGAAGGTTTATTTTATTTTTTACTTTTCAGTTCCGTATTTCATCGGTATAATTTTTTGTTAATAAGTTTTTATTTTTAAATTGTTTGTGATTGAAATCTATTAATGACTACCTATTTCCAAAATACTTACTTACCCACCTTACTTCAACTATTACCAGTTAAATAATATGATTATCTACTTTTACTATTTGTTGTAATATAAATTATGTTTGTTGTTCTGGTTAGTTTATTTCATTACTTTGAATATCATTCCATCCTCTCATGGAATATAAAGATTGTGGCGGGTGTAGGAGAACAAAAATAATGACAATAGCGATCTGTCATTGTCAACTACATATGTGTGCCAATGTTCACAAGTGAAAAATCAATTATTCCCTATTTTTCTACCCGTAAGGGTAGATAATTCCATTTGAAATCCAAATATGATCAACTATGAGGTATACCCTATCTGATATTGAGTTTTAATGACGAATATTAGTTGGTTTAAATTTCATTTACGGGTTGAGAATATTGAATAAGCTCATGTGCATCAATATACAGGGCATGACTACATCTAGTGACATAATTAATCTCCCGCAAAATGTCTATTCCACAAATATTTGATTAGTTTTGACCCAAACTTATGTGATTTAGGTTATTAAAGCTATTTCCAGATAAAACAAGAATGCTTTAGAGTTTTTCAGAAATTTCAATAACACATTTTTTTCCATATTAATATTTATGACTTATATAATATTTTTTTTTTTTTAAATTGAGAAAATTCTTCAAATTCAAAATATCTAAAATTTTGTATAAAAAAAAAATAATAATTTTAAACTTATAAAATATTTATTTTTTATTACAAATTCTGCAAGTACATGAATAGGCCTCTCGAACAGCGAATTATTTTTTCGAATAACTCTATTAGTTAGTAGTTATTGTTGTGGTTTCATTTTTGAAATATTATAGTTAACACCTTAAAATATTCATATAAGCGTTAAAAGGGGTGCAAATTTTTTTATATCTCATGTGTGTGGGAATCATTTGAAAGGGCTTGATAAGAAGAACGCCAAAATAATTTTTTCACAATTTCAGCATAGCATATTTAAGAACATATGGCACAAAGTTTCGTTACTGTCTGGAGATAAAGTCAAGCACAACTCTTCCGACTGGATAAAAATATATTTCATCAATAAAACATTACCTGTCGATATTCATCCATTTGGTCTATTTCGTGATGGTTTGAACAAACAAAGATGATACATTTTTTTCCAATAAAATGTGTATATCAATCTTTATCTGGCACTGATAAGATAAATTCCAACAAAACAGTGAACAATTCGTCAGTTAACAGGTGTGTTGCGGATTGTGAAAAAAAGAGCAATCATGAAATTCTTCAAATCAGCAGTATATTCCATCGCCTTTTTGGCAGGTGAGTATACCAAACATAAATGAACAATATTTTGTATGTTTCAAATTGTTGAAATGTTGTGGAAATGTGATGTTTGTTAGTGGAAAGCATTATAAAAACCTGCTGGATAACCCAGGCTCTGATGAGTCACCTTAAATTTCTTTTTGTTTTGAAATGAATAGAAAAACAATTTAATTTGTTTGTTTTGAATAAAATGTCCATAAAACTAAATTTGCGACATCAATCAATATTTTCTTTCCATCGTTCAAAATCATGAAATAATTCTTTTCTAAGAATAAAAAAACTCGGATTTATAAAGAGATTATATTTTTTTTAATAATAGAGAATGAATACTTCCCTGGCTTTATGCTAACGTCAGATAATGAATCATATCTTTAAACGAGCAATTCTTGTATACATATGTATATATATATACCGGGTGAGTGAAATTCGAGTAGATGCATGGGGATCTCGGAAACGGTAAGAGCTACAGAGAGGGTTAAATGGAGGCAAAGTTGCGTATTATGGAGCTCATTACTATGATGTTGAAAAATCTGAGCTAGCCCTCTCACTTTCAGAGATTACAGGAAAAAACGAAAAATTTGATTTTTGTTTTTCACTTATATCTGCTTTAATACAATAGATTTCCAGAAACTGTTTGCACTTTGTCATTGCAACTTTCAATGGGCTGTAGAAATATGTAAACGAAAGTGTTCTACAGGGTGTTGTTTTCCTTGGGCCACCCCTAACTATGAAATTTTAAATACGGACCTGGATTTTTTATCACTTTTTTAAGCTTCAATGGTCATATTTTATCATGATCTTGGAAACGGCTCTAACGATTTGGATGAAATTTTGTATTTAGATAGGGTTTTGCTTTTTAAGTTTATCTATATAGGCAGCTTTCCTGAAAAAGCGCGATTTTACACAAAAAAAATAATTATTAAGGATCGATATGTATAGCGCCATCTCGTAAATTTTTGAGGTACGTGCATTGTTGCTAATCCACCCTACTGGTACCTCTAAACTTTGTGAGATGGCGCTATATGACATTGTCCGAATACAAATGTTAGTTTTTCTTTGGTTAGTCCAAGGAACCCATACGGTTTATTTAATGTATTTGTAGCCAGTTGTGCAAAATATTCATATGTGATTCGTATCTAAATAAGCATCTTCTCCGAAAAAACACGATTTTACAGAAAAGATCAGGTACTGACATATTATATGGGACACTTTCATTTATATAGAAGACTAAGAGAAATGGAAAACACATTTTTAGTCAATTTAAATAATTAGGGGAAAATAAATTTTCCGATTGAATCCAATTGGATGACCTGTTTGAAATTCGAGAGACATTTTCTTGAATTTATAACTGTATATTTTGCATGGCGAGTTTGTGAAAAGAGCGGATCAATTTGTATGAAACTTTTTCGAAACTCCAAAGATTCATGAGAATTATGGAAAGGAAAAAATGTGGAATGTGCAGATGGCTCTAAATAATTGTTTTTATAAAGCTCAGTTGATACTTTTCAAAGACATTGCGTTTTTATTTTATTTTTCGGATACCTACATTAATTTTGATAAAATTGCAACCGGTGTAAATCACTTAAAGAAATCCCAGCAGTTTTCATGTTATTTATAATTTTTAGTTATCCTTGCCATGTGCACTGAAGAGGTGGAAGGCAGGAGAACAATCCTGAGGGGGCGGAAAGCATTAACAAGGACTTACCTCCGTAAGTATACCCTAATTTCCAATGGCAAATTTCGATAAAATGATTATGGAAAGTAAATTTTACGATAGAAGGACATTGTCTTAAAAAAAACAACATATATTTTTTATGCAAGGATTTGCATTATTGTCTGGCTGCAGATGCACCCAACAGACCAAGCCTCTTTTTATGTGAGTGCTGAAAAATGCGACAATAGAGAACAAGATCCAAAAAATACAGAGGGCGTTGGATACACATGACAGCTCACGCTTATGGCGTACACAGAACTATAACCTAGGTTATAGTTCTGTGATGACGTATTGTTTTCTGATACAGAACTTTTAATACTGTCATTCACTAACCAATTAGAAAACAGTACCATGTAAGCTCAAACTGTCGTATGAACTCTGCAAGATACTGAGTATGGAGGGTAGAGGAGGACAATCTCATAGGTTATTCAACTCAAAAAGTGGCCACCAAAAAACATTAAATAAAAATGGCCAGAATGACTCTCGTCTACTATAGTGTGTGGTCTGAATTTCGTTGTTTTAGATAAAATGAAATTAGCTGAGTGGAAGTGCCTAGTAAAATTTAAGAATACTAGAGTAGTTGATAAAAGTGTTTCAATCCTCTAACTAATAAAATAACATAAAACGATATTCTGGTACAGTAACGCCATCTCAATTTAATACTCTTTTAGGAATACTTTTTGTAACAATATATATATATATATATATATATATATATATAGAAAAAGAAAGGGTAGTCTCGTGACTGGACTAGTTGAAAAAAAACTATGAATTTGAAATAAACTTTGTAGAAAGGATATTCCTTGAGGTTGCAGTCAACCATGTGGTAATTTGTCCTGTCAAATTTTAAATTGTTTAAACTAAGTTTCTTAAACAATATGTGCTTTTACAATTGTTTAATTTTTATATATATTACTAGTAGTGTTTCATAGTGATATGATTTTGAAAAGTTCTTCAATCACAAAATGGTGATTAGTTCGCTGTCTTCACTTAACCTCACCTTAGTAAGTTCTATTAATTTGTTTAAAATCGTATTTCACAATTGTGTTTTCCTTTTTTCACAGCTGTCTTGATAATGAAAATAAACATTTTCGAAAGCTCGACTAAATAAGAAAGAGTTTTTCTTTTTCATTGGCCATTAAATTTGACTGCAACCTCAAGGAATATCCTTTCTACAAAGTTTATTTCAAATTCATAGTTTTTTATATATATATATATATATATATATATATATATATATATATATATATATATATATATATATATTATGAAAGGCGACCTTCCATACCAGCTTTTTGAAGCTGGCTTCTTGCTTCCAGCTACTCAGAGTACTTCAAAACTAGCCGCCGCTTTTTCCAGGTCATGCAGCTATTTGTTGATTTAAGTTTTACTTTACTTTCAGCGTCAACTTGTTGACCATCTTTGTTTATAAACATGTTGCTCTCCTTTTCTATAGACAAATATAACCAAATAATAATAAATTATAGAAGTGCCGATTGCGAGTTTGTGACAACTGGCAAGTAAAACACAACGGGAAAAATTATATTTTCTGTTAATGGGCATCCTGTAACTTTAACCTGAACACAAATCATTAATTTAGAGTTGACGTGAAAACGCCGCGTTTGTTCTGCTCTATGGAAATGGTCATTTGGAAATTGCAGCACTTCTTTCAAAAAAAGTTGACGCTAAAAGCTGGTGTGGAAGGCCGCCTTAATATGATACAAAAGCAAAAAAAATGAGAACTTATGGATCGAGAATTTCAACAACTATTTATCACTTGAGAAATATTCTGAATTTCATTGTTTTACTGATCTACTAGGAACAAACAAAAAAATGACTGAGAAAAAATCCAGACAAGACTAACAAATTTAGGCAGAGATGGAATTCTATCTCAATATCATATATTTATTAACTACCAATATGGATAACACTCCGTAAGACGCAATAGTAAGGAAGTGAAGTCTGTCCTGTTTCATGCAGGCGCTTGAAAACTACTGCGCATGCGCAACTTTTGAATTACGACTCATGACATAAATATTTAAGGTTATTTATTTAACATTTTGACCAGATATGGTTTTCAGTTTAATAAATTTCTCCAATTCTATTGGTGATTGATTCATTTTGATCTAACATTTGATTTCATCAGTGTTGCCGTTTACCGGATAATTTTTCGATTTGCGGATAATTTCAGGTGCCCACGGATAATTTTCGGATCCTACAATTTCGGATAATATTTGGTTCCTACACAGGTTTTTTCCTTCTATTCTGTTACAGAACATAAAATCTGGTTGTTTGGTATTTTCACCGACATAACCTTAATCTAGACTGCTGATCCCGTATGATGAGAATTCATCCAATTACAAGATATCAAAGAGCTTTTAGAGCATGCGCATTTTGTGTCTGTGACGATTCAAAATCACATAATGGCTCCTCGCTAGATGTCAATGTCTGAAATGACATTATTTGTGCTTTCTGCGCTTTGCGCAGGCACGTTCACGTACATTATATTCGGATGAATTTTTCGAGTGGTGGGGATATGACCTCTAGCGGTCTAGATTAAGGTTATGTCGGTGGGTATTTTTATGTCTGCATCTGTCTCACAGAACTTAAAACACTGTGCTTAAGTTCTATGATCTGCAGTGCTGCCAATTGAAAGTATACAATATGCTGACTAGCGTCTATCAAAATGCGGAGTTTTACTCCCAGAATTTTGAGAATGCTTACAAAATCCTTACAAACTCAATTTATACATAATCTATGGTATATATGGATGATTTCGAGGGTCGACTTGTTTTGATAGATACTGATTCTGAAACGAAACCAGAACAAATTTGACTAGAAGAAGCACATATTCACAAATGTCCATTGAACTGGAAATCCAATAGGGAACACGCATGTGCCCTCTTTCTGGATTATTTTGATTTGCACATGAAGACTACCACCTAGGGAGCTCAGCAACAAACTAAGATATTGAAAAAATGTGTAATGTTTTTCATAATTCGAAATTGAAAACGCCAATTTTGTCGTCACATTCAAAAACGTACTCCTAGCGCCTTTGGTGGACGTAAGCATCGTTATTTCACACAGTTCAATTTTTTACCACTAGTTTCTTCGAACTGTCAACTATAATTTCATCTGCCTCCGTTTATGTGTTGTACTAATATTTTTATCATAGTATTTTCAAATATCACATTGAAAGTGAGCTTGAATTTATGTTTGGGTTGAAAGAAATAGTATCTACTATCAAAAAAAAAATCAAAAAAAAATCAACTTGATATCATGTGAATGGTCACTGAATTCTACTGATGTTGAAATTATTTATCAAGAAATATTGAATAATTGTAATGAAGTTATTGATGATATTTCCCCAATACATAATTGTAGTCATAGCAGTCATTTGCCATGGTTTGATAATGAAGTTTACAGCAAAATCAAACATCGTGATCGGGCATACAGAGCGTTCAGAAACTGTCCAAATGCAGATAAACAATATAACTGGGAAACATTCAAGAGAATGAGAAATGATGTTGTTAATGTGTTGAAAAGGAAAAAAGATCAATATTATTTTGAAAAAATCGACAGATACAGAAATAACTCTAAACAAATGTGGAAAACTCTTAAAAAGCTAGTTAATGGTGATGACATAGACTTTCAAAATTGTATACAGTTTGAAAAAGCAGGAGAACTTATATCACTAAGAGATAATTCTGAAATATCAGATAACTTCAATAGATACTTTGTAGAAAGCATAAACGAAATAGTTGAGAGTATTAACTATATGGAATCATGGTGCAATAAAAACTATAATATATATAAAACTTTCTCAGAATTCAGATTACTTACATTAACAGACCTACGTAAAATTATACTTTCTATGGATAATAAGTGCAGTATTCATGAAATTTTAAATTCCAAAATATTGAAACAAGTTTTTGAGACTATCGGTCATGTTCTATTGCATCTTATCAATACCTCTCTTGAAGCTGGTCATATACCTGAAAGACTGAAAAGTAGTACTATTGTCCCGATACCTAAAATTCCTCATACTATTAAAGCGAATGCATTCAGACCAATCAATACTTTACCTCCGATTGAGAAGGTACTTGAAACAGCGGTATATGATCAACTGATTGAATATGTTGAAAAAAACGATATTTTAATAAATAACCAATCGGGATTCCGTAGAAGGCATTCGTGCGAATCATCAGTTCAACTTTCCCTAAATAAATTCAAAACCGAACTGGATAATAATAAGTTTGTTGTGGCTGTGTTCCTTGATCTCAGAAGAGCATTTGAGACCATTGATAGGTCTATACTACTAGCCAAATTGAATAGATATGGAATAGAGGGGAAAGTGTACAACTGGTTATCTAATTACTTGACCAATAGAAAACAACGTGTTAGAGTGAATGATATATACTCCTGTGAAATTGCAAATGATGTTGGAGTTCCCAGGGTAGTGTTCTGGGTCCCTTCTATTCTTACTCTATTTAAATGACATGCCATTGTTTGTTGATTCCGAATTTCTGAACTTTTTGCGGATGATACCCTATTGGCATGCAGTCATGAGAACTTAGAAATGGCAATAGAAAGAATGAATACCACATTAGCAAGTGTCAACAAATATTTGAAAATTAATAAACTCAAGCTGAATGTATTGAAAACAAAAGCAATGATAATCACTACCAAATATAAATACAGCCTAATAGACATAAAAAATATTAATCTCAACATTGATGATAAAAAATTGAAATAGTGAACACAACTAAATATCTGGGATTCCAAATAGATAATACTTTATCATTTGATAATCATTTTGATTATATTCATAAAAAATTTCAAAAAATTATCTTTTTTCTAGAATTGCCAATAATCTATCAACTGAGTCAAGAATCACAGTTTATAAGACAATTGTTCAGCCACACTTCGACTACTGTTCCTCTATCCTATATCTATTCAATCTGAATAAATTGTCTCAACTCCAAAAACTTCAGAATCGTGGTATGAGGATCATTTTGAAGTGCGGTAGGGATACTCCTATTAAGATTATGCTTAATGTTTTAAATTGGCAATCTATTTCCCAAAGACTGTTTTATTTCACCATGATATTCGTATACAAAATACTGAACAATTTAGGGCCATGTTATTTCAAACAGTACATTGTCTTCAATCATGATCTTCACCACCACTTCACTCGAAATAATAATGATTTATATATTAATAGAACAAATCACAAAAACACCATGAACTCTTTGATTTTCAAAGGTTTCGATCAGTTCAATAAATTACCAAATCTAATTAAAAGTAGCCCATCTCTGAACATTTTCAAAAATGAACTAAAGAAATTTGTTTCAAATGCACAAATATGATATTTATTTATTATTTAAACCAACTTTTTCAATGTATTTTATTTAATGTTTGTTATATATTTTATAGTATATTTTTCAATTCAATTATTGTTCAATATGTACCACATATCTCTTACTTTAACTTTTTTTAGCTGATTTGTATATTAGGATATCCTATTTAAAAATAAAGATCTATCTAATATTCCTGAAACAACCACAACAGGCGCTAGTGTTTGGGGGAAGTTATTCAAATGAAGGTCAAATCGAGTTTGAATTGGATTGAAAATTTTGGGATATGAGAAATTATTTTCAAGAAATGTAATTATTGTGGATCTGAGGCAAAGAAAAATGAATGCGTGTTTCCCATTGTCTACTCGGTGCTAGGTCAGAAGTTGGTAGCATTGAAACCTGTTGATAAAACCATAGTATAATCTAAACAATGATAAAACCCATAGAAGCCTGAGGCTGAGATAAGATTTCAGATATGTCATGTCATGCCAATTTTAATTTAGATAAACAAACATAACACAGAACTCAAACTAGCAAACTGCTATAGACAAAGACGTGAAGAGTAACGACTAACGAGTTCTGTGCCATTACATGACTGGCCATTGGCCATGTGCCACACGAAACAAACACAAGTTGTCAGGAAGATGAACGCTTTTCTCCCACTCCTTAGTCCTTAGTGCAAAATGCTTACAAAATCCTTACAATTCGTCATTACTCCACGATTACTCCAAAGCTTTCGAATTGCTTACAAATGGAGTAATTACTCTCAAAACGGCAGCACTGATGATCTGTCTTACATTTTTTGACACGGACATGAAATTCATAGCGACGTCAGTCTGATTCTTCTAATTTTGTTCTATGGAAACAAACTGCAAGCTGCAACGTCTGGTTAAATATTGTTTAATGTCGTATTTTTAACTGAAATTACTGAATACACGTTGAGAACAGAAAAAAGTCAGAATTTTGAAAGGTGGTCAAGCATATCTATCAATGAATTTGGCATCTCCTGAAGTATTTCGATTTCCATAAAACTACTGTTTGCAGAATCCTTATCAAGTAAATGAATCAGTTCCGGGCTGTATGTAGTGAACAACAATCCCCGGATTCAACGAAAGCAGAAAAATCCATGAAATTTACTACATCTTTACATTCTATATGTACTACTATTGAAAGTATTCAAAAATTCTAATACTAATAACGGCCGCTTTTGAAATGGATAAATCACAAGCGGTACGCCACCTGTCGGTGATTTTTATAATGTATGAGTAGGATTTTTTCAATTCATTTGCTGGATTACAGAACAACACCCGGGGGCGTTAAATAATTTGGAGGGTTGATTAAACAAACTCGCCAGTTCAGAAACACTACTCAGAAAGCTTCAGCTATTTCTCAAGAGGGCGCTAGGTGCTGTTTTCTATTGTGAGTGTCCTATGATAAAAACCCTCAAATGTTCTGAATTTTACAAAAATGCAAATTTTATTAACCATAATTTATACCGTCGTCGATTTTTGCAATGATTATGTGCCAAAAAAATTGTCTTTTTGAATCGGATAACCATTGGATAATTTGAGATTTCGAGGCTGGCAATACTGGATTTCATACCAGTTTTAAGTTTGCTCCTCTGCCAATGCAGAATAGGGAAGTGCCCCACAAGTTGCCAACTTCAAAAACTTCTGCTTCTCCAATTGTAATAATTTCATCAGGGTTGTGTAGATAATCACAAATTGAATATGCTGGATCATTTGTTTAGTCCCAAAGTGTTTATATTTTTCAGTTATATCAATAGGGAATTTTGCCTCTATATCTCGAGTGTTGGTGTCTGTCCCAATCTGATTCGTGCATTATCGACTGTCATCTGTCAATATTTTTTCCCAGAATATTGTTTGTGCTACCAACTGTTCACATATTTAGACAGAAAATATCTATGAATGACACATTTGATACTAGAAATTTATAAGCGCTTCGTGACCAAAAGTAATTGAATTGGTATATCAAATTGTCGATTTTCTATACAACCAAAGTCAAACAATTGCCATTGGAGAAGCAGAACTTGTGCGGCACTCCCTTATTTTGTGGCTATGTAATGGGAATTTAAAACAAAACCGTGTCTTTAATAAAAAAAACGTGTTTTTTCTTGGCGCATGCGCATTTACTTAGGGCGCCCGATTTTGAAAATCGATGTTTAATTGTTCTGGCTTCACATAGATATCCCTTATTATCAATATTTGAAGTTAATAAATATATGCAAAAAATATGGTGCTCATTTTAATAATATACAGTGTGATACGACACAAAATATATTATTGATTTTAGCATTTATTTGAACATTGTAATTATAATTTCTGGAAAAATGCCATCGAATCTCGAAGTATGTATGTTTATCATCCTCTCAAGTAGAGATGGTACATGTTTCGGACCTATAAGGTCCATCATCAGCGGAAAACGGATATAATACTTTTCAAACAAAAAGATGAATATTGAATATTTCTTTTTAGGTGAAATGGCGCTACCCGCATATGCAATCGTAATCCTTGTCGGCTTGGGACAAATAATCCTAGGAGGAATCCTGTACGTCATCATGAGAATAGTCATCATTAAGGCCCCCATACAAGGAAATTATTCAGTAGCCCCAACTTCAGAGCCATAGTTTAACAAATATGATTTTTTACATAAATAAATTCGTATTTTATATAGGATGAGTAAATAAAACAAATATATGCTTATAATAATATTCATATTTGGAACTCCTTACAAAAATCATTACCTAGATGCACGAAAAACAATATAACTATCAATTATACGTTAGGATTCTTACACGTGTGTTGGAACTCAAATGTGATTAAAACCTACACTAAAATCCATCAAATCGGTAAATTTTGATTTTTTGTTAAGAAAATTATATATAAATTTCAACAAAATATGATCTCCTAACTAAATTAATTTGATGGCAAATCAATCGCTGTCCACATTGATGTCTTTAAGTTTGTCCCAATGCAATTCGACGGTAAGATTTTGGTTATTGTGGTGGATGACGTCCACTGTTACGGGAGCGTAGAGATCTTTGTCCATCGGGGACCAGCCAGTGTACTACAAAAAAAATTGTTATACCGACTCTCAGTTTCAATTACTGAACAAGTAACACATTTTCTTTCATTTCACGGAAATTATGGGGAAAATATAAACTTCCAAAAAGAAAAACTGATGTCATCAATCTGGGCATGTGACGTCATAATATTTGATAATGTTGCTGAGGAATGTGACCGTATTTTCTGTGCAACTCCATTAGGATTGTTAAAATATTGTTCAAACAAGCAAAACCACCGAGATGACAACTTTGAAGTAGTTATGATAAAAAACTGTTAGTACAATATTCACCAAGGTCATTTGGCAAGTGGAATAATCATTAATATCGAACCAAGTTTTGAATATATCCAGTCAATATTCGCAAAAATCTGCATTCTCAATTTATCACACAAATGACAGAAAATGAAGAAACATTTTTTATCAGAGTTCCACCAACGACACCAATATTTGCTACTTTTTATATTTGAACCCCTGATAATATTAGTTTTCAAAGTAACAATTGTCGACTCAAAGTGACAATTGTCGACTAAAAGTGACAATCGTCACTCAAAGTGACAATTGTGACAATCGTCACTCAAAGTGACAATTGTCGACTCAAAGTGACAATTGTCGACTCAAAGTGACAATTGTCGACTCAAAGTGACAATTGTCGACTCAAAGTGACAATTGTCACTCAAAGTGATAATTGTCGACTCAAAGTGACAATTGTCGACTAAAAGTGACAATTGTCGACTCAAAGTGACAATTGTCGACTCAAAGTGACAATTGTCGACTAAAGTGACAATTGTCGACTCAAAGTGACAATTGTCGACTAAAGTGACAATTGTCATCAAAAACAAGTGATTAAAATATCCAATCAACAACAGTAAATATCCAAATACATGGAATCGACAATTTGACTCAAAGTGACAATTGTCGACTCAAAGTGACAATTGACGACTTGTCTATCAAAACAAGTGATTAAAATATCCAATCAACAACAGTAAATATCCAAATACATGGAATCGACAATTTGAGATTTCTGAATATTTCATGAAAATCAGAAATCACCTGAGTAAAATTTCCTAAATCAAGTTCCGCAGTGTTTGTTATTTTTCATTTCGAATCTTAAGAAATATTAGTTATCGACAATAATCATTAAATTGACCACAATTTCTTGGCCAAATTAAAAGATAACACAAATTCCCAGGTGAATTTTTCAATAACAAACACAGCTTTAAACATCCCCTTTTTAGTCACAAAATTCAAACTATCTAGTTATCCAAAGTCTGCTATTTTTATTATGACATGAAATTTTTACATTCTGAATTGTCTTTTTGTAGTGCTAATTGTTGAATCAAAGTGATAATTTTCAACTCGGAGTGACAACTGACGATTCAAAGTGGCAATTGAAGATTTTAATGACAATTGATGACTCGAATATCAAATCAAGTGTTGAAAATATCTAGTCAACATCAGTAGAAATCTAAATAAATGAAACCGAAGAAAGTATCTCTGATAATTTCAAGAAATCAGAGTTCACTGGAGTAACAAGTTCAGCAATGTTTTTTCGCATTCGTTGAGAAAACAACAAACACCAATTCTTATCAAATTATTTACCACATCATCAGGCCCTCATTTCGGACGTTTTTGTAAAAACATAATGAATTTATCTTGGGCAACATAAACAAATCAAGTTGACCACGATTTCCAGTCAAAATCAAAAGATAACACAAATTCCCACGGAAACTTTTCATATCAATAACAGCTTTAAAATATCTCATTTTGTAGTTAGAAAAATTCAAATTCTTCAGTCACCCATACTACTACTATTTTATTGCGGAATACAAAGATGCAGAAGATCCAGAAAATTTATTTTTTTAATAACATCCTGAATTGCCACTTTGTAGTAATATTTGTCGACTGGACTCAGTGACAATTGTCGACTCAAAGTGACAATTGACCACTCAAAGTGACAATTGACCACTCAAAGTGACAATTGACAAAGTGTCGACTCAAAGTGGTAATTGTCGACTCTGACAATTACCAACTCAGTGACAATTGTCAACTCAGTGACAATCATCAACTCGAAGTGACAACTGACAACTCAAAGTGGCGATTGACGATACGAAGTGGTGATAGACAATATCGAAGTGACAATTGACAACATGTATATTCACAAAAAATCAGAGTTCACCTGAGTAAAATATATATAATGTGATATAAATAGCATATACTCTTCAGAAAGTAGTATTTCTGTAATTTTCCAGAGATTGGCGATATTTGACAAAATGCAGAGTAAATATGACCACAAACAAAACTCCTAATTTAATTTTAAAAAGCCTATTCTGCATATTAACACCATGCTAATAAAGGGGTTCTTGGAACAAATGAATAACTTGTTAATATAAAATAATACAGCATCAATTACTCTCTTGTCTTTTATCTTTTGTCTTCTGGCCTTCCTTCTTTTGGCCTTCCGTCTTTTTGCCTTTTTTCTTTCGGACCTATGTCTTTTGGCCTTTTGTATTTTGGACTTTTGTCTTTTGGTCTTTTGGCCTTTTGTTTTTTGGCCTTTAGTTTTTGGCCTTTTGTTTTTGGCCTTTTGTTTTTTGGCCTTTTGTTTTTGGCCTCTTGTTTTTGGTTTTTCTTTTGGCCTTTGTTTCTGCCTTTTGTATTTTGGCCTTTTGTTTTTTTGGCCTTTTGTCTTTTGGCCTTTTTCTTTGGCCTTTTGTTTCTTGGCCTTTTGTTTTTTGGCCTTTTGTTTTCTGGCCTTTTGTCTTTTGGCCTATTATCTTGGGGCCTTTTGTTTCTTGGACTTTTGTATTTTGGCCTTTTGTTTTCTGGCCTTTTGTCTTTTGGCCTTTTGTTTCTTGGCCTCTTGTATTTTGGCATCATGTCCTTTGGACACATTTCTTTGGCCTTTTGTCTTTTGGTATTTTTTCTTTTGCCTTCTGGCCTTTTGGTATTTTGTCTTTTGGCCTCTTGTATTTTGGCGTCATGTTCTTTGGACTTATTTCTTTGGCCTTTTGTCTTTGACCTTTTGTCCCTTTGTCTTTTGCCTTTTTTTTTGGCCTTCTGTCTTTTGGCCTTTTGTCTTTCGGCCTTTTGTCTTCTGGCCTCTTGTCTTTCGGTCCTTTGTTTTTTGGCCTTTTGTATAAGTATTTCTCAATAATTCCACCAGATTTCTTGACATATCCTTTATCATCGGCGAGGATTTTCACAATTGTTAGTTCATGTAGTTGGGATTTGTACATGGGGATGGCTGGTGGTCAAGTAAGAGATGTAATATGAAAACACCCACGATATAAACACTTAAAGTTGCCCATTTCAATCGCCAATTGCAGCTTGGTGTCAACAATTGTCACTGAATTGACAGATGTCGCATCCAGTTGATAATTGTCACTTTGAGTCAACAATTGGAGATTTGAGTTGACAATTGTCACTCTGTGTGGACAATTGTCACTTTCTTTGTAACAATTGTCAATTTGATTCGATGTAAGTCATATAATATGAAAACACCCACGATATAAACACTTAAAGTTGCCCATTTCAATCGCCAATTGCAGCTTGGTGTCAACAATTGTCACTGAATTGACAGATGTCGCATCCAGTTGATAATTGTCACTTTGAATCAACAATTGTAGATTTGAGTTGACAATTGTCACTCTGTGTGGACAATTGTCACATTCATGTTACAATTGTCAATTTGATTCGACAATTGTCACTTTCAGGCATCAATTGTTATACTCTTGGTAGATAATTGTCACTGAGTTGACCATTGTAGCTTTGAGTCAACAATTATCACGAAGCATATTAAAAAGAGCCCTTCTGTACCATTTATAGCATTTAGAGGAATAGTATTTTAATTTTCCCAAATAATCTGAAATTCAAATATTCAATCATGTTGAAAAGGGGACTATACCAGTTTCTAATAAGATGAAAACAGTCTTATAAAGGAAACACTTACGATGGAGGTATTTTTATGTCTGACTTTTCCATCTTCGTCGAAAGCCTCATATTTCTGGAGAAGAGCTTTGCCATCAATTCGCCATATACAAGCATGCTTCGTGGGATCTCCAACCTGGGCATCTTTTTTGAGAATTACAAATGAACCAGTCTGTAAAAGAGAATAAACCTAAAGTTAGGCAACTTCCATGCTCACAATATACGTCTTTTTGGTAGATAAATAACAATTAAAGTTTTTTCATCATATTAGCAGTTGTATTAAACATAACTAAATTTTGACCAGAAATATTTTATATTAATTCAAAATATATGCTAGAAGTCTAATAGACGTTATAAATGATGATTTGAATGTTTTTTATTGCTTAAAAAGTATTTGAGAGCAATACTTTCTACTTTGGATATACAATTCTTTCTATTTTATGTTCATTTCAAATTAAAATTGTGTCCTTTGAAGAGAAATTAGGAGAAGGAAAAAATGCCAAAAATTGGACAGGAATATATGCCATGGCTACTGGAGAACCAATCAGAGAGCGAAAAGTAGACACAAGACTGGCGTCGCTTGAATGGGACGCATACTCAGGGAAAAGTGACTATTTGGGAGTTAGAAAATATATTACATTAAATAACGGGAATTTCATTGAGTGTTGATAGCAAATTAGACGGGGAAATGCAGCCTGTAATGGACGGAAAAATTGTTGTAGACTTGCTGAGTTGTGACACTTTTAGAAAACCATAAAAATAGACTTAGTGCGAAGTTTTCAACTTGAACAAATCATCAAAAGGGGTGGCTTTTTGTAGACATATTAAAGCACTAGAGTCAGACCGATAGATACTTTTATACAGAGAATACAGGGGTGGGGGGGGGTGAACATTTCATAGTGATATGGTATTCGGCAACATTCTTTTTTTTTCAGTTTCTATGAGAAAAGCTGAGGTGTACGAGCTATTTCTCAAAACGAGTCTTTCTGTTATGCTTTGATGAATTTTTGGTATCGTTTTGTATCATATTAATTCATTTCAATATAATTATTGAAGATTCATTTGGGGTGACAATAATTGGGATAATTGAGGCAAAGTTCACTTTGGTCTTTTAAAAAGATAGTTTAACGGAAAAAATGTTCAAAAAAGACCAAGCATTTGTGAAGCCATTGCCGAGCTTCGTTTTAGAGGACAATTGGTGACTAAAATAGATAAGAAAACAGTCAGTTGACTACTGTTACAATTTTTCATCAGTGTGAACATGTTTTAACGGACAAAGTAACTTATTGAGTAAGGCTTGGTTAGCCTCTCGATATATTCCCAGAAACAGATCCACAAAGCACTTTTCTGTGATAAGGCACTTATTTTCAATAACTAATAGCAACATACCGCATAATCGTCCGAAGAAATTGTTTTCGGAATGAACTTCCTATGGATTCCCCTCGGCATCGGCACGTATGTAGTTGCAGTCGTTACAGTTTTGGTTTCAGAATTCGTAGAAGCTTTACCGGTACTAGTTTTACTATCGTTTGAATCGTCGTCATCCTTCTTGGGTGCTTTTGCTCTTCTATTCACCCCGTTCTTGGACTTCCTCTTCTTGGGCTCACTATCAGAATCAAAATCATCATCATCGTCGTCAGTACTTTCGGGTTCCACCACGGTTTGTCTCGGCTTTTTGCTGAGTCTTCTTGAAGACCGCCTGTTGTTGGTTTTCGTCTGTAAATAAGAAAATCATCGACAGTCGATAAAATATGGAGGGAAATGTTTGAATGATTGGGTACCTCTTCTACACTGTTCCATTCGTCACCCGAGCTTTCGTAAACGTCGGGATCGTCTTCGTTTTCGGATAAATGGGTGGTCTTGCTCATTGCTGGAGGGCTGTAAAAATACACAATGTCTAATCGGCGTTATGAATGTACCATTCGAAGCCTACAGGTAGGTACGCCATCTACATCGAAGAGTATGTTAATGGCAAATGAAACCAAAATACAATTGCTCCAGGGAAGTTGAGCCTAAATTAAGTTTTTATGAATTATTACCTTTTGTGTTCAAGAGTTTCTCTACAAAATAATAATTTCCTAGGAATATTAGAATATTATAAACGGCTTCTCAATAAGCGCTGATTGACAGAGTAAATCACACACAGAACACCAAGCGGAAAGAAGTAACACAGAATTTCTGTGTTACTTCTTCACAGAAACTATGAAACTAAAGACAGCCTGAGGACTGAGGGCATTTACCGATAAGGGAGTTCCGCACAAGTTGCCAACATATAAAAAACCTTCAAAAGTTCTGCCTCTCCAATGGCAATTGTTTAACTTTGGTTGTATGAGAAATCGCCAATTTGATATACCAATTCGATTACTTTTGGTCATGAAGCGCTTATATATTAGATAGATAGATAGATATCCTTTATTAGTTCTTTGTAATAAAAACCTTCTCAGGTGTAGAACATGTCAATTACAGTAAACATAGAAGTAGTAGAAAATCATGAAGCAGTATCATTAATATTGGTTAAAAGTATGCATTAAAAGGCCACAGATGTGTAAATAACAAAGTTATCACAGTCAATATACTTAATGTAATATTATTATATCAGATACAGAGCACATACATATACATCTATATATAGGGTTTAAAAGAGACTAAACTAAATCACAATACAAAATGGTACGACCTGAAATATTCAACAAGAACAACATCAGTTTAAAAATTATCATTGAAGAATTCTTCCAGCGAATAATAAGCTTTCTTATATCAAATGTGTTATTCATAAAGATGTGTCTAAAAATGTAAACAGTTGGTACCGCAAAGCATATTTTGTGAAAAAAAATTGAATAAGAGAAAACAGAATACAATAACAACTGATAACAACGGAAGTCAAGCAACAATAGAACAGGGTTGCCAACCTGTCGACACCGATTTCCTCACATTTTTTTTGGTTTTACTCACAAATTACTCACAACTACAAAATATCAAAATCAAGACAGATATATAAAAAATACAAGATGAAGGAAAATGTAATTTTAGATTATAAACTGGTTAATGTTTCCCCTTTTTCCACAGAATAAATTTAACGTTGTGGTCTCATCTGACATCATCTGTCAAAAACTAAGTGTTTTTGACAGAACACGAGGTCCGAGTTGGGATCTTTGTTGTAGTGTAGGACACTGGCTTGACAGTTGACGATACAAAAACATAACAAATGATTGAACTGACTGAATTTTCTTTTTCTCTCTCTAGTGTTATGGTCCATGCTTCCGTTTGGTGCATTCGGCATTTGATCAAATGATTGGAGTTTATTCAATCAATAAGAGCAATGCTCGTTAAACATCGCTAGATTGCGATAGTATCGATATTTCCTATAAAAAATATCGATAATTATGACATAAGTTTCAAATTTAAGTAGAATAGAGGTTATGATTGTTTGTCCGAAATTTATTGGAATAATTTTTCCAGCTTTCGAAATGAAAATTCATTTTCCAGATGTAGTTTGTAACTTCAAATTTACAATCTGTTGTCTATCGATTAAGAAGTAGGTGAAAAAGAAAAAGTGAGTAAATTGTATTATAACAACTGTGACCAACCAGGATCTTAGACCATAGCCGCTCTCGATTGGCGTTTGGTTCGGTTAGCGGTTGACGTTAAAATGACATTGTTGTTTTCTGAGTGGCTGAGTTAGTGAGTTGTCATCCACCAGCCAATCAGGAAACGATATCTTATTTTAACGTCAACCGCTACCAGAACCAAACGCCAACCGAGAGCGGCTCATGTTGAAGTTTCATTGGCGGCGGGTATAATTCATATCATTTACTTAGAATGTTCGCTGACCTCTGATAGCTCACAATTGGCCGTTACTCACAAAATAACTCACAGATCATGAAATTTCTCACAAATGCGAGTAATAACTCACAAATTGGCAACCTTGCAATGGAAAGAAGTGCGTTCTTCTGCGTTAAGGTTCAAATGACATCGTGACAAGTGACAGTCAATAATGCACGAAGTTTTTGAAGATTTTTTTAAGTTGGCAACTTGTGCGAATTGATAGTTGACAGATCGAGGCAAATGTTACTCCCTCTGAGAGCTAACAGTTTGAATTGCATAAATCCATCAGAGGCGCTAGGAGTACGTTTTCAAAAGGCACAAAAATAAAATCAAATCACAAGAACAGTATAATTTTTTTTCAAATTCTGAGTATTTTGCTGAGTTTCTCGGATGGTAATGTTTATGTGCAAATCAAAATATTCCAGAAAAGGGACACATGCGTGTTCTCTATCATTTGACAGATGTTTATTTCTAAAGATTTGGACAAAAGAACAAACCTTGATGTGTTTACTATTTACGAAATGAAAGTGGTCAAAGGTTAAAGATACATTTTGGATTGTTGGGTGTTTTTCTTTTCCCCTTGTTATTTTTGTTTGCTATATGCTACCGTAGTTCTAAATTTTGTTGTTGCAAAGATTGAAATCGAATCAAAGTCCATATTTATTCCCAGTTAATTTGAATTGTGAGATCAAGTTACCATATCTAGGCCAGGAACAAACCTGAAATGTCTTTCATTCAACAGGTAATCTAATGTTCGAAATACCAATTCAACTTTTTCATGCATTTGTTCTGCAGGCGAAAGTTTTGCTGAGACCTGGATTGAGGATCACAGCAGTTGCACAAAAATGCAATGCATCTACATCACCTGGAACTGGATATAATTTTGGTAAAAATGTATTTTCGAAATTGGGTCAATATCCTGTAATCACTGACAACTGATTGAGAATCTAGGAATAGAAACTTTTTCCCGCATGAAATTTTCAAGTATTTGGCATTAAAACTTTTATCGACAGCTGGCATGTTATAAAGTCACAATGCTTCTGTTTACAAACGTTTTATGAAGTCAATAAGACACTAGTGTCTCATGATCATAAGACACAGTCTAAGAAAATCTAAACTCACATTAATAATAATAAACCTGTTGTCATAGTAACCATATCATATTCTTTTAGAACTACTCCAGAAAAGCTTTTCTTTCGTGTTTTATGTAGCTAATAAGACATGTATACCATAAATAACTATTACGACATTCTGAGCTTTTGAGTGAAAAACATAAATTACACTGGAATAGGTGGAGAAGAGAGTTGTGTGGATGTTCTCATTTGAAAAAATTTGAGGACTGTACAAATGACTGATGTATGAATAGAACGTATGCAAATATCCAGCATTCTTTTGATTTTCAGCTCTGTCTGATACTCAAAAGGAATTCCAGGAACTGGCGAGGAAATTTACCAGGGAAGAAATCATACCAGTGGCAGCTGAACATGACCGAACGGGGAAATACCCATTGGAAATTATAAAAAAAGCTCATGCACTGGGACTTATGAACGGTCATGTTCCAGAAGAATATGGTGAGTTTTTTTCTGAAAATATTGAAGAGGGCAAGTGAATTGTTACGAAACTGGGGTTTGTTTATTGAAATGCACTAAATTATTCTTCATTTATTACACTTCACAACACGATAATGTACTAAATAACTCAATCACATTGAAAAGGGAAACATTCTCAATTGATCAACTCAATCACAGTTCACCAAACTGTACTATCCTCCAACTGATCACACAAATAACGTCACTAAAATAAAACTGAGTGTCTGTGCGATTATATGGAACGACTGAATACTCTTGAGAGGTCGGCGATCTTTCGAGAATGATCTCGATTGTTCAGCGTGACGTTAAGCAGTCCCGCAGTCTTCTTGGAATCCATGTAGCGGTTGACACTAACTGCTGGTTGTTTCTTTACACAGAAAATTCCAAACACTTTGTGGAAATTCCGTTACATAGTCTGGCATGCGAGATAAACAACACATGAGCGTACTATACTTATTTTCGTAACAGTATTATATACTCGGTGCTTTTTTATATCTATTTATCAGGCATCCTGAACATTTTTTTAAAGGTGGAATGGCGTTTGGTGTTTTTGATGGATGCATTGTAGCTGAAGAACTAGCGTATGGTTGTACAGGTATTATGACAGCACTGGAAGCTAATGGATTGGGGGTGAGTAAAATAAAATAATAATCATAGTTATTATTTTTGTGAGATGCCATTTTAATTATCTGTTGAATTATTTTTGCATTTCTACTGCCATTGGTGGATTTTTCCTCGCATTTTTTCAATTCAGTATTACTGAACATGCATAGCAAATGTGCTGTAAATGAACCATTTTTGATCTCGAGATAATGGAATTATAGTGCAATGGTTAAATAAGTTCTGTGTAAATTTTGAAAGTACTTTCAATCAATTGAATTAGTCATGGTTAAGATATATTTACAAAGTCTACGTTAACAAGCAAGTTTATGTCACTTAAGTATAAAATAATAAATAATAGTTTAAAAAAACTGAAAAACACGCTTTTATAGAAAACCAGACTAAAAAAATAAAAAATAAGAAAAAATGTATTTTATTTAAAAAAAATTGTGGGGTGCATGGTATCGCCTCGGCCAGGTTACCTGTGATCTGAGACATTTCTTACTTTACTGCCCTAGGTGTGTAATGTACTATATAATTATTGATACCATGCACTCCACGCTTTTTTTTAAATAAAATAAATTTTTTTCTTATTTTCTATTTTTTTAGTCTGGTTTATTATAAAAGCGTGTTTTTTAGTTTTTTCAAACCATTATTTATTTCCTACTTTTTAGTGTGGTTTATTTATAAAAGTGTGTTTTTTTAGTTTTTTTTAAACTATTATTTTTATAATTTTTTTGCAAATTAAAAAATGGAATGATCTTATCAAATTAGGTAATCATAATCTCCGACCCCAAAAACCCCCACATACCAATTTTGAATAGAATCAGACCATAATCACAAAACTCGGCCGCCATTTTGGAACCGTCATCTTGAATTTTTCAATTTTCACAAAAGAATCATAATCTCCGACCACAAAAACCCTCAGATACCAATTTTGAAGCGAATCGGACCATAATCAGAAAACTCGGCCGCCATTTTAAAGCCGCCATATTGAATTTTTCAATGTTTACAAAAGAATCATAATATTCGACCCCAAAAACCCTCAAATACCAATTTTAAATACAATCAGAACATAATCACAAAACTCGGCCGTCATTTTAAAGCCGCCATTTTGAATTTTTCGATTTTCACACAAAAATTTCTAATCTCCGACCACGAAAACCCTCAGATACCAATTTTGAAGCGAATCAGAGCATAATCACAAAACTCGTACGCCATATTGGAGCCGCCATTTTGTTTTTTTTCACACAAAAATTTCTTAATGCATTGTCACCGGAATTATGTACACCTGCCAAATTTCAAATCATTCGGACGTCTGGAAGTGGGTCAAAATCGCGCCCAACGGAGTCGGTTACAAACAAACAAGTGAATCTAATATAAAGCCTGTAAAAAGCAGGGGTCCTAAACCACTACCCTGTGGAACACCTATATTTATTTCTTCTTGCTGTGAGATGCTGGCTTGGACCCTGATTTTTTTGTCTTTTCTGAGACAAATAGTCAGCTAACCATTGATAAACATCACCATCAATGCCATATGCTCTTAACATCGTCAAAAGAATTCTATGATCAATCGTTTCAAAAGCCCTCTTCAGATCAAGAAAACTAGTATTGAAGTGGTAGTTAAATTCTCTTGCTATTTCAGTTTTATTCTTCACAATATTCATTCATAACGAAGATTTGAATTCAAAATCGCGCTCCAAACGAAAATTTTCTAGCAAACACCAGTCCTAGTAGCGGGCAACCACGAACAAAAGAAAAAATATCTCGGCAGAGCCATTGAAGAGCCAATAGTGGCAGCTTATTGTGTGACGGAACCGGGCGCCGGTTCCGATGTGAGTGGCATCAAAACACGGGCGGAGAAAAAAGGCGACGAATGGATCCTGAATGGGCAAAAGATGTGGATTACTAATGGCGGCGTAGCAAATTGGTAAGTGGGAATTCGTAATGGAGTCTTTTCATTTACAGGGAATTGTACGAGAACATGGCAAATAGTAATCGTTTATCTTAAACATAATTATGAATTCAAATAAAGTGGATCTGAATGGTGCTCTTTCTGTCTACATTCTTTGTAAAGAAATAGTGAGTTTATACAGCAAGTAAAATAAAATAAGAAATAAATTAAAGTAATTTAAAAAGTTAAAACTACACAACATCCATAACAGGTTTATACAGAAAAAAAATAAAATAAGAAGTAATATAAAATAAGAAGTAAAATAAAAGATGGTTAACTTTTATCTTTTATTTTATTTTACTTGACAAGTTGTTAGGAAAAAATCGAATTAAACGGTTTTCTTCACATAAAGGATTCAATATAAAATTGAACCAGAAAATGGTAGATCTCAGGTGAAAAACAACTACTTTCCTGGCAAATACCACGCAGAACGTTGAATGATATTCACCTGAAAATCCATGCATACCTCCATATAAATGGACATTGAATGCAAATGTTTCTTTCTGATAAGCTCGATTATGTTTAATTTATGTCGTGTTCACCTAACAATCCGCATACCGGTTTCAGGCTTCTTGGCCCTCATCAGTACGGAGTAGTCAACCAGCCAAAGGTCCAAAGAACTCTGGCTGAAGTGAGACACAACGTAAACAAACCATCATCGAGCTTGTAACACCTATAGGTTCGCCGGAAAAGATAAACTTTAACTGGCGTACCAGTGACAGAAAGAAACACTCCAAAAATCTCCCACCTCGATAGGTTTCTAAATAAAGATTCCTTCTCAGTAGGAGTGGCAAGCCCGTCTAGCATATAGTGAAAGATAGTGCATGTGAGTGGAATGAATAGAAATCGATTAAACGGTTTTTCACATAAAGGATTCAATATATTGAACAGAAATGGAATTCAGGTGAAAATCTTTCCTGGAATACAGAACGTTGAATGATATTCACTGAAATCATGCATACTTCCATATAATATCATGGACATTGAATGCAATGTTTTTTCGATAAGCTCGATTATGTTTAATTTATGTCTTTCATACAATCGATACGGTTTCAGGCTTCTTGGCCCTCATCAGTACGGAGTAGTCAACCAGCCAAAGGTCCAAGAACTCTGGCTGAAGTGAGACACAACACAACAAGCTCGATGATGGTTTGTTTACGTTGTGTCTCACTTCAGCCAGAGTTCTTTGGACCTTTGGCTGGTTGACTACTCCGTACTGATGAGGGCCAAGAAGCCTGAAACCGTATGGATTGTTAGTGAACAAGACATAAATTAAACATAATCGAGCTTATCAGAAAGAAACATTTGCATTCAATGTCCATTGATATTATATGGAAGTATGCATGGATTTTCAGGTGAATATCATTCAACGTTCTGCGTGGTATTTGCCAGGAAAGTAGTTGTTTTTCACCTGAGATCTACCATTTTCTGGTTCAATTTTATATTAAATCCTTTATGTGAAGAAAACCGTTTAATTCGATTTTTTCTATTCATTCCACTTCACAAGTTGTTAGGCATATGTACATATGAATAATTTAGACAAATTGACGAGATAGGATGATACATGACATGATATAATTGGCAGTCGTCATCATATTTTTGTTTTCATAACCGGAAAACGGTGTGTTCACTGGCATTTTTTTAAATTTCTTTTTGTCTTTGAATGTCTAGATTTTATAATATTGGTAGTGTTGTCAACAATGGCTTATATTTTACTCGATAAACAATAACGGGGATCAAATTTTCGAGTATTCATCATTGAAGTTTGAGGTAACAACATAAAATCCCAAATTTCGATTGACAGCTTTCTTACTTCTCACATTAATTTACTCAGCTCTATAAACACTCTGAAAATTATTACTTCTTATTCTACTTTATTTTATTTCTTATTTTATTTTACTTTCTGTATAAACTCACTTAGATTCAGATTACTTTTAACAAAAATAACTATCCTATATATGCATAGTGAGGAAAATGGTAGTGCTCCAAGTTTCTTTAAAGATCCTGCCCATTGGTAAAAACTCGCTCATTTATCTTATGTATGGCGCAGCACATTTTAATCAAGTTTTCAACAGTTTTCGTTCCCAAAACATGAACTGCTATCAATTTCTACGCCAAGAAGTTCAGTATTAGAATTCATGGGAACTGATTTTGTTACAAGTTTTGTGTAGACATTACTGTCCTGATCTAAGTGGTTGTATAATTCTAATGACACTGTTTCGTTTCTATTCAAGTATTGGTTGTTTTTGCAACACAGCGATAGGGCATCTGGTAGGTCATTCACATACATTATAAACAATAGGGGTCCGAGAATGGATCCTTGAGGAACACCAAGACTGATATTTTTAGCGGAAGATTTTATTTCTTCAATGTCAGCACCTTCACTGACTATACTTTTTATGTTTTCGATTACTCAGAACTACGAAGGCGTAGAAGGGCCAACGACAAAATATTTTTAAAAACACTTGGAATTGCCACTTTGAATTGACAATTGTCACTTTGAAGAGACAATTGTCACTTCGAACTGACAATTGTCACTTTGAAGTGCCATTTGTCCTTTGAACTGACAATTTTACTTTGAACTGACAATTGTCACTTTGAACTGACAATTGTCACTTTGAACTGACAATTGTCACTTCGAAGTGACAATTGTCAGTTGAAAGTGGCAATTCTAAATGTTTTCGAAGTGACAATTGTCACTTCAAAGTGACAATTGTCAGTTCAAAGTGACAATTGTCAGTTCAAAGTAACAATTGTCAGTTCAAAGTGACAATTGTCAGTTCAAAGTGACAATTGTCACTTCAAAGTGACAAAGTGACAATTGTCAGTGCAAAGTGACAATTACCAGTTCGAAGTGACAATTGTCACTTCAAAGTGACAAAGTGACAATTGTCAGTGCAAAGTGACAATTACCAGTTCGAAGTGAAAATTGTCACTTCAAAGAGACAATTGTTTTCAGATTGTGGAAGGTTAAAATCCCAAAAAGGTGTATGAATGAGTATTCCTTCACAAAAAATTAGCTTCAAACAATATTTTTCTATTACCTAACTATTTTTTTCATGCAAATAAACAATGTATTCTCTATATTTCCTATTGGGTAGCATTCTTAATTTCAACTTGATATTTCTACCCTGTTCTACTGGACTAACCAACTTGTACCCATAAGGTTAGAATGCAATAATTCGATCGTAAACATGGCCGTAAATAAATCCATGCAATGATTAAAAGGTCGACCATTTAGGACCATTCGAAACAAACAAACGAGAACTGTGAGTTTCGCCGAATCTGTAGAGAGATAATTTTAAAACACTTTTTTTTTTGAACTTGTGTTTCCTACATGTCAAAAAAGATTTCAACAGCTGTAGAGCCACACCTCTAATGCCATAGCATTCATGTACTGTAGGAAGAAAATTGTTGTTATGCGAATCAAAGGCCTTGGAGAGATCGAAATAAATGTCTGTTGATAACTGCTCTTTATCAATATTAAGAATCAAACTTAGGATTGAAAACTTTCCATGAAATAACATAACAGCACTAAAAGATTGATAACATTGAAGTTAAAATGTCAGCCGATGAAGATACAAAGTTCCCGACGATTTTTTTTTAAGGAGAATAGACATCAGTACTTCATACTCCAATCTCCTTGAGGTTAAACCTTTGTACAGTACGACCCAACCTGTTTACATACATTGAAGTATTTTTCCTTAGGTACTTTGTGTTGGCTCGTACCAATCCTGATCCCAAAGCCTCATCCAGTAAAGCATTCACAGGATTCATCGTCGAACGAGAATGGCAAGGTGTCACACCAGGCAGGAAGGTATCTACAATTTTTTTATTTGAACTTCGTAATAGCTCTGACCAATACAAAGAACGACTTTTTGGATGCAAACTTAAGTAGATAAACTATGCCGATACGAGCGCAATCCCTATTTTGCTACCCTTAGGGGGGGGGGTTGGCGAATGGGGTGAGGGGGTGGTTTTTGGCGAAGGCGGGGGTGAGGATGATGGCGGTCGTGCTAATAATAATATATGGTGAATGCGTCAGGGGGTTGTTTTTTGGCGAAGGCGGAAGTTTGGATGATGGTGATGTAATGCCCCATAATTACAAAAAAGTTTTCATTCATAAAAAGCAACACGATATTCCCTAATATGAATGTTATAGCCAGAGAGTTCAATAGGTTTAGATTCAAGCGGGACTGAAAACTAATATGGTATATGCTCGTTAAAAAATATGTCGTTATCCGAAAACAATTAAAGGCAGTTAAGATAACTCGTCCATCCGCGGATCACCATAATCTATTAAAATTATCTATGTAAACAAAATCATAGCTTCCAAAATTGTTGACAGCTCCCCATAATTACATAGAGCCACGAAATATAATAAAACCTTATTTATGGACTTATTTATTGAATTATAACAACAGAAAAACGCTATAAATTTATAGATGCTGACAGCCCATTAAAGATAACTCATTAACAATATAGATAAACTTCATTGTATTTATTCATGCGTGTAGGACCAAAACAATGCCATTACTTCATGAAAATGATTCATTTTGACAAGTAAACGTTTAAATGAAAACAACGCAACCCTTTATCCCACTTCGCGGCCCCCACCTACCAAAAACACGACTTTGGATTTCATATAAAACGCGGCCCGCGGAAAGGATATAATTAGTCTTAGAACAGCAGTCAATGCCGGAACTAGCTAAATCAGTCGAAAATAAAATAAAGACTCGTGGTTTAAAAGTGAAACAGTCGTCATGTAATCTCAAAAGTGAGGTTAAGAAGTCCTTCGACCACGCTATCGGGAAATAACGATGAGAAGTGTACAAGTATAACCGTCAATTAGTGAACTTCAGAAACCTTTAAGAATAAGTAGATTCAAATCAAGTTAAACCAAGTAATGATCGCTCCAAGTAAAGGCACGAGTGAACAGAATTTTTTCCAAAAATTACCTATTTTTATCAACGCTTCCAGAACCGGGATAAGTAAACGAAAAACCTCAATTCGATAGTTCATGACCGCATAGAAACCCGTACACTAATATACCGTGCGAGTAAAATAAAATAAACAATTGCCGCGAGATTAATCAAACTAATATTAAAATTACAACTAATTATCGTTTAAAAACCTACTCAAGTGAATGAGTTTGAAACCTGGTAAGTCATATGTATTTTTCTGGATTTATGTGTGGCAAATTGAAGTTTTTATAATACGAATGTGTCTTTAACTGTATCTTCAACTGTATCTCCATAATTTTCATGTTAACAAAGATTTCAAAAGAGAATTATTTCCAGCCGTTGGTGGCAATTGATGTCAAGCTTGTTTTAGTAAATCTATTTCGATTTTGTAGCCTAATATAAAATTAACTGCCAGTAAACTACACTCTATTTGCTTTTCTGAATATTGTCTCATATTATCCGTTTATAAGACGGATGGAATACTTTTGTCAGTTTTTATTTGATATATATGTATGTTCTAACTATTTTATGAGTGCATTATTATATTTTTCGAATCCTTCTGAAACGGTACGTACTTCCTGGATATACAACTCACGCTCAAGCACAGAGAGAAATGAAATATTTCCAGTAGGCCGCTCCTGGAACATAGTTTCGGTTCGACCATCCTCAGATAGTCGATGCTCTCGCTGCTTATTTTCGCAATCTAACGAATAATGTCTGGTATTACAGGTGTAGTGTGTTAATTCATAACACCCCGTAGTCCGGGCATATCAGTGGTGGTCATAGGCGGTTCGTTGTAGGAGGGGGTTTGGGAAAAAATGGCGGTTGTAGGTTTATGAGTGGATGGGTGGGTGTAAGTGGGCAGGGAAAAAATATGTGGAAGTGGTCTGTGATTGGTCGCAATGGTGGCAGCCATGTTGTGGATGGGAGTGTGTGATTGAGAGTGGGGGTAGGGAGAGCTGTGATAGATCGTGTCAGTGGTGATAGCCGTCAACCGCTATCCAATAGCCGAGCAGCAGCAGCAGCCATATTGAAATGGGGGTGGGTGGAGTCGTTCGTTAGCCACATTCGTCAAAACCCACCCCTAAGGGTAGGAAAATAGGGGTTGCGCTCGTATCGGCATTGTTTATCTACTAACTTATTTTAAAATTTTCTAACAATGTGTGGTGGATCGAACATCGATTAGAAAACAACTACTTTTCTGGCTAACATTGGTTTACATCTGATAGATAATCTTATTGGACTGCAAAGTCACCTGCATGATATCTGACCAATGTTTGTCGAGGTAGTAGCCACGGATATTAAAGCCATCTTAATAAATGAAATTTATTTATTTTCGTTTCTTCAATGATCACCGCATGATATTTTTTAAGGAAATTAATATGGGCCAAAGGGCTTCAGATACTAGAGGCATAACCTTCGAGGATGTACGTATACCCAAAGAGAATGTTCTCATCGGTGAAGGTGCTGGATTCAAAATTGCCATGGCGACTTTCGACAAAACTAGGCCTCCGGTAAGTACGGTGTAGGATTTGAATGGCTCAATCCATTGTTTTAGATGCATACAGATATATTCGAGATGATTATCTTAGCCACTGTAAAGAAAAAAAAAACAGTTTCTTTCATAATTCTCCAGAATCATGAATGTTATTGAAAAAAAATCCATTTGAAACAAAAAATATAAAGTTATTTTTGTAATATCTAGCAAAAACAACTCCCCTAGCTATTTACCAAGCCAGATATTGAATCTGAGAAATATTCTTAGAGCCATACTTGAAAAATGGGAGGATTCAACATTTTGATTCAGTTTTTTTTATGGAAATTATGTTTTGCCTTTTTTTTTCAGTCAATGAATAACAAAAACATACATACTTTTTTGTCACAATTGATGGAACTGATATTCCTGGGGATATTCTGTCAGCTAGACATCCATTAGAATTTTTAATTGAAAGGTATCAGTAGGCAGCAATTTTTACATATGAACGTAATTTGGTTTGTTTCTTTATTTTTTTATTATGTTGTGTAGAGTTTTTTCAACATTTTTGAATAACAACATAAATAAAAAATGCTACTCCATTGCTCTTGTTCTTCGAGAACCATTCTGATCAACTTTCTGGTTGCTGAAAATGTTAAAGAAAAATCATTCTTGGGATCTTTATTTCGATCTTGGATCCCAATTCTAACTCTCTTGATTCAATTTCTGGAATCCCCACTCCAAACTTGACGGAAACCAGACTTGGGATCCTGATTTTAATCTCGGCATCCTGATTTCAAACTCAACATCACGATCTTGGAATCCCCATATTAATCTCGGCATCCTGATTTCAAACTCGACATCACGATCTTGGAATCACCATATTAATCTCGTGCACCTGACTGAGGATGATTCCAACTTTAATTTGGAGATAAAGGCTTTTAACTGTGGCTCCCGAATTTAATTTTGGGATCCCGAATTCAATTTTGGCATCCCGAATTCAATTTTGGCATCCCGAATTTAATCTTGGGATTTCGACTCTGATCATGGGATCCCAATTTCAACGATTCAATTTTTGGAATCTGCACTCCGGCCGATTTTTATCTCAGGATCCCGAATTTGAACTCTGGCGCCCTACTTTGAATTCGGGGTCCTGAATTAAACTTGGGCGCCCGTTCTCAATCTCAGAATCCCAACTTTTTCATCCGGATCCCGACTTTATACTCAAGATCCAGATTTAAAAACTAGTGCAGTCGAATAAAATTTTGGGACCCCATATTAAATTGGCCCTTTGGTTCCCAATTTTTTCTCAATCTCGGAATCTCGACTCAAACCTCGGAGTTCTAACTTAATCTCGAGATCCCAATTCCAATCATGTAATCCCAATTCCAATCACGGGATCCCAATTTTAATCTCGGGATCCCGATTTAAATATTGGAATTCCCATTTTAGAATCTGGTCCCCGATTGAGGATCCCAATTTTAAAAATTAATAAACTAAGTACATCATATCATTATTCCAACTTGAATTTGGACCGGACTCCGGCTCCCGAATTTAATTTTGGGATCCCGAATTCAATTTTGGCATCCCGAATTTAATCTTGGGATTTCGACTTTGATCATGGGATCCCAATTTCAATGATTCAATTTTTGGTATCCACCCTCCGGCCGATTTTGATCTCAGGATCCCGACCTTGAACTCTGGCCCCCTACTTTGAATTTTGGATCCTGACTCAAACTTGGGCGCCCGTTCTCAATCTCAGGATCCCAACTTTCTCCCCGGATCCCGCTTTAATTTTAAATTGGTTAAATTTTCCCCAAATGGCGCCCGACTTAAATCTGAGGATCTGACTTAATATCCGGTTCCCAATTCCAATCACGGGATCCCGATTTTAATCCCGCGATCCCGATTTTAATCCCGGGATCCAGATTTTAATCCCGGGATCCAGATTTTAATCCCGGGATCCCGATTTTAATCCCGGGATCCAGATTTTAATCTCGGGATCCCGATTTCAATCTCGGGATCCCGATTTCAATCTCGGCATCACGATTTAAATCTTGGAATCCCCATTTTAATATCTGGTACCCGATTGAGGATCCCAACTCTAAAAATTAATTAACTAAGTACATCATATCTTCTAGATTTTATGAAGACTTTAAAGTTAGGATCACAATATAAACTGGTTCATATTGCAGTCCCAACCCTAATCTCGGGATCTCAACTATAAACTTGGGCGAATGGCTTTAATCTCGTGAGCCCGTCTTCAATTTCGGGATACCGACTTTGACCTCTGGATGCCGACTTTAATTTCGGAATCTCCGTGTTGAACTCAGGCGCTCGATTTTAATTCCAGAACCCCACTTCAAAGTTGGGTGCCAGATTTTAATTTCTGGATCTTGACTTCAAACTTGAGCGTCCGTCTTCGATCTCGCAATCCCGACTTTATTCTTGGGATACAGACTTTAAACTCGGGCGCCGGACTTTTAACTTGGGTGCCTAAATTCGGGCACTTGAGTGTCCATCTTGAATTTTGGAATGCCGACTCCAATTTTGGGATGCAAGCTTTAAATTAGAGCGCCCGACTTTAATTGCGGGATAATAACTTTAATTTAAGGAACCCGACTTTAATCTCGGAACCCCGACTTTTTCTTGAAAACCTTACTTTGAACTCGGGCGTCAGACTTCAATTTCTGGATCCTGACTCTAAACTTAGCACCGGTCTCTAATCTCGGGACCCCGATTTTAATTACGGAATCCAGACTCTAAACTTGGCCTTATATTCAATCTCAGGCATCAGACTTTATAACCGGATTTTCCTCTTTTCTCGAGTTGCAAGCTTGATAAAATCATGACACAGAAAATAACTTTCAATCTTAGTATAGTTTCTTTCTGAGGATAGTTTATGTGCTTCACGAATATGAAAAGGGAAAATTCCTTTTAATGATGAGGTGAAAAGTCATATTTGTTCTACACTAAGTCTGGATCCATAGATCAAAGTCGGGATCCAGAGATCAAAGTCGCATTCCGAGATTAAAGTCGGGATCACAAAATTAAAGTCGGGATCCCGAGATTAAAGTCGGGATCCCGAGATTAAAATCGGGATCCCGAGATTAAAGTCGGAATCCCAAAATTAAAGTCGGGATCCCGAGATTAAAGTCGGGATCCCGAGATTAAAATCGGGATCCCGTGATTAAAGTCGGGATCCCGAGATTAAAGTAGGGATTCAAAACAACTGCTCGAGGCCCTTCTACACCTTGCAAGATTTTCTTCCCAAAATCCCAGAAAATATTGCTATTCTCTAGGAGCCCTTACTTCTTCAAAATAAAATATTCCCTGTGTCCATCTGCATTGAGTTATATCTCTCTAACAGTATTTTTATCATTCCGTGGTTATAAGAACTTTTGACTCATATAAGAAAAATCTCAGTACTTTATTATAACATTACTACAGTCATATGGCAATAAAATGTCCAAGTCAATTTAAAATACATGGAGCAAAATAACAGATTTTAATTTTATCATCTTACAATAGGTCGCAGCTGGCGCCACAGGCCTAGCCCAACGCTGCCTCGACGAAGCCTCCAAATACGCCACCGAGCGAAAAGCTTTCGGCGTCCCCATCTGCAACCACCAAGCCGTAGCCTTCATCCTGGCCGACATGGCCGTCGGAGTGGAAACGTCCCGTCTCGCCTGGATGAAATCCGCCTGGGAGGTCGACAACGGCATCAAAAACACCCTGGCTGCCTCCATAGCGAAATGCTACGCCGCCGACGTGGCCAACAAGAGTGCCACCGATGCAGTGCAGGTGTTCGGCGGTAATGGCTTCAACAGCGAGTATCCCGTGGAGAAGCTGATGAGGGACGCTAAGATTTATCAGATCTACGAGGGAACGTCGCAGATCCAGAGGATGATCATTTCGAGGGCTATTATTGATAAGGCCAAGGGTACTGCCTAGAAGGGTTCCTGTAGGATTTAGGAAAGTCGTTGATGATATTGGTATCTGCAAACAAATTGTTATCAGCTTTTTTTTGGGAAATAATCATTAATATACTGATTTTTTCCACAAAAGTAAAAGTAGGGTATCGTTTATTAGAGAGGTGTGAAACTCAGAGGAATTCTATGATCTGAAATGTGTTGCCCTCCTCTTTACTTTCTTCTTGTTCATTTCCTTAATTTCTTCTTTAATTTTTTCTTTTTGACCACTTTTTTGTTTCATGAAGTTGAATGGGGGCTGGAGCAGACTTTGAGTCAATAATTGTTTGATGCTGGGCTGCATGTGATCGAAGTATCTTTTGTTGTTGATCTCAAGATCCCTACTTTATTCTCAGGATCCCTACTTTATTCTCAGGATCCAGACTTTATTCCCAGAATACCGACTTAAAACTCGGTGCTGTCTCCTACGGCGACGACATTAATTCGGGATCCGACTTTATTCTCGTGATCCCAGTATCCCACTTTTTCCCAGGATCCCTACTTTATTCGCAGGATCCCTACTTTATTCTCAGGATTCCGACTATATTCTCAGGATCCAGACTTTACTCCCAGAATCCCGACTTAGAACTCGGGTGCTGTCTCCTACCTCGGGCGACTGACATTAATTTCGGGATCCCGACTTTATTCTCGTGATCCCGACTTTATTCACAGTATCCCGGCTTTATTCTCAGATCCCTACTTTATTACATCCCGACTTTATTTAGGATCCTATCTCAGACTCCCGAAATTTCCTCCCCACTTTGAACTTGAGCGCCCATCTTCAACTTCAGTATCCCGGGATCCTGACTTTATTCTCGTGATCCCTACTTTATTCACAGTATCCCGACTTTATTCACAGTATCCCGACTTTATTCACATCATCCTACTTTATTCTCAGGATCCCTACTTTATTCTAAGGATCCCTACTTTATTCTGAGGATTCCGACTTCATTCTCAAGATCCAGACTTTATTCCCAGAATCCCGTCTTTAATTTCGGAATCCCGGTTTTTATTTCGGAATCACTGGATCCCCACTTTGAACTTGAGAGCCCTTCTTCAACCTCGGTATCCCGATTTGAAACTCGGGTGCTGACTCCCACCTTGGGATCCCGACTTTATTCTCGTGATCTCTACTTTATTCACAATATCCCGACTTTATTCTCGTGATCTCTACTTTATTCACAGTATCCCGACTTTATTCTCAGGATCCCTACTTTATTCTCAGGATTCCGACTTCATTCTCAAGATCAATAATTTATTCCAAGAATCCCGACTTTAATTTCGGGATCCCGGTTTTTATTTTGGAATCACTGGATCCCCACTTTGAAATTGAGAGCCCTTCTTCAACCTCGGTATCCCGATTTGAAACTCGGGTGCTGACTCCCACCTCGAGATCCCGACTTTATTCTCGTGATCTCTACTTTATTCACAATATCCCGACTTTATTCTCGTGATCTCTACTTTATTCACAATATCCCGACTTTATTCTCGTGATCTCTACTTTATTCACAGTATCCCGACTTTATTCTCAGGATCCCTACTTTATTCTCAGGATTCCGATTTAATTTTCAAGATCCAGACTTTATTCGAAGAATCCCGACTTTGATTTCGGGATCCCGGTTTTTATTTCGGAATCACTGGATCCCCACTTCGAACTTGAGAGCCCTTCTTCAACCTCGATATCCCGATTTGAAACTCGGGTGCTGACTCCCACCTCGGGATCCCGACTTTATTCTCGCGATCTCTACTTTATTCACAATATCCCGACTTTATTCTCGTGATCTCTACTTTATTCACAGTATCCCGACTTTATTCTGAGGATCCCTACTTTATTCTCAGGATTCCGACTTCATTCTCAAGATCCAGACTTTATTCCAAGAATCCCGACTTTAATTTCGGGATCCCGGTTTTTATTTCGGAATCACTGGATCCCCACTTTGAACTTGAGAGCCCTTCTTCAACCTCGGTATCCCGATTTGAAACTCGGGTGCTGACTCCCACCTCGGGATCCCGACTTCATTCTCGTGATCTCTACTTTATTTACAATATCCCGACTTTATTCTCGTGATCTCTACTTTATTTACAGTATCCCGACTTTATTCTCAGGATCCCTACTTTATTCTCAGGATTCCGACTTCATTCTCAAGATCAAGAATTTATTCCAAGAATCCCGACTTCAATTTCGGGATCCCGGTTTTTATTTTGGAATCACTGGATCCCCACTCTGAACTTGAGAGCCCTTCTTCAACCTCGGTATCCCGATTTGAAACTGGGTGCTGACCCCACCTGGGATCCCGACTTATTCCGTATCCTACTTTTTTTTAGTATCCCGACTTTATTCTCAGGATCCCTACTTTATTCTCAGGATTCCGACTTCATTCTCAAGATCAAGAATTTATTCCAAGAATCCCGACTTCAATTTCGGGATCCCGGTTTTTATTTTGGAATCACTGATCCCCACTCTGAACTTGGACCCTTCTTCAACCCGATATCCCGACTTTATTCTCGGATCTCGACTTTATTCTCGGGATCCCGACTTTATTCTCGTGATCTCTACTTTATTCACAATATCCCGACTTTATTCTCAGGATCCGACTTTATTCTCAATATCCCGACTTTATTCTCGGAATCCCACTTTATTCATAGTATCCCGACTTTATTCTCAGGATTCCGACGGCATTCTCAAGATCCAGACTTTATTCCCAGAATCCCGACTTTAATTTCGGGATCCCGGTTTTTATTTCGGAATCACTGGATCCCCACTTTGAACTTGAGAGCCCTTCTTCAACCTCGGTATCCCGATTTGAAACTCGGGTGCTGACGCCCACCTCGGGATCCCGACTTTATTCTCGTGATCTCTACTTTATTCACAGTATCCCAACTTTATTCTCAGGATTCCGACTTTATTCTCAGGATTCAGACTTTATTGAGATTCAACAGCCTTGACTAAGAAGTCTAAAAATCCTGGTGTACGCACTGATGCCTGAAAATGTTTGGTACTGAATTGTGGATGTATTCGGTACACTTGAATCTAAGGAAATGGAAGGTTTCACAAAAGAGTCATAGCAACTTTTATCACAGGTCTGTTCTTTCTTTGTTCCAATTGGTTCCAGAGTGGCTGTGTGGAATGTTCCACAAAAAAAAAATCATAGATGACAGCAACTGTCATGAAAGGTTTGTTCTTTGTTTGAGCTAGTTATAAAAAGGTTCCAGAAGCATTTGATAGATGGCTCCAATTTTCATTGTTACGAAGTTGAGAATCACTATTGTTTATAATTTATTCAACTCCAATGCTACCACCCTTTGTGTACCTTCATATGTAATAATTCATGTCATTCAATAGGATGTATTTTTTTGTGTAGATGTTTATTGACATTTTTTGGAATGTTTTCTATATTTTTTGAGAACAAATTTACACGTTTTTCAAAATGATGTAATATAATAGTCATATATGTACAGTGTGTACTGGAATTAAGTTGCCAAAGACATTCTCTTGGTATTTTTTTGTTTTGGATATTTTAATTGATCTGCCCTAAACCACTGGGAAATAGATTGTCATTTGGGAACTCAATTTATACACAAATCCAATACAATTTGTACAGTTTCAATAAATTTTATTAGATTGTTATCTTCTACCTCTCCCCATTAGAACCATTTGTTTAAAACAACATTGGAAAAAAATTCTGAGCTTTTTCATAACTTACAAAATATTTTAAAAACAACAACAAAAAATCAAGAATAATTTGTCACCATATTTAACAGAGTTCATTTCTTTAGAAGCAAAAAATCCTTAATAATTGTCAGCATATTTAATGACTAATTTCTCAGGAACAAAAAATCCGAATTCAGCACATTTAACTGAGTTCATTTCATAAAACAAAAAATATTAAATAATTTATTAGCATATTTAACACAGTTAATTTCTCAGAAACAACAAATCATTAATAATTTGTCAGCATATTAATGACGAATTTCTTCAGGAACAAAAAAATCCTGATTCAGCACATTTAACTAGTTCATTTCATTAAAAACAAAAAATCTTTAATAATTTATTAGCTATTTAACGTTGATTTCTTCATTAACAACAAATCATTAATAACTTGTCAGCATATTTAATTGACGGAATTTCATCAGGAACAAATAATCCTGGATGTTTGTCAGCACATTTAACTAAGTTCATTTCATTAGAAACAAAAAATCATGAATATTTTGTCAACATGTTCAACTAAATTGATTCATGAGAAAAAAAGTATGAATAATTTATTAGCACATTTAATTGAGTTAATTACTTCAGAAACAAAAAATCTTAAATAATTTGTCAGCACATTTAACAGAGTTTATTTTTTTAGAAACAAAAAATATGAATGATTTGTTAGCATATTTAAACTGACTTAATTTCTTCAAGAACAAAAAATCCTGAATGTCGGCACATTTAACCAAGTTTATTTCATTAAAAAAGATCTTTAATAATTTATTAGCTTATTTAACAGAGTTAATTTCTTCAGAAACAACAAATCTTAAATAATTTGTCAGCACATTTAACAGAGTTAATTTTTCAGAAACAAAAAAATATGAATAATTTGTCTGCACATTTAACTGAGTTTATTTCTTTAGAAACAAAAAAATCCTGAATATTAAGAGAGTTAATTTAATTTATATAAAAAAATTCCGAATAATTTGTTAGCACATTTTTTAATAATTCATTAGCATATTTAACCAAGTTAATTTCTTTAGAAACAAAAAATGAATAATGTCAGCATATTTAACAAGTTTATTTATTTAGAAACAAAAAAATCATGAATAATTTGTTAGCACATTCAAGAAATTTCTTTAGAAACAAAAAATATGAATAATTTGTCAGCATATTTAAAAAAAAAATCTTAATAATTTGTCAGCATATTTAACAGAGTTAATTTCTTCAGAAACAAAAAATCTTAAATAATTTGTCAGCACATTTAACAGAGTTAATTTTTCAGAAACAAAAAAATATGAATTTTAGCTTATTTAACAGAGTTAATTTCTTCAGAAACAACAAATCTTAAATAATTTGTCAGCACATTTAACAGAGTTAATTTTTCAGAAACAAAAAAATATGAATAATTTGTCTGCACATTTAACTGAGTTTATTTCTTTAGAAACAAAAAAATTGAATATGAAATTTCTTTAGAAACAAAAAATGAATAATGTCAGCATATTTAACAAGTTTATTTATTTAGAAACAAAAAAATCATGAATAATTTGTTAGCACATTCAAGAAATTTCTTTAGAAACAAAAAATATGAATAATTTGTCAACATATTTAACAGAGTTCATTTCTTTAGATAAAAAAAATCCTGAATATTAGAGAATTAATTTAATTTAAAAAATATTTGTTAGCACATTTAACAGAGTCCTTCAGGAACATTTGGAATAGCTTTCACAATGAGATCAATTTTTGCACATACAACTGATTAGTTGGAATATTCCTCCATTTTATCAATAATAATAAAAAAACATTGTGAGTATCACTGATGTTTTTTCTGTTTCGTGAAATAATTTCCCAAATGCTAGAGGCCATTTACACAAAAGAAGACATATAATGACAAAGTAATGATTAAAGATTTATAACCTCAAATACTTGCATCAGTAGGTACTGATAAAAAGTATTATTGAGTGTTTTCAGCAGAGTAAATGTGGCTTTTTATACACTTTTTATTGGTTTTACTTGGGTATGGAAAAAATGAAAATTGGTGAACCAACATGGTTTTGAAGACATGGTAGGTGACTGAAAGTGCTGCTGCAACTCACCAAGATGATATATGTATCACTATTGATAGGGGTGAGTTTGTAGCTGCCCTTATTCTTGATATTTACAAAGCTTTCGTCTTGCAGATAAATTGTATACAATAGATTTCATGAATCATTCTTCAAGTGGAAAATATCTTTCATGGAATTTAGTAAAATGGGAAGATACCGATTCGATATGGAAATCGATGTACCATAAGGATCAATTTTGAGGTGTCTAATATATTTTATGGTATTTTAAGAAACTTACAGGAATATATAGGAATAACATCAATCATCCTATAAGCTGACAATAGTTCAATGTCAGCAGGAGCTGATGTACCGTGGGATACTTCAGTCGAATGAACAGTATAGATAAAAAGTTCAGTATATGGTGTCAAAATAAAAGGTTAATGTGGAAAAGTTTTCAAAAGTCGCTTTTTACGAGAGGATCAAAGTTTTTCAACTGTCTGTCTTCGGATATGAAAGATAATCAGCCATAAAATATTCAATACAAAAGTTGAGGATTATTTGCTACAAGGAAGTTTTTATGCAGTGAAAGAATTTCTTGGGAAACAATGTACTTTTATTTTATAATTTTAATGTCTGCCTGTATAAGTAATGCAATTCAAGCGATTTGTACACAACTATATCTGATTTTGTCGCATTTCTTGAATCATTTTTATTAATTTATTATTGCTATAATAATATACCTTTATACAATAAACGATTTTTCAACGAAACTCCTTCCATCCTCTAAAATAAAAATCGTGTTCGTTCATTATTTATTTTTCTAACTTGAAATAGACCCATTTCCGTTTGATAACAAATTATATAGATATTCACAAGAATAACTTTATTTTTTTCATGGAGTTTACAATTAACAGAAAAATGGTTTTTACACCAAATATAATCAGTTGCCGTGTCGATAGGTTACAAGATGTTCGCGCCATCTAGTAGTGAAAGTCAAAAGCTCATTTTCATAAATGTTGGTAACAAGTAATAAATATATTGCTCTTGACTGTTTATATATATATATATATATATATATATATATTGACGATATATTTATTTATGAAATAACGCTAAAATAAAAGTATTCGTTCAGTGTCAATATACCTATATTATTGTCATCTAATAGATATATGGGATAATTTTTTAAATTTTATGCCATAGGTACTTCACATTATTGTGTTTTTATTGCTTAGTTACCAACTACATAACAGAGTACTTTGTGCCCGCGCGTGCCATAAAGTGCACTTTATGGCCCGCGCAGGCATAAAGACACAAAAAACATTTTTTGATTGACTTATTAAAATGCTTTATTAATAAAATAACCTTCTCCAACAACATATTTCATAAATCTTCAGAAACAGTCATAAACATCAAATAATAAGCCCTCAAGTTCAGAGGAGTGTTTTATGAGTCATAAAACACTGCCTGATTTTCTAGTAATAAAAGAGAATTCTAGTTATTTATTGACTCTATTTGTAAATTTCAATATTTCTTGTGGTATCCTAGTACTTTGTTCCATTGTAGGCGAGAAAAAAAATCTAGGATGAATTACAAACGTCGATAAACAATCTAAACTCACAAAATAACAAACCTGTTGTCATAGAAATGGTATCATTACCTTCTCGAAAAACAACCTATTTTATAAATTTTCAGCAACTGTCGTCATAAACATCAAATAAGCAATTTAGGAAAAATCTCCGTGTTTATTAGCTCCGCGCTCTGTTGTTGGTTTTCTTTCGTGTTTTATATGGGTAATAAGACTCTCATACAATAAATATATGTTGAGAAAATATATATGAGAACAACTACTTTAGTTAAAAAAAAATACAGGGACATTACTTTCATAATACATACATACATGGGCGACCGAGCTTTGTTCGGTGATTTTTTTTGTAAAATGATGTTTTTTCGGAGATTTATTTAGATAAACTTGAAATATTCGGATGATGTTATAACGCCATCTCATATATACGTCTTTCCTGAAAAAACGCGATTTAACACAAAAAAACATTTTTTTATAACCTAACCGGTATTCCAGACGTCATAGTTGAATCTGGTGGATTCGCCAGTTCTACCAGACGTCGTAGTTGAATCTGGTGGATTCGCCTGTTCTAACCTACCATAATTTTTGTGTGTGTAAAATCGTGGTTTTTCAGGAAAGGCACCTATATAGGTGAACTTAAAAAGCAAAACCCTATCTAAATTCAAAATTTCATCCAAATTGTTAGAGCCGTTTCCGAGATAGCCGAAATACACAGGGTGTTTCAAAATTCAGTATCAAGATTACAGGGGCGTATTTTTCAGGTCAAAATAAGACTTTTTTTCCCCTTAAACATCTGTCCGCATCTACACCGATCTACAAAGCGTTAAAGTTTCAAGATTTTTTTATTTTTTTCTTCATAGCTCTTTCAGTTTTTGCGATATTAAGATCAAATTTGAAACATAGGTTACGTTTCAGGGTTTACATCATCCAGTATGCCGAGTGATTGTAAGAATCTACAGAGAGATATTTTTTCAGGGGTCAAGACCTTTTTCGCCCCATAAACTTTTTTGTAGTGCACCGCTGGTGAATTCTAATATATGCAATGAATTCTTTGTTTTGTTTATAAATGCTTTTGTCTCAAGTAATTTTTACGCATCTGCGACCGTTATCGAGAAAAAACTTACATCATTTTTTGTAATTCGATACATTTAATAAAAAAAATTAACAAAAGGGGGAACCTATTATCACAATGAAAAAAAATGCTACTTATTTGGTTTGTGATCTAAATTACAAGTTTCCTTAAACATTACCTAAAAAATAAGAAACCTAACGAACCTTGACTTTATAAAAGGTGCTGGAAATGCCCTCTTCCTTCTGCGATACAACCTTCCACTCTTCTTCTCATAGACTGCCGTACGTGTTCTAAAATTCCGGGAGTGTTTCTTACGGTGTGGAAGGCATCCATAACTCGTTCAGTAAGAACTTCGATGGAAGGCACTGGTTCTGCGCCATAAAGTAGGCTCTTTACATGTCCTCATACAAAGAAGTCCAGCGGGTAGCAATCTGGAGACCGTGGGGGCCGAGCAATTGGACCTGCTCTGTCAATCCACCGATTGGGAAACACTGTATCTAAATAATGGCGGACGATGACTCGAAAATGAGGGGAGGGGGGCATCGTGCATAAACCATATTTGTTGACGAACTTGTGAAGGCACGCCCTTTACTAATGCAGGCAATTCGTTCTGTAGGAAGTTTAAATATGTGGCACCCTTTAAAATTGGCGGTAAAATAAAAGGACCAATTACAGTATCTCCTACTATTCCTGCCCATATGTTTACGCTGAACTGTTTCTGGTGTCGAGATTGTCTGATCATGTGTGGTTGGGCCTAGCCCCACCGTGTGACTAGGCCGTCGGGACGGGAGAACCTTAGACAATCCCAGACACCTCTGGGCAACGTCATAGGTCCCCCTCCCAAATAACATGGTAGCGTGATTAGTAGCTCCGGCGAACTCTCACACGAACGGTGACTCGTCAAACGTTACACGAGTAATATCAGGTCGAAAGTCTGATATGGCGGTGACCCATCAAACGCTGACAGGAGGAGTCTTGTTAACATGGGTACCCAGGGGGAGGAGGATAGCCCCACCGGTTTCACCGCCGGTGCCTCTCCACATGGTGTTGGACTCTGGGGGGCGTGGGCTAGATAGTGGGTCCAATGGAAAACAATACCGTAATTCGGTAGAGACGGGGGAGTCTTTCACCTATGGGTTGAGGTGACTGTATTCCCTGCTGACTCGGCGGGGAGCGGCGCATTAACCCGCTCGGGTACTGACATCCCATAGCCAGTAGCTTGTCTTATCAAGCGGCCCCACCGTGGCTGAGCTATAACGGTAGCTGGGTCGACCTAGCGCGCTGATTGGGCGTATCTCAATTTCAGATTCCCCCTGTTAATTTAGCAGCACAGTTTAAACCGGAAGGTAGGTCCTGTGCTGTTGATGGGGGGAGGAAGAGCGAAGCCCAAACTGAATGCAGGAGGGTTAGCTCGCGATATTCACGTCTTTCGAGACAGTTTTTTGATTTGATCATGTGTGGATTTTCTAGTGCCCAAATATGAACGTTGTGGTAATTCACTACTCCGTCGCGTGTAAAGTGAGTTTCGTCGGTAAAAAGAATACGAGATAAAAATGCAGGATCCCTAGTACGGTTTCGCAGTATCCATCCCGAAGGTGCTGATGAGATTTATAAAAGTGATATAGTTGGGAAGCCGGCGATTAAGAAATCTTAGCGCGTACAACCTCTGAGCTTCAAGTCCGTTACCATTAGCCAGACCATAAACAAAAAGGATGTCAGCCAGATGTTCAAATAAATATGGTCCATTTTCCATTTTAATGTAAAACAAACACACGATGAGACATCCACCAACTTTCAAATAATGTCACATGCTTCGAAACAAACCTAAACGTCAAAATGAAAATAGCAGTCAAAGCCCACTAATTCTCTATTTCATTGTTTCGTTGAAAAATTTAATTAACTCTAGCGAATTACAAAAAATGTTTTTATTTTTTTTCTCGATAACGGTCACAGATGCGTAAAAATTACAAGAGACAAAAAAAATTATAAACAAAACAAAAAACTCATTGCATATGTTAGAATCCATCAACGGTGCACTACAAAAAAGTTTATGGGGTGAAAAAGGGCTTGACCCCTGAAAAAATATCCCCCAGTAGATTCTTACTATCACTCGGCATACTGGATGATGTAAACCCTAAAATGTTACCTATGTTTTAAATGTGATCTCAATATCGCAAAAACTAAAAAAGCAATGAAGAAAAAAATAAAAAAATCTTGAAACTCTAACACTCTGTAGATCCCTAACGAAGGGTTTGCGGGCACATGTTTATGGAAAAAAGTCTTATTTTGACCTGAAAAATACGCCCCTGAAATCTTGATATTGAATTTTGAAACACCCTGTATATACAAGAATTGCTCGTTTAAAGATATGTTACCGAATTAGGTTGATCATGTAATCTATGTTCGCCTTTACTGAGATATCTTTGAAAATATAAATATTGTTTTATTTTGAAAAACATTGGTTGACTTGTGGTCATGTGCACCCACTTTTTTAAACAAGTAGTAGGTAGTTAACTAGCCTATGCGACTAAATTTCAATGATTCGGTGAAGTAATCGAAACCAGCACGTATCTATTTGTGCAAAGGTGCTTAATACTTTCCAAAATTCCTAGCAAATTGCTATTTAGGTATATACCTACCTGCCGCCTAAATTTAAAAGTGCCCACCACGCACGCGCTCTGTGCTTGCTCATAAATCCTCGCCTATGGATGACCATAATTCAAATTGGAGCACCATTTCAAATGCTAAATGAATAAAACATAAAATCTAGCAATAATTCAGCTTCGAAATCGAATTCGTGTTATGTAACATCGATAGACGCAACAGAATGAATAAACAACTTTGACCTATTTTCCCGAGAAAGTCGGCCGCACACTAAAATCAAATAACACACAGAAAAATCTGGAAATTATATTGTGGTAAATACTAGTATCAATTTAAAGTTTCCTTAGAACCTTTTATTCCGAAGTTTGACGAAAATGTAATTGCAAGAGCGAGGTTATGTAAGTAGTTGCTGATTTGACTAGCGCAGTCATGTCTGTCTGAATGCAAAGTGTAAGCGAAGTGGCCTAGAGACCTACATTTATACAACGTTCGATTTTTACACCGTCCTAAGAAATATATATTGGTGAAACCTTGGCGCGAATCCGAAGGTCAGAAAGTCTTAGGACCTTGAGGCGTGGTAAATTCGGTTATCATTACGGGATAAGTGCCTAATCGAATAAACAATGCACGAAGAAGCGACAAGTATCAGCGTTCCTAGCTCTGTTGCCGCATCTACTGCACCACAAAACGAAAACGGCACATCTACGGTTTCGGTTGTGAATGCCGATGTGGATTTGGAAGTTTCTACGGACAATGACAATATTGATTTGCAAGTGCCTTTTTCTACAAATTCTGGAGGTAATTCAGCACAATTTATACAAAGCATGACTTCGTCAATTTGCAGGTTATCTTTAGGTAGGTAGTCGCTGCTATTTTGTTATTTACGTGCCAGCCCGATCGCAAACCAGTTCTCGATGTAGATCGAAAGTCGCTGGTGTAGATTCACTTTTGTTTGGGTATTATCCACGTTATTTGTGCGAAAGTGATAATGAAAGGGAAATAGTCGAGATCGTTGTTGAGGTTACTCGAATAATTCGGCAACTCTGCTTCGGTCCTGCCCTAGGTAACGCCCGGGAAGGCTCGAACCCTACGTCAATGTATACAACAAATACCGTTAGGGTTAGGCCCTTTTTTAATAGCCCCCAGTTAATGTACCTGTCGCATTGACGTTTGCCGTCAAGTTGCCCCTCCCTCTCCCCCTTGACCCAGTGCATGTCTAAATCTAGCTTATCTAGGCTACCCCTAGAAAGTATATCCCATGCGAGGTCAGGTTCAAGTGCAGGTGCAAGTGAGGCTCTGCTAGGCGCCTGCGCGGAACTTTAAATGGCTCTTTCATTACAATTTGAGTTCTATTGAATTTGTCGCCTGCTTTTATTGACGTTTTGTGCGTTGTTTGTTGAAATATAGCATTAATTCGGTGCTAGAAGCTCATTAAATAATTTATTTAACAATGGCCTCATGCATGCAACTTCCTTCCATTGTTTTATTTTGACAGCTGTGAGGTTACCAGGGTAACGCATGCAATGTACGAAATTGTATACCTACAGTCTACATAGTGTTTTTCGATCTTTCTTAGTGCGAATTTTCACGATCCAATAAATTGGTGAATTTTGTGACCTTGAATTTTATTGATAGGTGTAAACAGAAAATTGTCAATTTGAACTTGATCAATAATTAATGAGTTTAGAATCGGTTCTAATTTTTCATCAATTTTTAGTGACAATTTGCAGTAACTTTCGGCCATGAATAGGCTTTTTCAGTTAGATGACAAATGACTAACTTTGTTTACCTGTCAGACCCAACGGCATTGACGGCAATTTTTTTTTAGGGAAATAAAAAAATTCCGAGTTTTCCTATGGATAGTTGACTTGAATTTACTTGGAGAAGAAAACTCACCATTAGAAAATATTCGTGAACATTATTTTATCTACGAATGAAAGGTTTTTGGCGGTATAAAATAGGTAATAAGTACTTAACCTACAAAGAAAGTTACGAACGCCAATGTATGCAGGTGCATTTGTCATGAAGTTGACTGTTGACATAATGTGAAAATACCGCTAATTTTGAACTAAGCCAATCTCACATTGTTATTTCAAAACTAACCAATGGCTATTCACTTTCCCAATAGCCAATCAGACTTTGGGTCTCAAAATGAGCGCATGCGCCTTAAAAAATAATCTAAATGAAAAGGCCTATTGGATGCCTGCTAGGACAGAGATTTTCAGGTTATGTTATTATTTACGCGATTTCACATACCCTACCCTCAAGGATATTAAACATTATAGATTTCAATATCTACAGAAAACCTACACAAACTGATCATGTAATACCTAGTTTTTCGAATCGTCCCCATCAGCACAAAATAGCTGCCTTCTATTGTTACATCCACAGACATTTAAATGTACCTCTTTCTACTGTTGAGTATCAAAAAGAATTGAATATTTTGAAACAAATAGCTTCCACCGATGATTATAATCCTAGCATTATCAACACTTTGATTCAAAAAATAAAAAATAAAAATGAACATAACTTATCCAAAATTAAATTCAATCGACAAATTTGTTTCAATTCCTTTTTTAAACGACAAGATTTCTAACAAAGTAGCTAGTTGCATTAAAAGTAACTTTGACAACATTAAAATTTCTTTCAAAACCAATAATAGCTTGAGTAGATTTTTGGTCGATACAAAAGACAAAATTGACAAACTTTCCGAAAGTGGTATATATAAGTTAAATTGTGAAGACTGCGATGCAGCCTACAATGGTAGAACTTGTAGACCTTTGAAAGTTCGTATTATGGAACATTTAAATAGTAATAAAGTTTCTGCCTTCGGTCATCACTTAAGATTGAACAATCATAATTTTAGTCCAAATAGAAATTCATAAATCTTACATGAGGTCAGTTCCAAAAATTATAATAGATTAGATTTTCTTGAAGATTTACACATTAGTAAAGAAATACTCAACAATAACCTTTGTCTCAACACGCAAGTCAATTTAAATAGATCCTATATTCCACTTCATAGACGTCTAAATTAAATAATATTGAACTTCCTCAGCCTTTTTTACTCTAATTAACATTTTAATTTTCTTGTTAATCATACTAATAATTTTAAATTTCCATTCTCTATGATGATTTTACTTGTATCTCTTTGCAATTTGCCAGCCTCTTTTTCAGTTTTCTCCATACTAAGTCATGTTCTGGATTATCACCTTTTAGACTCTGTTTTACTCCAGTTGTGGGAGTTGTGAAGTTGGGTCTAGTTCCCATTAGACTTGTATCACACTTCTTATCCCCCAGTTGCGGTTCAACTGAGCCATGGTGGACAAGGATTTTTATTTTTATTAAGGAAAATTTGAATTAATTGTCTATGGACACTACCAGAATTATTCAATTGTTTGTTTTGATCAGGACAGGTCTAATTAGACTTCTCCCATAAACTTATATTCAATTACGATGACTTAATGTGAGAATTGAAGAGTCTTGTCTGGTCTTCCTTGGAATACTGGAACATATATTTGACAGATGACAGTCCTCATTAGATTGATCATCTTCTAGTGTATTTTTCGTATGACAGGGATATTCCTTTCTTGATTCTGATATCTCCATGGTTTTGTGTTCCATGTCAATCTACTTCATCGTTCACTTGTCAATCTTGTCACTTGGGTCCAGCTATCACACCTAAACAATGGCTTTTTAAAAGATAATGAAAATGTAATCTCAATTTTCATCCTGGCCTAGAATATGTATTTTAACATGTGTGTCACGTAAACTTATACAACACTCATTGATCATGAGATATTTTATGGTCTTTTTGGCTTCTTGTACACCTGACGAGTAAGTAACCTCACATTTAAAATATGTCAATTTTCTTTCTAAAAAAAAACGTTCAGTAACTTGTTCTCTATCAATATTACTTACTTTCAGGTACGCACTGATGATGACCTAAGGGTCGAAAGCGGTTTGCTACGATTTTAATAAATTATTTTATGCACGAAATACAATTTCCTTTCATCGATTACCTATATCGATACGTGCACACAGTCATACTTTTCATTTAATATCCTTGCCCTACCCTAACCGCGAGAAAAATGATTGTGCGAAAAAATACATAATTTACGTTGCATTACATTCGCAGCAATGTGCATTGATGAATATAAAAGACAGAGATGTAGAAGATGGTGGATTAGAGATTGGATTGAGAAAAGAGGAAAAGGAAACTTGACATTAGTTCACGAAAAATTCCTGAGTGCAGATCCTAATCAATTCAAACGATATTTAAGAATGGATCTGAGTCAATTCAATAAGCTATTGAATGATATTCGGAACTTTTCCTGTAGTTGAACCATTTCTTGTCAGTATGTTGGTATTCCTGAGTAAAAACTCTTGCCAAAATTGACCAATAAATTGTCAGGTGTAAATATAATCCATATTGGTCAATTTTATTGTTCAATTTATTGATCAATTTTGTTGGATCGTGTCAATTCGCACTCAGTGTCATAGAGCTCTATTGGAAGAAAGCGACCGAAAACCCCAAGCGATTTTCCAGGGGTGGAATTATACAGTGTCATCCTCAAAGTATGCACCATATGGAAAACTTATTTATTAAGGGTTTTTCGACAAAAAGTTATTCCTTGTAAAAGTTTGTGCATCCCCTAAAACTAAAGATGCACCAATACAATATAGTAAAACAGACGTAATATACGAGGAGCCTTGAAAAATTTTGAGACAAGAGTAAAGTACCCTAATTTTGAAAAATCTCGGGAAATGTTATTTAGAAAAATTGTTCAGCATTAAAAAATACATCTAGATTTGAAGTCATGTTCATCTAAGTGAAGTTTTATTTTTTTACCCATTTTTTTAAAATGATTACGAAATAAAATTTTTGCTAAAACGATAAATAGACAACATCCTGTATACGACGGTTTATTTGAAAAGCCTGTAATATTACAAATAACACAACTAACCACGGTACATTTTTTTGAAAATTAAAATAATTTTCGAAGTTTTTGCTGCAAAGTAATTTTTATTTTTTGTTAACACCGAAAATTGCTCAAAATTAAACAGTATTGTACAAGAACTTAATATTCAATAATATCAAATCATAACATCAAAATAAAAGAAGTATTTCGGCACAAACTCATTGATTTTCCGGAGATTTTCTTGTCCAAAATAATTCTTATATTCGCTTTGAAAACAAAAGCATGTTTCCGAAAGAAGTATTTTTCATCTCAGTATGATGTCCATCCCGCAACATGGACAATTCGGTTCTTCTTACACAATCGTTGACACACAATTAGTAATAACAGTTTTTAAATGTTCTCTCTCCCTAAAAGGACGATGTTTGTAAACTTCGTTCTTCAATAAACCCCAAAAGAAGAAATCCATTGGGGTTAAATCTGGTGAGTGGGCTGTCATTGGATACTCTGAGTAACGTCCTATCTCTGAGTAACGTAAATTTTTCATTTAAAAATTGTATTGCTACACTACAGTGAACGTCTAACTGATACCAAATTTTGTCTTTTTGTCTACCCGGCATTTGATTTAAAATTGGTAATAAATCTTGTTGTAAAAATTGCAAATATCGGTTGGCATTAAGGTTTCCATCAATGAAGAAGGGACCAATCACAGAATTGTTCAACAGTCCGCATAAGACAGTTACCTTAAATGAGTATTGGTCCTTGCACTCTATAGTGAAATGTAGCCCACCATCTACAGTTCCATTAGTTGTAAATGTTGCTTCATCAGTCCATAAAATATTTATTGGGAACCGTGCGTTTTCTTCGTATTCTCCCTGATACCATGCGAAAAACTCAAATCTTGGAATAAAATCCCTTTCTTTTAAAGTATTTATAAATTTTGGTTTAAAAGATATGAATTTTTTTAAACTTTTGTACAGTAGTAAAAGGTACATCAAGAGATGTCGATATTTGTTTAATTGATGTCTTACCATTTTTGATAACTTCCTCTTTCACTTCTATAGATACTTTTGCAGCTGAGTGAGGTTTTTTGAAATTGTTATTAATACTGCCTGTTTCTTTTAATTTATTTAAAATACGGGTTACTGTAGTGCGCTTAGGATGCCTGCCATTAAAATTGTCTGTAACTTTTTCTTCTTCTGTAAGCATCTTAATATTATTTTAATAGTACTTATTATCAAACGTTGACAAAATAAGCAATAACAATAACTACGTAATAAATATTTAGCAAATATGTCAAGTACTTAATGTCAAACATTCGTTTGTTTTCAAAGCCAACTTAAAACAATTATTTTGGACAAGAAAAACTCCACAAAATAAATGTAATTAGTTTATGCCGAAATACTTATTTTATTTTGATGTTTTGTGATTTGATATTATTGAATATTAAGTTTTTGTTACAATACTGTATAATTTTGAGCAATTTTAGGTGTTAACAAAAAATAAAAATAATTTATTTTACTCTTCAAACAAATTTACCGTGGTTAACACAATAGTTTTGTAATTTTAAATTACAAGCTTTTTGAATTAATCGACGTTTTAAAAAATAGCAATTTACATCTTCTGATAAATTTGCAACCATTCAAACAAAACGGAAATATTTGTTTTATCGAAAAAAAATTGTTATTTATCCCAATTTTTCTAAGTTCTAAGTTCTGCAAATTTGATAAAATAACTAAAATTATGTTTTTGAGAAGAGTATTACTTTGCAACCTCTTGCGTCAAACGGAAAATATATTTTTTCTAGTTTTTTTTTTATAAAATAAGTATCGGAATTATTACAAAAGTTTCAAATAATGGTTGCAAGTGAGATGTCTTGACGTACAATGTTTTCAAATCACAAAAATTAAGGGGGTAAAATAAAATAAACATAACACTAACATTTATTCAAATGTACTAAAATGGAACAATGTTTTATTAGATGTGTGAGGCAAGTTATTCTGTGGTCAAACTGAATAGGTCGCATGACAAACTTCAGAGTCTGTTATTACCGGTTATCAGATGAGAATATCATCACACATCTAACAAAATATGATTTTTTTCCGTGCACCTGAACAAAAGCTTCTCTTGGAAAAGTTTTTAATTTTTACAATTTTGTTAGCTTTCTGTCTTCATTCAGATACAACTTTCCCGATCGTAAAATCGTTTTTTTGCAAAAACCAATGATTTCATGAAAGATATAGTTTTTGTATGAACTCTGTGTTCCCATAACGATTCGGGAATCTCTTAATTTTTCCCATTCATCATGTCATATCAATTTTTTTTTTAATCATCACCAAAAATCACTTAAGTTCCCGAAATTACACAAATGCGTTGAATCATTTGATCAAAAAAAAATCGTTAAAAAAAACTGAAGGCATGAAACTTTCAACCTACAACTGTGTTACGTCCCCTCTTTATTTTAAAATTTATATGAATCAAGAAAATGATTCTTACGTGTCGATTACATTTCAGTCCTCCATTAGAATTTAATTGATTGCGAAACCACAATTGGAGTAAGTCGAGTGGAAAGGTAAATTATAATTCAAGAAATAAATACTTGTAAAAATTAAATTTGAGATGTAATATCGATCTCACAAATTTTTATTTTTCAGTAACATTTCTGTTTGATGATGAAAATTATGTACTTGCGAGATTTACAATCGATAACGTTTTGATATCCTTACTTCCATAGAGCATCGATTATTCATTTTGAAATCTCTTCGATTGCTATAAAGTCATGTTGTGACAAGTGAAGATTTTAATGAGGAATGATTGTATGTCGTATCTAATGCAATAAAAAAGTATTGTCTTCCAATACTTTTTTAGCAGAATTTAGCAAAATGTTGTACTCTTTCGATTGTTGCATTCGAAAATGTTGGATTCAATTTATTTCGCTGATTAGTCGAGAACAGTGATTGTTTCTAAGATTAATAATTAGTTCAAAATTTTGTAGTGGTTAACTACGTAACCGTGTCATTTTTCGGTTGTAATTTCAATCAACCAGTACAAAATATAAGAGATATACGCGATGGCTAATCAAGTAATTAACTGGACCACTGTATTCATGTCTGTCGAATGTATATCTTAAATCTATTTGCACAATGTTTACAATTTATTGCCAAAATATTTTTAAAAAAAAAACAATTATATAAAAAAAAATGTTCCGTTGAACAATGACGTTTGCAAATCTCTTACGTCACGTAAAATATTAGTCGTAATTATGACTGCAACTTGCAGAACTTTTGAAATTATTTCAGCAGTTGTAAAAATGCAAAAAAATTATATTAGTGAATAAATAGGTTTAGTTTTTCGTATGAAGTTGCAAAGTTACATATCCACTGAGACCGATATTCTCTTTATTTGCAACCACAATAGAAAACTTTTGTAATTATTTCAATGCTTGTGTGTATTGAAAATGGCAGCGCCGATAAAAAAGTTTGATAAATAAATGTTGCGTTTTTCAGAAATGGTTGCAAATGTACGTGAATATGTTAAACTTTTTTCCATTCACTTACCCAATTTGCAGAATTTTTGTAATTTTTTTAAACAAATTACAATGAAAAACTTAAAAAAATTACAAAAAACAAGGTTTCGTAACTTTTACAAGGTTGAAAACTTAATGCATGTTGTAAAACATCATTACTATCGGTATGTCTAGTTTGCAGAACTTTTGCTATTTTCAGTGCAAAAATAAAGCATAAAAACGTTTTTTGCAATTAAAACAATGTTCGGTTCATCGCAGACTTCTGCAAAATATTATAGTTTGTTTTTATTAATGCACATGCACATTAATACCACTGAAGTTTGAAAACTTTTGGAATGAATGTGAATTGATTGTCTATTTCTCCTGGCCTACATTCTGAAAAGTACTCCACGAATATCTATTGAGATCGATATCAAAAACAATACAATACAATTTATCGAAAATAAGGTACCGATAACGATGTCAGATTTGTTCTTAGTTTCCTCATTTTTTGTTTCGTCGGTTGGCATTTTTTTCACCACTATTTTTTAAATGGATCAAAAACAGCCATGGGTTAATTTCCGGTATTTCATGTAAAAGAAATCTACAATTCACTGGAAGTTGAAAAGGGAAACATTCTCAATTGAATATTGATAGCAAGATTTTTCTGTGAATTGAAAAATCCACGATTAAAATGAAGTTATGAATATTCAATTGAGAATGTTTCCCTTTTCAACATGAATACCCCACAAGAGGTTATCTTGACGATAGAAGATAGTGACAAAAGTTTATCTTTCAGTCGCAGATGATTACACATCTGATTTTATGAACATCCTGTTTATATTTTCAACAAATCACTGGAAGTATTAATGAAATTTCAGAAATACATTCGAGAATTATATCTTGAATTCTCAGAAAAAGGCACTGCTCGTTTTCTCTGCGAGATTTTCCAAGTTTAATAGCCCGAGCAAGGTAACAAATACTACATTTTCGAGTTGAACGACATAATTATTCGAATAGTATAACCGAGAGATGTTTGCCTGTAGTTTGCACGATTTCGCCTTGAGTTCAAAAATAGACCGTTGTCAAATATGCAAACAAAGAGGCTATATTCGATTCGTCAGCTAATTCTAGTCGGCGGTGTCGAAAAGAGGAAGTTTTTGTTTTGTCAATTTTCGTTGTCGTAAACTTTACAATTTCCGTTGGTTATTTTGATTTGAGGTGCAGTTGATACAATTATTTTTTTATAAGCGCTAAAAATTACTACTTGTGATATCTTATGGAGAAACCATATGAACTACTGTTCTACTTGCGGAAAATTTAAAATCATACATGAGCGGTTGGATATCTATGCCAAGACAAGTCGGATATTATCGTTGAGTGGTATACGTGGAAGATATTTTTGTTTCTTTTATATTTCTATATAACGTGTGTTTAGATGATTATATCTTTTTTTGGACATAATCTTTTTTGTATGCCAAAGTTGGATTAATGGTTTACATTGAATATGTGGCACGTCAATTTGATATAATATAACGAATAGTATTATCTTCTATATAAAAATCAATTGCTGTTCGTTAGTCTCGCTTAAACTCAAAAACGGCTTGACCGATTTGAATAATTTCTCTTTTGTTTCGTTTTCTCTAATACAGGGGTGCTATACAATACAACATTTCTTCCGTGCGGTTGTAAAATTGATTACATTTCAAATAGTTTTCAAACGTTGTGGATTTTAAGAAAAGTCTTGGTAAAAGTGAATGTATGTACACTTTGCGATGGTTTGTCATTTATTTTGATCTGCCAGTCTCTACAGGATGAGTCAGCATAAGACCGACAAACTCTGACTACAGATTCCTCACCTCATTTCGAGGTGAAAAGTTGCTATCAAGGTATGTCCTAAAATGCATCCCCTCTGAGATACAGGGTGTCGAAAGAATGAAAAAAATTAAGGTTTAATGGTTTAGATTCACGAATCATTCCCCTAAATGTTAAGGGTAGTCCACCCCTTAATTTTTATTTTTCATTTTCTAGACGAAATTTTTTGTTTTTATTTTTTTATGATTTAGCATTCAACAATACATACAACCCTAAATTTCCACCCTTCTACGATCAACCCCTATTTTTTTGGCAAGATTTTTATTTTTATGTTGTCATGACTTAGAATAAAAAAATTCATATTACTCTTAATTTTCACCCTTCTACGATCAACCCCTATTTTTTAATTTTTTTTAAACAGGGAAACGGAATAACAGGAAAACGGGATAACGGAATAAGGGAATAACAGGAAAACGGAATAACGGGAATAACGGGATAACGAAAAACCGGGAAAACGGGATAACGAGATAACGGGATAAGGGAATAAGGGGAAAACGGGATAAAGGAAAAAGGGATAACAGGAAAACGGGATAAAGGGATAACGGGATAAAGGGGTAACGGGATAACGGGAATAACGGGATAACGAAAAAACTGGATAACGGGATGACAGGATAAGGGGATAACGGGAAAACGGGGTAAAGACAAAAAGGGGTAACAGGAAAATGGGATAACGGGAAAATTTTTGGGAAAAACATTTTAGGGAACATAGAAATTTGGACAGGACAACGTCTGTCGGGTCCGCTAGTCAGGAATAAAATACATTTTACTGTGGCGGAGGAGTTTGGAAAAAGGATATACAGGGTATGTCAGAAGTACTTTGACAAACTTCAGGAGGTGATTCCTCACAATATTCTAATATTAATTGTCCAATTAAATATATGTCCGGAAACGCTTCGTTTCCAAGATACAGGGTGATGAAGTTTAATTTTTATTTCCGTTTTTTTTAAATAACTTTCGAAATACTGACCTTAATTAAACGAAAATTGGCATTGAGAGGCTTTTTGAGGTGTCGAATTCGAACCTGATGTTATTATTGCTCTTACTCGTAGGGGGCGCCACCTACACATCTTTTTCTTTTTTGAGGATTCATAACTTTTTTGAGCGTACTTCTAGCACATTTTTCAGTAGAAAAATCAATTCCTCTAACATATATTTGTAAAAAAGCTACCCCTGTTACAAGTCGCTATAAGCAACCGTTTTCTAGATATTTCGACTTGAAAATTTCAAGTCGATTACTTGATAATCGATGCGTGTTGAAGTTATTACAATTGAACAGGGAAACAGTCTCAATTAAATATTGAATAGAAAGATTTGTCTCTGAATCCACGATTATTTTGCATTTTTCACAAGAATGCTTAGGAAATGAATTTGACTTTTAAGTAAGTAGTTTTTTTTTGTAGGGGGCGCCACCTATTCTATTTATTTTTACTCGTTTAAAATAGTTATTTTTGTATCAAGGGTGAAAAATCTGTATTGGTTTTAATAAAATTTGAACGAAATATCAATATTTTATTTCAAGAAATTTTGAATATGTAGAATAAAATAAAATAAAGGAAATTAAATTGTATCCAAATAAATTGTTCAAAGTGTCCACCTTCAGCGAAGATACAGGCATTCAGTCTTCTAGTCATTGAATCTCGTACCCGCTCAAAAATTATTGGTGTGTTTCTTATTATTTCACAGGCGTCTACTATTCGGTTTCTTAGATCTTCCTCGTTCGCTACTGGAGTTTTATAAACTAGTGACTTCAAATGTCCCCAAAAATAAAAATCTAGCGGGTTTAGATCTGGGGATTTTGGTGTCCACGCCTGGTAAGCTTCTTCTACACCCCTACCGATCCATCGATTCGGATAGACAGTGTTAAGGAATTTCCTGGCTACAACGCTAAAATGCGCCTGAGCCCCATCATGCATAAACCACATGCGGATACGAATTTCTAATGGTACATTCTGAAGTAGTCCCGGCAATTCATTTTCTAAAAAGTCTCTGTAAGTTGTGCAATTAGTCGGAACGGAAGAAAGAAAGGACCTTTAAAGTAATTATCAATTATTGCTGCCCATACATTTACAGAAAATTGATACTGATAATGTCTTTCACTAACTGCGTGCTGATTTTCCAGAGCCCAAACATGGTTGTTATGACAGTTTGTGATAGCATTTCGGGAGAAGTTTGCCTCGTCCGTGAAGAGTACATATCTTAGAAATCGAGGATTTCCAGCCAATTTTCTCAAAAACCACTGACACATAGTAATGCGTTGGGGAAAGTCTCGTGGCAAAAGAGCTTGTACTCTTTGAATATGGTATGGATAAAATTGTTGATCGTGGATATTTCTCCAAACTGTGGACTGAGTAGAATTGAGAGCTTTAGCAATTATTCTTGTACTTGTTTCTGGATTCTCCTCGAGAGCGTTCAAAACAGCTTCTTCCAATTCTTGGGTTCGGACTGCTCGTGGTCTTCCAATAACATCAGCTGCCCTCTTAAAGCAACCTGTTTCTGCCAAACGACGGTGGAGACTGATAAATGTTGGAGCTGAAGGCAGTACTCGATAAGAAAATCGCTCCTGGTAAATACGTCTTGCTTCGAGCGCTTTGCCATCCGCAAGGCAATAAACGAAATGCATATTTGTTTAAATGAGCATTATTGTTTAAATAATCCATCTTTTCAAAATTAGTGTTTTAAAACTTACAGAAACTTCAACAAAACAACAAAATGTTTAACTGTCACATAATATGTAATTACCAAAACTACTTACTTAAACGTCAAATTCATTTCCTAAGCATTCTCGTGAAAAATGCAAAATAATGGTAATAACTTCAACAAGCATCGATTATCAAATAATCGACTTGAAATTTTCAAGTCCAAATATCTAGAAAACGGTTGCTTATAGCGACCGTAACAAGGGTAGCTTATTTACGTAGATATGATAGAGGAATTGATTTTTTTACTGAAAAATGTACTAGAAGTACGCTCAAAAAAGTTATTAATCTTCAAAATAGAAAAAGACGTGTATGTGGCGCCCCCTACGAGGAAGAGCAATAATAACATCAGGTTCGAATTCGACAGTATTTCGAAAGTTATTCAAAAAAACGAAAATAAAAATAAAACTTCAACACCCTGTATCTTGGAAACGAAGCGTTTCCGGACATATATTTATTTGGACAATTCATATTAGAATATTGTGAGAAATCACCTCCTGAAAGTACTTCTGACTCACCCTGTATAGATATAGTATTGTATGGCATAATGACAATTAAATGTGATGAAATAGAAAACGTCAACGTTCAAAGGGAAAAACATTCAAACACAAAATGGTAGATACATGAGATTGATGGCAACATATTCTGCTACCTCGATATTAATTGATTTATTGGATCGTTTGGAACCATGGAGGGAGCATAACGCTTTTTCCTTACGTGACGAAAATATAAGTATTATTTGCGATGTTTTCAGACGTCGGATTTGAAGATGAAGGTCCCATTGAGTTCACAACTTTTTTGCCGTATCCATCTTGTTTTTCCAGGAATCGTCAATATATATCCTTCTGCAACCGATGATGATTTCCATCCTCCCTCCATCTCGCTCTTTCAAAGTATTTATAATTTTTGGTGTTGTCTTTGTTATTGTGTGAAATTTTCTTCACGGTTTCCCTTTCGGCACCAGTCCTATTATAAATATGTTATACTAGTTTGTCCGTACCTATATGAAGTTAGCGAGACAACTCCGAAAAAGTTGATAACAGATTATTCCATAATTTGCCGCCTTTTTGTCGCTAATTAGTTGCGAAGAAAAAAAATTTGTCGCTCTTTTTTTAAAAAAATATGTGATGTTTCGTTAACTTCATATGAAGTTAGCGAAACAACTTCCGTAATTTCAATTTTTTCACAGTTCCGAAGTATCCATAATTTGCCGCCTTTTTGTCGCTAATTAGTTGCGGAGAAAAAAAATTGTCGCTCTTTTTTTAAATAAAAATTTGCGATGTTTGGCTAACTTCATATGAGGTTAGCAAAACAACTTCCGTAATTTCTATCTGTTCTCAGTTCTTCCTCCCAAATTTAGTTAAAAAATAACATTAACTTGTCAAGTTAAAATTATTATAATTATAATAATTTTTGATTCCTCAAATAATACCATTAAATTGATTAACCTTATTCTTATGTTTTACTATTTTTTTTTTATTTAATATTATTAATTACTATACATTTTTTGAAACTTACCAATTGAAACCTTGGAAAAGGATGGAAAAATCAAATGTCGTTTACCAAATTCCCTGTCAGACTTGTGACAAAGCATATATTGGACAAACATCAAGAACTTTGTCTGGACGCCTAACGTCCCATAAAAGTGATAGCAATACAAAGAAATTAAATTTGGCACTGGCTGAGAATGTCATCTCCAGTGAGCACATTTTGGATTACAACCATTTTGAAGTACTTTGCACAGAGAATAACTTACATAAATGGTTATTTAAAGAAATGTTTTCCATCAAGAATGATACCAACAGTATAAACAAAAATACAGACCTGGATAATTTGAGCAATATTTACAATAACATTTTGAAACTAAAACTTTTTCCCCAAAATTCCCACAATATGAACAAAACTCAACATAATCAAAGTTTCAAATTTCCCACTAATTATCAGGTTGGTCATAAATATCCATACAATAGGGTATTCGTGAAAATGACGAATACTTTTCGAACTCAAGGGAATTTTACGTGGTTGTGATATTCAGTTCTTTGTAACTTCCATTTCAACAGACAAGAAAAACTTATCATAACATGGTGAAATAATTCAAATTAAATAAATGAAAACGCATATCAGATGCCCCAATTTTCGACACCTGAAAAATATGAATAACCAATCGCCGACATATATGAGGACCAATTGTCGACACTGTGAGAAATCAAAAACGGGCATCAATGCTATGTTTATATTTATATCTATCGTGACTGAAAAGTATGAAAAAGTTATGCTCATATCTATAATGGGTAAAACTCGACAAAACATAAATTATTGAATAAATAAAAAAAAAATTGCTACATAATCAATTTCTAGGAACCACTTTTCCCATTTCGAATACTTCATATACCCCACACAATAATTCTTCTCCCTGTTTCAGTATGGTTTCGAGACATTTTTTTTTTCATTTGATACCCATGTTGAGGGGATTGAAAAACAAAGAAATCTGCCATTTTGTGGTGGCGACCATCTTCGATTTGAAATTTTTTCACGGTGTACTATCTTTGTACTGGTTCAGTCCTTTCATTTGATACCCATATTGAGGGAGTTGAACAAAATATGTCACGCCATTTTGTGGCGACGGTCATCTTGGATTTACAATGATACTGAATATACATAATTGTATTGTCATCAGAACTAAAGGTGTGTACCAAATTTCAGATTAATAGCTCAACAGGAAAGGAATACAATTTCAATTATTAGATTCAACCCACACAAATAAACAGGACTGTAAGCTGAATAAGACCGTTTAAAATAATAAAAAAAGACGGAAGTTGTCCCGCTAACTTCATATAAGGTTATCAAAACATTGCAAATTTTTGAAAGAAAGGATAAACGAATATTTTCTTTCCACAACTAATTATCGAAAAAAGCAGCAATTTGTGCCTAAAATGTGAGAAAAGATAAAAATAACGGGAGTTGTTGAAACATCGTATAATTTTTAAGAAAATAGTTTTTCTCTCCGCAACTAATTAGCGACAAAAAACCGGCAGATTCTGGATACTTCAGAACTGAGAAAAGATAGATATTACAGAAGTTGTTTCGCTAACCTCATATGAAGTTAGCGAAACATCGCATATTTTTTTTATAAATAGAGCGACAATTTTTTTTTCTCCGCAACTAATTAGCGACAAAAAGGCGGCAAATTATGGATACTTCGGAACTGCGAAAAAATTGAAATTACGGAAGTTGTTTCGCTAACTTCATATGAAGTTAGCGAAACATCACATATTTTTTTTTAAAAAAGAGTGACAAATTTTTTTTCTTCTCAACTAATTAGCGAAAAAAGGGGAAATTAATAATCTGTTATCAACTTTTTCGGAGTTGTGTCCTAACTTCATATAGGTTTTGTCCGTGCTCTGTTACATCCAAGCATACACTCAATTGAGCTTCTTCCATCATAAAGTTCAAAAGTTATTCAAAACACGGTTACCAGAAGTTTACACTAAGATCTCAGAAAATATATGCAATTACTTCGTCCGTAATATATAGAATATGTATTCGTGGACTGCGAAACATATTTTGAACATTCGCGAAGCGAAAGGCGTGCCAAGTTCCGGAGACTCCGAAAATAGAAAGCTTCTTCCTGTTCTTTTTCTCCTGGTTAGTAGTCTAGTTCACAAACTCAAAATAGTGTTGATTCTTGCTGAAGCTCTTAAAATATGAGAGAGAGAGAGAGATTTTCAAACCTGCAGATAAACAATTGCAAAAGTTATTAATAAATTAAATAAAAAAAAAGAAATTTAGTTTTTTGCAAATAACTCGGTAAGTAAATAAATAATAGTTTAAAAAAACTAAAAAAACACGCTTTTATAGAAAACCAAATTAAAAAAATAGGAAATAAGAAACAAATTTATTTTATTTAAAAAAAGCGTGGGGTGCATGGTATCAATTACCTGTGATCTGCGACATTTCTTACTTTACTGCCCTAGGTGTGTAATGTACTATATAATTATTGATACCATGCACCCCACGCTTTTTTTAAATAAAATATTTTTTCTTATTTTCTATTTTTTTAGTCTGGTTTTCTATAAAAGAGTGTTTTTTAGTTTTTTTAAACTATTATTTATTTTTAACTTTTTAGTCCTTATTGCTATATGAGCGAGTTTTTTAGTTTGGTTTTCTATAAAAGCGTGTTTTTAGTTTTTTAAACTATTATTTATTTTTAACTTTTTAGTCCTTATTGCTATATAAGCGTGTTTTTTCAGTTTTTCAAACTAATTTTATCTTTAACATTTTAGTCCATATTGCGTGTAACGTGTAAAAACCTACGACCCCAAAAACCCCCACATACTAATTTTGGATAGAATCGGACCATAATCACAAAACTCGTCCGCCATTTTGTAACCGTCATCTTGAATTTTTTAATTTTGACAAAAGAATCATAATCTCTGACCACGAAAACTCTCAGATACCAATTTTGAAGCGAATCGGATCATAATCACAAAACTCGTCCGCCATTTTGGAGCCGCCATCTTGCATTTTTCAATTTTGACAATAGAATCATAATCTCCGACCACGAAAACCTTCAGATACCAATTTTGAAGCGAATCGGACCATAATCACAAAACTCGACCGCCATTTTGGAGCCGCCATGTTGAATTTTTCAATTTTGACAAAAGAATCATAATCTCCGACCACGAAAACCCTCAGATACCAATTTTGAAGCGAATCGGACCATAATCACAAAACTCGTCCGCCATTTTGGAGCCGCCATGTTGAATTTTTCAATTTTGACAAAAGAATCTTAATCTCCGACCACGAAACACTCAGATACCAATTTTTAAGCGAATCAGACCATAATCACAAAACTCGTCCGCCATTTTGGAGCCGCCATCTTGAATTTTTCAATTTTGACAAAAGAATCTTAATCTCCGACCACGAAAACCCTCAGATACCAATTTTGAAGCGAATCGGACCATAATCACAAAACTCGTCCGCCATATTGGAGCCGCCATTTTGTTTTTTTCCACACAAAAAATTCTTAATGCATTGTCACCGGAATTATGTACACCTGCCAAATTTCAAATCATTCGGACGTCTGGAAGTGGGTGAAAATCAAGTCCAAAGGAGTCGGTTACAAACAAACATACAAGTGAAGCTAATAAAAAGCCTGTAAAAACAAATATTGATAATTAACAAAAAAAAAGGTATTATCTAGATACTTGAAGGAACAATATCTCGCTGAAAAACATTTTTTCACTGATAATATGAGCCTATTGTTAATTAACATTTGTTTAGAGTTTCCGTTTATATTTCAAGTCAGATAATTGTTAAACAAAAGCCACTCAAATTATTATATTCTATTAAATATTAATTATTAAAGCTAACAAAAAACTGAAAAATAAGAATGAAGAGTTGATTTTTTTAATTCATATTAATTGCTATTACTGTTTTCATATACGAAAATATTGTTAGATTACATACATTTTGAATATTTAGTAATATTTCTCAAAAAAATATATGAACAAATAGATTGATTACATATTTTTGGATTTTTTGGATTTAATTTATGAGAAAATAACTTACTTAATTTAAAAAAATCTTAATTATTTTTTAAATTGTTTATAATAGTTTTTTTTACTTTTTTCATTATTTAAACAAAATATTAAGAAAAACTTTTGTCTTTGAAATAAACCATTTGCGATTCTCTACAAGCTTATTTTATTTGCCAACAATTTCGTTGTTTCAAATAAATAATTTGTTACAATCAATGAATGTGTTAATATTTTTTTAGATAGAAAAAAAACCCAAACAATCATAAGCGTTGAAAATAAATGTTAAAAGTGGCATTTTATTTTGTGAGTGGGGAACAAAATAAGAACTATTTTAACAAATGTATCATACAATATTTTTTGTCCATCTATTACTGATGGTAAGAAAAAGAAAAAAACCGCGTTTTTAATTAATTTCTGTAGGATTCGAACCTACGATCTCTGGACTGCAAGGCAGGCGGTCCAGCCACTTGAGCTGACAAAGTAATAAATTTCGGTATTCTGTATTTTCAGTAATATTTACTATAAATTGAAAAATAACACATAAAGAGCTTTCTGGAGGGGTTGAAGATTTCTCAATCAATATTATATCTGATAATCGTGATGTTATGGCAAGTAGAAACAATTGAAAATTGTTTGTTAGTGACCACAAATTAATAATGGTGGTCTTTGTGGTCGTTCCTATAACTGCTGCAAATATAAATTTAATATAATGGAAGTTGAATTTGAAATTGACGATTCAAGAAATTGCAAACTACGAGGGCAACAACAAAAACAAAATATTTTTCAAAAACATTTGGAATTGCCACTTTGATCTGACAATTGTCACTTTGAAGTGACAATTAATGGGAAATTTGACATGTGTTCATAATTCCGGTGACAATGGATTATGGAATTTTTGGCAAGGAAAAAACAAAATGGCGGCTCCAATATGGCGGACGAGTTTTGTGATTATAGTTCGATTCTATTCAAAGTTAGTATGTGGGGGTTCAAAATTCATGAATTCAAGGTGACGGCTTCAATATGGCGATGAGTTTTGTGGTTATAACCCTATTCCAATAGAAATCTCTATGTGGGGGTTTTTCGAGGTGGTCAAAGATCATGTGTTTTTTTGTCAGAATTCACGAATTTAAGATGTTGGCTCCCAGATGGCGACGACTTTTGTTATTATAGTCTGATTCCATTCAGAATTGGTGTGTGGGGGTTTTTGGAATCTGACATCATGATTTCTTAGTCGAAATTCATGAATTCGAGATGGCGGCTTCACCATAATTTTTTTAAATTTTCAAACTAATATTTATGAGTGTATTTTTGTTACTTGTTACAGCAGGTTTTGGGGCATCGTACAGCTTAGCGCTCGCCCCGCGGAGATCTCATTAAATTATAGCTATTTTTAGGACAAGGGAGTAAAGCGTAGCATTTAATCACGAACCTGGATGGGTGCTTAAATGCGCTTTACTCACGTGTTTTAAATCTGATTTTTTCCATTTTCGCAGAAATTTAAAGAAGTTATTTTGCAATTGTTGCATATATAACTATTGTGTCATTAACTCGACGAAACAATATTGCATCCAGCCTACTAAGAATAAAAATCTGCGCTTCCGTTGCTTGTGTTGCATTTAATTTGGAAACCAGCCTACTCGGTACGAATAATTTTACGTAGTCGCTGTGCTGTGAGCAATGTTTAGGATGGTTGTTTATTGGTAGCCAAAGTAAGACTTTTAATCACTTGTGAATGAAATATTTTTAATCACTAGTGATTAAAAGTACAACTGCTCTCACAAATTTTAGTTGAAATATCTCATATTTTAGTTACGAAAATGGAAAAAATTATTAATTATAGAGATAAAGTTCCGGAAGTCGGGACTTTTTTATTGTAAATTTTTATTTCCTCTTTGTGAATCTTTTTTTTAAATTCCTTAAATGTTACTAGTGTCCCAGTTATTTGCAAAAAAACAATTTTTTTTTATCTCAATTTGTAAATAACTTTTGCAATTGTTCATGTGCGGATTTGAAACCTCTGCACATTTGTCTAGACGTCATTCCGAATCCAACGAGCCATCCCTCATATTTTTACGAGCTTCAGCAAGAATTAACACAATTTTGAGTTTGTGAACTGGACTATTAACCCGGCCCTAGAATAAGAACACTTTCGCCACAACGAATTCCTTGTTTCGCACAATGTGCCGTTCGAAGTCGAGTCGAAATTCGAAATGGTCTTTGTGTGTGTGCTATTTCTACACCCTTTTATTGAGCGAGGCTCTCATGTGGGTCTTTTTAGTCCGGGTGAAGAGTTAGGAAAGCAATGTAACGCTTGAGATGCAGGGGCTCGCTCGAATAAAATAAATACTCTTTATTGGGTAACTTACAAGAACAACTCGAGAAACTGCTTTGCGTCAAACAACAAACCAACACAGCAAAATTCACCACAGAACACCTTACCTACACAGAAGCGCAACTGGAAGGAGGCCCTTTGATCTTTTGGGGTTAAATTTTCGTGACCTCAATTTAAAATTTGGCTTGTATGTCATTTCTGGGCGGTAAATTCAAACTGCCGATTGACATAATAGTCTAGTCAACAAGTGCTTTTTGGACCAACTTTTTTCAGCAGTCTCCGAAAATTATGATCGAGGTGTCATTCGATTCGAAATGACATCTAGATGATTTTTGAAAAAAAAATTAAGTTCCGCTTGCAAAAATTGTAAAAGTTATTAACAATTAACTAAAAAAAAAGGGGGCTTTGGTTTTTTGCAAATATCTCAAAAACTAATAAAGATTTTTTCAAAAAGAGGAGGAAATTTCCTAAAAAAAGTCTCGATTCCTGGAATTGTAGGATCAATATTTATAATTTTCCCAGAGGGATGAAAATACGGCCGAAAACGGGTACTCTGGCTTGGGCAAGCCGCGCCCACTTTGGGACACTTTAACAATAAAAATTATTTAAGCATACTAAATATGAAAATAAAAAATTGAAAAAATTCAGACACTAACTGAACAGATGAATGAACAATAATCTGCTTGAAAAAAATTTTTATCACAATTTTTCAATTAGTTATTCAATAGTTAATTAATAATTTTTTTCTGCTTGAACATGAACATTGCAAGTGTGATAATTGTTAAACTATAAATTTAAGATTTTTTTCCTCTCTTGGAGCAATTCTTGAAAGGCTTCAGAATAGAACCCCGTTAGAAAAATTAAAAAAATTTCATTTTTCAGTTTTTTATTAATAATTTTCGGTGTTGCAAAATTAAATACTTAAATTAATCATTGAAAAAAATGTTTTTTTTCAAATATTATTAACGATCCGTTTTTATGTTATCAGAAACTGCATAGAAATAATTTGTATTTTTTTTTATCTCTAATTGTTTAAAAAATTGTTATAAACAAATGCGTTGTTTATAAGATAATTGTTTTTTTTTTATGGAATTTCAATCTGTGATACAAATAATGATTTTTAAAAGAAAAATTGTTCCATAATTTTTTTTTTAATGCTTAAAAACGCATTTGTTAATCAACAATTATTTTCTCCAACTTCTAATTAATATTAAAGAACCATTTTTTCTTTAAAAATTATTATTTGTTTTTCTTTTTGATATAAAAAAAAAATTTTTCATTTAATTTTTCATTGTTTATGCAATAAACAATTTGTTATATACAAATACATTTTTACCTTATATTTTTTTTGTCACAAAAACATTTCAAGTGAAACATGATACGAAGCACTTTGTTCACAAATTCAAATACCAAACATAGGCCAGTCAAAATAGACCGTCAATTCACATTAATTACAAACATTTCTTTAGCACTGCCATATGTTAGGGCATCCAGTAAAGACTAAATATAAAAATTTGCACACTCATCCGGTGACCGGAAATTACTCAAATTCGCATAAAACGTTGATTTGCAATATCTCCTTGGAAAAAGTTGCAAACATTGTGCAAATTGCAGGTATATTCCCTAACTTCTTTTCTACATCCCTTGTAAAATTTGCACACGCAATTTTCATCCGGAAATACGAATAATCCTTGATTACGTTGTAATTTGCGCTAATTCTGGTTACAAAATTGCAAACATTTTGCAAATTTGTGGTAAAATCATGGTTCCGTCACCACTAAAATGCTTTAAATTTGTAAACTTTTCATGTGTACGAAACATCAAAAAATTATGGATAACGCTAAAAACAGTCTCAGGGGTAAAGTTTTAGGGGTCACGAAATTACAAACAATGTTTTCGTGCTATGCAAACTTTGGTGGCATAATTTTAAGTCGCCAATTGAGTTTGCACCTTTTTCAGTATCCCGGAAGATGGCGGAAATGAACATTATTGTTAGAAGCAATTTTCGAAAATTCCACAAAATTCCAAACTTTTTGCATTTTGTTCTTAAAGTTCTGCTATGGCAAACAAGTCTACGTATGAATTTGCAACCCTATAAAATGTTGGGAAAACAGGGCAATAGAATATTATCAATTAAGTCGATTTTCGCGAATATCTCTCTAGGAAAAACTATGCATACATAATATTTTATCACTATATTTCAACTTCAAGCACATATGAAGCAAATTTGTGAGTTTGTGATCTCGCCTATTATCTGTTTTTCAGAGAATTATGGAATAAATCATGTAAAATAATTCGAAGTACAATATTCTCTAATGAAAACTCTATTGTTTTTTTGAAAATTATCAAGTAAAACTACGTGTTATCATCTGATATAACCATTCGGTGGAATCGTCTAATTTCACTATCGGGTATCACGAAAATGACGATATAACTTGACAATTCGCTTAAAAGGACGAGAAAATTACCGGCTTCGGTAATTTGGTATTGAATAATTATCCTCTGATAATAAAAGCCGATTCCACCAAATCGGGTCCAATTATTGAGCGAAAATTGCAAAAAGATTAATATTTCGCGAAAATCGCTTTAATTAGTGATATTATATTGCCTGCTTTGCCGACGTTTTATGGGTTTGCAAATTCATACGTCAACTTGTTCGCCTCTCCAGGACTTTGAGAAAAAAATGCACAAAGTTTGAAATTTTGTCTCATCCGCGGAAATCGACTCAATTGACAATATTCCATTGCACTGCTTTCCCGACGGTTTATAGGGTTGCAAATTTATAGGTAGACTTGTTTGCCATTCCAGAACTTTGAGAAAAAATTGCACAAAGTTTGGAATTTTGTGTCATCCGCGAAAATCGACTTAATTGATAATATTCTATTGCCCGGTTTTCCCGACATTTTATAGGGTTGCAAATTTATACGTAGACTTGTTTGCCATAGCAGAACTTTGAGAAAAAAATGCACAAAGTTTGGAATTTTGTGTCATCCGCGGAAATCGACTCAATTGACAATATTCCATTGCACTGCTTTCCCGACGGTTTATAGGGTTGCAAATTTATAGGTAGACTTGTTTGCCATTCCAGAACTTTGAGAAAAAATTGCACAAAGTTTGGAATTTTGTGTCATCCGCGAAAATCGACTTAATTGATAATATTCTATTGCCCGGTTTTCCCGACATTTTATAGGGTTGCAAATTTCTACGTAGACTTGTTTGCCATAGCAGAACTTTGAGAAAAAAATGCACAAAGTTTGGAATTTTGTGTCATCCGCGGAAATCGACTCGATTGACAATATTCCATTGCACTGCTTTCCCGACGGTTTATAGGGTTGCAAATTTATAGGTAGACTTGTTTGCCATTCCAGAACTTTGAGAAAAAATTGCACAAAGTTTGGAATTTGGTGTCATCCGCGAAAATCGACTTAATTGATAATATTCTATAGCCCGGTTTTCCTGACATTTTATAGGGTTGCAAATTTCTACGTAGACTTGTTTGCCATAGCAGAACTTTGAGAAAAAAATGCACAAAGTTTGGAATTTTGTGTCATCCGCGGAAATCGACTCAATTGACAATATTCCATTGCACTGCTTTCCCGACGGTTTATAGGGTTGCAAATTTATAGGTAGACTTGTTTGCCATTCCAGAACTTTGAGAAAAATTGCACAAAGTTTGTAATTTTGTGTCATCCGCGAAAATCGACTTAATTGATAATATTCTATTGCCCGGTTTTCCCGACATTTTATAGGGTTGCAAATTTCTACGTAGACTTGTTTGCCATAGCAGAACTTTGAGAAAAAAATGCACAAAGTTTGGAATTTTGTGTCATCCGCGGAAATCGACTCAATTGACAATACTCCATTGCACTGCTTTCCCGACGGTTTATAGGGTTGCAAATTTATAGGTAGACTTGTTTGCCATTCCAGAACTTTGAGAAAAATTGCACAAAGTTTGGAATTTGGTGTCATCCGCGAGAATCGACTTAATTGATAATATTCTATAGCCCGGTATTCCTGACATTTTATAGGGTTGCAAATTTCTACGTAGACTTGTTTGCCATAGCAGAACTTTGAGAAAAAATGCACAAAGTTTGGAATTTTGTGTCATCCGCGGAAATCGACTCAATTGACAATATTCCATTGCACTGCTTTCCCGACGGTTTATAGGGTTGCAAATTTATAGGTAGACTTGTTTGCCATTCCAGAACTTTGAGAAAAAATTGCACAAAGTTTGGAATTTTGTGTCATCCGCGAAAATCGACTTAATTGATAATATTCTATTGCCCGGTTTTCCCGACATTTTATAGGGTTGCAAATTTCTACGTAGACTTGTTTGCCATAGCAGAACTTTGAGAAAAAAATGCACAAAGTTTGGAATTTTGTGTCATCCGCGAAATCGACTCGATTGACAATATTCCATTGCACTGTTTCCCGACGGTTTATAGGGTTGCAAATTTTAGTAGACTTGTTTGCCATCCAGAACTTTGAGAAAAATGCACAAAGTTTGGAATTTTGTGTCATCCGCGAAAATCGACTTGATTGATAATATTCTATTGCCCGGTTTTCCCGACATTTTATAGGGTTGCAAATTTCTACGTAGACTTGTTTGCCATAGCAGAACTTTGAGAAAAAAATGCACAAAGTTTGGAATTGTGTGGAATTTGCGAAAATTGCTTCTAACAATAATGTTCATTTCCGCCATCTTCCGCGATACTGAAGAAGGTGCAAATTCAATAGGCGACTTAAAATTATGCCACCAAAGTTTGCAAAGCACGAAAATATTGTTTCCAATTTCGTGACCCCTAAAACTTTACCCCTGAGACTGTTTTTAGCGTTATCCATAATTTTTTGATGTTTCGTACACATGAAAAGTTTGCAAATTTAAAGCATTTTAGGGGTGACGTAACCATGATTTTACCACAAATTTGCACAATGTTTGCAATTTTGTAACCAGAATTACCGCTAATTACAACGTAATCAAGGATTATTCGTTTTTCCGGATGAAAATTGCGTGTGCAAACTTCACGAGGGGTGTAGAAAAGAAGTTAGGGAATATACCTGCAATTTGCACAATGTTTGCAATTTTGTCCAAGGAGATTTTGCAAATCAACGTTTTATGCGAATTTGAGTAATTTTCGGTCACCGGATGAGTGTGCAAATTTTTATATTTAGTCTTTACTGGATGCCTCAACATCCGGCAGTGTTAAAGAAATGTTTGTAATTATTGTGAATTGGCGGTCTATTTTGACTGGCCATCAATGACAACAATCTAACGCCTAGAAATTTTATTTTTTTGGCGGTACGCTTGAATCACGCTTCTGTGTAGGTAAGGTGTCTCTCAACTCCAGCGTCACCATTTCGTTACTGCGAGCTACAAATTGTAGATGTCGCTACCACCACTCTATGAATCCCAAACCCCCATAAACTTAGCAAAGCCACTTGTTCAAAAATCGTTGAAACCTAGGCCAATATTTGTCGAATAATTGTCGTAAATTTGTCGTGAATACAAAAAAAATGTCGCGCTTTTAGTTTTTTTGAAGTAAAAGTGGAATTTTAGAAACATCGTTATTAAAATTTCATAACAACGTGCAAATGAATGAATTTAATTTTTTATGCGAAAACCGTGCGTCAAACGAAAAAAAATCATGAGACCAGATTCGCTCAGAAAGAAATGAGGATTTCGAAATTTATTTTTACTTTAAGAAAAAGCAGTGGCGTATCACTTTTTTTTTAAATGACTCGGTGCAAATCCCGCACTAACGCTACTGACAAGAATAAAACATCATGTTGTACAGCAGAAAATGCCTTTTGATGCATAGAAGATACGTACTACTTTTCACAAAAATATCTAGGATCATACTAAAGTTATCATAAAAAAAAGAATTTTTCTTAAAATTTTAGCACCCTGTAGTTCAAAAGTTGAGACATTTATGACATATGTTCATATGAAGTTTTTTACTCAAAATGGACCCAAGAATAACCCCCTTAAATATTAGCATGTTATTAAGAAATACTCCTGTATACCGGGTGACTCGGAACCAATTTACCCCCTGTATCTTCGTTGTTATTTTATATGGATGTTTCAAATTCGGTACTTCGATTTGATGTTATGAATGTACAATTCAGCAAGTATCAAACCAAATATGACACTTCCGGTTTGACCGGAAGCGCATCCAATTTTTATATTTCAATTGGAAAGTATATATTTTTTTGAAAATTACGATTCGGTATAGAATTACCTTTCCAGTGATATATCACAATCATACTTCAAATTCACAAGATGCTGATATAATTGAGATTTTATGAAAAAATACTTTTTGTATTCCCCTCGTAACGGAACATTTTCATGAAAATATGCCATGGAAGATCAAACAATATCATGTAAGTAACAAGAATTCATGGCCAAAGTTTTATGCAAACTAACTATTTTTACAATTTTAGTTTTTCTTCATTTTTCAACATCAATACACTCATTTATTTTAACCCCTTCATGCCCAGGTTCATTTTTTAAGTCGCTCCCTATATCCCAGATAACGTGAAAAATTGTTTATTTATTTTTTTTTGTAATCCACTGATTATGGTGGCACTATATTAGGAAAGTATTTCTAGTTATCTTAAAAGTGAAATTATTGATTTTTATCCAGTGGCGTTACTATGGGGGCCTAAATTTGTGAAAAAAAAACAAACTGACTATCTCAAAAATTAGTATATTTTCAACGTAAATGATATGCAATCGAAATAGAAAAAGCAGTAACTAATGCTATGAAACATCCTAACACGTGAAACGCACCAAAAACTATCAAATACTACAGCACTGCACCACAGTTTATAGCTAAAGAAGCAGTTAGCTCACTTGGCGTCGGCACTTTGATCTTTATGTTCCCGTTTGTACACTGCGCAACTCTGATTTTTATCCCTCGCGTTACTGTGTTACTAATACTGACATTTTTCGTATACTTCGAAGAGCGATAATCGCGTACAGTCTTCTGCGCATCCTGAATTATTTCCCTGGAGTGGATGTTACTTTGGAACATGCATTTGGGCCAAGTGAGCTAACTGCTTCTTTAGCTATACTATAAACTGTGATTGCACCGTTGCAAATGACATTTTATACTGGAGACTGGAGACCGCCAAAAATACGGATGTGGACTATACATGCGTTTGACCTTGAATCAGCCAATCAAATTTAATCCCGCCCACCTAAGGATCCCATTCCAGGGTATACTACTCAACCACTCTTACAATTTGGGGGTATTTCCGTCCAATTGGAAAATTGCAAGTCCCTAAAAAAGGCAAAAAGGCCCTACCTAGCAACTACAGACCTATCGCACTGCTATCTATTATTTCAAAGGTCATGGAAAAAGCCATCAACATCGAGCTCATGAAATATCTGGAAGACTCAGGAATTGTCAACGATAGGCAATATGGCTTCCGCCATCAGAGATCAACTGGTGACCTGCTCGCTTACGTCTCACATATATGGCAGCTATCTATTGAAAAGTATGGAGAAACTTTAGCTGTGGCATTAGATATCTCCAAGGCGTTCGATCGAGTTTGGCACCAGGGACTCCTCGCCAAGCTTCTGTCTTATGGCTTGCCCCCTCAGCTGTGTTCTCTGCTTGCTAGTTTTCTCTCAAACAGGTCTCTCCATGTAGTGGTCGATGGAGTTTCATCTGACACTCTACTCATAAATGCTGGTGTTCCGCAAGGATCTATTCTCGCACCAACACTATTTCTACTTCACATCAACGACCTGTTGAAAGCAACTTCATGTCCAGTACACAGCTTTGCCGATGATAGTACCCTCCATACCGCTTTCTCTTCCAGGGCCCCTATATCAGCCCGTGAAACCAGAAATGAACGAGGAAGAAATGTTAATAATATAAATATGGACTTAGCAACAATTCTCGAGTGGGGATCTAATAACTTGGTAGAATTCAATGCAAACGATTTGTCTCTCTTTTATAGATATTTTCATGGGCGATGCTCTTCTGAAATATCAACAATCGTTCCTGCTTTGGCAGTCTCTTCGAGATTAACCCGTCAAGTTCAGTCATCACACCCCTTCGTGGTCACTTTGGAGACCTGCAGAACATCACTTTCCAAAGACTCGTTTATCCAACGAACAGCGAGGCTTTGGAACTCATTGCCTAGGGAGGTGTTCCCCGAGGCATACAACCCCCAGAAATTTAAGAAGAACACCAACTCCTACCTTCTTTCCCTTGGTTCCCACGATGTTCTCTGAACATTACAGGATATCCCTTTTCGTGGGAACCAAAACATAAAAAAAAAAAAATTATGATATTATTCCAACGTTTATTTTAAATATGGCATTTGTTGCCACAAGTGGCACTCTGGGATATAGATCAATTTGAGCTTGTTGCCACATGTGGCAACATGGGCTTGAAGGGGTTAAATGGTAACATAGGAATTTTTAAAGTTGGTTAGAAATTTCAATACATATTGAAATACAAAACATAAAAAAAGCTCCATATTTTTGTTTCATATTTATTTTTTATGAAGATAATTTCCATGCTATACCTACATTTGTATTGAACCTTTCAACTTCATCTCAGTTGGCTATGATATTGAATTTTTTCAGTAGGTCTGGAATTATTTTTGAAACTGCAAAATCAGTCGCAACAAAATATTTATTTCGATAATTTTCCTACAAAATAGTAGACGTTTGGAACATGTACAGTTTTCTAACTCAATTAATCTAATTGTTCAAAATGTCGCCCGTTAACGTCAATGCATTTTTCGATTATTTCGGAGCATGCCCGCATAACATTCACTAGTTGAGCCGGAGTAATTTCGTTGATGGCTCTCCTTACCCTGTCTTCAAGTTCCTCGCGATGTTGAGGTCTATTATGAGCATAAACTTTATTCTTCAAATGAGCCCAAAAAAAAAATCCATTGTCGTGAGGTCTGGTGACCTTGGTGGCCAACGATCTGGACGAGTACCAATCCAATTGTCTTTGAAAGTTCTAGTTAGTAAGATGTCCTCGGACTACGTCTACGTAAAAATTTAGAGGTACCGTTCACCTGTTGAAGCTCCATAAAAAATAATTGGTCCCACTATTCTGGTTCCAAAAATTCCTAGCCAAACATTGAATCCGAATCTTTCCTGGTGTCTTCCTTCTCTGAACACATGCGGATTTTCTTGTGCCCAATAACATAAATTATTTCTATTGAAATGACCATTGTTTGTAAAGCTTGATTCATCACTGTATAGAATATTGTAATGGAAATTTGGATTTTCTGTTTCTTTTCGTATAACCCAGTTACAATACACAAACCTCCTCTGCGCATCATTTTCACACAAATATTGATGAATTTGATATTTGAATGAACGATACCGGTGTTTTTTCAAAATATTTCTGGCTGTTTCTCTAGGTACCCCGACCTCATATTCGATCTGCCTTAATGTTGTATTTGGATAAATTTCAACCGCTGCTAGAACAGTGATCTCCGTATCTTCGCTTACAATAACATAATAATAATAATAATAATAACATTTATTGAACAAGGCTCACAAGAAAAAGTTCCTATGTTTACAATTTAACGTTAATATATTCGCGAGTGTCGAGCACTTATAAGGGATAAGCACTAGTCACTGTGTGCGATAAAAAAAAATATATAAATGTAAATGTTTCAGTTTTATGATAATATAAGTATAAGGTACAAGCTATATAAAATATAAGATGGTACGAAAAGTAAAATAACAATATATATATATATATATATATATTTTCTTTAGTTTCTTGACCACATATATATTTTCTTCAAATTCTCGGAATAAAGGTCTGATTCAGTCAATTCATATAATTTTTCTTAACGACGTTTCGACATGGTATTTGTCATCATCAGGTTAAAACACTAAAATTAAAAATATGGAGTTTGAGACATTTAACTTAACACAATATTGAAATGTATGCACTAAAATAATTGTTGAAAAACATATGGTTCAAAATATAACATGTTATTCAACTCAATATGAATATTTGTAACATTTATGAGTATTCACTTACAAATTATTTTATTTGAGTTTTGCGTTCGCATCGTACGAAGGTTATTGTGGGAGTATGACCTGCGTCGAAGTGATCGCGAATGGTTTGTTTATTTTTCATGCATTTTTACCCTCTTCATAAGTAGGTACATGGGATTGTTTATATTGAGTTCTAATATATGGGCCGGACTGTATTTTTTGGCAGCATGTAAAGATCAGTTTTCATTATGATTACTTTAAACAAAGTTAAAAGAGGTTGTTATAAATCTGGCTTAAGTTTTTGATATCATTTCTATTGTTAATGCTATTGGGGTCTTTTTTAATATGTATCATTTCAAGGAATGTTCTTACTCTTGGATTCCTTTCTTTGGTCAAAATTTCAACGTTGTTGGTGTCAAACTTATGTTGATTTTCTTTTCCGTGTTTTGATAAGGCTGTAATGTCGGTTTTTGAATATTTGGGGCTTGTACTCGTTTCTGCAAATATTGTTTTGTTGACCTATATAGGTACTTTGACAGTCTTTACATGGTATTCTATATACTGTATGAGTTTGTTTGTTTTTTGGTATTTCTGGTTTTAATTTTGAATAAATGGTTTTGTTCGTATTTTTCAGTCGATGTGCAATAGTTATGTTGTGTTTTTCCATTGTTTTATTAATTTTATTCGATAGTTTGTCTATGTATGGTAAAGGTATGTATGTTGTTGTTTTCTTCACCAAAGAAAGGAATCCAAGAGTAAGAACATTCCTTGAAATGATACATATTAAAAAAGACCCCAATAGCATTAACAATAGAAATGATATCAAAAACTTAAGCCAGACTTATAACAACCTCTTTTAACTTTGTTTAAAGTAATCATAATGAAAACTGATCTTTACATGCTGCCAAAGAACTACAGTCCGGCCCATATATTAGAACTCAATATAAACAATCCCATGTACCTACTTATGAAGAGGGTAAAAATGCATGAAAAATAAACAAACCATTCCCGATCACTTCGACGCAGGTCACACTCCCACAATAACCTTCGTACGATGCGAACGCAAAACTCAAATAAAATAATTTGTAAGTGAATACTCATAAATGTTACAAATATTTATATTGAGTTGAATAACATGTTATATTTTTAACCATATGTTTTTCAACAATTATTTTAGTGCATACATTTCAATATTGTGTTAAGTTAAATGTCTCAAACTCCATATTTTTTATTTTAGTGTTTTAACCTGATGATGACAAATACCATGTCGAAACGTCGTTAAGAAAAATTATATGAATTGACTGAATCAGACCTTTATTCCGAGAATTTGAAGAAAATATATATATATATATATATACAGTATAGGATATAAAATGAAAAATTAAGTTAAAAATACTAAATATAATCCGAAATATAAAAATGTTAAAGTTTGGGATATAAATATTTTGTTTTCAGTTATTTTTAGGGTCTATAATTTTTTCTATTGTTGTTTTATTTTCTGATACGTATTTTTTTAGGAGTATTTTGATTTTTTTTGTGGAATGTATATTTATAATTTCGAACGGAAGCGAGTTTATAATTTTGGGGCCTAAGTAGTTTAAACTTCTTTGTCCAACAGTTTTATTCATGTGTGGAACAGAAAAGAGGGTTTTTGATCTGGTGTCGTATCTGGAGTTGTGAGCGGTTTCTAGAGTGTATTTATTTTTGTATAGGTGGTTGACAGCATTATAGAAAATTATTTGTCTTGGATTAAAGAGCTTGATTTCCTGGAGTAATTTTTCCGAAGGATATGTATGGAGTTTTCTTAGAATAATTTTGTAAAAACGCTTGAGTATATTTTCTAGCGGAAGTAGATGGGTTTTCAGTATTCCACCCCATGCAATTATTCCATGTTCCCCATCATCATTATTCCGTTCTTTCCTGAACTGTGACTCCAATATTGCAAAATAGTTTCTACTACTAGGTTGCGGACGGCTAGGATATCTCTCCTGGCACAGACGCAAGGCTAAACAGGAATTTTTCCTTGCTTCTCCATAAATCAACAGCATATCAACTTTTTCAGTTTGGGTAAATCGGTAGTAGTTGTTCATTTCACAAATGATTGTCTTAGAAAATTCAGAACATTCGAAATGTCAACAATTTGTCGTAAACACAACGACAGAACAATTCAACAAATTTAATTCCATAGCCAACTAACATGAAGTTGAAAGGTTCAATACAAATGTAGGCATAGCATGGAAATTATCTTCATAAAAAATGAATATGAAACAAAAACATGGAGGTTTTCATGTTTTGTATTTCAATATGTATTATAGTTTCCAACCAACTTTAAAAATTCCTATGTTAGCATTTAAAAGAAATGATATTTATGTTGAAAAATGAAGAAAAACAAAAATTGTAAACAATAGTGTTTCCATCAATCAACTATTGACAACATTACGATTTTACGCCAGCTCTGGTCACCTGGCAGGAGTAGCAAATTTCATGGGTATACATGAATCCACAGCTAGCAGGATAGTGTCTAGGCTTTCTCGAGCAATAGCTCGTTTATATCCTAGGTTACATTACAAATCCAAATAGTTGTACAAATATTTTATTTAGCAATTTGTATTTGACTAAAAAATGTATAAGGAAAATCCTTATTTTTTTTTGTTGGATTTACTAAATGATTAAACATGACATGTTTTTATGCAAATAGTATACATTTACCTGATCGTACTAATGTACAACTGTACGAGTGTTTTTTAAATCTAAATTTTTCCTCAATTTTTTGATGAATCAAGAAAACTATGAAACCGTGTCGAGAGATTCTCGATCCTCCATCAAACGTACTCAAGAATTTTTTATGCAAATTCCTTATTGTAATATGATGTTTTGAATTCATATCGAAAACGTTAGCTTTCAACATTGAATGATTTCACCTACCGTTGACGAGCTTCCTCTTGGTCGATAGTTAACTTGGTAACACAATGAATGTCATTTATTAGATAGATAAAAATATTTATTATTCAGATAACACAGGCGTTGCAAAAATAAATATTTTTTTAATTCCTAATAATCCGCATTGTAACATAGTTTGCATAAAACTTATTATGTAAAAAGTTTGGCCATGAATTATTGTTACTTACATGATATTGTTCAATCTTCCATAGCATACTTTCATGAAAATGTTCCGTTACGAGAGGAATACAAAAAGTATTTTTCATAAAATCTCAATTAAATCAGCAGATTGTGAATTGGAAGTATGATTGTGACATATCATTGGAAAGGTAATTCTATACCGAATCGTAATTTTCAAAAAAAATATATACCTTCCATTTGAAATATAAAAATTGGATGCGCTTCCGGTCAAACGGAAGTGTCATTTTGGTTTGATACTTGCTGAATTGTACATTCATAACATCAAATCGAAGTACCGAATTTGAAACATCCATAATAATAATAATAATAATATTTATTTCTTTGGTTGAAAAGTACAGTTGAGAAAAAAAATATTTTTTTTTCTTTTATACAGTGCACAATAAACAAAGAAAATGTCACGTTCAAAGGTAAATATAAAAAGGTATAAATATAAGTAACTACATGTAACCATATTATAAAGTCAGTCAAAATAATATAAACAACACAATATCACAAACAGTCCTAAAGTATTGATAAACATCCATAAGTAATATAAGTATAAATATAAATAGTTGCAGACTATAAAAAAGTCAATATAATATAAACAACACACAGTATTCGGTGATTCAAAGCGAGACACTTAAGAGTTTTTTTTTTTTTATGTTCTGTTTCCCACGAAAAGGGATATCCTGTAATGTTCAGAGAACATCGTGGGAACCAAGGGAAAGAAGGTAGGAGTTGGTGTTCTTCTTAAATTTCTGGAGGTTGTATGCCTCGGGGAACACCTCCCTAGGCAATGAGTTCCAAAGCCTCGCTGTTCGTTGGATGAACGAGTCTTTGGAAAGTGATGTTCTGCAGGTCTCCAAAGTGACCACGAAGGGGTGTGATGACTGAACCTGACGGGTTAGTCTCGAAGAGACTGCCAAAGCAGGAACGATTGTTGATATTTCAGAAGAGCATCGCCCATGAAAATATCTATAAAATAGAGACAAATCGCCAACTTTTCTACGGTGTTCCAGACAAGTGAGCGAGTTTGTAAGCGAGGCATCACCGACGAGACGAATTGCCCTTTTTTGGACAGAATCCAATAGCCTCAGGATATGTTTAGGTGCCGCGCTCCAAATATGGGAACAGTATTCCAGGACAGGTCGGATCTGTGCCTTATAGATCATAAGCAGCTGAGTGGGGGTGAAATAGCTCTTGGCACGAAACAAGAAACCAAGTTTTTGGGATGCACTTTTGGCAATGGACCTCACGTGATTTTCCCAGGAGAGGTTATTGCTGATAGTAATACCAAGCATCGATATGGATGACTTCAGTGGTATGGTTACTCCTGACAAAGTTATGTTAGGCACAGTGAGATCGGCTTTTCTAGAGAAAAGACATGCTTGTGTTTTGTTTGCATTGAATTCTACCAAGTTATTAGATCCCCACTCGAGAATTGTTGCTAAGTCCATATTTATATTATTTACATTTCTTCCTCGTTCATTTCTGGTTTCACGGGCTGATATAGGGGCCCTGGAAGAGAAAGCGGTATGGAGGGTACTATCATCGGCAAAGCTGTGTACTGGACATGAAGTTGCTTTCAACAGGTCGTTGATGTGAAGTAGAAATAGTGTTGGTGCGAGAATAGATCCTTGCGGAACACCAGCATTTATGAGTAGAGTGTCAGATGAAACTCCATCGACCACAACATGGAGATACCTGTTTGAGAGAAAACTAGCAAGCAGAGAACACAGCTGAGGGGGCAAGCCATAAGACGGAAGCTTGGCGAGGAGTCCCTGGTGCCAAACTCGATCGAACGCCTTGGAGATATCTAATGCCACAGCTAAAGTTTCTCCATACTTTTCAATAGATAGCTGCCATATATGTGAGCCGTAAGCGAGCAGGTCACCAGTTGATCTCTGATGGCGGAAGCCATATTGCCTATCGTTGACAATTCCTGAGTCTTCCAGATATTTCATGAGCTCGATGTTGATGGCTTTTTCCATGACCTTTGAAATAATAGATAGCAGTGCGATAGGTCTGTAGTTGCTAGGTAGGGCCTTTTTGCCTTTTTTAGGGACTGGGTGTACTCTTGCAATTTTCCAATTGGACGGAAATACCCCCAAATTGTAAGAGTGGTTGAACAACTTGCAAATAACAGGTGTTAGTTCGGGGGCACATTTCTTGAGAACAATCGGCGGGATTCCGTCAGATCCACAGGCTTTGTTGGTGTTGAGACCCAGCAAAATCTTTCTGATAGTACGTTGGCGAAAGGTGATCTCGGGCATGTGACTATCAATAGGTGTAATGTTCGGGGGTTGTTTTTCCGATGAATCCAGAGTGGAATTTCCAGCAAATAGGTGCGCAAAGATATTGGCTTTTTCCTGGGCAATCGTTGCTAGTGTTCCATCTTCTTTGGTTAGAGGAGGAAATGAGCTGGAAGTGAAGTTTCTTCCCACAGCTTTGGCGAAAGACCAAAATGAACGGGATCCGTTAGGACATTCAGCAAGATTTGATCTTATTTTGGCATTGTGGGCATCTTTTGAGCATTCTATTGTCTCTTTGCATATGCCTCTAGCCTCGACATATGCTGCTCTGGTCTCAGGGCCCGGATTTTTTAGCCATCGATGGTATGCTGCCTGTTTGGAAGCCACAGCTCTAGAGCAGTTTCTGTTAAACCAGGTCTTATCGGATGATGTTCTTCTTTTGGTATTCGGTATGTAAGTTTGCATCCCCAACATGATGATTTCAGAAATTGTCTCAGCACATCGTGTTGGATCTACTGAAGAGAAACAAACTCTCTTCCATGGAAACGCTGAGAAAAACATACGAAGACCTTCCCAGTCGGCCGAATTGTAATGCCACATGAGACGGGGTGGTATTGTGCAGCTCGATGGTAAATGGAAAGAGCATGTTGTGGAGATGAGGGTGTGATCAGAGTTTCCAAGTGGGGCACAAACTTCTATTCCAGGCATTATACCCAATTTTGGCTAAAGCTCTCAGGTTAGTTGATTAGTGAATTCTTGAATGGTGTAACAAGTCCTTTGAAGTAGCATTTTTTTCAGCTGACATTTGAATACATTAATATTTGGGGTCTTAAGAGTTATTGGAAGCATATTGTATAATTTACACCCACTGTACTCTACGCTTTTTTCATACAAAGAAGTTCTATGAGCGTTTGGTAAGATTAGATCTTTAGAACGAGTATTGTGGTTATATGTGTTGGACGAGAGGACTGAAAATTGGATTTATTTTTGTAAACATATGCACTAGCCTCTAGGATATAAGTGCTGGCAACTGTAAGAATTTTTAGCTGTTTAAAAGCATCTCTACATGAATCTCGGTACCCTAGCTTAGCAATTATTCTAACAGCATATATCTAGAGGAGAAATAACCTTTGGACAGAGGCACTCATACCCCAGTTGAGAATACCATATCGAAGGTGAGAATGGAAGTTAGCATGGTACAATGTTAAGAGAATACTAGAGCTGCAGTGATTTGACATGAATCTAATAGAATAACAGCTTTTCTTCAGTTTGTTACATAATGTATCAATGTGTTGATTCCATATTAATTTTTTATCTAGAACTATTCCTAGCATATTTACGTTTTCTACAGGACTAATTGATTTTTCACTATTTTCATATAGTATCACATTCGATTCCCTTTGACCACGTCTGCTAAACAATATGGTTTTAGTTTTAGATTTGTTGAGTTTCAAATTGTTCTTTTCAGCCCATAATATGATTTTATCATATATATCCTCAGCAGTTTTTAAAAAATAACAACGAAGATACAGGGGGGTAAATTGGTATGTTACATGTTTAAACTAACGATGATTCCTATGTGATTGTGGAATGGACATTCAAAGGAATAAATATACTATTTTATAAAAGGGTAATTTTGTGGGAAGGAAAAATCATAAAAAATCTAGCCCCAACTCCAATAACCGTTCCAAAATGTCACCCAGTTCCCCGACTATCCTCGAATCAAACAGCGTGCGACTTTCCGGTGGGTCCTTCCTGAAAAAAAAAAATTAATTACCCCGTCGACGCTTTCTATCGTAAAATCGGCGAGGACCATTCGGCATGCTTTCAAAATCGCTTTCCCCGCAAATTAAACTCTATATTTGTGATCCCAGAGGCGTAATTGAGCAATGCTTCTTTCGTTGAGACTGCTTCGAAGTCATAAAAATCGTCTGAGAATGTATTGCGGGGTCTTCGAGTTTCGACGAATTTGTAGACACAAATAGAAAAAGGTCTGTAATATTTGGATAAATTTACACACGCTTCCCTAAAGATGGTCGGGGATCGGGATGATTTTTGTATCGTGTAGCGTCGAGTTCATGACATTCAACTGGACTTTTCTGTCTTAGTTGGATCCCCCCTTAATCAGTATCAATTCAATATCGCATTATGGCCATGAATGTCTGTAGTTCGCTCAAAGGATCGACATATAGATCGGTTAAATTAATAATTTTCTCGAATTCTTTTGGCTGAAAAATTAAATGATGGAAATCTTCCGAAGTCACTCAAAAACTAAGATCCCTGTAGTGACTTAATTTTTTCGTAAATATTAAATATATTGTTATGATACGAAATATTTGTTCAATGTGAAAAAGAATAAAAAGTGATACAGTGTGACCCATTTAAAATGGAACCACCCCTGTAGAATACGCATTTTTCAATCAATCTCAATTTTTTTTTAATATCAAGCATTAAAAACTGTATTTTGACACAAATTTTCATAACTTTAGTTTCATTTCCAAGGCACTCTATGATTTTTTTTCTTTGTCAAAAACGGCAAAAGTTTATTAGGCAATTTTTGTTTTCAAATTTGACTACACCACTGGATTTTAGTCGCTGTAAATAAAAACCATCAAAATTCCATAAAAAAATATTGGTTAACAACGAAGTTACAACTACTTTAATTTTGGAAACAAGTATTTGATTATAATTTTTATTTAGATTATACACATATTAAAAATCTGGCAACACTGCCGATACAAAGTAGACCACCAGTGAACTTGTACAGTGAAAATCCGAAGTCAATAGCTCATTCCGTTCTACAGTTATAACTCCTGAAAGTTTGGTAATGTGAGCGATTTGAGGTTGAAGCGATTTTGAAATAAAAATCTGACTACGCCACTGGATTTGTGCCGAAATTACACCTCAAAAAATAAGAAATAGTGTAAAAAATATTCGGAAGAGATACGATAAATGTGTCGAACTAAATAGAGGTTTGGTAGAAGCCACAAAAATTCAAATATTTAATTTTACAGTAATGTTTATTTTAGTTTTTGCTTAATGACGTTTTATTGTTGAATGAATACTTTAAAACTTGTTTCTGTTCATTTCGTTTTTATCGGCTATGGAAGAATGTACTATAGCTTGTCCAGTATTGAAACGACCCCTTTGGCCTTCCCCTACCTAACAACCAATGTTTCTCGAAGATTCCCGAACCATTGTCTAACTGTGGCTATTAATAGAAATTCCATAGGCGTACCAAATTATTTGGTATAGGCGAAACACGAGACGTAGTTTTTGGCGGACGAGTTTTGTGATTATGGACTGATTCGATTCGATTTTGTCAAAATTCATAAATTCAAGATAAAATTAGTGCACTACCTATTTATTAATCAAACAAACCTAACCTTTCAAACGCTGCATGCTAAGGCACTGGTGAAGATTCGCTGTAGCATAAGCAGCCACATCAAATCGTGTCCACTCGTGTTTTCCCCCTCTCTACCTACCAAACGGTCGTTTCAATACTGTACTGTACTACTGTACTGTATAACTTGAAAATGAATTTCAAATTTTCTGTTCTTTTCGAATACACTTATAACCTACACTTAAATAAATGATTTTAAGGGAATATAATTTACAAATCCAGTGGCCTAGTCAGATTTTTATTACAAAATCGCTTCCAGCACAAATCGCTCACATTACCATTCTTATAACTGTAGAACGGAATGAGCTATTGACTTCGGATTTCCACTGTACAAGTTCACTGGTGTTCTACTTTGTATCGACGGTGTTGCCAGATTTTAAATATGTCTATAATCTAAATAAAAATTATAATCAAATTCTTTGTTTCCAAAATTGAAGTTGTTGTAACTTCGTTGTTAGCTAATATTTTTTTATGAAATTTTGACGGTTTTTATTTATAACGACTACGAATTCAGTGGTGTAGTCAAACTTGAAAACAAAAATTGCCTAATAAACTTTTGCCGTTTTTGACAAAGAAAAAAAACCATAGTGCGCCTTGGAAATAAAACTGAAGCTATGAAAATTCGTGTCAAGATACAGTTTTCGTTGCTTAATATTAAAAAAAATTGAGATTGATTGAAAAATGCTTATTCTTCAGGGCTGGTTCCATTTTAAATGGGTCACACTGTATAATGATACTTATATATCACATAAATACCTGCTATGTTTGTTTTGCAATTTTTCTGTACATTTTGCTTTTCTGGAACCTTGTACCATTTTCTAGTCAACGCAGATGTCTCAAGAGTTTAGCAGTGGGGTTTTTCTATTGTTATAAGTATGTTGCCAACAATACATTCAATGTGCACAACCAAAATATAGAAATCAAAATTCATGAATAAACTTTAGATCTCAAGTAGATAAAAATAATATTCAAGTTGGAACATCCTGTATGGTAAAGTCAAATCAGAAGGAAACATGAGAGTGACATGTCAAAACATTCCGATGGAAAATAACAAAATATAAAATTTTGAGTACAGAAAATTTTCAGATATGAATCTTAACAAACTCTGTATATATTATGTAAGCTATAGAAATGTAAATTGTATATAAAATCCATAGAATAGTTTAGAATAAGGAAAAGTGTCCCAGAAAGTGAGTAAAAACCTAACATTTGTGAGGAAAAAACAAAAAGTGATCGTTGCCAGTAAGAAAAATTATAAAATCCATAGGAATGAAATGAAATATATATATTTTTTTATTTGAAACAACTGAAACCAGTGAACAATAATATAAATAAGATGGAAAAAATATTGCGAAACAAACGAAAACACCATTTGACAATTATTTTAAATAATAAACTCTCAAAAATAAAACACGCGAAAAAAAAAACTTTATAAAATTATTGTTCAAAAACAAAATATTTATGCCTGTTGCCACTGTTTGCGTATTGCAAATATTCTGAAAACAACTGAAATCAGTCAACAATAACATAAATAACAGGAAAAAATGTGACGAAACAAACAAAACACAAATCCACAATTCTAATAAAAAACTTATCAATTTATTGTTTATAAAACAAAATCCATATGCCTTTGGCCACTGTTGGCGAATCTGTTAATACCTAATTGTTCATTGAGCGCAATATCCGGATGGGCGTTAATAATGGTTAAGCCAGATAGCCTATCTTCTGAAATAGTATAGTCTAATCAAGTTCAAAAACGTGTTAAATAGATATACTTAAAGCTCCTAAAAATATGAGCGATAGCTCATTCGATTGGGAATGACGTCTAGAAAAATGTTTTTTAAGGGTTTATTAGCACGTAAAAAAATTGCGATTGTTATTAACAAAATAAGATTAAAAAAAGAAGGTATTTCGTTTTTCGTTAATAATTTCTAAAATAATGATATTTAAGCAATTATGAAAAAAGATCCTGAAAGAGGAGGAAATTTAGAAAATATACTTGAAAAAAATATAAAAATTAGAAAATAAATTCAATTATTATTTTAGTAAATATTATTTCAGTAAATAAATAATTAAACTTTAGCAGAATATTAATAATTCTAGTGATAAATGAATGAAAATAATCAATAGCAGAATGTAAATTAGGTAAGTATAAATTTAAACTAGTATATTATTTTAAAAAAAATCTATATTGCTATAATTTATACGTAATTAGAAAGTTCGCTTTTGAATTCTGTGAACAAAACCTCCAGATTCTGATGAAAAAGTTTGTTAAATCTTTCCACCAAGGCCCGTGCCATTGAATCCAGAGATGTCATACCAATTTCCCTAATTACCGTGGGTATTATAATGTTGAAATTGAACAAACTGGTTGGTTCATCACTGAATCGACCAGTGTATATATGTCTGTATAATAAAAAGTGTTCCATTATTGCATACTTTGAAAGTGCAAAAAAGTTCGTAAATAAACTCGAGGAAGCACAAAAATTAAATTCCAATAGTGTACGCTTGGGAATAATATTGTTTTAGCAGATGCGATTTGCAATCAAAATTCGATACGCGGACCGATGAATCTATTTACACCGTGTTTTTTGCGTATAATGTAGGCCATGGCAAAGCAGTCACGTGTATCGATTCACCTTGAGCGTCGCAAACATCCGAGAAATCCCATCAGAAAAACGTAAACCGAACCAAAATAACAACATCGGGATAATTTCGCATCGTATGTACTGGAAGAGACAAAAATAATATGTTCCATATTATTTATCACTTATAATACCACTAGAGCTTCAATTATTACTGGAAATTTTTTCGAGAACACGAATATTTTGAAAATTCTCGAAGACGGGAAAGATAGATTTGTGGAAAATATACACAGGATGTTCATAAAATCAGATGTGGAATCATCTGCGACTGAAAGATAAACTTTAGTCACTATCTTCCATCGTCAAGATAACCTCTTGTGGGGTATTCATGTTGAAAAGGGAAACATTCTCAATTGAATATTGATAGAAATATTTTTCTGTGAATTGAAAAATCCACGATTAAAATAGTTATTTTTTATTATAACCCCGGCTAAACCACGCTGGACATTGAACTATATCTGATAGATATTCTGAAAAGGCCCTAACTCAAAAGAAAAAATCTGAAATTGAAAATTTACATTTTCATTCAGATAGTTATTTGATTTTCTATTCCAGTCTTAATTAAGAACTCATAAAGATGAATGAGGCAAAGAAGAATGTTTTCCAAAAGAGAGTACTCACCAGAAATCATTCGTAACATTGACGCAGGAGAGACATCGCATTCACTAGGTCTGTTAGACATTCACAAAAAAAACATTTTAATCGTGGATTTTTCAATTCACAGAAAAATATTTCTATCAATATTCAATTGAGAATGTTTCCCTTTTCAACGGGAAATAATTTTCTAAAAAATATTCGTGTTCAAGAAAAAACATTCTGTTTTTGATTGAAGTTAGAGTGGTATTCACTAAGAAAATTTCACACCGAAATATTATTACAAAAATACTAGCATAATGACGGTTTTTGATGGTTTTGCAATTTAAATAGTAGGTTTCTTGACATTTTTTTGGGTAACCTTCCACAGTCTGAAAATGAAAATATAATCAGGAAAATCTATACAAGTGTAGAAAGTTCACCCCGATAAGTTACTGCGTTTACCAAATTATATTTCCTATAGAAGCAGCTATAGGTATTCATATATCAATATCGGTGGTTTTATTTCTAAATCTGTTCTGAATTTCTATTCTAAATATTCTAAATTTGTATTGTTTAAAATTAAAGAAATGTGGCTTGTTATCTGAGAGACAATTTTGGACCAAGACTCCAGTTAAGATTACGCTAAATAAAATACAAAATACCGACTTTAGTTACGCAAAATAATTATAAGGCAGCTGGTGGTAGTTCAAACCATTATTCTTGACTAACTTTATTCCATTAAGGTTGGTGGAAATATATTTTGTTACAAGGAACTCGAAGCAGTATTTAGTATTTATAAAATTCACATGCATAACATTGTTAGGTTAAATAAAACACAACTACTTAGGTTAAATAAAACACAACTACTTAGGTTAAATAAAACACAACTACTTTAGTTACACAAAATAATAAAAAATAAGTCGATAGTAGTTCAATTTCTCAGTTTATTTAAAATTAATTTTACTAAAGTTGGTAGAAATATATTTTCTTACAAGGAACTCGAAGTGGTATCAATGAAATTTGCAGCGTAATATTAGGTTAAAAAAAAATTAATCTACTTTCTCACTTTTTTACAAATTCATTTCACTAAAGTTGGTAAAAAATAATGAAATAGGTATTTAAAAAATAATAATATAAATTGGTTAAGTAAGTAAACCAAATAATATGTAATAGTATAATAATAGTTCTCTATTATTTCTTAGTTAGTTTAATTTTTCTTTTTTGAATGAATCCAATCTACTATATTGTCGTCAAAATATAGGTTTTTTTCCAAAACGGGCAGAGTATACAGATAATCAATTAGTTCATTGTAGTTAAACGTATAGAAGGTCATGGAACTCATGTCAAACCTAGTAATTCTAACTTTTGACGTTACCTGAGTATAAATTATCCAAATAAATTCGTTGTGTTGAAGAGTTTATAAGAATGGAGCGATTTGCGAAATACGTTTTATGCAAGTTTTGTAATGAAGTTAGTGAAAATCAAATGTATCATCGGAACCTAAAATTTTTAACGTATTTATTAGAAGAATGCGGGCCAGAAATTTATCCACCGAATTTGTTTGGGATTTCAAACATCATTTGCTTCTGGTGTATAAAAAATATGGAGCTCTTCGTGGATTACAGCAGAATAGGATTGTTTCAAAGTACTACATATATTTTATGAAACATAGACAATTTATACATTTTAGTGAATGTTCGCTTTTATATTCTCCATTAAAGAAAGAAGCTAAGGAATTTCAACAACATTTAGATGCTTTAGTTAAAAATGGTTGTTTGTGTTAAAATATAAGAACTAACGTAGTAACAACATGTTTTTGTAAATTTTGAATTTTCAAGTACATATTAAATGGTAAACTCTTAATAAATGATTTTTACTTATTAACTTGTAAAATAAATTCGACATAATCTGAAGTTAAATGTAAATGTCATTTTACCTATAAACGTCAAAGTGTAATTTCATGCTCCTTACCCCAAGGAGGAGAAAAATTTCCGGAATTTTTTTAGTTGCCATGGTAACGATACAAAATACAGGCTTTTAATTGGTCGAAAATGTTAGGTGTGGAATTTTCACAATAATAGCTCTAAGACGAAATTAGAATGATATGGGTTTCCACCTCGATTTAAATATCATGGGCCTAAGATTGTTGGTCAGATTTTCATAAATTTCGACAATGAAGGAAAATGTTGGTTCATATTCGATAATGACATCAGATCGTACATACATTTTTCTGGAACTTGATTTAAATCGAGAGCAAGGGAAACTAAAACGATAGATATGTTTAGGAATGAACTTTCTGATGGATAATATTGTTCAATTCGAAAATAAAGTTGAGACTGAACATTTTCCAAGCTTGATTTGCTTTCAGAAAAATCAATTTTATTCAATTTTAAAAGTATGATTTTAAATTTGACACACTGTATATCCGAAAGTAGTTTCTTCACTCTGCCATAAAACCGGCAGTGGCTGCATTGTAACAATCAGGAAATTAGTACTATTTTTCACATCCGTAAAAAAGTAGTTCAGGACCACACTTCGAGCGACTCACCCGGTATTCTAATTTTTATTTCTAGACGCTTAATTCGAACGACCTTGGGCCCAGCTATTTATCTATGGTAATGTAATGAATGATAAATAGTGAGTTTTTGGCTTTCGGAGAGCCAATTAATTACTCACTGATCAAGGACGTTCCGTGAAAAAAACAACTGTATTGTGGTTGCTAGTTTCTATCACTTTGATAAAATTGGTGGCTTGTAAATGAATCGTCTTTATTTTTCGATTTCAATTTGAAATTAATACCCCAATCCATCAGCAGATTGGAATTTGTTTAATCCAAAATGATTATAGTTTTACTATCAATAAACCTGTTGATGGATTTAAAAGCACCACTATTCTTCCCTCTTGCGGGGATTAATTGAAATATAACCTTAAACGCATTTTTTTTCTTCTTCCCTTCTTTTTTTGAGCTTGATTACTATGACCATCTACTTAGCCTTGGTGTCTCACTCGAAGTGATACCACGAATGTCCATTTAATTTTCATATTTATTGTGTTACGTGGGTATTATACGTTAATCAACAACATATCTGTCTTATTCCTATGTATAGGCCCACTTTTCCGACAAATCCGTTGTTATCCGGCCTGGGTACCGGCGTAGAGAACAAGGGGCCTGCTGATTTTCACATACACTATTTGAACTACACTAACATAGATACACTTTTATAATGCACGTATGATAACGGCCTGGACTATCACATATATCAACCTGACTTCCCATCTAATTTCTCTTAACGTCGTTTCGACATGGTATTTGTCATCATCAGGTTAAAACACTAAAATTAAAAGTATGGAGTTTGAGACATATTTAACTTAACACAATATTGAAATGTATGCACTCAAATAATTCTTCAAAAATATATGGTTTGAAATATAACACATGATTTAACTCAATATAAAAATATCTGTAATATATATGGGTACTCACTTACAAATTATTTTATTTGAATTTCTGCTTTTGCATCGTACGAACGTTATTGTAGGTGTGTGAATGCGAAGTCGAAGTTATCGGGAATGGATCGTTTATCTTTCATGCATTTTTACTTTTACCCTCTTCATAAGTACACCGGATTGTTTATATTGGGTTCTAGTATATGAGCCGGACTGTATTTTTTTGGCAGCAGTTTTCATTATTATTACTATAAACAAAGTTAAAAAAGGTTGTTATAAATCTGGCTTAAGTTTTAGATATCATTTCTATTGTTAATGCTATTGGGGTCTTTTTTTAATGTGTATCATTTCAAGGAATGTTCTTACTCTTGGATTCCTTTCTTTGGGCAAAATTTCAACGTTGTTAGTGTCAAACTTATGTTGATTTTCTTTTTCGTGTTTGGATAAGGCTGTAATGTTTTTGAGTATTTGTGGGCTTGTACTCGTTTCTGCAAATATTGTTTTGTTTGACCTATATAGGTACTTTGACAGTCTTTACACGGTATTCTATATACTGTATGAGTTTGTTTGGTTTTTGGTATTTCTGGTTTTAATTTTGAATAAATGGTTTTGTTCGTATTTTTCAGTCGGTGTGAAATAGTTATGTTGTGTTTTTCCATTGTCTTATTAATTTTATTCGATAGTTTGTCTATGTATGGTAAAGGTATGTATGTTGTTGTTTTCTTTTCTTTATTAACATTTTTATTGTAGATCGCATGTATATATTTTTTTGTTTTTTCTGCAAAGTGGCTGAGGTAATTATTTTCTATCGATATATTCTTGATTATTTTTATATTACTTTTCCTGAATTTTGGGTGAGCAAGCTTTATAGCTCTGTCAGTTAAATTTTGAATAACAACTTTTTTGTAACTAAGGGGTGCGTTTGACAAATAGTTTGTGTAACGATTTGATGCATTTGGTTTAATGAACCAGTTTGTGAAATTTTTTCCAGTATTGTCGTGTATTATTGTTGTGACGAGAAAGTTTATTTGTTTTTCCATTTCTTTTTCTATTGTAAATTTCAATCTAAGATGATGTTTATTAATTTTTTCTAGAATTTCCTCAACTTTGTCAGTAGGAATACAGGTTAAACAATCGTCTACATATCGGTTGAAGAATATTGGTTTGAAAGTTAGTGATTTGAGGATCTTTTCTTCAACATACTCCATAACCAGATTTGCTACTGTTGCAGCAATTGGAGATCCCATATTTGTTAGTAGTATTTATTTTCATATTGAAAGTATGTTGAGGTTAAACATAGTTCAATTCCTTTCAAAAACTCTTCTAAGGTTAGTGTTGTGTGACTTTGTATTTCATGCCATTTTTCTCTTATGATATCTATCGCTAATTTTGTATCTATATTTGTATATAAAGAAACTATATCCAGAGAGATTATTATATGATTTTGTGGAACTGTTATATTGCGGACAAATTCCCAGGAGTTTTTCACATAGTAATCATTTTTTCCAATAACATTTGAAAGAATTTCTGAGAGGAATTTTGATAAATTGTAAGTGGCAGATTGAATATTGTTGACAATAGGGCGAAGGGAAATTCCAGTTTTGTGTAATTTGGGCGTTGTGTATATTGAGTTTGTTTTTTGTTACCTGATCTATAAGTGTGGACAAGAACCAATTATCTACTAATTTATTAACTTTCGCTTGAAGTTTTTCTGTGGGGTTGAATCTGTCTTTTTAACCGACGAAACCAAAAAGGAGAAGGTTTTCTAGTCGACGCGTATATTTTTTTTTATGTATGACCATGCATAACTTTTTACTGAGACGTCCGATTCCGATAATTCTTTTCTCAGTGGATAGGGTGTACTTCGAAGTTGGTCCCATTTGAATTTAAAAGATGAAATCCACTCCTAAGGGTAGCAAAATGAAGGATATTGATCACTCTGAATTCTGGTCCGTTAACCGATTCTATCAGGCATAACTTTGTACTGGGTTCTTCGATTTGGATTATTCTTTTTTTAATAGATAGGGTATACCTTATAGTTGATCATATTTGGATGTCGAATGGAATTATCCACCCTTACGGGTAGAAAAATAGGGGATAATTGATTTTTCACTTGTGAACATTGGCACACATATGCAGTTGACAATGACAGATCGCTATTGTCATTATTTTTGTTCTCCTACATCCGTCACAATCATTATATTCTATGAGAGGATGGAATGATATACAAAGTAATGAAATAAACTAACCAGAACAACAAACATAATAACAAACATAATAATTGCAACAAATAGTAAAAGTAGATAATCATATTATTTAACTGGTAAAAGTTGAAGTAAGGTGGGTAAGTAAGTATTTCGGAAGTAATAAAAAAACAAGCAGGTAGTAATTAGTAGATTCTAGCCACAAAAAATTAAAAAATAATAACTTTTTAACAAAAAATTAAACCGACGAAATACGGAACTGAAAAATAAAAAATAAAGTAAACCTTCTTAGTCTCAATAACTAATCTCCTAAACTAATGTAAGTAACTAATTTTGAGTCGGCGCCAAACGAACAATCAACGAAGATCATAAAAAAAATACAGTCCAGCTCATATACTAGAACTCAATATAAACACTCCGGTGTACTTATGAAGAGGGTAAAAATGCATGAAAGATAAACAAACCATTCCCGATAACTTCGACTTCGCAGTCACACACCTACAATAACGTTCGTACGATGCGAACGCAGAAATTCAAATAAAATAATTTGTAAGTGAATACACATATATATTACAGATATTTTTATATTTAGTTAAATAACGTGTTATATTTCGAATCAAATGTTTTTGAAGAATTATGCATACATTTCAATATTGTGTCAAGTTAAATATATCTCAAACTCTATATTTTTAATTTTAGTGGTTGAACCTGATGATGACAAATACCATGTCGAAACGTCGTTAAGATAAATTATATGAATTGACTGAATCAGACCTTTATTCCGAGAAATTGTGGTCTAGAAACAAAAGAATATATATATATATATATATATATATTTATATAAGTGTGTGGAAAGTATTTGCTGACTAGTTAGGTACAAAACTAGGGATATTGGGGTAAGCAGCAATGTAAAAGTAAACTCTTTAAGGTTTATCCAAGATTTCGAAAATGTTTAATTCCATCATCAGGGAGAAACTTTGTTGAGGTTCTTTTCAATGATGTTAACATATTCATATAACATAGTGATACAGAAGGAAAAAAAAACGTAGATCAAGGAATAAAACGAAGTTCAAAGTTACTACAACCACATTAGCGTTGATTAAAATTATATAAATATAAATGTATACTCTATGTGGTGTGACAAGTGAAACTGACAGGTTGGGCTGATTCCTAACCTGTCAGTTTCACTTAAATAGTAAAGTATCACAATAAAAATTTGATTGCTCACCTTGATCATTAAATATTCTTCATCTTGAGCTTCCTGGATGGATTTGTTGACTTCCTCTGTGGTTAAAATTCGGTATTTTTTTGGTCTGTAACCTTCAGCTCGCCATTTCAATAATGAACGAGGTGTTCATTATTTAGATGTATCTACATTATTTTTGATTGACTTGAATAATTGCCACACACGGTTGAAGCATTTTATCTTTGAACAAAGCAAAAAATATGCTGTCATAGCATTTTCCGATAAAGAAATAGCAATTTTATTATCACGATATTTTATGAAACGATTGTATGCACATTCGTATTTTTCTCTCGATTTTTTTGTAGTGAACCCAATAACGCAGTATTTACTGCTCCATTTCTCACAATTCGCGCTTTTAGGTACATATATTTTGACTTTTTGAAAACAGAAATTACATTTCTATACGTCAAGTTTAATAATACGTTTAGTTACGCATCAAATTTTCCTAGGAATTTCATAGACACATTCATTTGTAAATTAAATCAATCCTGCTTTTTCAGAAATCAAACCAAATTTTAATATATGTCGTTTTTAAACGATTTGTGGAAAATTATTTCCGGACTCCGTAGTCCGGAGGCTTTTTTTATAGTTAGATTTTTTGAGAATTTTTGAGCGGGTACGAGATTCAATGACTAGAAGACTGAATGCCTGTATCTTCGCTGAAGGTGGACACTTTGAACAATTTTTTTGAATACAATTTAGTTTCCTTTATTTTATTTTATTCTACATATTCAAAATTACTTGAAATAAATGTTGATATTTCTTGCAAATTTTATTAAAACAAATACAGATTTTGCACCATTGATACAAAAATAACTATTTTAAACGAGTAAAAATAAATAGAATAGGTGGCGCCCCCTACAAAAAACCAGAACTACTTACTTAAACGTCAAATTCATTGCCTAAGCATTCTTGTGAAAAATGCAAAATAATGGTATTAACTTCAACACGCATCGATTATCAAGTAATCGATTTGAAATTTTCAAGTCCAAATATCTAGAAAACGGTTTGCTTATAGCAACTTGTAACAAGGGTAGCTTTTTTACGTAGATATGATAGAGGAATTGATTTCTTTACTGACAAATGTGCTAGAAGTACGCTCAAAAAAGTTATGAATCTTCAAAAAAGAAAAAGACGTGTAGGTGGCGCCCCCTACGAGTAAGAGCAATAATAACATCAGGTTCGAATTCGACACCTCAAAAAACCTCTCAATACCATTTTTCGTTTAATTTAGGTCAGTATTTAGGATTTGAGAAAAACGAAAATAAAAATAAAACTTCAACACCCTGTATCTTGGAAACGGAGTGTTTCCGGACATATATTTATCTGGACAATTTATATTAGAATGATTTGTTGAAAATATAAACAGGATGTTCATAAAATCAGATGTGGAATCATCTGCGACTGAAAGATAAACTTTAGTCACTATCTTCCATCGTCAAGATAACCTCTTGTGGGTTATTCATGTTGAAAAGGGAAACATTCTCAATTGAATATTGATAGAAATATTTTTTTGTGAATTGAAAAATCCACGATTAAAATGAAGTTATTTTTTGTGAATGTCTAACAGAAAACAACTACTTCCCCGGCTAAAGCCACGCTAGACATTGAACTACATCTGATAGATATTCTGAAAAGGCCCTAACTAATGAAAAACTTTTTATCAAAGTTCAATTGAGAATGTTTCCCTTTTCATCATATTAGAATATTATGAGGAATGACCTCCTGAAGTTTGTCAAAGTACTTTTGAATCACCCTGTATGATGATTTCGAAGAAATTGAAAAGTTCCAAGGGCAATCGTCTGCCCTTGGAACTTATTAATATCCATTAATATGAAAGAAAGGTCGATCTTTTTCCATTACTCCGCATCTCAGGAAAAAGATTGAAATTCAATGCAACTCATCTTTTTCTGCTGGGAAATCTCCATTTTCATTTTCCGGTCACTGGTCCATGAAACAGGCTTATTTCAGTGAAAATGGGTCGTCGAGACAGGGGCGTCGCTGTGTTTTGTTTTGGAAAATGAGGCAAAACAAATATAGGAGAAAGACACAAAAAAGTCGTTGTTTTGTGGCAATTCGATATTAAGAGTGTGTATTGATTGGTAATATTTATTATTTCATATTGAAATCATGGAATAGTCTTATTTATTACCAAAATCCGTCTGTAGCTTGATAACCTGCAGTATTTGAAAGACTTTCCGGTGAATGAAAAATAGTTATTTTCCTAAATGGCGGGGAAAGCTATACCTTTAATAATAATAATGTTTTTTTGGAAGTGATGATGAAGGTTTATTTTCCACCTTCCGTTCCTTGTGTGTTTTTCTATGTTTTCCTGTAGTTGGTTGTCTCATGTCATGCCATATTTTTTATGTACTTTTCTCCTTCTCTTAGTGAATTCTGAATTTTTATTGTAGCTCTGAAGAAGGCGAGATCCCTTGCCGAAACGTTGACATTGAATCTGTAGACATAGAGCAGAGCTTTTCACTTGTCCAACTGCTCGTGAAAACCGTAACAAAATAATCACAATATTTATTTTCCATTGGATATTTAAAACTTGAAATTCGTCAACGCATGTTAGATTCCACATTGGTAAATATGTTTCCACATTATAGAAACCTTTGAATATTAGGAAGTCCTTTAATTTTTATTAAATAAAAAATTTCACAACATTGGATGTCGTCAAGTAGTAAATTATAAAGGGGAGGAGCTATACCTTTTCAAGAATTATAATGAATTTTTGTAGAACTGATTGAAATATGAAAATAATGTTTTTGGCGTGTATTGTATTCATACCTTGATATGTTCAGAGTGAAATCACTAAAATTTGTATGTAAAGTCAAACCAGAAATCTAAGAAGGTCGTAAATCACCAACCAGTTGAGTTACAGCAGGCGGTGTATTCTACGCAGAGTTGAACCTGCCCTAGCTATCAAATTTTGTTTTATAGGCAGGTATAATGATATTGGGTTAATATAATTATTAAGAAAAATCGCTTGAATATAATTGAGAATTGTTTATTTATATATAATATATGATAATAATATATAACAATTATATTATATTACATAATAATATATGATATACCTAATTAATGTAAAATGTCAAACTTTATACTTTATAAAAAGTTCGGTTTCTGGATAAAAGGTATTTATAAACAAAATTACTCACGAAGATCAGTTTCACTTTCACTGTCGTCATCCAAATTGATAATAAACTTTTCTTTGAGAATTTTTTCTATATCCATATATGACTTTTCCAACTTTTTAATTTGGGAAACACACTTGGCCCAGGTGCTATCAGGAATGTTTGCAGTTTCTGTTTGAATAAGAGCTACCACAGTTGAACTTAAGGTTGGAGAAGTATTATTTCTTCGAACTGCTGACTTAAGCTGATGCCATATATGTTCAATTGGGTTGAACATACAGTGATAAGGAGGAAGTCTGAGCACCATATGTCCCAAGCTTTCAGCCAATGAATCACAAAAATATTTCTTTTTTATCGAATAACTGCGTAAAACTTCTAGTAACTGTTTTTTTGTGTACTTATATCATTATTTAGTTTCCTTGAACCGCCAGAGTCTTTTCGTTTCTTTCTTTTTAAAATAGGGTTACTACTATTTTAAACATTGTGGAATATGGTGTTTTCGATAAAGAAGCACTTTCTTGCACAGCTTGATCCTTGGACATTCCACGTTCCAGAAGGGAAGTATAAACATTTAATATAATTTGTTTCCCATGAGGGTGTAACATTTGTTGACTACTGGTACTACGACCATCAGTTGAAGTACTAGCTTCAGGATGAGCCCATAGACGCTACATTTTTCACGACACAAAAATCGAATAGACACTTTATAATAACTTTTTAACAAAAAATTACACCGACGAGAAAATCAACTGAAAAGCAAAAAATAAAATAAACCTCCTTAGTCTAAATGATAATTGAGCTCCTAAACTAATGTGAGTAACTGATTTTGAGTCGGCGCCAAACAAACAATTATCGAAGATCATTATATTACTTTGAAAGAAGTAATCAAAACGTAGCCGTGCATCTCGCTGCCATCATTTTACGCTTTACTAATTCAATTGCTAGTTTGTTTGGCGCCGACTCAAAATCAGTTACATTAGTTTAGGAGCTCAATTATCATTTAGACTAGAAAGGTTTATTTTAGTTTTTGCTTTTCAGTTGATTTTTTCGTCGGTTGAATTTTTTGTTAAAATATTATTTTTTAATTTCTTGTTGCTGAAATCTAATAATTACTACCTACTTAATTTTTTTTTCCAAAATTTTTTTTAATTAATTAAAAATTTTTTCTATTTTAACTATTGTTATATAATTTAAATTAATTTTGAAAGTTCTGGTTAGTTGATTTTATCACTTTGTATATAATTCCATCCTTTCATAGAATGTAATCATTTTGAAGGATGTGGAGGGTCTGTCAATGTCAACTACATATATGTGCCAAAGTTCGCAAGTGAAAAATCAATCATCCCCTATTTTTCTACCCATAGGGGTGGATCATTTTATTCCAAATTGGAATATGATCAACTATGAGGTATACCCTTTCTAATAAAAAAAAATCATGCAAATCGAAAAACCCACTACAAAGTTATGCCTGAGAGAACGGTTAACGGACCAACATTCAGGGAAAACCTTTTTTGCTACCCTTAGGGTGGTTTGTTGTTCAAATTGAAATGGGACCAACTTCGAAGTACACCCTATCCAATGAAAAAAGAATCATCGGAATCGAACCGCTCTGTAAAAAGTTGTGCGTGATCATACATAAAAAAAATATACGCGTCGAATAGAGAACCTTCTTCTTTTTGGTTTCGTCGGTTAAAAATAGACACAACTGACACAATGAAATATTAGGTAGGTAATGACTTAATGTTGTTTAACTTTCTCCCTTTTATTTCTGAAATTGGAAAGCGGTCAGTTCTCAAAACAGTCTTGTTTTCCAAATCTGGTAAGTAATTTATTTTGTAACCGTAAATAGACCATCATCGCTATAATCTCGTTACTAGCCCATTAGTACTGAAAGTCTGGTTGCCAGGTAAGTAAATTTTATTATTTACACACATTTAAACATATCCTTACTAAGGGTTCTAAATCAACTTTACGAGATTTTTTATTATCAAATAAATTCAAATACAAATCTGCCAACAAAAGCCAAAAATAATGGAGAGCCCATTATTATTAAAATGCCAAACTATTTCATGAGATATTTTAATCCGGACCTGGGAATCTTTTAAGGGACACACACTTTTATTGCTTATCTATATTTCGAACAATAGGTAATAATGAGGGTCGTCGGCTAATATTGATTTACGACCTTCCTAGATTTCTGGTTCTACTTTACCAACCAATCATTCTCCAATGAAATTAATTAGTACCTACTTTCAAAATACTTTGTGAAAATTAAATACTTCGACAAGTTCTTACTTACCAACCAATCACTGCCCAATGAAATTAATTGGTACCTATTTTTATGAACAGTTCGCGCGACAAACTTTTTAAAACCAAATAATCAAAAAAAATAAAATAGGGTAGGTTCGCCAATAGTCGGCCTTTTTTGTTAAACTTTAACTTACACCTTTAATTGCAGACAGCTCTTTCAAGTAAATTAAAAAAATCTTATGTTAGCGTGTAGCACTCAAATTCAGTTTTTAAAGGGTGTAGAAAAAGAAAGATTGAATTTAAAGAGGTTTTCTGTATAATTTTTTTTCTTAAAATTGAGCACTTGTGCCAGTAGTCGGCCGTTAATATTTCACTAGTCGGCCAGGCGTGGACCAGTAGTCGACCCTGGTAGTTTTGGCAATTAATCACCAGGTCCGTACAGAAGTATTTTTCCACTCGTCACCTGCGGTTTACTTATTCTTGAAAATTATTAAGAACAAGTATCCAAGTGTAGGTAAGTAATAATGACAGTATTTACTCAAAAAATTTACATTATAAAACAAGAAAAAAAAAAAAAAAAAAAAAAGGAAAAAAAAACAAATAACTAATTTCTTCAGCAAAAATTCTTACCCATGGGTAGGTAGAGTCAATTTCACAAAACCATAAGCAAAGAAAATAATATTATTTTGTCTTGTGAATTCCCGTGATACAAACAATATATAAAATATATGTTTTTTAATAAAACTCCTTAATAAAAAATGCAAACAAAACCTTTATAATAACAAAATTAAACAAAACGATGAAATAGAAAACTTTTTGAACTGATACTGATTAGGTATACTGATATATAATATATAATACTAATAATTTGTCCGGGTTTCCCTTCTTTAAATGACATTTTTATTTTTTCTTCCCCAATTATTTTTTGGACAGTTTGAATCAATTCTTGTTTTTTAACTGGAAACCCACATTTAGCTAAATTGTTTATCCATTTAACCAATTTATTTTCGTTCTCCAGACTTAAAATCGGATCTGGGCCCATTTTTCGCGGCTTGTTGGCAACTCGGCCCTTGATCCGATCCTGTAGTGTTGTACGCGGAATCCCATAGTTCCGACAGGATTTGCGAATTTTAGCGCCATTTCTTACAGCTTTGAGCGCTCTTTGCAAATTTTCTTCAGAATATTGATTAAACTTTTGTTTTTGCTGGTTTTTCACTATCTAAAAGCTGAAATTTGAAATTTTAACCGAAAAAATGAAATTTAAACCAGCTTAAAATGTTACGGCCGACTACTGGAGAACTCAGCGATTGATGTGTATTCCAGTAGTCGGCCATTCAATTCTATCCGCTGTCACCTTTTCATTTTTAAAAATCCTCACGGCCGACTACTGGTGTTGATAATCAGCTCATTTAGTACTATATAATGATGACGGAAATGAATTGATACCTGAATGGACAAGTGTGAAAGGGACAGAAACAGTAGTCCAGTAGTCGGCCGGGGTGGCCGGCTTCTGGCTACTCTGACAAATCTTTATGCTAGTGGCCGGCCCCCCTGTTTTTAAGAAAAAATTAATAAAATATGGCTGTACGAACGAAACAATAACATTTTGAAAGTATTTTCCACCATCTAAACACACCAAAATACATTCAATAGTTATGTGTGAATTTAAACTCGCCTCCAAACACTTTGCTCTAGATCTTGAATCAAGTTTACTAACTACTTCAAACACTGGTCTAGTGAACACTGTTAACTTTGAGCGGGAATCACAGGGATAAGGATGGGTTTGTGGAAAAGAGAAACTGATAGTTTTATTTCAGATAGGCAACAAATGATTTTTAAGTATACTAGCATCTCAAAATTCGCACGCATTTCAAAATATTATAAAATAAAGTAGATTCTGGTCGACTGCTGGAGGGGGCCGGCTGCCTGTCGAACCTACCCTATTTAATACATTGTCAGCGATGACTTAAACTTATTTTACACATTTTAGTACACGGCTTAAATAAAAGCTTGTCTTTAAAAATGGTTTCTATTAGTTATTTTATTTATAGGTGACAGTGTGTCAGGGAAAAAAATCTCCTTTATTCATGCTTGTATAAATATTCAAAGGATCATCTATTTGACATTCTGTGGTATGAAACCCACTTCTGGAGCACATTTCGTGCCCGACAGCAATAATTCAGTGCCCATCGATCACAAAAGGGCGTACCGCCGACCTAGTGACCCACTTTGCGGCGTCGGATGTGACGTCAGCGTCGACCTGACCCTCGCACACGCAATTCCTCCCTTTCCGGGATAGACTGCCGACTCCCGCATCTACTCTCCCCGCCCTCCCGTAATCCCATTCCGCCCGTTGCGCACTTTCCCGGGGAACTCCCGAGGACGGAAATCGCGCTGGCGTTGCGTGAAATGATTCGAGGTGTCGGAGAATTGAAATGGGATTCTGCATGAATAGAACGGAATAAATTAATTGATGCGGAGCCACAATATGAAATGACATCCCAACGCCAAGTATCGCCAAAATAAAACCGCGGTCACGTCTGACAGTCGACAGACTGTCAATTCTGCTCTTGAGAAAATAGTTATTTGTTCAACTAGGCAGCAAAGTAGTAGATTGATTGCAGTGGCTGGTAAAGTAGAACCAGAAATCTAAGAAGGCCGTAAATCAATATTAGCCGACGACCCTCATTATTACCTATTGTTCGAAATATAGATAAGCAATAGGGGCCGTTCAAGTATTACGTAAGCACCAAAGAGGGGGGGGGGGTCTTTGCTTTGCTTATTTACCAATGCTTACCTAGCTTACTTTCGCTGACAAGTGGGGGGGGGGATTAAAAATGACAAAAATTCTGTTTACATAATACTTGAACGGCCCCATAAATGTGTGTGTCCCTCAAAAGATTCCCAGGTCCGGATTAAAATATCTCATGAAATAGTTTGGCAATTTATTAATATTGGGCTCTCCATTATGTTTGGCTTTTGTTGACAGGTTTGTATTTAAATGTATTTGATAATAAAAAATCTCCTAATGTTGATTTAGAACTCTTGGTAAGGATATGTTTAAATGTGTGTAAACAATATAATTTACTTACCTGGCCACCAGACTTTCAGTACTAATGGGCTAATGTCCCTTTCACACTTGTCCATTCAGGTATCAATTCATTTCCGTCATCATCATATAGTACTAAATGAGCTGATTATCAACACCAGTAGTCGGCCGTGAGGATTTAAAAAAATGAAAAGGTGACAGCGGATAGAATTGAATGGCCGACTACTGGAATAGACATCAATCGCTGAGTTCTCCAGTAGTCGGCCGTAACATTTTGAGCTGGTTTAAATTTCATTTTTTCGGTTAAAATTTGAAATTTCAGCTTTTAGATAGTGAAAAACCAGCAAAAACGAAAGTTTAATCAATATTCTGAAGAAAATTTGCAAAGAGCGCTCAAAGCTGTAAGAAATGGCGCTAAAATTCGCAAATCCTGTCGGAACTATGGGATTCCGCGTACAACACTACAGGATCGGATCAAGGGCCGAGTTGCCAACAAGCCGCGAAAAATGGGCCTAGGTCCGATTTTAAGTCTGGAGAACGAAAATAAATTGGTTAAATGGATAAACAATTAAGCTAAATGTGGGTTTCCAGTTAAAAAACAAGAATTGATTCAAACTGTCCAATAAATAATTGGGGAAAGAAAAAATAAAAATGTCATTTAAAGAAGGGAAACCCGGACAAATTATTAGTATTATATATTATATATCAGTATACCTAATCAGTATCAGTTCAAAAAGTTTTTTATTTCATCGTTTTGTTTAATTTTGTTATTATAAAGGTTTTGTTTGCATTTTTTATTAAGGAGTTTTATTAAAAAACAAATATTTTATATATTGTTTGTATCACGGGCACAATTCATCTACAAGACAATAATATTATTTTCTTTGCTTATGGTTTTGTGAAATTGACTCTACCTACCCATGGGTAAGAATTTTTGCTGAAGAAATTAGTTATTTGTTTTATTTTTCCTAGCTTTTTTTTCTTTTTTCTTTTTTTTTCACTGTCATTATTACTTACCTACACTTGGATACTTGTTTCCTAATAATTTTCAAGAATAAGTAAACCGCAGGTGACGAGTGGAAAAATACTTCTGTACGGACCTGGTGATTAATTGCCAAAACTACCAGGGCCGACTACTGGTCCACGCCTGGCCGACTAGTGAAATATTAACGGCCGACTACTGGCACAAGTGCTCAATTTTAGGAAAAAAAATTAGACAGAAAACCTCTTTAAATTCAATCTTTCTTTTTCTACACCCTTTAAAAACTGAATTTGAGTGCTACACGCTAACATAAGATTTTTTTAATTTACTTGAAAGAGCTGTCTGCAATTAAAGGTGTAAGTTAAAGTTTAACCAAAAAGGCCGACTACTGGCGAACCTACCCTATTTTTTTTTTTGATTATTTGGTTTTAAAAAGTTTGTCGCGCGAACTGTTCATAAAAGTAGGTACCAATTAATTTCATTGGGCAGTGATTGGTTGGTAAAGAAGAACTTGTCGAAGTATTTAATTTTTACAAAGTATTCTGAAAGTAGGTACTAATTAATTTCATTGGAGAATGATTGGTTGGTAAAGTAGAACCAGAAATCTAAGAAGGTCGTAAATCAATATTAGCCGACGACCCTCATTATTCCTATTGTTCGAAATATAGTTGAGCAATAAAAGTGTGTGTCCCTCAAAAGATTCCCAGGTCCGGATTAAAATATCTCATGAAATACTTTGGCATTTTAATAATAGTGGGCTCTCCATTATTTATGGCTTTTGTTGACAGTTTTGTATTTAAATTTATTTGATGATGAAAAATCTCGTAAGGTTGATTTAGAACCCTTGGTAAGGATATGTTTAAATGTGTGTAAATAATAAAATTCACTTACCTGGCCACCAGACTTTCAGTACTGATCGGCTATTAACGAGATTATAGCGATAATGGTCTATTTACGATTACAAAATGAATTACCTACCAGATTTGGAAAACAATTTCAGAAATAAAAGGGGGAAAGTTAAACAACATTTAGTCATTACCTACCTAATATTCCGTTGTGTCAGTTGTGTCTATTTCAAAGTGTCTATTCGATTTTTGTGTCGTGAAAAATATGGCGTCCATGGGCTCATCCTGAAGCTAGTACTTCAACTGGTGTACCGCTAGTCGACAAATGTTGCACCCTCATGGGAAACAAATTATATTAAATGTTTATACTTCCCTTTTGGAACGTGGAATGTCCAAGGATCAAGCTGTGCAAGAAAGTGCTCCTTTAACAAAAACACCGTCCACAGAGTTTAAAATAGTAAGTGACCCTATTTTAAAAAGAAAGAAACGAAAAGACTCTGGCGGTTCAAGGAAACTAGATGGCTGTGATGTAGATATAATTCGAAGAACAATATATGCCTTGTATAAAGAGCAAATTGTGCCTACATTAGATATTTTAACGCAACGGCTTGAAAAGAATGAAACTGGTATCCAGTGTTGCAAAGGGACTTTAAGGAAGTCTCTTTTTACAAAACGGATTTAAATTTAAAAAACTCACTAGTAGCAGAAAAATCTTAATGGAATCTGAGCGCCTTAAGAAATGGAGATTTGAATATTTATTGGCAATAAACGAATTTAGAGAATATGGTAGAACAGTAGTGTATTTGGATGAAACTTGGTTCGATACACAAGATATTCCAAACAAAAGTTGGGTAGACTCATCTGACTTATGCCAAACTAATGCGCCGTCTAATAAAGGAAAACGCATTACGATAATTCACGCAGGAACCGAAAATGGTTTTATACCAAATGCGTTGTCTTTATCGGCAAATAATACTAAGGACTCTTTAAACGATTATCATGATGATACTACAGCCGAATTATTTGAAGACTGGTTCCAAAATAAACTCATACCAAATATTCCACCAACAGTGTTATCGTCATGGATACCACCACAGTCGAAGACTAGATAAAGCACCATGTTCAAATGACACCAAAGCCACTATTCAAGAATATATGTTGAATAATGATATGTACTATGAGGAAAAGTACACAAAAAACAGTTATTAGAAGTTTTACGCAGTTATTCGATAAAGAAGAAATATTTTTGTGATTCTTGGCTGAAAGCTTGGGACATACGGTGCTCAGACTTCCTCCTTATCACTGTACGTTTAACCCATTTGAACATATATGGCATCAGCTTAAGTCAGCAGTTCGAAGAAATAATACTTTTCCAACCTTAAGTTCAACTGTGGTAGCTCTTATTCAAACAGAATCTGCAAACATTCCTGATAGCAATATTAAAAAGGTGGAAAATTCATATATGGATATAGAAAAAATTCCCAAAGAAAAGTTTATTATCAATTTGGAAGACGACAGTGAGTAATTTTGTGTATAAATACCTTTTATCGAGAAACTGAACTTTTTATAAAGTATAAAGTTTGACATTTTACATTAATTAGGTATATCATATATTATTATATAATATAATTATTTATATATATATATATATATTATTATCATATATTATATATAAATAAACAATTATCAATTATATTCAAGCGATTTTTCTTAATAATTATCGTAACATAATATCATTATACCTACCTATAAAACAAAATGTAATGGCTAGGACAGGTACAACTCTGCGTAGAATCCACCGCCTGCTGATAACTCAAGTGGTCGGTGATTTACGACCTTCTTAGATTTCTGGTTCTACTTTAGCTCATACGAATTCAGCCAAGGCAGTCAATCTGCTTTGCTGCTGAGTTGAACATATATTTTTCTCGTCGATTGCGACGGTAACTTTTCGCAGATTTGCATTTATAATGAGGGTGTTTAGCTGCCAGTGAAATAAGGACAGTATATATGAAAATAATTGAGGATATTAAGGAAATAAGGGATATTAAGAAAATTAAGGATTTTAAGGAATTGATGATAATCCTAACGGGATTACATCCATTTCTTGTTTAATCTTCAATAGAACAAATTCAACAAAGAATTATTCAGCTTGATATGAGCATCAAGCAAATATTGTGATTTTATGGATTTATTATTATTACCCATTATTATTCATCAGAAGAACAGAAATAATTGTTAAATTGAAATAATTTTGAGTTAAACAAACATTAAGCAAATCTAATAAAATAAAAAAATAAGAAATAAGATAATATACGATGTAATCCATCATTATTATCATGATATACATTCAATTCTATCCTTAAAGTTTTTTGTGTGGTTAAGTTCAGCACTGTATTTGTTTCTTTTTTCTGAAAAGGCTTTAAAATAATATTTTTCAAGATTTTAATTTTTTTATGTCTATTATTATTTATTTTGAAACAAAGCCCTTCCCCTTTTTCAACTCGTAAACCTGGTTCAATTTTGAAATATTAATGGCCAAAATATTTTCAGGACATTTTGTGAACTCTATAATTTTTTTCTCGAAAAACACCATCTTATCATCAGTATTCTTTTCCGGACATTCTTGCATTATATCGTATAACTGCTTTCTAGTCATATTCTTAAAATTCCCAATGGAATCTAAAAATAAAAAAAACCATTGTAAACCATGTAACTACCAATACCATTATCATCATGTTTGAATGTCTGTTAAACAAAATGGCGGAAAAAAGCGGAAAATTCTCTTTAGCAAGGTCTAAACTTCATTTAAAATGAGACTATAATGCCCGGAACACGTACAAAAAAAAAATTTTGTTTATTTTTTTTTACAAAAAGAGGAATTCTGTGTGATTGTATTCAGTAATTTTTTTTTTTTATGGGATTACAAATTAAATGTAGTGTGATTACTAATAAAGTACATACATACCTTCACCTTCCATATCCATCTTGTTTATCACTCCACACAAAACTACTTCTAATCTGCAGATGAAATTTGTATAAACAATGAAAGTATCGAGCAAACTAGAGCATGCTAGACAACGACTGAGTTCTGACTACCTGTATTCTGCGGGGTGTAACGAGAAGGGTACGAGGGGGGGTGAGATGGCATTAACAAGTTATTAAACTATTAGAAAACTTCTTTTTCATTGGGTTTTACCATACTTTGGATTTTCGACTTTTGGCCAGGTTTTTAGGGTAATACTGTGCGATTGTTCAAATATATTTTGAAATTATTGAAATTCCCACAATCTCAACAGCAGCAACGGGTTTTCACAAGCATTTATTTAACTTGCTTCATTCGTATGTATTTTTTCGGATCCAAATTTTTAATCCATTTTTGAAGCACTTGCCGACATCCGATTGAGCTGAAATTTGGCAGGTGTTCATAATTCCGGTGACAATGCATTATGAAATTTTTGTTGGAGAAAAAACAAAATGGCGGCTACAAGATGGCAGATGAGTTTTGTGATTCGATTCAAAATTGATATGTGGGGGTTTTTGGGGTCGGAGATTATTAATTTTTTGTCAAAATTCAAAAATTCAAGATGGCGGCTCTAAGATGGCGGACAACTTTTGTGATTATGGTCCGATTCGATTCAAAATTGGTATGTGAGGATTTTCGGGGTCGGAGATCATGAATTTTTGTCAAAATTTACAAATTCAAGACGGCGGCTCCAAAAGTTTTGTCTAAATGAATACATTTGTCGACAAGTCAAAATGATCACAATGTGTTCTAATGATAATTAATATAAAATGTACGTATATATTTTAATACATTACGATCACATGTAGATAAAAACACTAATTCTAATAGTAAATTGTAAAATTACAAAGAGCACATACACAAAGTAAAATGTAAGATATAGAACGACTAGAATGCGTATGCAAGATATTCCTCCAAATTGTAGAGGCATTTCCCCATGAGAAGTGTTTCAAGTGACTTTCGGAAAACTTTCGAATCGTTAATTTTCTGATTTGATTCGGTAAACGATTTTTCCTTTTTAGTGCATTTGTATAAAACTTGTTTTAATTTTTTTAAATATTTTTTTTAACCTGAATTTACCAATAGAGATCTGATAATCTCCGAAACGTTCTGTTTTGAATTACAGATCTAGGTGGAACATTTTATTTTTCTTTGAAAGGTATCAGAGCCTTAGAAAAGTAACAATATTTTAATAATAATATACGTTTATTTGGGTAAAACTTTCAATTTGAATTAAAAATAGCATAAAATAAATAATAAAAATTACCGAAGTGAAAAGATATGTGATGTTACAATACTAATTGCTAACACTAGACATTACAAAAAAACAAGAAGGTTTTTAAAAACATAATTTTAAAAATAAAATAATATAAGATTTATCAAATTAGGTTAAAACTATAAAATATAGGTACTAAAGGTTTGTACAGTTTATTATTCGGTGTATTTTCATTCTATTCACAGAGTACAAGAATTTTTTCGTTTCTGATCTGTAAATGTAGTAGGATATTTTTCGTGCTTTGAGGTAAAAAAATAAATTATATCCCTAATTTTTTTATCATGCCACATGTTGCAACAAAGTGTTTTACATATGGATCAGTTTGTAAACGAAATAGATAAGACGGTTTAAAAATATTCAGGACGAGTATTATATTATTAAAACTGGCGATACACAACAATTAAACACACGCGCCATATCAGCGACGTTATTATCATCATCATTGCGAAATAATGAAACCGAAAGTGAAGCCAATGTCACTGGGTAAGTGGGTCAGTGGGTCGGCATACGAATATTGAATAATTTCAGTCTCGTTGCTAGTCCTGACCACGTCTGGCGATTTATCGTTATTATTCAGTTGATGTTGATGGAAAATGGTGGGACTTTTCACGTGTAAATGATATGTAGCTCGATCTCTGTCCTGCAACGTATTTTTATAATAAATGTTCCTCATTTTTCCATTTTGCCTGATTCATTTCTAACACTCCATCGACTATAAGTATAAGAATATATAACATACAAACGCTTAAGTAAGTATATTGAATTTGGATACTTCTGATCGGAATAAAATTAAAACCATTGAAAATTACTGTGAAATATGGGTGTTGTAGCTCGATTTTGAGCACCGCATCTGATACTTTTATTTAAGGAAAACATTATAATTTTGGAAATAACTAGCTCTGAAATTATGTACTTAAATCCCTCAAACATTTTTTGATCAATCTTAGTTACTTGAAACCAATACTTACGTTTGATGCAGTGCTTTATTGAATGTTTCGTTCATTTCTCTAATAATGGCGACCCAGCATATTCCTGTAAATATGGCGGATTTTGGAGAATATAACTTTAAAGTGGCAGAAACTGAAAATATACCACTTTGAAGCTCCTCTCATCATAAAGTGGCCAATGGAACTAAATTATTAACTTTTCCACCACTAGAAAGTGTCACCCATGTCGCATGTTCATGACTCACCACTTACAATAGGTCTTATACCCTTGAAAGGGGTGAACACGTTGCGGCTATTATATCCTGCCACTTCAAAGTTATAACCTCGAAATTGCAGGTACATGTCTATTAATTGTTAAAAAAGGACATGTAGCAAATATAGTGGATTTATGCAGCTCCGATTAACAATTATCAAGTAACAATTATCAATTAACAGTTGGAGTGCGTAGTTTTTATGTGATATCAGATTAGTATTGAGCTCGGATCATATTAAAGCATATTAGAGTTTATCATTGCTCCTAGAAGGTGTGTGAGACGAAAGTAGAAACTATGGCATATACCATGAGCATATTATTACCTTGAAACTATTATTGAGCACCAAATATGTGTAGAGAGATGTACTGCGACCAAATATGTCTATTTTATTTCGCTTTTCGTTCACTTAGGTTTTCGTAGGAATAATAAAAAGCTTTAATTTTGGTTTTGAATATCATTGCGATATTTTGAATAGTTTCGGGGAAATATGGAAATGTCTAATTTCTCTTGTTTTTGATTTATCTTCCGTACAATTCGATTTGAAGGAAAAGTCAACTTAGAATTTTTGTAGGAATAGTTAAGAGGAATCTTTTTGCTTTTCATAATTTATTGATATGTCTAATAGTTTTTGAGAAATTTAAATTTTATTATTGAAATTTTTTAATTTTTTTTCTAACTTTATATCATTTAAAAAAATATGGTTTTCAATGGAACTCATGAAACTCTATAAATAAAATGTTTCAACTTATATTATGGTCAAATATTCATGTTTACCGTTTTTCGGCTATATCTCCCGTACTATTCAATTCAAGAAAAGTATCTGAGGTTTTTTGTAGGAACTGTCAAGAACAATATATTTGCTCCTCTGAAATTTTTGATATTTTCAATCGTTTTCGAGAAATATTAAGTAGTTATAATTTCGAGATTCAATTTTCAGATTTTCAATTGTTTTTTTATTTTCCGGTGGAGTGAGAGAAAAATGTATTTGAAATATCTTGTATCACCATTCGGGAGGTATTCACTGCGAGATTTTTAAATTTAAGTCGGACCATGTATTTCGGAAAATCCACTTGGAATTTTCCGATCTCGCCCAGTTTCAATAGGCTTCCTGTACGGTTGCCAAGCTATTCTGGTGCAGAATATGATATCGAAATAATCATCCATGCGCCCTGAAGTCGAGTCACAAGGAATTTTCAGAAAAATCCCGGAAAAACCAACTTGGAATTTTCCGATTTCCCTTCATATTTTAATGACAGGATATTGTTTTTTGTGGAATATAATGGCAAAGTTTCAAGACGATACATCAAAGGGTTCCGGAGATATTTCAATTTATGATTGATACAGAGTACAGATTACAGAGTACAGGAGTACAGAATACAGAGTACGCATAGTACGGAGTACAGAGTACAGACAGACAGACCACATACAAAACCAAAGTTGCTTAGAATTCGATGGGGATCATTTTCTCAAAAGCAACTATACATCTATCTCGCTTAGTTTCCGAGATAGCTTTTTTGTGGAGACCGTAGAATACTCCTCTATAGTATATCGTCGTATAACAAGTAATGAAAATGATGGCATTTATGCAAACTGAATTAACAATTGAGGTATAAATATTAAACAGGCGCACAAATTTTACAAAATCGCATCTATTTAAATGTAATTAAACAAATATAGAGCAAAAATGTCTTGAAAATACCATGTTTTAGGATTTGTTTTGAGTAGATGATATAAACGTTTTTATGGAAGATGTACAATTGTGTTTGGAAAACAACGAAATAATTGAGAAAAGAAGAGCTTTCGTCGTCACGCAGACCAATCCACAGTCACTTGATAGTGAATTTTAAAGGTAATTGTAATTTGTAGTGACTTTTATTAAATGCGAGACTGTGACTATCACACGTTGGCCTGCCCGATCACCTGATCTCAATATTTTAGACTTTTTTGCGTGGGGTTATGTGAAAGAACGAATGTTTTTACACCGGCTCAAACACTTAAAATTTTACAAAATGGCATTCGTGAAGTGTTTGGTACCATAAATTTCGCAATGTTTCGAAATGTGATGCGAAACACAATTGATAGCGCCATAAAATGTCAGGAAGTTGGCGGGATGCAATTCGAACATTTAATTTCCTTCAAATAATCCTGGTACTTATTATGGGTATTTTTTGTTTTTGGTTGGAATGGATTATGAACTTTTGTTATGTGAAAATTGTTGTTTTTTAATTCAGTTTCATTTAAGTTTGTATCCACAGCATACGTGATGAGCGATATACCCCAATTTCCTCATAACTTTTCCATAAATAATTAGTGTGTTAGGATTTTTATCCATCCGATTCTCGATTCGAACCATCAATGGATTCGTCGTGAACATTAGCATCTAAGGAATGTGTTTCTAAAAGATGTCATCAGTGGTTTTGAAATATCAAACCGAAAAATTGAGAAATATAAAAAACGAATGAGTTTTATCAGTCACAGACCTGGAAATCACCTGAATGATGGTATGCATCTACCTAAAACTGTAGGTGACGTGACAAATTCGAAAGTTTTTACAGAAGACATTTCTTTGAAAGTGAAAATGTATTATATCATCATTGCGAAATAATGAAACCAAAAGTGGAACCAATGTCACTGGGTAAGTGGGTCAGTGGGTCGGAATGCCCACCATTGAATTACATATTGGAATATTGGATAATTTCAATCTCGTACGTTGCTGGGACTGACCACTTTTGCTATTTATCTAGTTGGCATCGGTGAGGTGGTGCGATCTTTAGGCGGGGAACTTACAACGGACACGTGAATCTATATTACGTTATTTCGTTGAGATTTTGGATTGGCATCTTTACGAGGTAGAGGTGGATAATTTGAGATATCAACAATCAAGCACAATTCAAAATATGGGTTTTAGGAGGATCCTGAATTGTGCGACTATTCCCCAAAAACCGCAGAGATAAAACAAATTGCAAGTAACGAAAATATTAGATTTTATCGTGGAAAATTATATTCTGAATACAATGACAACTCATTTGCACTCTTGGACACCTCACCTCCAAAAAATTAAATTTTTTAAATTTAAATCTAGAGTGCCATGAACACGTTAAAACGATAAAATTAGATTCAATAACTAGGAAAATATAGAAAAGGGAAACATTCTCAATTGAATATTGATAGAAAGATTTTTCTGTGAATTGAAAAATCCACGATTAAAATGAAGTTATTCTTTGCAAAGTGAGATTGCTTCTTGAAAATGTGTTTCCCATTTCTTCCGGTCTTCCTGATGATCGTGGAAGCGTGAAATAGATTTTCGTCGACAAAAATGTATTGAAGACCAGTGAATGCGATGTCTCTCCTGCGTCAATGTTACGAATGATTTCTGGTGAGTACTCTCTTTTGGAAAACATTCATCTTTGCCTCATTCATCTTTATGAGTTCTCAATTAAGACTGGAATAGAAAATCAAATAACTATCTGAATGAAAATGCAAATTTTCAATTTCAGATTTTTTCTTTTGAGTTAGGCCTTTTCAGAATATCTATCAGATTTAGTTCAATGTCCAGCGTGGCCTTAGCCAGAGAAGTAGTTGTTTTCTGTTAGACATTCACAAAAAATAACTTCATTTTAATCGTGGATTTTTCAATTCACAGAAAAATCTTTCTATCAATATTCAATTGAGAATGTTTCCCTTTTCAACATGAATACCCCACAAGAGGTTATCTTGACGATGGAAGATAGTGACTAAAGTTTATCTTTCAGTCGCAGATGATTCCACATCTGATTTTATGAACATCCTGTTTATATTTTCAACAAATCTAGGAAAATATAGTTTTGATCGTATTTGGCTTTTAACACAGGGTAGTTTTCACCCCTTTGCATTACCTTCTGAAACATAGAAGAAATTAATTACTGTGTAAGAAATTAAATACACATGGCATATTTTACAGTTTTTTTTTAAATAGCGAATATTTTTCTATGTTTTATTTTTTATTTTTAGAGGGTTGTTTCAACCCCTCTGAATACTTTTGTTTTTATGTTTTTTTTGGGCCCCAAAAACAATATGTGTGTACCAAGATTTAACATACTAATGTAAGAAATTCCAACAATTTAATACCTACAGGGGAGTTTTTACCCCTTTGCATTACCTTCTAAAACAAAGAAAAAATGAAATATGTAAAAAAATTAAATACAATTGGAGTGTCTTACAGATTTTTTAATAGCAAATACTCTTTGATATACGATTTTTTTCCATTTTCAGAAGTTTGTAACCAACCGGTGTCTACATATTTTCAACCCCCCATTTATATTGAAATAAATCTTCTTCCGACAAAGAAACCGGTGTTGCCAAATTTATGTTGCCAAAATGCAAACATAAATGGAGGATGCTACTTTGACATTATTTGCATATTTATATACATTTGTATGAAACGCAGCGCCCCCTATCGGAAGATGGTCGAACTGATCAATATGTTTGGTCAGAATTATTGTCTATTTGGCATCCATCCAATATTTCGTTAAACGCTCTGTAAGCTTATTTATGATCATAGGAGAAATTATACACGGTGAATGTTTTGGTACCCGGGTGCCACAACGTAAAATTGGGTGCCGTAAAGACAACTTCAACTATAAATGGTGCCACATTGACAAAAATATGTATGTATATATATATATATATATATATATATATATATAATAATAATAAAATCGAAAGTTGGGGTCAATTCCGGTCAAACCGGAAGTACGGCAAAGCAAGTAAATATGTAAAAAAAATGTAAATTGAACTATTATACACACCCCCCAAATTTAGTTTTTCTATCTTCAATAATAAAAAAGTTATAGGGATGAGCCACCTTAGAGATTCACCCCGTATATATTTATATATATATATATTGTTATGTTTAGAAGTACGTGTTAAATGTTCAAAGAGTTAAAATAAAAATTATAAATTGAAAAACACAAATAAAAAATTTAATATTTCCTTATATAATATTAGTCGATACCTATGTTGTAAATAAACTTGTTCTCAACATTACAAGCAATTGGCATAATTTTTAAAAATTATAGAAATCAAAATCTACTGATATATTTTTGAGCTCAAGCAGACACAAAATGTTAAAGTTAGAACATTCTGTATATGAAATTAGATCTGAACACATAGCCAATGAGATGCCAGGAAAAATCTTGATGCAAAATTATGAATATTGAAAATATGAAAAGCAGAAAACGTCAAAAATGATTTTTTATATATCATGTATATAGTATGTAAGGTATTTAGAAACGATTGGTGGATAAAAACTGTCAAATAAACGAAAATAATGAAAAGTGCAACAAAAAAGTGCGTGTAAATCGAAAATTCGAGAAGAAAACAAAGGATGTGTGGTATCAAGGGAAGAAAATCAACAAGCTAGCGGATTGATAAAAAATAATTTTGGAAGAACCAACTTAAGAAATTTGAATTTGAAAAATCAATCATATTTTCGTTACAAAAACAGTTATATGCCAATACAACACAAGCAAATACTAGAAAGAACTGTAGCTGATAAAAAACCCAGAAGCAGAACGAATCTTACCTTCTCATTTGAGACATATACCAGTACGAGAGCGAATTTACAGTCGACAAGGGGGCTGCAGACTGGAACGGCAGTTTCCAGGAACGGGACAGCGATCCGAGACACTGAACATTTTCGTTTCAAGAAGCCACAGGTACTTTTGAACCATGAAAGTCACTAAACTTAGTGCTTTTCAAAGATAAATCTTTTTTAATAACCCTTTTGATAGAACACTTTCATAAATTGGTATATAGACATATATACAAAAATAGGTTACATTTCACTTTTTTTTATCACAACTTCACTTTTCATGTATATTTTGCTATGAGGCACTAATTTAAGTTAATTATCGCAGAATAGGTAACAGTAAGGCTTCCTGAATAAAAGAAATGATTATTTTGATGAATTTCTGCCTTATTTTCAATGATTGAGCAAAACAAGTTGCCATTTTCTGAAACTGACATCAAGAACTACCAGATGGCTCCACAGTAGAACTGACTCCTGAGGTTCCATAGGCGTACCGATTGAGTTAGCTGGTATAAGGTAAAAGAATCAATGGGAAAAAGGTAAAATACATTGCCGGACATTTGAAATATTTAAAAGGGTATTTATTTATCAACATATTAAATTAAATTCAAAAGGGAACTAGCTAAAAAAATTAAACATAGTAAAAAAAATTATAAAACAAAAAATTTTTATTTTATGATGTCTGATTGTGAAAATAAATAGATAAATAATCAAATAAAATAAACCGCAATCGCCGCATCATAACAATATATATAAACTGATTTTTGAGTTCTGGGGACCATCGGCGAAGATATATCAAAAGTGTTGAAGTCCTCAATAGGTAGTATTTCTATGAAATCTACCTAAAAGTTCCTCACCTACTTTTCTGTATGGCGTAATGTTTCCAGCAACGTTGAATTTGGACAAAGGTGTCAAGGACGCTTGAGTGTTTATCCACGTTGTGTGTATTTAATTTATATCTTGCTGTAATCTATTACAATTAGGTAGATTCACTCAAAAATGTAGGTTAACGAGCTCCGACTGATATCCATCTGTGCAACGATTTTCATGAAATATGGCGATGATTCGAACCAAATGACGATCGTAATAATTATAATCATTATTGTGAATAACAAATCATATAGAAATCTTCATTACATTTTCGTTTTTAATATTTGTTGGTATATTTTTTATAATCACATACAAGAAAAAATTCAATAAATAAATTAACAGAATTCATAAATTTATTGAAGAACGAAAGAATACCGATAAAATGGGAAACCAATATTATGATGAGAAGTGTGACGAAAGAGACTGCAAAATGACAGAGGAACCTAAATTGTATGTTGTGTAAAACCTAATATCAAAAAAGGGGTAAAAAATCCCAGTTGGTGTGACGCAGGGATCTATTTTGGGACCTCTTTCATCCATCATCTTCATTAATGATCTACCACATGGAGAGAAAGAGAGAGTAATAACCCAATATAAATTTATTTTCACTCCAAACAAGTGTCAAAAGCATTATTTCATATGGTGTCGTCGCCAGGGCACATAGTCCAGTATGTGGGGGTTTTTGTTTTATACAAATTTGAAGAGGACTAAAGGACTAGGCACAATATAAGGGGGTTTCTAGGCTGAAATGTTTGTATGTTACACCTAAATATTAGATTAATTCTACGCGACCACCATAACAATTGTATTAGTTGATAGAGGGTGTAATCGAAACTTTCTATTTCTTGAAAGATGAAAGATAAGTGCCATGTGAAGTGGAATGAATAGAAAAATCGAATTAAACGGTTTTCTTCACATAAAGGATTCAATATAAAATTGAACCAGAAAATGGTAGATCTCAGGTGAAAAACAACTACTTTCCTGGGAAATACCACGCAGAACGTTGAATGATATTCACCTGAAAATCCATGCATACTTCCATATAATATCAATGGACATTGAATGCAAATGTTTCTTTCTGATAAGCTCGATTATGTTTAATTTATGTCGTGTTCACCTAACAATCCGCATACCGGTTTCAGGCTTCTTGGCCCTCATCATTTTCTGGTTCAATTTTATATTGAATCCTTTATGTGAAGAAAACCGTTTAATTCGATTTTTCTTTTCTATTTCTTGTCATGTAATAAGCGATTTTAATGTAATAACTTGTAATGCGATCATCAAGTTCATAATGCAGAATTGACATCTATGAAGGGATGCCTCCGTGCCATCATATTGAAAATTTCATGCCACCCCCATTTAGGGGTAGTTTGTACTTGTGATTTTTCTAATAACTCTGCTGACCAGGGATTTCCATTAAAACGCTGGAATGTAGATTGAACAAAACATATTTTTGTGTCACCATAAAAAAAACAAATCTGTACCCTCATAAGGGTAGTTTATACCTGCGATTTTTCGAGAAACTTTGTTGCCGAGGGTTTCCGGTAAATATATTTCATTAAACGGTAGAAAGGATTGCTAAAACATATTATTTGTGCCACCATAAAAAAAATCCAATTATTCCTCTCATGGGGGTGGTTTATACTTGAGATTTTTGGAAGAACTTTGCTGACCGGAGGTATCCATGAAGATATTTCAATGAAGCTCTGGAATATGATTGCACAAAACATATTCCGCTAAAGGACTGGCAGAAAAAATTTGCTTAGTTCCCTCATAAATGTGATATCTTCGTCGAGATTGACCATTGTTTGTTTAGGTTGCATTTTATTCATATAATATTTGAATTTTGATAAGATTGAAATTGTGCCGGTCAATATATATTTTATTTTCTATGCGTATTGTGCCAAAATTATTTATTTGGATGTATATATTAGAATTCTATTTTTATTTTATTTTCGAAATATATTGATCATGAGACTGAATTGTTTAATATAAGATTAATTTTCTAATATTTGTTTTCTCGGTCAGCAGTTTTTAGAAAACTTCCCTTACAGGTAGCTGAACGAATATGTTTTGTGCCATCATATTCCAGCATTTCAATAAAATGTATTATTGGATACAAACAAACAAAGTTATTCAAAAAATCTCAAGTATAAACTACCCCCATGAGGGGACTGATTGGAATTTTTTTATAATAATATGTTTTATGCAATCAAATATTTTCAACGTTTCAATGAGATATATTTAACGGAAATCCTCAGTCAAATTGTCTCGAAAAATCGCAGGTATAAACTATCCTTATAATTTGCATTTTTTTATGGTGTCAGAAAAAATATACAATGTATGTAATTTACTAACTTATTTGCATTTTTTACCATGTATCTTACAATGCACTGTTGGTACCCTATTATAATATTATATACAAGATACAGAGAAAATATCTTTTGTGCAATCTACATTTCAGCGTTTCAATGGAATATCTTAGCTGGAAATCCCCGGTCAGCAGAGTTATTACAAAAATCACAAGTACAAACTACCCCTAAATGGGGGTGGATTGAAATTTTTAATATGGTGGCATGAAGGCATTCCTTCGTAGATGTCAATTTTGCATTATGATCTTGATAATCGCGTTACAAGTTATTATTAAAATCGCTTATGGCATGCCAAGAAATGGAAAGTTTCGAGTACACCCCGTATCAACTAATGCAATTGCTGTGGTGGTCGCTTAGAATTAATCTAATATACCCTAGGTGTAACATACTAAAATTTCAGCAATTTCTATCGATGTCTAGAAACCCCTTTTCCTAGATTTTTTGTATAAACTTTTTTTATATAAGTCTGATGTGTAACGAGTTGCAGCGGCGGAAACGTGAACATAAATTTTGTAAAAATGAATATTAATAATATTATCATCACAATAACATTATATAGCGAAATCTTTGTCTACGCCCGAATTATATTTATTTTGTTTGCAATAACCTATTTGTTTTTCGCGCCAAATTGGCCATGTGATGCGTTATGTTTTCATTTTATGACAGTACCTAAGACACTCTCGATGCATAAACTCTGTACAACAGCGTCTGAATGAAATTGACAAATTCAGTCATTATTTCGTTTCATCATTCAGTTTCATTTCATTAATATCAGAGAAAAGTGCATAATAGCAACAAACACAAACAATCTTCTTCAAATTGAAGTGATTTTTTTGTTACGTATTTTTTTTACTGGTATTTTTTACATAAGTTGTATGGCATCGTTATGATTCTTTCGGCTCAATTTGTGAGAAGTACGTTCACTGCACTCTGTTTTCATAAAAAAAATGACTATAACACATGATCAAACCAATAAGCAGTGTTGTGTGTCTATAAACAACATAAAAATCATTCCGCGAAAGCAAATCACATAAAATAATTAATAAAAAACCTTTTTAAAGACAAGCTTTTATTCAAATGTACTAAAAAGTAAAAAAAAATTTTTTTGATGTGTGACGTACGTTATTCAGTTATTTAGTACTTAAGTACGCCTTACTCTGTGCAATTTTGTTAAAGCATCGTTATTATTTTTCCTATGAGTTCTGAGCTATCTAGTCCTTCAATGAGGAGAAAAAATTCATAATCTCCGACCCCGAAAACCCCCACATACCAATTTTGAATCGAATCGGACCATAATCACAAAACTTGCCGCCATCTTGAATTTTTGAATTTGGCAAACAATTCACAATCTCCGTCCTCAAAAAACACCACATACCAATTTTGAATCGAATCAGTCCATAAACCTAAATCTTGTCCGCCATCTTGGAGCGCTATTTTGTTTTTTTTTACAAAAATTCCAACCCAATACCAATTTTGAATCGAATCGGACCATAAACCTAAATCTCATCCGCCATCTTGGAGCGCCATTTTGTTTTTTTCTTTAACAAAAATTCCATGAGCCGCCATTTCTATTTCATAAATTTTGACAAAAATTTATAATATCCGACTCCGAAAACCCCCACAACAAATTTTGAATAGAATCGGACCATAATCACAAAACTCCTCCGCCATTTTGGAACCGCCATCTTGATTGATGAATTTTTGACAAGAAATTCATGATTTCCGACCCCGAAAACCCCCACGTACCAATTTTGAACCGAATCGGATCATAATCACAAAACTTGTCAGTCATCTTGGAGCCGCCATCTTAAATTTTTGAATTTTGACAAAAAATTCACAATCTTCGTCCCCAAAAAATCTCCAAATTTACAAGATCACCACACCCCATTTTGTTTTTTTAAAAAAATTCCATGACCGCCATTTTTTCATACAAATTTTGAATAAAATCGGACCCTAATCACAAAACTCCTCCGCCATTTTGGAGCCGCTATCTTGAGTTTATAACCACATACCAATTTTGAATCGAATCGGACCATAACTACAAAACTTGTCCAACATTTTGAATTTTAGAATTTTGACAAAAAATTCACAATATCCGTCCCCAAAAACCCCCCCATACCAATTTTGAATCGAATCGTACCATAATCACAAAACTCGTCCGCCATCTTGGAGCCTTTTTTTTTTCTCTACAAAATGCATTGTCACCGGAATTATGAACACCTGCCAAATTTCAGCTCAATCGGATGTCGGCAAGTGCTCCAAAAATGGATTACAAATTTTGTACCGGAAAGAATGACAGAAAGACATACGATCGAAGCAAGTTAAATAAACGCTTATAATAAAAAATCCCAACGTTTGAATTTTTGTATATTCATGAGGCAAAAATTGGGTTTCGGGCAAAAGGTGTCGAGGTTGCCGATTGAATTTTTCGCCATTTGAATATAATGGAATTATCTCGGTTTGCTCTCAGCTCCGAATTCATTCAACACGTTGAAGTGTAGATAAAAATGTAGGTCGCCGCGGTTTTTATTGCAGCAATTAGCGTGATTCATTATTTCATTAATAGCGAATGGAGATGAGATTTTATGGGGTGTCGAAATTCGGTTCGATCATCGGTTTGGATTGCGTCTGCAGATCTTCGAGTGTGATTGAAATCAGAAATCATGATAATATAAAAAACTAACAATGCTTTCAGTGCAAACTGACAAGTCTAAACAATTAACGAGGAACGTCAAACTAATAAAACCAGGCAACTATATATACATTGTTTTTAAATCTCACGGTATTTTTACGATTCTATTTTGCTTTTTAATTAAACAAAAGTAAAAAAAAGCATTCTAATTATAGTCTTTGTTTATTAATAATTTAAAGTCATCAAAACATTATAGACGAGGGCGGGAAATGATTGAAAATATAAATTTAACTTTCGTCACTAGAAACGAGAGTTAACGTTTTTCTCTCACTTGCGACGGAAATCACGTTTTCGCTGAAGATATTCTATTACAAAGTGACGTATTTTCGTGGTTCTTAGGTTAGGAGTCAAGTAAATGTGGAAATGTGATAGTCCTGCCGTTAATTAACGTGCATTGCAAAAATAAACAGTTATAAGTGTAGTTTAATAAATGTTTGAGAAGATATCAGGTCCCTCCTTCTCTTTGCCAGTACCCAGGCTGGATGACAACGGATTTGTCGGAAAAGGGGCCCAGGTTTAACCCCTCATTTTCTACGCCAGTAACTAGACTGGATGAGGACGGATTCTTCGGGATGAGGGAGTTTGCATAATTTAATATAGATGTTACATCCAAGAAAGCATATAGAGAGAGAAAAATTTAAATTGTGTAAAAATATAACTGATGCAGTATCGCTTAGAGCGAGACTTCTGCATTCGTTCGACGAAGCCTCGAAATTACGTAACAGGTTACGTAATAGGGGGAGAGCTGGATAATAACGCCGTATGGAAGTTACATCCAAGAAATCATATAGAGAGCGGAGAGACGTCTTTTCGTAAAGGGTTGTAGAAAAAGTATATTTTGACTTGACCTGACTATCAGTATTGAACAGCGAGAACACATTTATAAAACTGATCTAATTGGTTCTCTGTATGAAATTTCGGCTATTTCATTGCTTCGAAAATAATGAGGGAAGTAGTCGTTCCAAAATGTATTAAAAATAGAAATGGCATCTCCCGAAAGCTCAAGGAATAAGACATTGCTTGATATTCTCAACAAAATCCAAATATTTCGTTCACAGATTGGTAACAACAACCCAGTGAATTGAAAATACTCCTCGCGTACAAACAAGGTTTTGGAATTGCTATTTTTCTCAATTGAGTTAAAAATAAAACAACCAATAAAACACCTTTTTAAAGACAAGCTTTTATCCAAGCCGTGTAATAAAACGTACAAAATAAGTTTGAGTCATCGCTGACAATGATTTAATTATTTTTTGTTGAGTTATTTGGTTTCAAAAAGCTTGTCCGCGAATTGAAATAAAATTAATACTTCGACAAGTTGTTACCTACCAACCAATCACTTCGCGCGACAAGCTTTTTGAAACCAAATAATTCAACAAAAAATAATCAAATCATTGTCAGCGATGACTTAAACTTATTTTACACGTTTTAGTACACGGCTTGAAAAAGCAAGTTATTTTATTTTAAATGATTTTTTCTTCAGGGTAACATACAAGATACTGCCTATCCATTTGCCCGTCTATATTTTTATAGATTCAATTCTTCTTCTTTTTTCTTCATATTTAGGAAGGTTATTTTATGACCAAAAATGTGCTCTTTGAAAATAGCGATTGAATCCTTTATGTAACACGTTTTGGACCAATTCAGAAATTGTATTCCGTTTTTTTATTATTTCTATTGTAAGGTCAACTGGAACGATCGTGAAAAGAGTAGTTACATCTAAAGGAATGAGAATGTAATTTTCAGGGATTCTTTTGTCTTGAATGCAATTAGAAAATTCGAAAGTCATCATCGTGATATTGGTCTCTATCAAAACCCTGTTTTAGTATTTCACTAAACGATTTAGGGCGGGTTATATCACCTCTGGTCATCTTTGGAATCGGACATCATGATTTTTTGTCAATATTCATGAATTCGAAATGGCGGCTCCAAGATGGTGAAGTGTTTTGTTATTATGGCCCGATTCTATTCAAAATTGGTATGTACCGGTGTGAAGTTAGCCACATCCACAGGTATACTCTAAGAAAAAAGTTAGGTCAATACATTTTCAGCTTTTACCAAAGGAAAAGTTATTCAAATCAAGCAAATCACTCACAATAATATCCCCGCCCCCTTTTACTACACCCCTTTTACCGTTTGTCAGGTCTTTAGAGGGTGATAGGGGGTAGTTTCTGGAAAATAATTCAATAACTTTCCCCAATTAAAGGGTACCACATTCTACTTTTAGGATGTGTTTCATGAAAAAAATAATCGAATGACACCCCCTTTTTCCTTTGAGGGTGGCAGAGGGGGTAGTTTCATGGAAATAATTCAATAACTTTTCAAAATCAAAGAGTAACGCATTCTGCTTTTAGGATGTGTTACATGAAGGAAAAATAAATCGAAGGCCTGACAAACTATAGAGGGGATGTCATTCGATTTATTTTTCCTTGATGAAACACATCCCGAAAGTAGAATGCGGTACTCTTTAATTTGGGAAAGTTATTGAATTATTTCCTAGAAACTACCCCCTCTACTAACCTCTGAAGGGCTGACAAACTATAGGGGGGATGTCACTCGATTTATTTTCCTTCATGAAACACATCCTGAAAGCAGAATGCGGTATTCTTCATTTGGGAATGTTATTGAATTATTTCCTAGAAACTACCCCCTTTACCACCCTCTGAAGAGCTGACAAACTATAGTGGGGATGTCATTCGATTTATTTTTCCTTCATGAAACACATCCTGAAAGCAGCTCTTTAATTTGGAAATTTTAACACCCTCTATAGACCTGACAAACGGTAAAAGGGGTGTAGTAAAGGGGGGATGATATTATTATGTCTGAATTGTTTGATTTGAGTAATTTTTTTCGCGTTATTCCTTTGGTAAAAGCTGAAAATGTATTGACCTAACTTTTTTCTTAGAGTTTACCTGTGGATGTGGCTAACTTTACACCGGTTTGGTATGTTGTTTTTTTTTGAGGTCGGAGATTATATATTTTTGTCAGAATTCAATAAGATAACAGATTTCATGAATGACTAAGAAGAATTGAATAAAAATGTTAAAAAAAAAGACAAGCTTTTATATAAACGCACTAAAAAGAGAAAAAATATTTTTTCAATTCAAAAGCCAAATTCAAATTCAAAAGCTTGCCGCGAATATAAAATAGGTATTTTTGCGCTGCAAGATTTTGAGTCTGCTACTCACAGAATGTCAAACAATTGAGGAAATACATTTTTCCTTTTTAGTGCATTTGCTTGTTTTTTTTATGATTTTGGAGTTTGTTGTGGAGGTATTTCACATGTTGATTTAATAATGAACAATTTTTTTTTTGTTGAAAATGAGCTTATTTTTGTTAGTCTGAGTCAATTTTCTGGAATATTGTTGATGGAGTGAGTTTTGAAACTTTGTCATTTATCTTAAATGAGTCAGATTCCATTTCCAAAAAAATTTAATGAAAAAGTTCAATAACATTTTGTGTTTTGTTTTTTGGTTGATTTGAATAATATAGTAAATTTTCCAATATTGACATTGCAAAAAAGGAAATATCCAATAGATGTTCTATTATAATTTTATCACATACGATTAATCAATTGTGGAAAAATGGTTACCTTCAATTTTTTATATGATAACAAAAAATTAAACCGACGAAATACGGAACTGAAAAGTAAAAAATAAAATAAACCTTCTTAGTCTCAATAACTAAGCTCCTAAACTAATGTAAGTAACTAATTTTGAGTCGGCGCCAAACAAACAAGCAAATGAATTAGGTAAGGCGTAAAATGATGGCATCGAGTTGCGCGGTGACATTCTGATAATTTTTTTGAAGTAATTTAATGATCTTCGTTGATTGTTCGTTTGGCGCCGACTCAAAATTAGTTTTTTATGTTCTGGTTCCCACGAAAAGGATATCCTGTAATGTTCAGAGAACATCGTGGAACCAAGGAAAGAAGGTAGGAGTTGGTGTTCTTCTTAAATTTCTGGAGGTTGTATGCCCGGGAACACCTCCCTAGGATGAGTTCCAAAGCCTCGCTGTTCGTTGGATGAACGAGTCTTTGAAAGTGATGTTCTGCAGGTCTCCAAAGTGTTGGTGATAAATAGAAACAAATCGCCAACTTTTCTACGGCCAAACCACGAAGGGGTGTGATGACTGAACTTGACGGGTCAGTCTCGAAGAGACTGCCAAAGCAGGAACGATTGTTGATATTTCAGAAGAGCATCGCCCATGAAAATATCTATAAAATAGAAACAAATCGCCAACTTTTCTACGGTGTTCCAGACAAGTGAGCGAGTTTGTAAGCGAGGCATCACCGACGAGACGAATTGCCCTTTTTTGGACAGAATCCAATAGCCTCAGGATATGTTTAGGTGCCGCGCTCCAAATATGGGAACAGTATTCCAGGACAGGTTGGATCTGTGTGTGTGTGTTACTTACATTCGTTTAGGAGCTTAGTTATTGAGACTGAGTAAGTTTATTTTATTTTTTACTTTTAAGTTCCGTATTTCGTCGGTTTAATTTTTTGTTAAAAAGTTTTTATTTTTTAATTTTTTTTGGCTAAAATATACTAAATACTACCTACTTGTTTTTTGATTACTTCCAAAATACTTACTTACCCACCTTACTTCAACTATTACCAGTTAAATATTATGATTTTCTATGTTGAAAATGGAAACATTCTCAATTGAATATTGATAGAAAGATTTTTCTGTGAATTGAAAAATCCACGATTAAAATGAAGTAATTTTTTGTGAATGTCTAACAGAAAACTAGTGACTAAAGTTTATCTTTCAGTCGCAGATGATTCCACATCTGATTTTATGAACATCCTGTTTATATTTTCAACAAATCAATGATTATCTACTTTTATTTGTAGTATTTGTTGTAATATAAATTATTTTTGTTATTCTGGTTAGTATATTTCATTACTTTGTATATTATTCCATCCTCTCATAGAATATAATGATTGTGACGGATGTAGGAGAACAAAAATAATGACAGTAGCGATCTGTCATTGTCAACTACATATGTGTGCCAATGTTAACAAGTGAAAAATCAATTATTCCCTATTTTTATACCCGTAAGGGTGGATAATTTCTTTCGAAATCCAAATATGATCAACTATGAGGTATACCCTATCTAATAAAAAAAGAATAATCCAAATAGAAGAACCCAGTACAAAGTTATGCCTGATAGAATCGGTTAACGGACCAGAATTCAGAGGGTGAGTGATCAATATACTTCATTTTGCTACTTTTAGGGGTGGATTTCATCTTTTTAATTCAAATGGGACCAACTTCGAAGAACACCCTATCCACTGAAAAAAGAATTATCGGAATCGGATGTCTCAGTAAAAAGTTATGCGTGATCATACATAAAAAAAAATATACGTGTCGACTAGAGAACCTTCTCCCTCCTTTTTGGTTTCGTCGGTTAAAAATGTAGGTCACTGAGTTTATACGGAGATTCTAGTGATTCATCAATAAATAAATAACGAATAATGATAAGATTTTATAATATGTGGACATCAAAATAAATGACATTCGTTAAGTGGTTCAGATCATCAGATTGTTAAGTGTGAAAGAGATGACGAAAGTAAGATATTTTATGGTGAATTGAAATATTCGATCTTTCACAAATTGCATAATATGGAATATTGAGTTTGTTTTATTTTGAAATATTTCAATATCTACCAATTATATTGACCTCGTCATTAAAAGTGTCCGCTAGGATGTTCTGCAAAAGGTTTCTCGTACCAGAACAACAATGCTTTTACCATGTTTTATTTTTTTATTTTTATTTTATTCATACACCATCCGACAGCCGAAGCCAATTACAGGATGGGAAAAATCAACATTACAAAAATACATTAGATATAGTATAAATTAATCTATAGAATAAAAATCAGAACAATTCACACTATCAATTGGAGAGAGATGAGATATGCAACATTTTGGGACCATTGGTGAAGTTTGGGCGAACTAATCATCAGCATTCTAACTTAATGAAACAGTATTTTCCACATTGAAATAAGTATATTTTGAGTAAATTAAAATTGTGGCATTGCAGACAATTTTTTAAATTAAAGAAAAAACTCTAACCATCTGAGCTATCGAGGACACAGATTCCACTGCATTTCGAGGATATCGCTTTTTGCTAGAATTTAATGTTAGTTGTTGTGAAAATGGATTATGAAGGTAAGGGATCTCATGTACTATCAGTGGCCATCAAGATCAATTTTACCTTTTCCCAAAGTCGGCGTGGCGTGACGGCTTCAGTCAAGGGTCAGGAGCTGATCTCCGACCACTGAACAACGTTTGCCAAATATAAATACAAAGGAGAAATATAGCGCTGTGAATATACAGTGCTTCTCAAAAATCCCCTCCCCCTCTTATTTTTGGAACGATTATACACAAACAAGTGAAATTTGGAAACTGAATATTAAAGGTTGTGATGATAGACGAAATCGTCAAAGATGACGTCACAAGGCCGTTGTGATCAATCATTTTAAATGGAACCCTACGGCAAGCGACACCTCTTTTAAAAGGTATCGAAAAAACCTATTCAATGATACTAATTTTGTTTGTGTTTATGGCAGTTTTAGCAACTCGCTTTTGAAAAACGCAAAGCTGTGATGATTTAAATCAGTTAATACTAAAATTCCAAATTCAAGCTCCGCCTCTGGATAGTGGTCAAATAAGCTGACGTTTTTGTTAGTCTCCCTAATTCGACGTTTTTGTAATTGTCCAAGTTTTTGTACATTTAGTAATTTGTGTATTGTTGATCGAACGTTTAACTGTTTTAGCAGCTTTTGGTACATTTTAATAATTTGTTGAACTGTTGTGAGCCGAACGTTTAAGTGCTTCAAGAAGCGAAATGGTACGTGCTTTATGTGATAAAGTAACAGCGATCCTAATTCTGAAACTGGAACAAAATATTCATGCAGCAGAACGCATTTTTAATGAGAGGTTTCCCGATCGCCCCGTTTCGAGGACTTATTTAAGGGAGCTTCTTCGTAAGTTTGAAACAACGGGTAGTATTAATGATGCGAAACGATCTGGCAGACCACAAATTTCTGATAGTAATAGTTAATCCTACTTCTTCAACAACTCACGTTGCATCTACCTGTGAAGTCAGTCGAAGTACAGTACACAGGGTGTTGAAAAAAAACAAATTTCATCCATACAAATTAAAAATGGTTCATCAACTCTCAGACGACGACCCAGACCGAAGACTAGAATTTTGTGAAAATATGGAAACTAAAATTAACCAACAGCCAGACTATGTCAAAACAATTTGTTTTAGTGACGAAAGTACTTTCTATCTAAATGGAAATGTAAATACACAGAATGTGAGGTATTGAGTGACGCAAATCCTCACCTGTTTCGTGAAACACATACCCAATTTCCCAGAAGGTGAATGTTTGGGCAGGTATCCTGGGAAACCACATCGTTGGGCCTCTTTTTTTAAATACTAATTTAACTGGTGAGGTTTATCTGGAGCTGTTGCAAAACGCCATAGAACCGTTAATCCTTGACATTTTGGAAGATAATCCAGATGAATTCGGCAATTTGGAAATAACATTCCAACAGGATGGTGCTCCTCCACACTATTACGGTGCAGTAAGACGGTATTTGGATGAGGAGTATCGTGGTGGATGGATTGGACGACGAGGTTCAACGCAATGACCAGCTCGATCACCGGACCTCACACCTTTGGATTTTTTTCTGTGGGGGTACCTTAAATCGAAGGTTTACGCCACTGAACCTGACAATATTGACGTTTTAAAACAACGTATTGTTGCAGAATGTGAGGCTGTTTCCGCAGACACATTTGCGAGTACGAGAAGAGTTTAAAAATAGGATATTTCACTGTCAGGAAGTAAATGGAGGTCACTTCGAGCAGTTTCTTTAAGTAGATACTGATTCTTAGATCTGTAATTAATATAATACTGAGTGGAATTTACATTTAAATGTTTACTAATGAGCCATTAAAACTGCCATAAACACAAACAAAATTAGTATCATTGAATATGTTTCTTCGATACCTTTTGAAAGAGGTGTCGCTTGCCGTAGGGTTCCATTTAAAATTATTGGTCACAATGGCCTTGTGACGTCATCTTTGACGAATTCTATCATCACTAGTAGGGAAGTATACAATCTTCAATATTCAGTTTCCGAATTTCACTTGTTTATGTATAATCGTTCCAAAAATAAGAAGGGGGGAGGGGACTTTCGAAAATTGTGGCATTGCAGACAAATATTTAAACAAATTAGAGTATGGACTGGAGATCCAAAGGTCGCAGGTTCGATTCCTGCTAAAGGATGGTTATTTTCTTGAATTTAAAAATTTTGTCTGCAATCCCACGATTTGCATATATTCACAGACGCTATATTTCTCCTTAGTATATTTTATATATAATATATTTATACAGGGTGTTAGTGAATAAGTGCGACAAACTTCAGGGGGTGATTCTGCATGAAAAAATGTCAGTTTGCTGTATAACTTTTGTCCGCAAATGCTTCGTTTTCCGAGATACGGGGTGTTAAAGTTTTTCTTAGAAGCTGACTATTTATTTATTGCTCTGAAACCGGTCGAGATATGCAAATGAAATTTGATGAGTTTCAAGAGGTAATTATTGCGCATTTTTTGACATGCAATTCAGAATTTTATGTTCATTATTGACGCGCATGCGGGTAATGATCTCAATTTTTTAGGAAAAAAATCTTAAAAAATTGAGATCATTACCCGTATGCGCGCCAATAATGAACATACAATTCTTAATTGCATGTCAAAAAATGCTCAATAATTATCTCTTGAAACTCATCAAATTTCATTTGCATATCTCGTTCAATTTGTGAAAAAAAATCTCGCTTGCCTTTTTTTCGTATGGGGCGCCGTTTTTATGCAAAAAAATAAAACATCTTAACGCGTATTTTTCATTACTTTAATACATTATCTAGTAGCGATGCCAGTAGGCTCTGTCAACATTCTGTTAAATACGAATATTTCAACGAAATGTCAAATTAGCGTTTCTTCATTTTCAAGGTTTTAGTTTGGTATAACATTAATGATAATAAGTAAATTTTTTTTATCGAAAAGAATGGAAAATTATACAAATGCGGAATTGTCAGACATGCATTTTGTCCATGGTGGAAGTAATGGAAATGGTCGGCAAGCTCGACGATTGTATGCTGAGTTGTATCCAGGACGTAGGGTAGGTACCCCATCACACAATATTTGGTCGTCTTCACCAACGTTTGCGCGAAAATGGTACATTTAAGAAACAAACGGCTGACTGCGGGCGCCCTCGAGAAGTACGAACTGTGCAACTAGAAGAAGTTCTCGAGCTAATTGCGGTGTCATTTGAAACAAGTACTCGTAAAATTGACAACATACTAAATGTAAGCAACTTCACTGTATTTAAAATTCTTAAAGAACAGCAATTGTATCCGTTTCATATTCAACGTGAGCAAGCTCTACTACCTAGAGACTTTTTTCCGCGCCTAGTTTTTTGCCATTGGATTCTTCATCAAATCGCTCAAATTCCTAATTTTTTAAATGGAGTTTTGTTTACTGATGAGGCTAATTTTGGACGACAGTGTATACGAAATTTCCATAAAAATCACCCCGGGGCTGAGGAAAATCCACATGGAATCTTTGAAACTCAGTTTTCAGTAAATGTATGGCTGGGGTACTTGATGATCATTTAATCGGTCCATATTTCCTCCCACAACGACTAACAGGCGACTCTTACCTTAATTTTCTACAGGAAGAGTTACCTGTTCTTCTTGAAGAAATTCCTCTACAGCTGAGACAACACTTCTGTTTCATGCATGATGGTGCACCAGTCCATTTCAGCATTATTGTACGTAATCACTTAGATACAGTATATCCAAATCGGTGGATAGGTAGGGGAGGTACGGAACATTGGCCTGCTCGATCTCCGGATTGAAATCCTCTAGACTTTTGCATTTGGGGTTTTCTTAAGTCACTAGTTTTTTTCCACTTCCGTCGAAAATGTTGAAGACCTGAGGAATCGAACTATAGCCGGCTGTGAAACAATAAGAAATACACCAGGAATATTTGCGCGAATACGACAATCAATGAGGCGAAGAGTTGAATCTTGTATCACGTCTGAGGGAGGTCATTTTGAACATTTGTTGTAGCTTTGCGCCTATTTATTTATTAGTGTTATTTTCTGTTATTGTTGTGGTGTAACGTTATTGTATTAGATAGTTCTTGATAATGTATTGAAGAAATGAAAAATACGCGTTAAGATGTTTTATTTTTTGAATAAAAACGGCGCCCCATACGAAGAAAAGGCAAGAGAGATTTTTTGTCACAAATTGAACGAGGAATTCAAAAATGATTTTTAATTTGAAATACCTCAGTGGCGTACCATTTTTTTCTTGAAAAAATTGATATCATTACCCGTATGCGCGCCAATGATGAACATAAAATTCTTAATTGCATGTCAAAAAATGCGCAAACTCACCAATTTCATTTGCATATCTCGACCGGTTTCAGAGCAATAAATAAATAGTCAGTTTTTAAGAAAAACTCAACACCCCGTATCTCGGAAAACGAAGCATTTGCGGACAAAAGTTATATAGCAAACTGTATTATTTTTTCATGCAGAATCACCCCTGAAGTTGTCGCACTTATTCTCTAACACCCTGTATAAATAATAATATAGTAAAGTTTTATAAAATTTTATAAAATCCACTACCAATAAACAAAATCATATTCAGTTGTCATAAAGTACCAACTAGCCCCCCTTTCGTCTAACACCAACACACTGATTCGAAATCCCCACCATCCAATTAGCTACGAATTAACCAGCAAACACGAACTCCATGACAAGATACACGTCATTTCCAGTTTCCAACTAAATCTCTGTCTGCCATTTAATGAACGCACGCACAACGAAGAAAATAAACATTCCTAGAATGAATAACATTAGCGAATTTAATAACTATCGCCAGGAATCATTACAATGGTTGACTGTAAAGCAACGACTCTATCTGCGATCAATGATAATTATTTACAAAATATTGAATAATCAACTACCTGCATCTTTCAACAAATTTATTACATACATTTCAACCATACATGATCATTATACAAGAGGAAGCTTACCAAGGCAGAATATGTCCTCTTCTATGAAATAACTTTTTTATAAAGGCCTTAATGAGTTCAATAAATTACCAACCTCCATTAAAGAATCGAAATCATTGAATGACTTTAAGAACATCTTAATTTCATATATTAAAACTGACTCTTAATATTATGCTGTGAAATGAATTTATCTGCCATATGTCATTTGATCACTATTGTTTGTTTTCAATTCTGAATTTTTAATTTCTTAATTTTTTATTTCTTAACTTTAATTTTGTTATCCTATAATTGGTATGTAATGTACACCCATGTAGGTATGTACATATTCCTTGTATGAAATTACTATAGAAGTTATAACGGTAGTCACTTATTATTATCACTTATTTTTATAACTGATTCATATAACTTTGAAGATATTTATAATTAGGCATTCACTTTATTTTTCTTTATTTTATTCTTTATTTTACTTTTATTTTTTTCTATTTTGTTAGTTTTAAGCTTAAAGAAATAATTATTGTTATATATTAGGATGTATCCTACCAATAAACATTTCACTCATTCATTCAAAACATAATGAGGCACAAAAACCGAAAACCTACAGTGGTAACAGGTAGGTCACTTGTTTGTGTATTGTTTCTCCAATGTATCTTACAGAAAAATATTTTGATTTCCAGCAAAGAAACCTTTCCCAAACCACGTATGTATATTGAAAAAAATAAAGAATTGAAAATGTCCCTGGCCAGGGACGAAACGTCTTCTCCTACGAACTACTAAAATATTGTTTTCAAAGAATCCAAAACCTAAGAAAACCTTCCTTTTTTTTATATAAAATTGCAAGAGTACAGCCAGTCCCTAAAAAAGGCAAAAAGGCCCTACCTAGCAACTACAGACCTATCGCACTGCTATCTATTATTTCAAAGGTCATGGAAAAAGCCATCAACATCGAGCTCATGAAATATCTGGAAGACTCAGGAATTGTCAACGATAGGCAATATGGCTTCCGCCATCAGAGATCAACTGGTGACCTGCTCGCTTACGTCTCACATATATGGCAGCTATCTATTGAAAAGTATGGAGAAACTTTAGCTGTGGCATTAGATATCTCCAAGGCGTTCGATCGAGTTTGGCACCAGGGACTCCTCGCCAAGCTTCCGTCTTATGGCTTGCCCCCTCAGCTGTGTTCTCTGCTTGCTAATTTTCTCTCAAACAGGTCTTTCCATGTAGTGGTCGATGGAGTTTCATCTGACACTCTACTAATAAATGCTGGTGTTCCGCAAGGATCTATTCTCGCACCAACACTATTTCTACTTCACATCAACGACCTGTTGAAAGCAACTTCATGTCCAGTACACAGCTTTGCCGATGATAGTACCCTCCATACCGCTTTCTCTTCCAGGGCCCCTATATCAGCCCGTGAAACCAGAAATGAACGAGGAAGAAATGTTAATAATATAAATATGGACCTAGCAACAATTCTCGAGTGGGGATCTAATAACTTGGTAGAATTCAATGCAAACAAAACACAAGCATGTCTTTTCTCTAGAAAAGTCGATCTCACTGTGCCTAACATAACTTTGTCAGGAGTAACCATACCACTGAAGTCATCCATATCGATGCTTGGTATTACTATCAGCAATAACCTTTCCTGGGAAAATCACGTGAGGTCCATTGCCGCCCCCACTCAGCTGCTTATGATCTATCTATCCGACCTGTCCTGGAATACTGTTCCCATATTTGGAGCGCGGCACCTAAACATATCCTGAGGCTATTGGATTCTGTCCAAAAAAGGGCAATTCGTCTCGTCGGTGATGCCTCGCTTACAAACTCGCTCACTTGTCTGGAACACCGTAGAAAAGTTGGCGATTTGTCTCTATTTTATAGATATTTTCATGGGCGATGCTCTTCTGAAATATCAACAATCGTTCCTGCTTTGGCAGTCTCTTCGAGACTAACCCGTCAAGTTCAGTCATCACACCCCTTCGTGGTCACTTTGGAGACCTGCAGAACATCACTTTCCAAAGACTCGTTCATCCAACGAACAGCGAGGCTTTGGAACTCATTGCCTAGGGAGGTGTTCCCCGAGGCATACAACCTCCAGAAATTTAAGAAGAACACCAACTCCTACCTTCTTTCCCTTGGTTCCCACGATGTTTTCTGAACATTACAGGATATCCCTTTTCGTGGGAACCAGAACATAAAAAAAATAAAATATATATTTTTATTATTATTTTATTAACATCCTGTTCATAAAATCAAACAAATCGAGGATCATATCAAATGTAATAGTATCAATAGACCTAAATCAAGAAATGTGTATACTCTAAGAAGAAAACGCTTTTTGGATAAATATCTCAAGAATAATATAATTAGCACTTTAAATTTTGTTAAATCTGTTACCCACATATATTGTGCTAGAATAAAATAAGATTATTTATTTGTATTTTTATTAATATGTACCTATTACCGCAATAAAATGTGTCCAGTATATTTAGGTAGTTTCTTGGGCCTATGACCAGTTTCCTGCCTCCAAATTCTTGTTGTTTTCACCTTTTTATCCTCAGTTGTAGATCAAAAATGTCTCAGACATAAATGCATTTTTGGCGCTGTATTTAGGGATTTTGTGTATTGTATCTAATCTCTATAACATTTTCGGGGGGGGGGTCTGGACCCCCTGGGTACGTCCTTGGATTAGAATATTAAGATTATCAAATGAATTCTCAAACAACTTGACCTTTTCAACGCCTAAGTCATGCATTTAAAAATGCCGTCAAAGATATTTGAATATTTATTGAATTAGTGTCTAATTTAAATCATTGTTATCATTAACTTTTTCTATATATTAGTAATCTACATTCATGTTTTTTATAAATCATTGTAAACTGGCTTGTGCTTCAAGTGTCTTATTCTGAATTCAACTGATTTCATAAAAATTGTACTCGGAAAAATATGAAACAAGTAATTCAATGAATAATTCAATTAATAATGAACAGTTATACATGTTAATCAATAACCATTAGAAATTATCATGTAATTTGAAATAATGATATAATGAAGACGGCCTTTTCTGCCTAATCGATATCCTTGAGTTTACACGCATTTCTTTGGCATGAATTAATAATTTTACAATAAAAACGCTCATGCGTATAATGAACAACAACCGACTTATATATATAAATAACATTATAAATAAAGTATCTGAATGGCCTTTACTGCACCTAAACATTTATTTTTTCATCCTTGACATGCTTGTCATCGGGTATAAAGTGGTACCATTGTCACTGGGTCAGTGTGCCAACATAATAATAAGATAGTACCTACATAGAAATGATATAATGTCTGGAGTGGAAAAAAACCTTCCAGCGTTCGTGCAATAAAAAAAAATCGTACTTTGTACAACAATCTGACACGATTTCAATTAAAACGTCCACAAAGATATATATCCTGTTATATATCCGGATATTTATCTAATAAATATCAAGATATATATCAATATTCTATTTCCGACTTATAAAATCACATCAACAACTTGGTTGTAGGCTCGCCTCATTTTTAACCGACGAAACCAAAAAGGAGGAGTTCTCTAGTCGACTCTTTTTTTTATGTATGATCACGCATAACTTTTTACTGAGACGTCCGATTCCGATAGTTCTTTTTTCAGTGGATAGGGTGTTCTTCGAAGTTGGTCTCATTTGCATTCAAAAGATGAAATCCACCCCTAAAAGTAGCAAAATGAAGGATATTCATCACTCACCCTCTGAATTCTGGTCCGTTAACCGATTCTATCAGGCATAACTTTGTACTGGGTTCTTCGATTTGGATGATTCTTTTTTTATTAGATAGGGTATACCTCATAGTTGATCATATTTGGATTTCGAATGGAATTATCCACCCTTACGGGTAGAACAATAGGGAATAATTGATTTTTCACTTGTGAACATTGTCACACATATGTAGTTGACAATGACAGATCGCTAATGTCATTATTTTTGTTCTCCTACGTCCTTCACAATCATTATATTCTATGAGAGGATAGAATGATATACAAAGTAATGAGATAAACTAACCAGAACAACAAAAATAATGTATATTACAACAAATAGTAAAAGTAGATAATCATATTATTTAACTGGTAATAGTTGAAATAAGGTGGGTAAGTAGGTATTTTGGAAGTAATCAAAAAACAAGTAGGTAGTAATTAGTAGATTTCAGCCACAAAAAATTGAAAAAGAATAACTTTTTAACAAAAAATTAAACCGACGAAATACGGAACTGTAAAGTAAAAAATAAAATAAACCTTCTTAGTCTCAATAACTAAGCTCCTAAACTAATGTGAGTCGGCGCCAAACGAACAATCAACGAAGATCATTAAATTACTTCAAAAAAATTATCAGAATGCCACCGCGCAACTCGATGCCATCATTTTACGCCTTACCTAATTCATTTGCTTGTTTGTTTGGCGCCGACTCAAAATTAGTTCCTTACATTAGTTTAGGAGCTTAGTTATTGACACTAAGAAGGTTTATTTTATTTTTTACTTTCCAGTTCCGTATTTCGTCGGTTTAATATTTTGTTAAAAAGTTTTTATTTGGCAAACATGTTAGACCATCGATTTTTGGGACAAAGACTTACAAATGAAGACAAAGAAAAGGTATATAAATATTTAACATCTAATAATGCAGATTTCACTCCCTTTGTGACGGCATTAACTTCTAAGTCTGAGCCATTTCCTAAATTCCTGTTTGGGCCAAGTTTAAAAAAAAACAATCCATCAATCTGGTGGAAATCAATAACAATCCCCGAATCAGAATTGCCTGTCAAGAATAATTTTCTTGACATCTGTAATAAATTATTCACAGCAATAGCCTCTACGGCCGGGATTGAGCGATGCTTTTCCAGCTTTGGACTTGTGCATTCTAAATAAAAACTTTTTAACAGAAAATTGAACCGACGAAAAAAGAAACTGACAAGCAAAAAATAAAATGAACCTTTTTAGTCTTAATAAAAGCTTCTGAACTAATGTAAGTAACTAATTTTGAGTCGGCGCCAAATAAACAAGCAAATTAATTACGTAAAGCGTAAAATGATGGCAGCGGATGCGCGGCGACGGCGCGTCCCTTCGCCGGAAATTGCCGAGCGTTCTCGAAGTCAATATCAGCGAGACAGCTACCCGAACGGACACACAGGGGGAGAGGGGGCAGCCCGGTTCTCTCCGGATTGGGAATTTCCGTGGAACTAGTATGATAAGTTAGTTAGGCATGAACTTGTAGCACATTTAAATATGCATAAAAACCTATCTGCTTCTGCTCCATCTGACTAGAGATTTAGAGGTCGTGGGTTCGAATCCCGCTGAGGATTTATTTCTTTAATTAAATTTAATAACTTGTCTGATATGCCACAATTTTTTCTTTCATGTATTCTTCACAGACGCAATTTTCCACTTTATGTTATTAATAACTTCTCATGTGAATGAATTAAAGAGTTTTTCTCCCATAGTCTTATTTAGTCTTCTGTAGCAATATGGACTGAAAAGTTGAAAATAAAATTATAGTTTGAAAAAACTTAAAAAAACTCGCATATATGGAAATAAGGACTAGAAAGTTAAAAATAATAAGACACACACACACACACACACTTTTCATAATGATATTAAGATAACTGAAATCAAGCACCTCACTCTTTTTTACATAAAATAATTTGTTTTGGTCAATGACTTTATTCTTATTATTTTTAACTTATTGTCCTTATTGCAATATTCAGGGTGTTTCATAATTGAATGCTGATCCTAAAGGGCGATAATCCTTGGATGATTTTAAGAAAAAATCTTCATATGAACATAGGTCCGCAACCACTTTATTTCTGAGATACAAGATGTTGAAATTTAACAAAAAAATCAGTTCTTCCCCAAAATCTCTAAAACCGCTTTCGAATTTTTTTTCAATTTTGGTACTTGCAAAGTAAAAATAAAAATGAATTTTTTCCATGATAAAAGATTTTTTAATTTTTATCAGTGGCGTCCTTGTTAACATGCCCTGTCATATTTTTGATCAAAATAATGATACGCCACTGTTTTTTTTTCCAAATGAATATTTTTTCTGTAATTGTCCTCTATCTCCTCATAAAAATGGCAAACGGATTTTGAATTAGAAAATAAAATGCATTCATTTGCTTGTCCCTATGCGAAATCAGCCGTTGAAGAGTAGTAGGATTTATCTTGTGGGCTAGAAACATCTAGTATGCTAAGAACACATTTCGATGTTTTCAACATAAACAATTTTGACACTTCCTTAGCTAGATACGTGATATTATTAACGTTATAAAAACTTGTTTATTAAAAAAAACATGATAAATTTTACGAATACCGAATTAGCAGACATGCATTACTTGTATGGCCTTGCCGACGGGTACGCATATGAAACCAGGCGATTGTATCAAGAGCGCTTCCCGAATAGAATGGTTCCTGATGCTCGAACGATTTCAAGCACCCACAGAAGGTTATGTGAAACAGGAAGTTTTGAGCCAAATCATCATTCGAAAGGAGCACATCGGACTGCAAGAACTCCAGCAATTGAGGTAACTGTTTTAAATTCAGTTGACGAAAATCCTGAAATAAGTACGAGGCAAGTTGCGAATAATTTGAATATCGCCCATATTCTAGTATGGAGGATTCTTCATGATTATTTATTATATCCCCATAACATTCAACGGGTTCAGGCTCTACTTCCTCGAGACTTTCCATTACGAGTGGATTTCTGCCAATGGTTTCTCCAAAAAGTTACCGAAAATCCTTTATTTGACAGGGAAATTTTATTCACGGATGAAGCTAGTTTTACTAAAAACAGGATCAGAAATTTTCATAATAATCATTTTTGGGCCGAGGAAAATCCGCATGCAATGGTGAAATCTCATCACCAGGAGCAGTTCTTATTAAATGTCTGGGCTGGAATCATTGGAGATTACCTAATTGGACCTTTTTTTACCACTCAGATTGAATGGACATAACTATCGCCGATTTCTTGAAGATAATTTGCCAATTCTGTTGAAGATGTTTCTATTTTAATGCGAAATCGCATGTGGTTTATGCACGATGGTGCACCTGCTCATTTTAGTGCTCTGGCACGCGAATATTTAAACCAAAACTTTCATAATCGCTGGATAGGTCGTGGGGGAACAGAGTCATGGCCAGCTAGATCCCCAGACTCAAACAGTCTTGATTATTTTCTTTGGGGACATCTCAAGACTTTGGTGTACAGTCAACCAATTCTAACTGAGGAGGAATTGCGAAACCGCGTAATAGTTTCCTGTGGAGCAATAAGGAATACTCCAGGAATTTTCCAAAGAGTAGTCAATGACAAGGAGGGCGTGCATACTTGTAGGAGGCGGACATTTTGAACAGTTAATTTGATTTTGGTATTTTTTGTTCGTAATAATTATGTTTTTAAAAATAAAAAATATATTTTTATAGAATAGAATATAACTTTATTTAGCATCAATAGCTATTGTAACGTAAATAAACTTAACTTGGTTTTACTAATTTATTTCACACTTAATTTACAACTTAATTTATATTACTATTTCACTGTATAGCTCGATCGTATGGGCTCGTTCAGATTGTCTTCTCCCTCTTGAGGGCGGTCTATTTATCTCCGATACAGCATTCTCGATGTTTCGAATTCTTCCAGTTGGCGACGGCATGTTCCAATTGTTTCCAATATTGACCGTTGCATTACGCGGAAAAGGGACTGGATGGTTCTCGAATATCTCCGGGGATGATCTCATCGCTGTCGACGGCAACATGTGAGGCGACAGGTCCGGCCTAGGTTCGTTACATTGCCCCCTTCTTAAAGACATTTCGTCCCGAAATTTCATCCTTGGAGTGTGACGATATCTGCATGACTCCCCATATCTGCACCGTGAAGTTCGATGGAAGTAACACTCCACGGTCTTCATGATCGGTCGTGGAAGAGGGTTACAGCAAACCAAAATCTTGACGCCGCTGGATCTGAATATCGCCTCCAGCATACTTCTTATGACTCTCCAGTCCAACCCATCAATACCACAGGACAATTTTGGAATTGCTAGATCCACCAGATTCTGGTCCACCATAGTATCTCTTAGTTTGGTGAGACTCTTCCAGACATCTTCATAGGACGGTTTATCTTGGGAATGCCTCTTGGTAACTAGGTAGTAGATGTTTCTCTGGCCTTTCTTCAACTGTAGCACCCACCAACTTCTGGATTCTGCTCCGCAGTGTTTGGAGTTGACCAAATTTCTTGGAGAACACTACGGCGATGCCCCTGGACATTCGAAGATCTTCTGCCACACAGTGCGCTAGTGCGTAGTCAGCAGGCACCTCGAAAGGTCTCGTGACTCCTCTCTAGTAACCCCATGTAGAACTTTCTGCCCGTTTGAATACAAGGACATAAACTTCTCGAACGTCATATCATCCTCCGGTGGCTTGAGGGTGCGAACTTGGTCATGGTTTCCAGCGTAAGGGCCAACCTGTTGAAATGGACGACCCTTGGTTTCCCTCGGGGTGGCTTATGGATTCGGTACACAAGGTCGTTTATCCTTTTCACGATCTTATACGGGCCTTCCCACGAGTTCCGCAACTTTGGTGATAGTCCACGACGACGTTTGGGGTTGTACAGCCAAACCAGGTCATCAACCTTAAATCCTCCAGCGTCGGCCTTGATGTCATAGGTCTTCTTCATTTTATCGCTGGCACTCTGGATGTTCAACCGGACTCGTTCGTGGATATCGTCCATTCTCTGCCGAAGTTTGCTGACGTAGTCCTCTCCCGCAGTGTCTTGTCCTGGCGGTATCCCAAACTTCAGGTCACAAGGCAGTCGCAGTTCTCGGCCCATTATAATACTAGCAGGAGTTTGACCGGTTGACTCGTGTACTGCGGATCGATAGGCCATCAGGAACAAATGAAGATACTGGTCCCAGTCTCTTTGATGGTCAGAGACAACCTTGGACAAGTGGCGGTTGATCGTCCTGTTCATCCGTTCCACCATTCCATCGGACTGCGGATGTAGGGCCGTGGTTCTTGTCTTGCGGATGTTCAGCAGTAGACATATTTCTTGGAAAAGGTTGGATTCGAAATTTCTGCCTTGATCCGAGTGCAGCTCCATTGGAATACCGAATCGACATATCCACTCTTTCACCAAGACGTCGGCGACGGTGATGGCTTCCTGGTTGGGCAGGGCATAGGCTTCCGCCCACTTACTGAAGTAGTCCATTGCCACAAGGATGTATTTATTCCCGTGGTCGGATACGGGAAACGGGCCGGCGATGTCAATGGCGATTCTCTCGAACGGGCTGCCTACGTTGTACTGACGCATCGGGGCCTTGGGGCGTATTCGAGGTCCATTGCTAGCAGCGCATACAGCGCACTTCCTGCACCAGTCCTGGACGTCAGCTTGACAATTGGCCCAGTAAAACCGTTGCCTCACTTTCTGCAGGGTCTTCGTCACTCCCAGATGTCCTCCGGCGACTCCATCATGGATTTCCCGCAGCACTTCCTCTCTTCTGTTCCTGGGAACAATTATTTGGCGTCTGTCTTCCCACCAATATCGGCCTCCAACACGTTTCAGGATCCCATTGTCCAGAATAAGAGAGTTCCATTGTGCCCAATAGGACTTAACAGCCGGCGAGTAACCTGCGACTTCCTGCCATGATGGTCTTCGATTGCCTTCTTCCAGCTGACGACTAAGCCAAGGTCGGGGTCTCTCTCTTGGTCTTTCTGGATCTTGCTGTCATTCCAGTTGTCATCCATTGCCGCGGTTCTACAAAGTGTTGCTTCTTCCTCTTCTGCTCGTCGGCAATGTGAGCAATCATCTGGACATGGTCTTCGCGACAAGGCATCTGCATTCTTATGGCTAGTTCCGGCTCGATGTTCGATCTCGAAATCGAATTCTTGGAGTCTCTCGATCCAACGTGCTACTTGACCCTCAGGATTTTTGAACTGTAAGAGCCATTTGAGAGCTGCATGGTCAGTTCTCAACAGGAATCTTCTTCCATACACGTACTTGTAGAAGTGCTCCACTCCCTTTACAACAGCTAACAGCTCTCGCCTGGTGACACAGTAATTGCGCTCTGGTTTGCTGAGCGTCTTGCTGAAATAACCAATGACCTTCTCCTGCCCCTCCTGGATCTGAGATAGGACAGCTCCAAGTCCCACGTTGCTGGCGTCCGTATCCAAAATGAACTTCCGTTGGGTAAGGGATAGCTCAGAACAGGTGCGTTAATCAAAGCTCCCCTTCAGCTTCCTGAACGAGTCTTGGCATTCTTCGGACCACTGGAACTTTGTTTGACCTTCCGTGAGCCTGGTCAGTGGTTTAGCGATGTTTGCGAACCCCAGCACATATCGGCGATAGTATGTGCACAAACCAAGGAAACTTCGAAGTTGGTGAATGTCTTTGGGATGGGCCAATCCTTAACAGCTTTGATCTTCTGGTCATCCACTGCTACTCCTTCCCCAGAGACAACGTGGCCGAGGTATCGTACTTCTTTTGGAACAGGTGGCATTTTTAGGGCTCAGCTTCAATCCGGAGTTCCTCAATCGCAGGAATACTTCCTCCAAGTTTTCACGTGGTCCTCGAACGATCTGCCGACCACAATTATGTCGTCGAGATACACTAGACACGTGTTCCATGAGAGTCCCTTCAGTACTGTTTCCATCAATCTTTCGAATGTGGCGGGGCATTACAGAGCCGAATGGCATAACGGTGAACTGCCACAATCCTGAGCCGATGGTAAAGCAGTCTTTCTCGATCTTCCTGAGCGAGTTCTACGCCAGTATCCACTCTTCAGATCAAGGGTCGAGAAAATCGTGGAACCAGCCAACGTGTCTAGGGTGTCATCTATTCTCGGAGAGGTAACTGTCCTTCTTCGTGACATTATTAAGTTGGCGATAGTCTACACAAAAGCGTGTCGATCCATCCTTTTCTTCACCAGTACGACTGGAAGGACCAGGGACTGTCAGATGGTTCGATAACTCCTTCTTTTCCCATATCGCTGACTATTTTGTCAGCCTCTTCCTTCTTGGCAAGAGGAAGTCTTCTTGCTGATTGCCGGATCGGTCGGGCACCCCAGTATCAATCTTGTGCTGGACCACATTAGTTCGACCCCTTTTCCTTGTCCGGTATCGAAGATGTCTTGGTACTTTTGACTAAATCTCTTAGTTTGGGCTGTTGAGCTGGTTTTATGTCTTTGGAAGAGATGGCAACTAATTTTTCTAGTTCTGTGGGCAAGTTGTTGGGTTGGCTAATCGTACCTCGTACGCCCCGGATCACAGATGAAACTGACGAGCAGTGCCCTAAAATTGTTCCTTTCTTTAAGGTCACTGGAAAGTAATTGACATTCATGACCCTTACCGGTACAAATTTTTCAGCACGTAACAGGGTTTTCCCTAGGGCAATCCCTCGTCCAATTTTCTCATCATGAAGTTTGGGCTCGAACATCATCACGTCTCCACTGCTCGCACTCCCGTCCAGGCGAGCCTCCAGGATGGTTTCAGCCCTCTCAGGTACGCTTATATCTTCAGCCAACAGCACACGGATCAACTCTTCACTTCTCCCATGAAGTACCAGCTCTTCTCCGTTGACACGTAGGACGCCGTCTTTGAAATCCAATTCAAACCCTCTGGAATTCATGATGTCCATTCCGATGATTGCATCGTCTTCGATGTCCGCTACAAGTGCCTGATGTTTCACTTTAGTGTTGCCCAAAATTATTTCAATCGGTAGCTCGCCATATACAGTAGCTGGCTCCCCTGTTGCTGTGCGTAGCTTCCAAGTTGTCGGTTCAATCCGTTCCGGTGTTCTGGCAAAGGAAGGCCCGAGAATTGTCCTAGTCGCACCTGTATCTAGCAGCATGGTGCAAGGCTCGTTATTGATGAGACCGTCTACGAAGACACCCTTGTTCTGTCGTTGAAGCATAGCGACATATGCGTTGTTAACCGGGGCTTGCCGGACACATGCCGACGATTGCCCCTTCTCATCGACCTTTCTTAGTTTTCCTGCATCGGAGTCGATGAATGTTGGACATTTGCTACGCAATGTCCAATTTTGCGACAATTCCGGCATCTTATATGTCTTTTCTCAGGCAACACTTCCTTCATCACTTTTCTTATGGCAGCTTCCAAGTTAGCAGGCTCCTGTGAGTCTTCCTCAATCGTTTGAACTTTACTTTGGCTTTTGCAGCATTGTTTTGCTGCCTCAAATTCCAAAGCTCGTGCCAGTGCGTCTACGAGATGTGTTGGACGAGCTAATATCAACGCTTGTCTGGTTTCTTGGTCACGGAGTCCATCCAGGAATGCTTGAACCGCTAGTCGCTCCATTACATTTTCTGGTGTGGCTGGATATGCGAGACAACCAAGCGTGCAATGTCAGTTTCGAATTCTTGTAAGGATTCGCCCGATTTTGCAGCGATTTTCAGCTGGGAGTGGTATATGTGTTCCAAATGGGCGTGGCCATATCGTAATTCTAGATGTTTAATCAGCTGATCATAGTCCTCCTGTTCTTGGGCGGTGAGAGTTTGTAGAATATTTGTCGCTTCTCCACGTAATGCAAGTGTCAGTGCTACAGCTCTTTCCCTGCATTCCATCCGTTTGCTTTGGCCGCTGCTTCAAACTGCCGGCGGTAATTTGCCCATGGAGTTTTTCCGTCGAACTGAGGCGGCTTCATGGAAAGCTTCCCTATTTCTGAAATGACCTTGACATCTTTTATACCCTCTTGAACTTTATCCACGTTCAAACTCAAGTCCAGCATTGCATTTTCGTTAACCATCTCTGTGGAGGACGCACTATTAATTTGTTTTTCCAGCTTACTGATCGTTTCCTTTATTTTATCTACCTCCGTGTTCATTTTGCTCCCTAATTTTATCTATCTCTGTCTCAACGGTTCCCATTCTTTCTTCTAGAAATTTAGCCACACCACACAATTCTATTTTTAGGCCTTCAGTGTTTTCCAGGAACTTCTCTTCCAGGCTTCTTGAATTTTCTAGAAGCTTCTCTTCCAGATTTCTAGAATTTTCTTCCAGGCTTCTTGAATTTTCTTGAAGCTTCTCTTCCAGATTTCTAGAAAGCTTCTCTTCCAGATTTATAGAATTTTCTTGAAGCTTCTCTTCCAGATTTCTAGAATTTTCTTGAAGCTTCTCTTCCAGATTTCTAGAATTTTCTTCAAGCTTCTCTTCCACATTTCTAGCATTCTCTTCCAAAGTCCTCGAATTTTGTTGCAGCTCTTCTTTCAAGGATTCTATTACCGGACTCAAATCACCTCCGGGAACTTCGAATAAAAATGTTTCGGGGTCCTCACCTTCTTGTATAAGTCCTTCTGCAAGTCTTTCCTGGAGTACTTGCTTTTTACCTGTTGTTTCCAGTTCCCTTTCCTCCAATTCCTGTTTCAATTCCGCTACCTTCAAATCCGCAAGGCGCACTTTTCTTGAACACATTTTGTCTTTGACGAGGTATCAGTCTGTTTTACACGAAAAGTTTATCAGTTTGTTAAAAATTCACTTCGCGAATTCATTTCCACGGGCCACCAGTCTATTGTCTGTTTCACGCGAACAGTGTAGCAGTTTATATTCCCACGCACAATTGTCCACTTCGCGAAAACCGGGCCACTGTCTATTTTTGGGCGTACAAAAAGGTCTATCAATTTATTTTTCTGACTATCCACTCCACGATCACTTGTTTATTTTCAAAATCTCACTTCCGACACCAATTGTAACGTAAATAAACTTAACTTGGTTTTACTAATTTATTTCACACTTAATTTACAACTTAATTTATATTACTATTTCACTGTATAGCTCGATCGTATGGGCTCGTTCAGATTGTCTTCTCCCTCTTGAGGGCGGTCTATTTATCTCCGATACAGCATTCTCGATGTTTCGAATTCTTCCAGTTGGCGACGGCATGTTCCAATTGTTTCCAATATTGACCGTTGCATTACGCGGAAAAGGGACTGGATGGTTCTCGAATATCTCCGGGGATGATCTCATCGCTGTCGACGGCAACATGTGAGGCGACAGGTCCGGCCTAGGTTCGTTACACTATTATATAACAGTACATAAATGTTACAATTGATATCATTACACATAAACAATACAACCAATACATTGAAATACATTTTTCTTAACCTTGTTTTAAAAAAATTTACATTTGCTGATGTCTTAACCAACAGAGGTAGATCATTATATATTCTCAAACCTTCGATGAAGAGGGTTTTTTCCAAAGCATTTGTATTGAAGCCTTGTATGTGGAACTGGTCATTGAACCTTAAATTATAATGTATCATATCTGCCCTTTTGATATTCTTGCAAGTAGGAAGGAGCTTGCTTATTAACAATTTTAAAAATTAGTACCAATGCAGACTCTATAATCAGTTGGGAAATATTAAAAAATTTCAGCTTCATTAACATATCATTTATCGCTGTTAACCTGCTGCAACGTAATAAAATACGCATTGCTTTATTCTGAAGTAGCTGCAAACGATGTATTTGCGCAGATGATCAGCAGATGAATATGGACATGCAGTAATTAAAATGTGTTATATACAATTTTTTTACACCATGGAGAAAGGTTTATACACATTCTATAAAAGTGGCCGACTTTTATGCGTACTCATTAAAAAAATTAAATAATAGTTACTATAAAATTATAAAAATTTTGCCTAGATCCTTTGGTTACCACAATTGTGAAATTACGACTAAGAGAAATAATCGAATAGGGACAAGCAAATTAATGTATTTTATTTTCTAAATCGATAATCGCCCGCCGGACGAAAAAAGACAGGAGGCCATTTTTATGAGAAGATAGAGGACAATTTCAAGCTCAATATTTATTTGGAAAAAAGACAGTGGCGTATCATTATTTTGATCAAAAACATGACAGAGCATGTTAACAGGTACGTCACTGATGAAAATTAAGAAATCCTTTATCATCTAAAAAAAATATTTTTATGCGTACTTTGCATGTACCAAAATTGAAAAAAAAGCCAAAGCGGTTTCAGAGATATTGGGGAAGAACTGATTTTCATATGAAGAATTTTTCTTAAAATCATCCGAGGATTATCGCCCTTTAGGATCAGCATTCAATTATGAAACACCATGCATGCGTGTTTTTTTAGTTTTTTCAAACGAAAATGTAACTCTTGAATTGAAATTTGCAATAAAAGACATCTGCTTTAGAGATAAACTTATTTGAAACAACATAGGGTGGACATTATAGTTATTTATGTATCAAGGGCGTAAAATAGGCTTTTATGGACCGCAGCGTGTAAGTAATAGCCCGAGCGACAGCGAGGGCTATTAACACGCCTAGGTCCATAAAAGCAAATTACGCCCGAAATACATACAAAATTTTATGCACGACCGGTATATTTGATGTCATGTAGATATATACCTCTTTATATCTAGAACATGATAAAAATACATCAAGGCTGCCGTAAGGATGTATATTCTTATCATATCGGAAACAGAATAAATCAAGAAGTGATGGAATGAATGTTACCATGGCAACTCAGTCAATTTTTAGAAATAAGATTATATAGGCTAGTAGCCATATTTGCTGTCAATTTTTGTGATCACAGATAATTTATTACTGATTTTGCAATGGATTCAAGCGACGAAGAAAGTGTGAATTGTACATAAGAAATAAGTAAAGCAGCTGAGGATGCGAAATTGAGTTTATTGCCAAGTAAATCCAAGAAAATATACGACAAGGTGTATGAAGAATTCGTGAGGTGGTGCAACGGGAAAAATGTAAAAAATAAGAAATACACAGAGACTGTACTTCTTGCCTATTTTCTGGAAAAATTAAAATGTAAGCCCTCTACCATGTGGTCATATTATTCCATGCTGAAAGCTACTTTAAATGTACATGATAATATAGATATCAGTAGATACGCAAGATTGATAGCTTTTTTGAAACGAAAATTTGATGGTTATAAACCAAAGAAATCGAAGATTCTAAGCAGAGAAGAAATCGAGTTATTTTTTAGGGAAGCACCAGACGATTTGTATCTTATGATGAAAGTAAGTTCTAATTTCATGTTTTCTCAATGTTCAGTATGTTAATCTGAGAATTTATTGTAGGTAGCACTGATTTTTGGTATTTGTGGAGCATGTCGCCGCGAAGAATTGGCAAATATCACAGTGGACGACATTCAAGATTTCGAGACATTCTTACTCATAACTATACGAGAAACCAAAACGAAGATAGATCGAGTATTTACTGTAATCGATAAAGAACAGAAATCGCCAAGTTATTTGGATATTTACAGAAAATATTCTTCCTTGCGAGATCAGAATGATCAAAAGCGGTTTTTTTATATTATAAAAATGGCAAGTGTACGAGACAGGTTATCGGAAAAAATACATTCGGTCAAATACCATTCAGAATAGCCACTTACCTAGGTATTTCTAATGCGAAAGAATATACTGGTCACTGCTTCAGACGTTCCTCAGCAACTATGTTAGCAGATGCAGGCGAGGATATAATCAACATTAAAAGACATGCTGGGTGGAAGTCGACGACTGTTGCGGAAGGTTATATTGAAAATTCAGTTGCAAATAAGCTGAAGATTGCTAAGAAAATTGTAGAAAATGATGAGCCTTCTACTAGCCATTGCAGACAATCTGAAAATATTGCTCACTACTCTGAAACAGCAGATAATAATATGCATTCTCTTCAGACTTCTAGTAATGAGGAATCAGTTGAAATCAGTAACTATCTGCAACAACAAATGCAAATATTTCCATAAATAACTGTTCTAATTGTATTGTCAATATCAAGTTATAATTCATTTTTTAAATTAATTTATGTTCATTGTTTTCGTTATATTATTGTTAATAATGTTTTGGGTTTGATTATATGATCCATCGGAATATAGATTTCTATCGATATGAGATTGAAATTGACTTTCGCGCCTGTTCAACGATTTTATCGCCCGTCGGGCGATAAAGTAGTCCGCGGGCGCCCGCAAATCCGGGCGCTAAAGTGCTACTTCACGCCCGGTCGTGCATAAAAGTTTTTAACTCACATAGGTAGGTACCTACATATTCATTACTCGGTGCAAAGTGCCGGCTTGCTAGATTTGAGCAGTGTTGTTCTCGGGGATTTGGAAGTAACTGTAACATATTGTAACATGGTGGGAATTTCAAAATAATAATAATAATAATAATAAGCTTTATTCACGTAAGTTAGATTAAATAAACAAGAATATGTGCTCAAAAATATCGTGAGTGAAGAAAGAAGAGTGATAAGTGCTAAAGCACTTGTTTCACAATTATTCAAACAATAAAAAAATTGTTTAAAAATGATATCTAAGCAGAAGTATGAAATTTTTAAATAATGAATAACAGTAATATGTAAAAGTAAATAAAACAAAACATACAAAACAATCAGTCACACACCTATACACGCATATACATATAATAAAGTTAAAATGTTCATTATGATTCAGAATAAAATTAAAATAAAAAGAGGAAATAGATTAATTAGGTGATTTGGGCGGTGGTTTCTAATAATATACTGGTTTTATTTGCAAATTTGATGAACAAATGATGAATCATAGACAATAACGAAAAAAAAAAAGGATGGAAATAATAATTCTGGCTCAATACAAGACATCTGTGTTCGATTTGGGCGTCACTTTAGTGGCGCAACCTGGCTGTGAGTTGTATAAACGGCCCTCCAATGTATCCAATCGATTGGTGCTTCGTATGAACACTAGCCCGCATCGTAGCTGGCCATAAAAATAAAGCGAGCGGAATGTTAGTTGTTTACGAACGCACACGCACACTGGGATTTTTATCGAAAATGGGTCAACCGACCGTCTGATAATACAAAATGGTATCGAGGAGAGCATTTTTACGCGCCGTTGCCGTTGGTTGGTTTGCTTGCTTGTTGGCTTGATTGACGACCTTGGCACCGATGCAGCGACTCAACTTAAGTCGGATTCACTCTCATCTGTGGTGGTGACACACTGACCCACTGACAGTGACATACTCCGGGTAATATCGCTCTCACTTTTTACGATGATATTCTCGGTAAACAAATGATGGTTTCGTTATTGGAATATTGATGGTTTCATTAGCGGTGATATGGTTTTGCAAGCTAGTAACTTGTTCAGGAAAAAAACAAGTGCGTGTAACCTTTATTCGCGGCTGAAGTAAAACTAATTTGACGTTGTGGCAGATATTACGATTAAACTAAAAATGAATGAGTCATCTTGGAATTTAATATTATACAGGGTGTTTCATAATTGAATGCTGATCCTAAAGGGCGATAAGCCTTGGATGATTTTAAGAAAAATTATTCATGAGAACATAAGTCCGCAACCGCTTTATTTCTGAGATACAGGATGTTGAAATTTGACAAAAAAATCAGTTCTTCCCCAATATCTCTGAAACCGCTTTGGCTTTTTCTTTTCAATTTTGGTACATGCAAAGTAGCATAAAAATGAAAAATTTCCATGATAAAACATTTCTTAATTTTTAGCAGTGGCGTCCCTGTTAACATGCCCTGTCATATTTTTACCGGTGTGAAGACAGCAGCCAAAGTTAGCAGCTAAATGTTCCGATGATTGCCGAGGGTCCATTGGCGTCGACTTTTTTTTTTTTTTGGATACCATAATGAATATTGAAAATTTCTAAAGAGATTATGACGAATCGAATTGATGGATGATTTAACTGAAAAATGACAATATCTGAAATTGTTAGTATGTACAGTTATCGAAAAAATGAATTATTTTATTTTTTGAAAGTTTCTAATTTTGTTCACCCTGTAATTCGACGTTGGCAGAAAAATTTGTGATACTACTGATTCTACTCCTGTTATCAAACTGCTTGCAATATTTGAAGTTGTTAGTATGCATAGTTATCGAGAAAATTGAATTATTTTATTTCCATCCTGAAATCTTTTATTCAACCTGTGATCCAACGTTAACAGAAAAATTCATGAATGCTGCTCGATTCTATTCTTGTCTATAAAACTGCTTGCACTAGTTTGGAGTTTGTATGCATAGTTATCGAGAAAATTGAATTTTCAATTTCCATCCTGAAATCATTTATGACAGAAGACTGATTTTATTGGTACCACTCAATTCTTTTCAATGCACTATATCTGTGTTCAATTTGATATTGTTAGTATGTATTGTTATAACTGTGAACAGAATATTGATCATTCGAGTGTACTAAAGTTGTTCTATATTTTTATGAAATGTGAACTCGTTAACATCTTTAATTTTCGGTGAAATGCATAATTTTATTCTCCAAATATGAATTATCAGGCGTTTAAAACATTTCATTTTGACCCTGTAGCAATCGATTGGTGTGAATTGTCATTTTTCAGTCAAATCATCCATCAATTCCATTCGTCATACTCTCTTTAGAAATTATCAATATTAATTGTGGTATCCCTAAAACATAAAAAAGTCGACGCCAATGGACCCTCGGCAATCATCGGAACATTTAGCTGCTAACTTTGGCTGCTGTCTTCATACCGGTCATATTTTTGATGAAAAATACATTAATTTGCTTCGATTTTTTCTCTTAGTCTTTAATTTGACAATTGTGGTAACCAAAGGATCTAGCAAGATTTTTATAATTTTATGGTAACTATTATTTAGTTTTTGTAATAAATACGCATAAAAATACATTTTTTATTGAAAAAAAATTACTAAAAAAAATACCAAAATCAAATTAAGTGTTCAAAATGTCCGCCTCCTGCAAGTATGCACGCTTGAGCCCTCCTTGTGATTGACTCGCGTACTTTTTGGAAAATTCCAGGAGTATTCCTTATTGCTTCACAGGAAACTATTACGCGGTTTCGTAATTCTTCCTCAGTTAGAATTGGTCGACTGTACACCAAAGTCTTAAGATGTCCCCGAAGAAGATAATCAAGACTATTTAAGTCTGGGGATCTAGCTGGCCATGACTCTGTTCCATCACAACCTATCCAGCGATTATGAAAGTTTTGGTTTGAAAATTCGCGTGCCAGAGCACTAAAATGAGCAGGTGCACCATCGTGCATTAACCACATGCGATTTCGCATTAAAATAGGAACATCTTCCAACAGAATTGGCAAATTATCTTCAAGAAATCGGCGATCCATTTAATCTGCGTGGAAAAAAAAAAGTCCAATTAGGTAATCTCCAATAATTCCAGCCCGAACATTTAATGAGAACTGCTCCCGGTAATGAGATTCCACGATTGCATGCGGATTTTCCTCGGCCCAAAAATGATCATTATGAAAATTTCTGATCCTGTTTTTAGTAAAACTAGCTTCGTCCGTGAATAAAATTTCCCTGCCAAATAAAGGATTTTCGGTATCTTTTTGGAGAAACCATTGGCAGAAATTCACCCGTAATGGAAAGTCTCGAGGAAGTAGAGCCTGAACCCGTTGAATGTGATAGGGATCTCATAAATAATCATGAAGAATCCTCAATACTAGAATATGGGCGATAATCAAATTATTGGCAACTTGCCGCGTACTTATTTCAGGATTTTCGTCAACTGAATTCAAAACAGCTACCTCAATTGCTGGAGTTCTTGCAGTCCGATGTGCCCCTTTCAAGTGATGATTTGGCTCAAAACTTCCTGTTTCACATAACCTTCTGTGGGTGCTTGGAATCGTTCGAGCATCAGGAACCATTCTATTTGGGAAGCGCTCTTGATGCAGTCGCATGGCTTCATATGCGTTCCCGTCAGCAAGCATGTCTACTAATTCGGTATTTATAAAATTAGCCATGTTTTTTTAATAAACAAGTTTTTATAACGTAAATAATATCACGTATCTAGCTAAAGAAGTGTCAAAATTGTTTATGTTGAAAAGAACGAAATGTGTTCTTAGCATACTGAATGTTTCTAGCCCACAAGATAATCCTATTACTCTTCAACGGCTGATTTCGCATAGGGACAAGCAAATTAATGCATTTTATTTTCTAACTCAAAAACCGTTCGCCGGACGAAAAAAGTCAAGAGACCATTTTTATGAGAAGATAGGGGACAATTACAAAAATAATATTAATTTGGAAAAAAAACACTGGAGTATCATTATTTTGATATATGGCAGGACATGTTAACAGGGACGCCACTGATGAAAATTAAGAAATCCTTCATCATGGAAAAAATGTATTTTTATGCGTACTTTGCCTGTATAAAATTGAAGAAAAAGCCAAAATGGTTTCAGAGATATTGGGGAAGAACTTATTTTTTTGTTAAATTTCAACATCCAAGGATTATCGCCCTTCAGGATCAGCATTATGAAACACTCTGTATATTGAATGTTAATAATATAATTTGTGGAAAAAAATGCAGTTTAGGGGGCATCCACAAATTTGAAAAAAATTATATTTCTTTTGTAAATAAACAAGCCTTCCTAACCCCAAAAAAAAACATTTTCACGACAGTAAATAGACACTAATTAGACTAACGATTAGGGACATGTCATTTGTTAAAACGATCGTATTTTTGCTTCCTAAACACGAATCCGAAGTCAAAACGTGCATTATAAAAATCCTCTTCCTGGCCAACTGGCACAGATCAATAAGTGATATGTTCTTACCAACTTAATATCACTATCGCTACTAAATTAATAAAAAACTTCAGAAATCTGCCATATCTTATACTTTAACTTTTTAACTTTTGCAAACGCATCTGACCAAACGGGAAACGACAGACACATAAATTCAATCAAGAAGGAACATTTTAAAATTGAATAACTCCTTCAAAATACGTGACCGCCATTTTTTTTTCAAGCTTCCTGAGAAATGGACTATTACACAAACCAAAAATTTTGGTGATACGCGAATTCTCCCTAAACTGCATTTTAACCCTTTCATTTGATACTCCACCACTCTTTAGAGAGGCCATGGTTTCCAGAGATTCAAGAATTGGAAAAAATCTCAATTTTCCTATTCTCCCATCACTTCCGGTTTCACCGTTTCACCGAAAACGACCCCAACTTGGGAATTTCAAATGGAATACCCTGTATATTTTTACTTTTTTGGATTCTATCACATACTAAAAATTGGTACATTTGATTTTTCGAAAGCATTTTTATTTTTGCATCCAAAGTGGCGTCTTTTTTGCTTTTTCATCCGTCATTTGAAAAAGCGAAAAAGATTCTGCAAGAGAAAAATTTAAATTATTCAAACAATTAAAGGAGATTTAGAAGATTTTGAGAACGGCTGCAGATATAGTCCCCGAAACGTCAATCAAAAACTATATAGAGAAGTATCTTTTGAATTTTTACTATTATTTTATAGGCAAATTCAGGAAACGACAAGTTACTGACTAATTGATTTTGTCTATAGGAAATATAATTTGGTGAACGAAGTAACTTATCGGGGTGAACTAATTAGTTTGCCCTTTCTACGCTTGTATATATTTTCCTGATTATATTTTAGTTTTCAGACCTGGAAGGTTACCCAAAAAAACATGTCAAGAAGAGTAGTTTATTGTGATTGGTTACTTCAGAACAATACTGCTAATCTCGACTTCGATATTGTTTTTCGAGTCAAGATTCTCAAACAATGGAATGTTTAATAGAAAAAACAGCACATATTGGGCGGCATTTAATGAAGGAAAGTAATTTTGAGGAAAGATTCGGTGTAAACATATGGGTTGGTGTAATCGGAAGTAAAATAATTGCACCAATTTCATTCCAAGGACAGGATTAATTATATTGATGAATTTTTGTTGAATTCACCACTTGCTGTTTCTGAAGTGATGTATGTATTTTCAACAAGAAAGGGATCCGCATCATGATACCATCCAAGTCATGAACTCTTTAATGTAAATGCAACGAATTGTCCTGTACGTTGGCCTGCCCGATCACCTGATCTCAATAATGTAGACTTTTTTGTGAGGGGTTATGTAAAAGAAAGAGTGTTTTATACACCGCCTCAAAAACTTGAAATTTCACAAAATCGCATACGGGAAGTATTTGCTACCATACATCTCGCGAAGTGTGATTCGAAACGCAGGTGATAGCCAGAAAATGTCAGGAAATCGACGGAATGCACTTCGAACATTTAACCCTTCAACTAATACTGGCATTATGGGTAGTGTTTTTTGTTGGAATTGATTATGAACTTTTATTATGTGAACATTGATGTTTTTTTACCTCAGTATATATCTTTGTAAGTGAAGTTCAATTTGATTGGCCTTCTGAGAAAGCAATGACATTCTCAAAAAATATATGGGATATATCAGTATCTTTCAACTATATTTCTGTTTTTCAGATACCTTTGTAATAATTGAGGCAATAAAACAATTCGAGTTCGTGGAAAATGTTTTTGCAATGTTTCACATGGATGGTACATGGCTATTTGATTATTTGTACATTATTAAAAGCGGAATGTCGAGTTTTCTTTGAATTGAAGCATTAAATTAAGTTGAGTGATTTACTGCTGGGTAAAACCATGTCACCATTTTTTTATAAACATTATCTCTGAATGAGGATGTCTTCTTTTTATATATATTTATACAGTGCTTCTCAAAAGTCCCATCCCCCCCTCTTATTTTTGGAACGATTATACATAAACAAGTGAAATTTGGAAACTTAATATTAAAGGTTGTAAACTTCCCTACTAGTGATAATAGATGACGAAATCGTCAAAGATGACGTCACAAGGCCATTGTGACCAATAATTTTAAATGGAACCCTACGGCAAGCGACACCTCTTTTAAAAGATATCGAAAAAACCTATTCAATGATACTTATTTCGTTTGTGTTTATGGCAGTTTTAATGGCTCATTAGTCAACATTAAAATTTAAATTCCATTCAGTATGATATTAATTACATATTTAAGAATCAGTAACTACTTGAAGAAATTGCTCGAAGTGACCTGCATTTACTTCCTGACAGTTAAATATCCTATTTTTAAACTCTTCTCGTACTTTTGCAAATGTGTCTGCGGATACAGCCTCACATTCTGCAACAATACGTTGTTTTAAAACGTCAATATTGTCAGGTTCAGTGGCGTAAACCTTCGATTTAAGGTACCCCCACAGAAAAAAAAACAAAGGTGTGAGGTCCGGTGATCGAGCTGGCCATTCCGTTGAACCTCGTCGTCCAATCCATCTACCACGATACTCCTCATCCAAATACCGTCTTACTGCACCGTAATAGTGTGGAGGAGCATCATCCTGTTGGAATGTTATTTCCAAATTGCCGAATTCATCTGGATTATCTTCCAAAATTTCAAGGATTAACGGTTCTATTGCGTTTTGCAACAGCTCCAGATGAACCTCACCAATTAAATTAGTATTTAAAAAAAGAGGTCCAACGATGTGGTTTTCCAGGATACCTGCTCAAACATTCACCTTCTGGGGAAATTGGATATGTGTTTCACGAAACAGGTGGGGATTTACATTTCTATTTAGATAGAAAGTACTTTCGTCACCAAAACAAATTGTTTTGATATAGTCTGGCTGTTGGTTAATTTTAGTTTCCATATTTTCACAAAATTCTAGTCTTCGGTCTGGGTCGTCGTCTGAGAGTTGATGAACCATTTTTAATTTGTATGGATGAAATTTGTTTTTTTTCAACACCCTGTGTACTGTATTTCGACTGACTTCACAGGTAGATGCAACGTGAGTTGTTGAAGAAGTAGGAATAACTATTACTTCTGCCAGTATATCAATTTTTTTCTCATCAGAAATTTGTGGTCTGCCAGATCATTTCGCATCATTAATACTACCCGTTGTTTCAAACTTACGAAGAAGCTCCCTTAAATAAGTCCTCGAAACGGGGCGATCGGGAAACCTCTCATTAAAAATGCGTTCTGCTGCATGAATATTTTGTCCAGTTTCACCAAGAATTAGGATCGCTGCTACTTTATCACCTAAAGCACGTACCATTTCGCTTCTTGAAGCACTTAAACGTTCGGCTCACAACAGTTTAACAAATTATTAAAATGTACAAAAATATTAAAAGTACCAAAAGCTGCTAAAACAGTTAAACGTTCGATCAACAATACACAAATTATTAAATGTACAAAAACTTGGACAATTACAGAAACGTCGAATTAGGGAGACTAACAAAAACGTCTGCTTATTTGACAACTATCCAGAGGCGGAACTTGAATTTTTAATTTTAGTATTAACTGATTTAATTCATCACAGCTTTGCGTTTTTTAAAAGCGAGTTGCCAAAACTGACATAAACACGAACAAAACTAGTATCATTGAATAGGTTTTTTCGATACCTTTTAAAAGAAGTGTCGCTTGCCGTAGGGTTCCATTTAAAATTATTGGTCACAATGGCCTTGTGACGTCATCTTTGACGATTTCGTCATCTATCATCACTAGTAGGGAAGTTACAACCTTTAATATTCAGTTTCCAAATTTCACTTGTTTATGTATAATCGTTCCAAAAATAAGGGAGGGGACTTTTTAGAAGCACTGTACTTATAAATTCAGTGTTATAAAAAAAATGACGTCCTGTGATAGATTTCAATTGTTTGATGGATAAATCTCTTTACTCATGCAGAGATCTGCGAGAAGTTTTCTGAGCTGATAATTTCATGGGGGCTTGAAACGTTTGAGCCCTACTTTTCTGTTGCCAAAATAGAATATTTGGTTATGTAATACGTCCATTTTTTCGCAGTTTTTTACAGAAATAAATAGTACGAAACTTTTAGTCTCAAGTCAACTTTTTGACACAGGCACACTGGGTCACGCCTGCATAATGGGGAACACACATGTGTCCCTTTTCTAGAATATTTTGAATCCCATTTAAAGATTAACAACTAGAAAGCTTAGCAACAAACTTAGAAATTGAAAAAAATGTCAATATTTTTAATAATTTGAAGTTGGAAACGATAACTGTTTCATCACATTCAAAAACTTACTCCTACCGCCTCTGATGGACGTATGCATCGTTACTTCACACAGTTTAAACTTTTACCGCTAGTTGCTTCGAACTGTACTGTCAACTATAATTTCATCTAATATTTTTATTATCATGGTATTATTGTTACTGAAACATCACATTAAAAGTGAGTTCAATTTATATTTGGGTTGTAAGAAATAGTATTGCCTATGGATATTCCTAAAACAACCACAATTGGCGCTAGTGTTTGGGGAAGTTATTCCAGTGAAGGTCAAATCGAGTTTGAAAATTTCGAAAAAAAAATGGGGTTCGAGAAAATTATTTTTACAAAATGTAATATCTGAGGACCGAACTGAGGCAAAGAAAGATTAATATAAAATCATGCGTATTCCCTATTGTGGGGATAGCACCTGATCATTTTGCTGAGCGAATCCGATCAGCGAAATGAAACGATCTAGAAAAGGAGTGGCACGTCGACCGCGTGCTGGTTTCCATAAATTGATATAAGAATAAAATGTAGGAGAGAGATAGAGAGAGAATGCGATTCATCAGACTCGAACATGTTGCAAAAGTAGGACATGGCGTCATTATTAATTAAATCGAGAGTAATTCGCGTGGTTTGCAGCCCGATTTGGTGTGACTCCTTTTTTTCTGCCTCACTCCTTGCCATAGCCTACTAAACTAGTGACCCTGACCACTTTTGCTTTCTTTCGCTCGACGAGTGGGCTTTGGAAGGAAGATTTGGAATTACCAGAAGTATCGTGGGACCCATCTCAATTCTTTGCTGAAACAGTTTATATATATATATATATATATATATATATATATATATATATATATATATATATATAATTTCGGATTTCTTGGGATAGGTCCAGACAGAAAAAACTAGTGATTTAATTAACGTTTCGGCAGGAACTCATGCCTTTTTCAGAATATTCATTGGTCAACATAAATTCTAAAAATCTCCGTGGATTCGAATTTAGGAAAAACCCTAGGATGTAACTCTCAAGCCAAATCTGAAGTTTGTCAGTTGAGCCGTTTGCTTATTTTATATACAATGCTTCTCAAAAGTCCTCTCCCCCCCCTCTTATTTTTGGAACGATTATACATAAACAAGTGAAATTTGGAAACTGAATATAAGAGGTTGTAAACTTCCCTACTAGTGATGATAGATGACGAAATCGTCAAAGATGACGTCACAAGGCCATTGTGACCAATAATTTTAAATGGAACCCTACGGCAAGCGACACCCCTTTAAAAAGGTATCGAAAAAACCTATTCAATGATACTAATTTTGTTTGTGTTTATGGCAGTTTTAATGGCTCATTAGTAAACATTAAAATTTAAATTCTATTCAGTATGATATTAATTACAGATTTAAGAATCAGTATCTACTTAAAGAAATTGCTCGAAGTGACCTCCATTCACTTCCTGACAGTGAAATATCCTATTTTTAAACTCTTCTCGTACTTTTGCAAATGTGTCTGCGGAAACAGCCTCACATTCTGCAACAATACGTTGTTTTAAAACGTCAATATTGTCAGGTTCAGTGGCGTAAACCTTCGATATAAGGTACCCCGCAGAAAAAATCCAAAGGTGTGAGGTCCGGTGATCGAGCTGGCCATTCCGTTGAACCTCGTCGTCCAATCCATCTACCACGATACTCCTCATCCAAATACCGTCTTATTGCACCGTAATAGTGTGGAGGAGCACCATCCTGTTGGAATGTTATTTCCAAATTGCCGAATTCATCTGGATTGTCTTCCAAAATTTCAAGGATTAACGGTTCTATTGCGTTTTGCAACAGCTCCAGATAAACCTCACCAGTTAAATTAATATTTAAAAAAAGAGGCCCAACGATGTGGTTTTCCAGGATACCTGCCCAAACATTCACCTTCTGGGGAAATTGGGTATATGTTTCACGAAACAGGTGAGGATTTGCGTCACTCCAATACCTCACATTCTGTGTATTTACATTTCCATTTAGATAGAAAGTACTTTCGTCACTAAAACAAATTGTTTTGACATAGTCTGGCTGTTGGTTAATTTTAGTTTCCATATTTTCACAAAATTCTAGTCTTCGGTCTGGATCGTCGTCTGAGAGTTGATGAACCATTTTTAATTTGTATGGATGAAATTTGTTTTTTTTCAACACCCAGTGTACTGTACTTCGACTGACTTCACAGGTAGATGCAACGTGAGTTGTTGAAGAAGTAGGATTAACTATTACTTCTGCCAGTATATCAATTTTTTTCTCATCAGAAATTTGTGGTCTGCCAGATCATATCGCATCATCAATACTACCCGTTGTTTCAAACTTACGAAGAAGCTCCCTTAAATAAGTCCTGAAACGGGGCGATCGGGAAACCTCCATTAAAAATCGTTCTGCTGCATGAATATTTTGTCCAGTTTCACCAAGAATTAGGATCGCTGCTACTTTATCACCTAAAGCACGTACCATTTCGCTTCTTGAAGCACTTAAACATTCGGCTCACAACAGTTTAACAAATTATTAAAATGTACAAAAATATTAAAAGTACCAAAAGCTGCTAAAACAGTTAAACGTTCGATCAACAATACACAAATTATTAAATGTACAAAAACTTGGACAATTACAGAAACGTCGAATTAGGGAGACTAACAAAAACGTCTGCTTATTTGACAACTATCCAGAGGCGGAACTTGAATTTTTAATTTTAGTATTAACTGATTTAATTCATCACAGCTTTGCGTTTTTTAAAAGCGAGTTGCCAAAACTGACATAAACACGAACAAAACTAGTATCATTGAATAGGTTTTTTCGATACCTTTTAAAAAAGGTGTCGCTTGCCGTAGGGTTCCATTTAAAATTATTGGTCACAATGACCTTGTGACGTCATCTTTGACGATTTCGTCATCTATCATCACTAGTAGGGAAGTTTACAACCTTCAATATTCAGTTTCCAAATTTCACTTGTTTATGTATAATCGTTCCAAAAATAAGGGAGGGGACTTTTGAGAAGCACTGTACTTATAAATTCAGTGTTATAAAAAAAATGACGTCCTGTGATAGATTTCAATTGTTTGATGGATAAATCTCTTTACTCATGCAGAGATCTGCGAGAAGTTTTCTGAGCTGATAATTTCATGGGGGCTTGAAACGTTTGAGCCCTACTTTTCTGTTGTCAAAATAGAATATTTGGTTATGTAATACGTCCATTTTTTCGCAGTTTTTTACAGAAATAAATAGTACGAAACTTTTAGTCTCAAGTCAACTTTTTGACACAGGCACACTGGGTCCCGCCTGCATAATGGGGAACACCGTTGTGCCCCTTTTCTAGAATATTTTGATTTCCACATAAAGATTAACAACTAGAAAGCTTATTAACATACTTAGAAATTGAAAAAAGTGTTAATGTTTTTAATAATTTGAAATTGAAAACGATAACTTTTTCATCACATTCCAAAACTTACTCCTAGCGCCTCTGATGGACGTATGCATCGTTACTTCACACAGTTTAAACTTTTACCGCTAGTTGCTTCGAACTGTACTGTCAACTATAATTTCATCTAATATTTTTATTCTCATGGTATTATTGTTACTGAAACATCACATTAAAAGTGAGTTCAATTTATATTTGGGTTGTAAGAAATAGTATTGCCTATGGATATTCCTAAAACAACCACAATTGGCGCTAGTGTTTGGGGAAGTTATTCCAGTGAAGGTCAAATCGAGTTTGAAAATTTCGAAAAAAAAATGGGGTTCGAGAAAATTATTTTTACAAAATGTAATATCTGAGGACCGAACTGAGGCAAAGAAAGATTAATATAAAATCATGCGTATTCCCTATTGTGGGGTTAGCACCTGATCATTTTGCTGAGCGAATCCGATCAGCGAAATGAAACGATCTAGAAAAGGAGTGGCACGTCGACCGCGTGCTGGTTTCCATAAATTGATATAAGAATAAAATGTAGGAGAGAGATAGAGAGAGAATGCGATTCATCAGACTCGAACATGTTGCAAAAGTAGGACATGGCGTCATTATTAATAAAATCGAGAGTAATTCGCGTGGTTTGCAGCCCGATTTGGTGTGACTCCTTTTTTTCTGCCTCACTCCTTGCCATAGCCTACTAAACTAGTGACCCTGACCACTTTTGCTTTCTTTCGCTCGACGAGTGGGCTTTGGAAGGAAGATTTGGAATTACCAGAAGTATCGTGGGACCCATCTCAATTCTTTGCTGAAACAGTTTTTTATAGGCGCGGAGCGGCATATATATATATATATATATATAATTTCGGATTTCTTGGGATAGGTCCAGACAGAAAAAACTAGTGATTTAATTAACGTTTCGGCAGGAACTCATGCCTTTTTCAGAATATTCATTGGTCAACATAAATTCTAAAAATCTCCGTGGATTCGAATTTAGGAAAAACCCTAGGATGTAACTCTCAAGCCAAATCTGAAGTTTGTCAGTTGAGCCGTTTGCTTATTTTATATACAATGCTTCTCAAAAGTCCTCTCCCCCCCCTCTTATTTTTGGAACGATTATACATAAACAAGTGAAATTTGGAAACTGAATATAAGAGGTTGTAAACTTCCCTACTAGTGATGATAGATGACGAAATCGTCAAAGATGACGTCACAAGGCCATTGTGACCAATAATTTTAAATGGAACCCTACGGCAAGCGACACCCCTTTAAAAAGGTATCGAAAAAACCTATTCAATGATACTAATTTTGTTTGTGTTTATGGCAGTTTTAATGGCTCATTAGTAAACATTAAAATTTAAATTCTATTCAGTATGATATTAATTACAGATTTAAGAATCAGTATCTACTTAAAGAAATTGCTCGAAGTGACCTCCATTCACTTCCTGACAGTGAAATATCCTATTTTTAAACTCTTCTCGTACTTTTGCAAATGTGTCTGCGGAAACAGCCTCACATTCTGCAACAATACGTTGTTTTAAAACGTCAATATTGTCAGGTTCAGTGGCGTAAACCTTCGATATAAGGTACCCCGCAGAAAAAATCCAAAGGTGTGAGGTCCGGTGATCGAGCTGGCCATTCCGTTGAACCTCGTCGTCCAATCCATCTACCACGATACTCCTCATCCAAATACCGTCTTATTGCACCGTAATAGTGTGGAGGAGCACCATCCTGTTGGAATGTTATTTCCAAATTGCCGAATTCATCTGGATTGTCTTCCAAAATTTCAAGGATTAACGGTTCTATTGCGTTTTGCAACAGCTCCAGATAAACCTCACCAGTTAAATTAATATTTAAATAAAGAGGCCCAACGATGTGGTTTTCCAGGATACCTGCCCAAACATTCACCTTCTGGGGAAATTGGGTATATGTTTCACGAAACAGGTGAGGATTTGCGTCACTCCAATACCTCACATTCTGTGTATTTACATTTCCATTTAGATAGAAAGTACTTTCGTCACTAAAACAAATTGTTTTGACATAGTCTGGCTGTTGGTTAATTTTAGTTTCCATATTTTCACAAAATTCTAGTCTTCGGTCTGGATCGTCGTCTGAGAGTTGATGAACCATTTTTAATTTGTATGGATGAAATTTGTTTTTTTTCAACACCCAGTGTACTGTACTTCGACTGACTTCACAGGTAGATGCAACGTGAGTTGTTGAAGAAGTAGGATTAACTATTACTTCTGCCAGTATATCAATTTTTTTCTCATCAGAAATTTGTGGTCTGCCAGATCATATCGCATCATCAATACTACCCGTTGTTTCAAACTTACGAAGAAGCTCCCTCAAATAAGTCCTCGAAACGGGGCGATCGGAAAACCTCTCATTAAAAATGCGTTCTGCTGCATGAATATTTTGTCCAGTTTCACCAAGAATTAGGATCGCTGCTACTTTATCACCTAAAGCACGTACCAGTTCGCTTCTTGAAGCACTTAAACGTTCGGCTCACAACAGTTTAACAAATTATTAAAATGTACAAAAATATTAAAAGTACCAAAAGCTGCTAAAACAGTTAAACGTTCGATCAACAATACACTAATTATTAAATGTACAAAAACGTCGAATTTGGGAGACTAACACAAACGTCAGCTTATAACTATCCAGAGGCGGAGCTTGAATTTGGAATTTTAGTATTAACTGATTTAATACATCACAGCTTTGCGTTTTTTAAAAGCGAGTTGCCAAAACTGCCATAAACACAAACAAAATTAGTATCATTGGATAGGCTTTTTCGATACCTTTTAAAAGAGGTGTCGCTTGCCGTAGGGTTCCATTTAAAATTATTGGTCACAATGGCCTTGTGACGTCATCTTTGACGATTTCGTCATATATCATCACTAGTAGGGAAGTTTACAACCTTTAATATTCAGTTGCCTAATTTCACTTGTTTATGTATAATCGTTCCAAAAATTAGAGGGGGGGAGAGGACTTTTGAGAAGCACTGTATGTGTAGAAGACGTTTTCTGGGAAATTATTGATGAACAAACTTTCCATACGTAATAATTCAACCTCGGGGAACTATCCAACTAATGCATTTTTTTGTTTCAGGTAAGTGTATACACGAAAGTGTGATGCAATGCGAAATGGGACCGATACATGGAAGGTAATTATTTTCTAGAATTGGACAAGTAGATTAAATTTGCTGTCCATCCTTTCTCGTTTCTGTTATTTTTTTATTGTGTATATTGAGAAAACTGTTTGGAGCAGATCCATTCGGTTCAAACTCTTTTGTCCCACAAATAGATCATGATTTTTGGAAATTTCAACATGTTTTGCATATTGAAATAAATCGAAGTTATGAACTGAGACGGGATTGAGGTGACGAACGGCAAGAATTACAAAACTACATAAAGATGTCGTCATATTCAACAAATAACAAATTTTATTCACATCATTTTTCTGCGCTTATGCAGAAGATCCAACAAAATGATATACACCAAGTAATAAACAAATGAGAATATCAACCTTTTATCGAGCGTAGTTGTTATTTAAGTAGACGGTTTACACGAAGATGCACTTTGATCAACGGTTGTTTTATTACCTGTTATATTGCTACTCTTCATGCTGACGTAATGAAAATTATGAGTAATTACTGATAAAAGTGTTTTTAGGAAGGAACTGTCGTAAGATTTTCAAGAATAAATTATTAAAAAATAAACATACATTTTTTTAAGACAACCCATCGTTATAAATCATACATTTTTTTGCAATCGACCATATATACGTGCGTAGGTACTGTAGTATTTTTTTTACTTTTTTGGCAAATATATCAAAAACTGTATTCATGCAGATCCAATTAAGCAACTTTGTTCCCAGCAATTGATCAACAAGTTCGAAATGGTGTTAATTATTGATAAAGCTCCTAAACATATGAGCGATAGCTCATTGGAATCGGAATGACGCGTAGAAAAATGATTTCGATGATTTTACAGCATATAAAAAATTGTAATTGTTATTAACAAATTAAGAGGGGAAAAAAGGCATTTAGTTTTTCGCTAATAATTCAAAAACTATTAATAATTGAGAAATTAAAAAAAAAACTTCAAGAGGAGGAAATTTACAATAAAAAAGTCCATTCTTCCGGAACTCTATCTCTATTATTTATAATTTTACGGCATGGGCGCACCGCCGCTGAAAACAGTATACCACATGAAATAATTTTTTTATAAAATTAAATATTAATTTAAACATTTGAAAAAAGTATGCTGTTATCTAAACACTTGAAAGAATGAAGTTCCGTTGGAAAGAAATTCTTATGTTTATTTTACAAAAAGTTTTTTTTCCGACCTCCGTTTCCACAAATGGCGACATAAAAGTTTAAATAATTGACTTATAATTTTTTTCTTGTAGCCTTTCTTATATATATATATATATATATATATATATATATATATTGTTATGTTATGTTATGCCAGTTATAAGTTTTAAAAGAAAAAAAAAAGAAAAAGAATAATTACTAAAGAGTTATTAGTTTCAAGAGATTGTTTTTACAGAATTTTGGAAGTTCTATTTATTTGTAAGCCTATGTATAATATGGATAGATAAAAATGTCAAAATACTATAACACAATCAATTTCATACACTGTTATAATGATTATAACCCATAATTGGTAAAAAGACAACAAAAAGTCTAGATTTACAAAATTTTCATTAATAAAAAGTGATCAACACATTTATAAATTTGAAACATACAGTATATGAAATTGTAGTTAACTAAAAGTAGCCAATGGTAGAACAGCAAACTTCTTGATGAGAATAGCCAATCAGGGAATAGATGGTCATATGGAAAATTGGAAATTGTGAGAGAATAACAACGGGGTGATGTCATAAGCAATTATTATTGAAATTTGTAAATAGTAATAAGAATGGAAAAATAGTTGTATATATAAATTATATAAGATGAACCCAAACAGTGAAATGTGACAATTTGGTGCGCGAATTCAAAAATTCAAATGAAAAAAGAAAAAGGAAAATTCGTATCTAAGTGACAACAAACAAAGCCAAAAAAGGGAGATCGAAAATAAATTTACAAGGGAATGCCACGCAACATTTTGGGAGAAAGAAAAATGAAATAATTCTAACATTAGAAGAAAAAACCAATATTACCTTAATTATACAACATATCCAAGTGTCCAAAGCTGATTTCTGCATATGTATGGTTCCTGATTTATGGTATTGGAGTTCCTGATAGAGCTTGGAGTGAGAAGGGATCCAGTTTCAGGGCATATCTTGAACACCGACATTTCCAGCCAGGTATAAAAACTTTAATAGTGCACATCCGGTCCTGAACAATTTCACAAATAACGTATTTCACATCTGAATAACTTTATTTCACTGCATTTTGAACTATAAAATAAAACTTCACTCTCAAGGAAAAAGTGAGGTTCTGTCTATCTATCCATGATTTGATTTTTATGATTATCCGTGAATATTTGTAGATTCACATTAGTATAAGTTATTTCTCGTAGGCCAGGTAAAATTAAGTCTTCCTGAATAAAGGAAATAATTGCTTTTTGATACTTTGTTGTTTGTTTTCTACAATGATCAACAATCATTCCTACGACCATTGAATAAATTGAGTTTTGACATATCAAGTAGTGGCTAAATTGCCTTGAACCGGCTATCTGAGATAAAAGGTGTACCAACTGTGCTAGCTGTGGTAAGAAAAATGATAACAATTGGCAGCAACGTGACGAGAGAACAGTGACGTATTATTATTACATCATTGCAATATTATACAGGGTGAAAATACTTATCTATATCATATCAATCTTGCTCACAAAGAATAGCGAAAATTATTAGCAATTTTCATTTAATAAAAACAAAATAATAATTTATTCAATTTATCATAACATAACAAATTGGCACCCAAAACGAGGGGCGAAACAATAATAATTTGTTATATATCATCATCACAATATAACAATATATATACTTAAGAAGACCACGTGATATATGTTTATAAAAGTTTTTTATTTTGTTTATTATAATTGTTAAAAGTTAAAAATTAATGAAATATTCAAAAAATTATGTTAAATTATTACAAATGTAATGTTAATGCCGTTTTCGCATCTAACAATGGCATTTAGTAATGCTGAGTGAAAAAAATGTACGTCATTTGTTAATAACATATTTATAAACAAATAGACAAGTTTGCTATATAAAAAAAAGTTTTTTACCATTTTGTTGTCATGACAAAATAATGATTGAAAGAGACAATCTTAAAAACATTTTTTTATTGTTTATAATCGTTTTTTTATATTTCCATTGTTTAAATAATTAGTTAAGAAATTATTTTTTCTTTAAAAATCACAATTGGGAATTCTCAATAAGGTAACAAAAAAAAAGTTTATCAATAATTTCATTGTTTATTGATTTAACAATTTGTTATAAACAAAATTCTTAATTTTTTTCTTCTAAAAGTAATCGAATTTCCAGAAACAAAGTTTAGTATCATGTAATATTGGATAGTGTTATAAAATATGGTTTTTTCGATATTTTGTTACATATGGCTGTTTCTGTAATTTCAATTACTTTTAGAAAAAAATATAATGTTAGTCAGAATTTGTTTAATCAATAAACAATGAAATTATTGATTTACCCTATTGAGAAATGCCAATTATGATTTTTAATGAAAAAGTTATTTCTCAATTATTATGTAAACAATTAAATATAAATAAAACGATTAAAAACAATAACAAAATGTTTTTAAGATTTTTTTTAATCATTATTTTGTCATGACAACAAAATGATAAAACACTTCTTTTTTTTTATAGGAAATTTATCGGTTTATAAATAATTTTAAAAATGACGTGAACAAATTTTTACACTGCGTTACTTAATGCCATTGTTAGATGCAAAAACGGTAATAACAACATCATTTGTTTAAAAAAAATGTTACATAATTTTTTTAATATTTAATTGTTTTTTAAATTTATAATATACAAAATAAAAAACTTTTATCACGTGATCTTCTTAAGTATATATATATATATATATATATATATATGAAATGCACAAAATTATAGAGGTGACACCTATAATCTGTGTGGTGAAGCTTAGACCTGATGACGAGGAATTTTAATGGCACGAAATTTCGTGCACATCAATAGGTCACCAACAGATGTCAGTATAGGCCAACCCACGACACCAATAGTCGTACTCCTCGTGCGTTCTGAGTAACGCAAAGCAAATAACGAGAGAAAGAGGAATTTGTTACGAATCCAAGAAAGCCACCATCCGCCATGGTTTCCCAATCATCAGGACGGCTTGTGGTCTTTCTCAAATTCGTTTCAAATATCTCATAGTGAATTTGAGAAAGACCACAAGCTGTCCTGATGATTGGGAAACCATGAAACAGCTGTAGGCGGATGGTGGCTTCCTTGGATTCGTAACAAATTTCATTTTCTCTCTCTCTCTCTCTCTATATATATATATATATATATATATTCTTTAGTTTCTTGACCACATATATATTTTCTTCAATTTCTTGGAATAAAGATCTGATTCAGTCTATTCATATAATTTCTCTTAACGACGTTTCGACATGGTATTTGTCATCTTCAGGTTAAACTAAAATTAAAGATATGGAGTTTGAGGCATATTTAACACAATATTGAAATGTATGCACTAAAATAATCCTTTAAAAACATATGGTTCGAAATATAACACGTTATTTAACTCAATATAAAAATTTCTGTAACATTTATGAGTATTCACTTACAAATTATATTATTTGAATTATGCGTTCGCATCGTACGGACGTTATTGTGGATGTCTGACTTCGACGAAGTTAACAGGAATGGTTTGTTTATCTTTCATGCATTTTTGCCCTCTTCATAAGTAGGCACACCAGATTGTTTATATTGAGTTCTAGTATATGGGCCGGACTGTATTTTTTTTGGCAGCATGTAAAGATCAGTTTTCATTATTATTACTGAAACAAAGTTAAAAAATGTTGTTATAAATCTGGCTTAAGTTTTTGATATCATTTCTATTGTTAATGCTATTGGGGTCTTTTTTAATATGTATCATTTCAAGGAATGTTCTTACTCTTGGATTCCTTTCTTTGGTCAAAATTTCAACTTTGTTAGTGTCAAACTTGTATTGATTTTCTTTTTCGTGTTTGGATAAGGCTGTAATGTCGGATTTTGAGTATTTGTGGGCTTGTACTCGTTTCTGCAAATATTGTTTTGTTTGACCTATATAGGTACTTTGACAGTCTTTACACGGTATTCTATATACTGTATGAGTTTGTTTGTTTTTTGGTATTTCTGGTTTGAAAGGGGGGTAATTATTTTTTGCCAACATTAAATTTTTTTTTTAATTTTTTTTTGTTATGTATGGTAATGGTATGTATGTTGTTTTTTTTTACTTCATTATCATTTTTATTGTAGATCGCATGTATTCGTTTTTTTATAGTTTTTTCCGCAAAGTGGCTGGGGTAATTATTTTCTTTCAATATATTCTTGATTATTTCTATATTATTTTTCCTGAATTTTGGGTGAGCAAGCTTTATAGCTCTGTCAGTTAAATTTTGAATAACATTTTTTTTGTAACTAAGGGGTGCGTTTGACAAATATTTGTGTAACGATTTGATGCATTTGGTTTAATAAACCAGTTTGTGAAAATTTTTCCAGTATTGTCGTGTATTATTGTTGTGTCGAGAAAGTTTATTTTTTTTCTATTTCTTTTTCTATTGTAAATTTCAATCTAGGATAATATTTATTAAATTTTTCTAGAATTTCATCAACTTTGTCAGAAGGAACACAGGTTAAACAATCGTCTACATATCGTTTGAAGAATATTGGTTTGAAAGTTAGTGATTTGATGATCTTTTCTTCAACATACTCCATAACCAGATTTGCTACTGTTGCAGCAATTGGAGATCCCATTGCAATTCCGAATATTTGTGAGTAGTATTTATTTTCATATTGAAAGTGTGTTGAGGTTAAACATAGTTCAATTCCTTTCAAAAATTCTTCTAAGGTTAGTGTTGTGTGGCTTTGTATTTCATGCCATTTTCTCTTATGATATCTATCGCTAATTTTGTATCTATATTTGTATATAAAGAAACTATATCCAGAGAGATTATTATAATGATTTTGTGGAACTGTTAAATTGCGGAAAATTCCACAAATTCCCATGAGTTTTTCACATAGTAATCATTTTTTCCAATAACATTTGAAAGAATTTCTGAGAGGAAGTTTATATTGAGTTAAATAACGTGTTATATTTCGAACCATATGTTGTTAAAGAATTAATTTAGTGCATAAATTTCAATATTGTGTTAACTATGTCTCAAACTCCATATCTTTAATTTTAGTTTAAACTGAAGATGACAAATACCATGTCGAAATGTAGTTGAGAGAAATTATATGAATAGACTAATCAGACCTTTATTCAAGAAATTGAAAAAATATATATATATATATATATATATATATATATATATATATATATAAGAAAGGCTCCAAGAAGCAAACAATTTACAAGTCAATTATTTAAACTTTTATGTCGCCATTTGTGAAAACGAAGGTCCGAAAAAAAAACTTGTTAGTTAAAAATTGTATAACTTTTTCAAAAATGAACATTAGAATTTCAAGTGTTTAGATGACAGCATAATTTTTTCAAATGTTTAAATTGATATTCATTACTATAAAAAAATTATTTTATGTTATACTGTTTTCAGCGGCGCTGAACCTAATTTTCGACGTTAAATTAAAATTATAAATATTAGAGTTTCGGGTGTCGGGACTTTTTTATTGGAAATTTCCTCGTCTTTAAGGATCTTTTTCTTCAAATTTCCTAATTTATAATAGTTTTTGAATTATTAGCGAAAAACTAAATGACCTTTTTTTCTCTCTTAATTTGTTAAAAACAATTGCAATTTTTTATGTGCCGTAAAATCATCGAAATACATTTTTCTACACGTGATCCCGAATACAATGAGCTATCGCTCATATTTTTAGGAGCTTTATCAATAATTAACTCCATTTTGAACTTGTTGATCAGTCTATATTAACAATTTTTACAATCCATAGCGGAAAAATCGAGATAGGTACTACGTAGCCTTCTCTAGTAATTCATCGAGTGAATATATCTCACAGCGGCTATTTTTATTCGGAAATTTTACAAAGTTTGATTCCACCGTTTGCCAAATCGAAAATAAAGCGAAGGCCGGAATGTCCAGTAGTGAGTGCGCGAGCTATTTTATCGGATAATAAAAATAACGCGAGTCGCGTAAAACTCGTCGTTCATGAAGCTAGTCAAGGGAATTTCTAAATAGTTCGGAAAACGGGTCAATATGCGACCCACTGACATACTACACTAGACCTGGTTTATGTAGTTTATGATGGGAAGGGAATATTGACCATTTCCAATATATACAATATAAGAAAAAGTCTCCTAATCGCATTTTTTTATTAATACTCTCCTCTCAATACAGAACGGATTACCAAACCTAAAGCTACCTGGATGATCGATGTTATCAAATTGATGAAAACAATACATTATCATTTTCATCAATTCTCTAAATTCAGTTGGTATCTCTATGCTTTTCAAATCTTCCATCGGTTACGTCCTCTTCAGATTATCTTTCCTTTATGAATCTATTCCGATAGTTATTAGTCTTGTATCAGTTTGAATATTTTCTTCTCCACCTTCTTTTTTTATTCTGCACTTATTTTATTACAACCATCAGCTTTTTTATTATTTAATTGCTCTATTGGTTTTTGTAGGTTCCTCTATTTCTATATTGTCCTCTTTTATTTCTCATTTTTTTGTATTTCCTTTTCCTTGTTCATTTTATAATTCTTCTGTCAAACTGTCAACGAATCTAGTAGACAAGTCATAACTTCTAGAATATTAGGTGTATCAAAATGAGATTTGGTATAGGTAAATGGTATGTGAAGAGGGGAGTTTTCGCATATTTTTCACTTTCCGGTCACTTCCGGTTTCACCGGAAATGGCGCTGGTTTTGAATTTTTAAATGGAACACCCTGTATATTGTAACATTTTTGGATGTCTGAGACAATTCTGGATCAGTGAATTTTAAAAAGTTTTTAAGCCTACTTAATTTTTTTTAGATTCATTTTTGATATTGCATCTAGGTGGCCATGATCGGACGTAAACTAATCTGAGGACCTCAGGTGATGTCAGAAAATTACAATCGCAAAGTTTTAGTGACTAGTATGATAGATAGGAATGAGACAAGTTGGCAAAATTACATTTTCGTGTCTAACTATTATTTTTCAAATGGCTACCATTTTTTGACAAGCAGTTTTCGAAAAAAGGATTTTTTGACGAATCTAACGATACTAATTTATTTGCGATTGGACTAAAGATAAGAACATAAATTAAATATTACTAAGGAAAATACTGGATAATAATGTATTTACTTTTGTCAAGTGTGCCATGGATAATAATTTAATTACTTTCACTGTAGTAAATTTTCAAAGTGCATTGCTCCTTGTTCAAGACAGATTTCAGCAATTGTTTCTCTAAACATTTTTCGTAACATTTGAGGCGTTATACTTCAAAATGCCCGGTGAAACCGGAAGTGACCCGGAAATGAAAAATATGCAAAAACTCTCCCCTTCACATACCATTTACTATACCAAATCTCATTTTGATACCCCTAATATTCTAGAAGTTATGACTTGTCTTATAGACTCGTTTGCGTTTTTTTATTTTACATTGTTTCTTTTCCTCTTCTATATAATAATAATAATAAAACCGTTTATTTCAGTAACATGTGAATGAAGTAGTACAAGTAAGTACAAAAAAGGTAGGAAGTAAACGTAATACGTCACGAAAGCATCGCTTGTGTGTGACAGATATAGCTATAATAAACAAATTGAAAATACAATAATTTAAAAAAAAATACAATTGAAAAAAAAATTCAATTGAAAAAAAGTTGTAGTTATTATAAATAACATTTGTAAATAACATTATCTTTGAGAATTTACAATTTTTTTGCTAAGCCATTTGATTCTAGCCCTTATTTTTATTTGTATTGAATCCATACATACATTCTTGATCAAACCAGTGATTTCTATCTTGATTTATTCTATATCGTATAGTTTCTTCTGCTGCTTCGTTTATACTTTGATCCTATCTAATCCCCTTCAATGTTGTTACCTTTCTGTACTTGTATTTTTCTCTTCATTTCTGATAGTTTTTCGGTGTACCATTCCCTTTTTCTTTAATTTCTATATTTTGTCCTGTGCTCTTTAAAAATTACATTCCTTTTTACACGCTTTATTTTACACGCTTTATATTAGCTTCACTTGTATGTATGTTTGTTTGTTACCGACTCCATTGGACTTGATTTTCACCCACTTCCAGACGTCCGAATGATTTGAAATCTGGCAGGTGTACATAATTCCGGTGACAATGCATTAAGAAATTTTTGTGTGAAAATAAAACAAAATGGCGGCTCCAATATGGCGGACGAGTTTTGTGATTATGGTCCGATTCGATTCAAAATTGGTATCTGAGGGTTTTTGGAGTCGAATATTATGATTCTTTTGTCAAAATTGAAAAATTCAAGATGGCGGCTCCAAAATGGTGGACGAGTTTTGTGATTATGGTCCGATTCTATTCAAAATTGGTATGTGGGGGTTTTTGGAGTCGAATATTATGATTCTTTCGTGAAAATTGAAAAATTCAAGATGGCGGCTCCAAAATGGTGGACTAGTTTTGTGATTATGGTCCGATTCTATTCAAAATTGGTATGTGGGGTTTTTGGAGTCGAATATTATGATTCTTTCGTGAAAATTGAAAAATTCAAGACAGCGGCTCACTGTTTATATTGACAATATTGAAATCTTTGAATGACTATTAAATGTATTAATAGTCAAATCTTGATTTTAGAAGTCATTCAAAGATTTTAATGTTGTCAATATTTACACATTAACGATTTGGAAAATAATTACAGTTACTAATAGTAATCACGGAATTAATAGTAGATTGGAACAAATAAAAGTTTAAAAAAATTAAAAAAACACGCTTTTATAAATAAACCAAACTAAAAAGTAGAAAATAAATAATAGTTCAAAAAAACTAAAAAACACGCTTTTTATAAAAAACCGAACTAAAAAATAAATGAATAATAGTTAAAAAACTAAAAAACACGCTTTTATAGAAAACCAAACTAAAAAAATAGAAAATAAATTTTAATAAATTTGAATTAGGAATTGTGTAAAAAAATTTAATAAATATAAATTAATAATAATATGAACAAGAAAAAAATTATTTGATTTTAAAAAAAGCGTGGGGTGCTTAATCTGTTTTTTTTTAAATGAAATAATTTTTTTTCTTATTACATCATCATTATTTATATTTATTAATTTTTTTTACACTATTCTCAATTCAAATTTATTAAAGTTTATTTTCTATTTTTTCAGTTTGGTTTTCTATAAAAGCGTGTTTTTTAGTTTTTTAAACTATTATTTATTTTTCCAAATAGAGTCAGACAAACTTCACAGACTCAATCAGCGTACCCTTACGTTAAGCTCGAAACTTGTCTAACATCTCCCTATTGGAAATCATCTATTTAAACTGCCTTTTTTCTGCAACGACCCTCTAAATATTCAAGTCGAATGTTACTAAATATATCCATTTCTTAAATAATTCCCATTCTCATTTCCCATTCCCATTCTCTCCGCAACATAAACCTTCGTGGAGTGTTACAATTCTCATTATACTTATATGGAGAAAAGCCAGGAAACTTCTTCATCGGGAAATGGGACAGTAACATCAATTGATCCATTGATGTTTCTATGGGTGGGTGCGATATAATTAAAATCATCCGAAGATTGCGTCATCTCATACGAATTCTATTCGTCTACAAGAATAGGCGGAGAAAATACCGATAAATTCACTACAAACCGTGCCTTACTACAAAATGGCCTTGAGATAATAGAGCCCTTCTTGAAAAAGCTGTTCAACGCTAGTTTTATTTTTGGTCACATCAGTTTCACTTCCTTCCTCCTGAAAACAATGGAGAAAATTATGGACTTTTATATAAGAAGTGAACTCTTCTTGGACAAACCGCTTCACAAAAACAGTTCGCCTATCAAGCAGGAAAATCGACAATTGATGCTCTACAATGCCTGGTGGAAATCAATTCTTTTTAGTCTTGATTGGAATAACCTTAACAACAACGCCAAAAAAATTTTCATTATAAATTATTTATTGAATTCTGACAAAATTGATAATCTTCGACCCCCAAAAAAACCATATAGTTATTTTGAATGGAATCAGGCTATAATAACAATAACTCGCCATCTTGGAGCCGCCATCTTGAATTCATGAATTTTGACAAACACATCATAATGTCCGAACCCAAAAACCCCCACACACCAATTTTGAATGGAATCTGGCTATAATCACAAAACTCGTACGCCATGTTGGAGCCGCCATTCTGTTTTTCACTAGCAAAAATTCCATAAAGCATTGTCGTGGAATTAAGAACACCTGCCCAATTTCAGTAAAATTGTCGTGATTAAGAACACCTGCCCAATTTCAGTTTAATCGGACAACTAGAAGTGGGTCACAATTCACTTGCAATATTTGAACTAAACATACGTACAGATGTGATGTTAAATAAAAGCTTGTAAAAAATGATAAATCTTGGGAAAATGTAGTTTTTTCATAATAAATAACCGTTAAAAAATTACGCAAAAATCACTTTGTCATAAACAAGGATTGAATGGAAGAGCCTATAGATTGAATGCCAACATCATTTCATATTTGTGAACAGGTGAATGTCTCTAATATTATTATACAGGGTGTTTATAAAGTACGTGTAGAAAATTCAGGAGCATGTTGTTGACGTCAAAATAAGAAGAAACGTTCCTATAAACATATGTCCGCAAGTTATTCGTTTCTGAGATGCAGGGTGTCAAAGTTGAATTCTTATTTTTATTTTTTGTGAATACATTTCAAAATAATTATGATATTCGACTAAAGATTGGTATCTGGGAGTATTTTTGCAATCAAATCAAATTTGATGTTAGTTTGTCTCTTTCGTGGGGGTGGCGCCATCTACATGTCTTTTCAGTCATTTGAAATGTCATAACTCTTTTGTACGTACCTGTATCACGTTATCTAGTGAAAAAGTCGATTTTTCTAAAAATTTTTGTGTAAAAAATATATTCTCGGTAGAGGTCGCTGCGAGCAACTGTTTTCGAATTAATGGGATTTGAAATAATCGATGCAAGTGATTTTGAATGACAAAATTTTTAAATTCAAAATTAATTTATTTAAAGAAGTTATTTTTCTTTGATTTCATTTTAAAATAGGAATCGGGTGTCATTACAATTTGATACCAATAATAATAACAATAATTAAGACCAATTTAATACTAAAACAGTTAGTTGAGGGTATAAACTAAAGTTATTGTTCAAAGTGGCCACCTTGCACCATTATGCATGCGTCGGCTCGTCGTCTCATGGACCCACGTACACGTTTCATTATACCTGGTGAATTTCGGATAGAGTCACATCCAGCAATGATTCGTTGACGAAGTTGTTCTATGGTATCTATTGGCACCGTATAAACTAGGGCCTTCAAGTGACCCCACAAACAAATATCGATTGGATTTAAATCCGGGGATCTCGGAGGCCAGAATTGATTTGGAACTTCAGCGCCTCGACGAATCCATATGTTTCTAAATCGCTGATTTGTTAAATCACGAACTATTAAAGTAAAATGCGCTGGCGCTCCATCATGCATAAACCATATTCTTTGTCTCGGTAAAAGTGGAATGTCTTCAAGTAATTCAGGCAAAATATTTTCAAGGAAATCATGATAAGAATTTCCATCAAGAGTCCCTGGAAAAAAGTGGGGACCAATCAAATAATCCCCAACAATACCAATCCACACATTCAATGAAAACTGGTGTTGAAACCTGGACTGAACTATTGCGTGAGGGTTTTCGTCGCACCACACATGATTATTATGAAAGTTCATTATGGCGTTCTTTGAAAAATGTGACTCGTCAGTGAATAATATCACTGAAGTAAATTGAGGGTTTTTGCCATTTTCTGGAGTCTATTGGCGAAATGTTACACGGGGAAGGAAATCTCGGGGCAACAATGCTTGGACCTTATTGACCAATGTTGTTTCCTTATCACATACAGCTTGATATTGAAATGTTACATGAGCTTTGCATTTTTTAGAGGACGCAATTTTATTTTTGGGACACGTGTGAGGGGTCAATAGAAGCTTAACCTCAAGTTTGTGGGGTCGCCACCCTTGTCCCCTGGCCGCCATCTTGGAAAAAGGGGTGAAAACACTTTTTTCGCGATATCTCGGAAACTATGCGTCTTGCAAAAAATCAAATCATAATTTGTAGCAAATTGTTTTGCCTGCAAATATGTTCATATAACTGTTCGCCCTAAATTAAAAATTAAAGAAGTTATAAGCAAAAAAGTGAGAAAATTTCTGTCAAAATGTTCTTTTTTGCTCTATAACTTTTTTTTATACATTTTACAAAAAAATTACCTCAGACCAATCTTGTAGATGATCTTTTGAGAAAAATTTTTCGTCGAAACGAAATGTTTAACTTATTTTTGATTTTTTTTTCATTGTAAATATATTCTTACAAAATTTTTGTTAAATTCGAACAACTTTATTTATTCATTCCTAACTCTTTGCCCCGCCACCTATGAGGTAGAGTCTGTAAGCGCGTTTTTTCTTTAACGTGGTATCCCCAGTAGGCCTACTCCACGGACATCTTGCTTATAAGGTAATCCTCGTCATCTAATATTTTTAATCACTTATTAGCTAGCTACTCTAATCGACTTTTCTTCGATGGCCAGGCTGTGGCTCAGAATCAAAATCAACGTCAAATGTGAAAGTGTGAGGAATGACAGGAGTTAAAATTGAAGTCACAGTTGGAAGTTCATCTTCAAATTCATTTTCTTCCATTAACTTTGATATTTCCATACTGTTGCTGCATGTTTCGCCAGAACAATGGAGGCATACTGTAGAGCATTTCAGGCCTGCTTTTCTGCAGCCACACATGCCTCCACAGTTTCCTTTGCATCTGCAGAAAATTAATTTCATGAGATCGGGGGGTGCTGGAGGCTTGGAAGCTTGTATTGGCATCCAAATGTTTGCATGCTTCTTCCAGCCCCAATCTTCAGGATTTTGATATCTTCCGAGCCACGACTGGACCTGGTGATATACTCGGAGACTGTGAAAACGAGCAGCATCTTGTGTTGGTTGACAGAAAAACCAACCTCTGAAAGAGCAGTTTTGAGAAGATCTATCAAGTTTGATTTGTTTTTTTTCATTACCAAGAAATTTTTCTTGAGATATTGTTAGTACGGTACTCTTATCAAACTTAATTTCAGTACTTGGTGTTTTTTCGTGCGACGCATACGTTCCCATGACTTTGTTCCTGCTATATCAGGATTTTCGGAGTAACCATCAAATATTATTGTTGCAGATAGTCCATAATGTTCTTGCACATACCGGACATACTTCTCAAGGATGTTCTTTAATGACGAATTCCGATCCCAAATCACTTTATGCAATAGAAAACCACCATCGATAACAAAATGACTTCTGTGAATGTTTTCAAAGGATTGGTCCAGTGGTGAAAAAACATTAAACAAAGACGACTTAGTACCTTTCCTCATGCCACAGCCTGGACCATCGAAGAAAAGTCGATTAGAGTAGCTAGCTAATAAGTGATTAAAAATATTAGATGACGAGGATTACCTTATAAGCAAGATGTCCGTGGAGTAGGCCTACTGGGGATACCACGTTAAAGAAAAAACGCGCTTACAGACTCTACCTCATAGGTGGCGGGGCAAAAGAGTTAGGAATGAATAAATAAAGTTGTTCGAATTTAACAAAAATTTTGTAAGAATATATTTGCTGACAATAAAACAAAAGATCATCTACAACAAAAAAAATTATAGGGAACAATTTTCCTCAAAAGATCATCTACAACATTGGTCTGAGGTAATTTTTTTGTAAAAAGTTATAGAGCAAAAAAGAAAATTTTTATAGAAATTTTCTCACTTTTTTGCTTGTAATTTCTTTAATTTTTAATTTAGGGCAAACAGTTATATAAACATATTTGTAGGCAAAACAATTTGCTACAAATTATGATTCCACAATTTTTTGTAAGACGCATAGTTTCCGAGATATTCACCCCTTTTTCCAAGATGGCGGTCGGGGGTCAAGGGTTAAGCTTCTATTGACCCCCCACACATGCCCCAAAAATAAAATTGCGTTCTCTAAAAAATGCAATATTCGGTCCTTAAATTGTAACATTTCAATGGACTAATAGAACTGATTTTGTTTGGGAATTAACCAAACTAATTTGTGATGTACGTTCAGATTTTGCGCAATTTTTCTCGTACTTGTCTGAGGATCTCCTTCGATTGCCTGAATAACAGCTTCTTCAACTTCTAGTGTCCTAGTAGTCAACGGTCTGCCTGCCACTTGAGCTTTTTTAAAGGATGCAGACTCCATAAGCCGCTGAAAAAGGTTTCTCAATGTCTGGTGATTCGGCGCTCGATGATTAGGGAAACTTTCATTATAAATACGTCTAGCCTCGTAGCAATTGCCATCGGCAATACCGTTTACGTAAATCATATTAGCCATTTCGCTATTCGTGTATGCTGCCATTTGAAAAAGATTGGAACACAAATACAGAAAACAACTTCACTGTCACAAGAACGGATTGAAATGACGAGACAAGTACTCACCTGAATGTTATTTATTTAAATCGGAGAAGAGTCCAAAAAAACTATGTAACAAGAATAATTTTCAATTCAAGTGTTGAATGTAGAAGACCATTGCGTTGGCGTATCTTTTCCGATATTTACTACTTGGAAAAAATCGATTTTCCACTAGAAAAAGTGATACAGGTACGTACAAAAAAGTTATGACATTTCAAATGACTGAAAAGACATGTAGGTGGCGCCACCCCCACGAAAGAGACAAACTAACATCAAATTTGATTTTTTTCCTTGAAAAATACTCCCAGATACCAAACTTTACTCGAATATCATAATTATTTTGAAATGTATTCACAAAAAATAAAAATAAGAATTCAACTTTGACACCCTGCATCTCAGAAACGAATAACCTTGCGGACATATGTTTATAGGAACTTTTCTTCTTATTTTGACGTCAGCAACATGCTCCTAAATTTTCTACACGTACTTAAGAAACACCCTGTATATGTATGATGTTTTGTGACCTTACTGCTTGGTGTAGGTTGGGAGGACAAAATAACTAAAACCACTAAAGATCTATTACCGACGTTTCGACTTTTATAAAGTCATCCTCAGGGCCCTACAAAGGGGATTGTGATTATTACTCAAAATGAATAAGATAACAATAGTACATTGTAAGATGAATGGTAAAAAGTGCAAATAAGTTAGTAAATTACATACATTGTAAATAGCTCTAAATTAACGTGGATAAAATTATACAGTGTGACCCATTTAAAATGGAACCACCCCTGTAGAAAACGCATTTTTCAGTCAATCTCAAAATTTTTTTTTAATATTGAGCATCAAAAACTGTATCTTGACACAAATTTTAAAAACTTTAGTTTCATTTCCAAGGCACTCTATGGTTTTTTTCTTTGTCAAAAACGGCAAAACTTCACTAGGCATGTTTTTTTTTTCAAATTTGAATACACCACTGGATTCGTAGTCGTTATAAATGAAAACCATCAAAATTTCATGAAAAAATGTTGGTTACCACCGAAGTTACAACAACTTTAATTTTGGAAACAAAGTAATTGATTATAATTTGTATTTAGATTGCAGACATATTTGAAATCTGGCACCACTGCCGATACAAAGTAGAGCACAAGTGAATTTGTACAGCGAAAATCCGAAGTCAATAGCTCATCCCGTTCAACAGTTATAACTACTGAAAGTATGGTAATGTGAGCGACTTGTGGTGTACTAAATCACAGCCTACTATTGATTTAGTACAATACCTATGCCCAATGTATTAGTTCAGATTTCCTCAAATTATTGATACCTTCTCTAGAAGCTTGTTTCAGTTGAGTTTTGCAGAATAAAAAAGGAAATTTTTTTTGTCCTGCTTTCTGTTTTATTATTGAATAAATAATTTTGATACTTGATTCGGTTCATTTCGTTTTTATCGGCTATTGAAAACTGCATAACTTGAATATGAATTTTTAATTTTCTGTTATTTTCGAATACACTTATAACCTAAACTTAAGTAAATGATTTTGAGGGGAATATAATTCACAAATCCAGTGGCGTAGTTAGATTTTTATTACAAAATCGCTTCCACCGGAAATCGCTCACATTACCATACTTTCAGGAGTTATACTGTAGAACGGAATGAGCTATTGACTTCGGATTTTCGCTGTACAAATCAACTGGTGTTCTACTTTGTATCGGCAGTGTTGCCAGATTTTAAATATGTCTATAATCTACATGAAAATTAATATCAAATACTTTGTTTCCAAAATTTAAGTTGTTGTAACTTCGTTGTTAACCAATATTTTTTATGAAATTTTCATGGTTTTCATTTATAACGACTACGAATCCAGTGGTGTAGTCAAATTTAAAAACAAAAATTGCCTAATAAACTTTTGACGTTTTTAACGAAGAAAAAAACTTGCCTTGAAAATGAAACTAAAGTTATGAAAATTTGTGTCAAGTTACAGTTTTTGATGCTTAATTTTCAAAAAAATTTTTTTTGAGAATGACTGAAAAATGCGTATTTTACAGGGGTGGTTCATTTTAAATGGGTCACACTGTATAAGTAAACTATAAATATTATTATATATTTCGACAATAAATCAATGCTCTTTATTTGGTGGCATTCAATTCTAGGCAATAGTACCGACATTAGTTCCTCCCCTAATATTGGTTAATCATTTTAATTACATTTTTAATACGGAGGCGCACCCATTTTGTGCATTGCATATTCCACTCAAGAAACAAGTGAGGAATGAGATTACCAAACAGCTCAAGTATGAAAATGTTTACGGGTGATTTTTTGTCGTTTCGGTTGACCGTTTCGCGAAATCGATTGGTAAATTACTGTGTTAGCGAAAAATTACGGTATTCGCGAAAAGCGATAGGGCGTAACACGTAGTTGATATTGAATTGTTCAAATTGTCGGGAGGAAGTCGTTGCTATAACCATAAATTGAAATTTTTCTGTAGTAGGTAGGTAGCTTGAATAAATAATGCGGAATGCAAACGATTTTTCATGTTTCCCTGTGTCTAAAATAATGGATACTCTACAGGTATGAAACAACAATGCAATTTATGCCGACGTTTTGTCTATATTTGTGTGCCCTTTTTTTTTAATATTCATCTATTGTCTACATTTTACGTAAATCGGGCAACTAGAAGTGCGTCAAATTTGACTTGTAAGTTTTGATTACATACATCGGGACAAGTGAAAGTAAATAAAATAATAATATTTATTCTTCGACAATTTAACAATTCTTCAAAACTCACTGTGACCAATAAATATGGGGTTCTCACAAAAGGACAAACCTGTGCGTGAGATGGATTATATACAGTGCTCGTCTAAAGTCCGTTCCCCCCCTACTAATTTTTTAACCACCTATTATATCGCAACGAAATTTGGAGGGCTCAAATAGGAGATGAAAACCTACTTTTTCATGAAAAAATCACAGCTAAAAGTTTTAAATTGGCGGCTGAGCGCCATCTTCGAAAGTTTTTTAAATATAACACCCCGTATATTATTCCATTTTCGAAATCTGCTCATAATTCTCAACAGTTTTCTCAAAAACACTACTCCTAAATTCAATGGTTTTCGAAATATTAACGTTTGAAAAGTGACATTCCGGTTTAAAATGAAGTATGGATTTTGATCACTTCCGGTAAAATATTTTGCTAACTAAACGTTGTTATTAATTTGTAGTTAAATCTCTTAATGAATTGACTAATAAGAGGCGTAAACAGAGTTTATTAAGGATAAACAGTACCGCTTACCGGAAAATCTCGAATGTGTTCTGTAAATTCACAATCAAAACAAATTAGTTAGTTGAAAAAACATTTAATTGATTTTTGAATAATACTTTCATTTGACCCCAACAATTATTTCATCAAGTGTTCAATGTGGCCCCCACTTAAATCTTGACAATAAAGTGCCCTATTATAAATAGCTTCTCTCACGTTGATGAAAGTCTGTTCATCTATTTCTTCATATGTATCTATTATTCTGCGTTCCAACTCTTCTACTGTTTGTCATTCAGTGGCGTGGATTTTTGACTTCAGATACCCCCAAAGGAAAAAATCTAGTCGTGTAAGATCCGGAGATCTTGGTGGCCATACTGTACTTCCCCTGCGACCTATCCATCGCCCAGGAAAGTTTGTATCGAGGAACTATCTAGCCATGCAATCGAAATGGGGAGGTGCCCCATCCTGCAGAAATGTGATTTCACGATTTTCAAACTTTTCCTGATTGTTTAATACAATTTGTCTTTTTCGAGGTTCAATTTCAGTTTCTAAAAGATTTCTGTAAAGAACTCCTGTAAGATTGCCTCTGATGAAAATTGGTCCTTCAACGCGATTGCCCAAAATCCCCGCCCAAACATTCACCGTTTTAGGAAACTGGGTATGTCCCTCTCTAAAAATATGCGTATTAGTATCGCTCCAGTATCGTACATTCTGTTTGTTGACTTTTCCATTAAGAAAAAACGTGCATTCGTCTGCGAAACATACACGTTTTAGGAAGCCCCGTTCTCCTTCACTTGTTCCTGTTAACCACTCACGAAATTCAACCCTCGGGTCTGGATCATCCTCCGTGAGAGCATGCAGGATTTTCATTTTATAGGGATGAAACTTTTCTTTTTTTAGGACTCTTTGGACACTTTTTGAACTTACTCCACAGGATTCAGCAACTGCAGACGTCGACTGAGTCGAATTGATTACCATTTCACATACCATTTACCTATACCAAATCTCATTTTGATACAGTTAACAGTACTTAGGTTTTCCTTAAAACAATAATAAGCAGCAATTTTTTATTCAACGGCTTCTCTCCAGTTAAATGAGTATATTAAAAATAATTGAAGTGAAAAAATGATTTTTTCAAAAGTTATCGTGTTTACTGTGAACACGATTTTCAAAAATCCGTACGATATGGCATTAAAATTACTATTTTTTATTTAAAAAGTAATTAATCATAACTGAAAAAATAATTTTAATGAGCTCAGCGATATCAAAATTTAGAGGCGGCAAAAATTGAATAGCCTACGGGCGGCAAAAATTGAATAGCCTACGGGCGGCAAATCTGTAAATCCGCCAATGCATTTCACATACCATTTACCTATACCAAATCTCATTTGATACACCTAATACAGTTAAAAGGGATTAGGTACTTAGGTTTTCTTCAAAATGAAATCGAGGATCATCTTAATAATCTACCTTTAGCAGTTCTACGGCGTTTACTCCCCAACAAGATGGAATAATACCAGAGAAGTTCTTCGTACTCAGTTACAGTTACGAAAACGTGTTGAGAGAAACAATTGAACGAGCTGAAATGTGTCTTGAACAAGGAAAAATGCACTTTAAAAATTTACTACACTGAAAGTAAATAAATTATTATCCATGGCACACTTGACAAAAGTAAATACATTATTATACACTTGTCTAATAGATTCGTTGACACCCTGTATGCGAAAACAATGTTTGCCGAAAATATCGACCTTGAATAGTTCTCCAAAAAAATCCGCAATATTATATATCTAACTTTCATATTTCACAAAGTGCTGATTATTTGGATCATTTTACTTTCCAGTCTTGTAATGTTCCGATAAGATTGAATTAGAAACTTCAGAAACTTCATTGTAGTGAAAAGGGAAACATTCTCAATTTTTAATTGAGAATGTTTCCCTTTTCAACATGAATACCCCACAAGAGGTTATCTTGACGATGGAAGATAGTGACTAAAGTTTATCTTTCAGTCGCAGATGATTCCACATCTGATTTTATGAACATCCTGTTCATATTTTCAATAAATCAATTCATTGTAGTGATATTGATAATAATAATTAGAAAAGTAGACTCATCAATACAATTTTTTTAAGTATCAAACAAATGACATTGACGTTTGGCAATAAAAAAAATCTACATATTGGGATATTTTCGGAAGTAATTACACAAGTGCATCAAAATTACCGATAATTATCAGTAGTAATATCCCTAGGACATTGATAATAGACGAGATACTTTTATGACAATCGAAAGCTCGTTCCTTGGTAACAGCCCAAAGCCGATAATTGCACTGAATGCAATTATCAGTGTAATGTTGACATGATTGGGTGAAATTGTTTCATATGGGACAAAATGACAAAATTTGAATGGTTGTTAGAACTGTCAACAAATTTTCGCTGAATATGTCCCGCTTCATGAATATGTCCCGCTTCATATGGGATAATATCGCTGTAATTATTCGAAAATGTCCTGCTTCATATGGGATTTTCAATGTAGGATGGAAATATTCTGTAAGAACTCCAGATATAATCAGCCTGTGATGACGTAGTGGGGGCTGCAGCTCCAAAAGCTCCAAACCCCCCTGGCTGTGCTACTACTGATCTCAGCAATGGGCGAATAAAGAATCATCGAAATAAAACCAGTGCAAACTTATGAATAATAAGAAGTACGAACGGAAAACCTTTGAAATCGACGAATTGAGTCACTCTTTACTCATCCAATTAGGCGACGGTGCCAAGTCTTTCGGCGCGGCTGGCATTTCAGCACATTGTGCAAGAAGAGGAGAGTGAAATTGTCGAGTATCGACTGTTACAGTCGCGGCCACCGCATTTTGTTTCACTTTCAGTAATATTATGTGAAATGCTTGCGTTTCATAATCGGCTCGGAGAAATTTACACAGTATGCATGAGAACCGTCTTTACTTTCTTCTTTCTTTCAACGATCGATCGACGGACGATCGTGAAATGTTACGTTATTTTGGATGATTTCCTTCGGCGAACGCGATAGGTGTGCGTGTGCATGAGTTAGTTGGGGCAACCAGAAGAACCTTGAACACGAAAAACACTTTTTTGTAGAAGTATTTTTATAATGTTGACGTTTAAGTTGCATGCAAATTTCGAAATATCGTAATTCTACGAAATATTGCTAAAAATTGATTTTTACGCACTAGTTACAAGAACATATATCTATTTAGTCGGCTTTATCAGAATCGGCTGTTTTCTCAAGAAAGCCATGTTCATTCTTTAAAATGAACGTTTGGAATCATTCTGCTGATTCTACATTTCCCTTTAATTTTCTCGCCACATCTCCAGATCTTACTAGCAGTCACATTCTGTTCAAGTGCGAATTGCAAGGCACGTATTTTAATTTCCATTCCGCTAACTTTTCCACCGTTGAAGGGCTTTTTCAATGACTATTTTCCTCGTACTATTTCAACCAATGATCTGTCAGCATTTTTCTAATTTTGACCAATACTATCAAAATGACAGCGGCAAAATTTGCAAATCATCCCTTGGGTTTTTTCCGACGATATCTCTTATAAACATATTTCCGTAATTGATTTTCGTGGTTAAGACAAAAAAACTCTGGACATTTTACTAAGATGTCTAAAAACCCTGGTGAACGAACTGATTCGATATTGTTTAGATTTTCGAGGGTACACCACCTGTTACTTCAACAGAGCTTCTCTCTGTGGTAGTCTGTGGTAGATGGCGCCGTCCAATAATGTTTGTTTATATTCTCGCTTAATGTCAGAACTCAATTTCTGACATCTGCAGGTTCTTATACAGTGCTTCTCAAAAGTCCCCTCCCCCCCTCTTATTTTTGGAACGATTATACATGAACAAGTGAAATTTGGAAACTGAATATTAAAGATTGTAAACTTCCCTACCAGTGATGATAGATGACAAAATCGTCAAAGATGACGTCACAAGGCCATTGTGACCAATAATTTTGAATGGAACCCTACGGCAAGCGACACCTTTTTTAAAAGGTATCCAAAAAACCTAGTCAATGATACTAATTTTGTTTGTGTTTATGGCAGTTTTATTGGCTCATTAGTAAACATTAAAATTTAAATTCCATTCAGTATGATATTAATTACAGATTTAAGAATCAGTATCTACTTAAAGAAATTGCTCGAAGTGACCTCCATTTACTTCCTGACAGTGAAATATCCTATTTTTAAATTCTTCTCGTACTTATGCAAATGTGTCTGCGGAAACAGCCTCACATTCTGCAACAATACGTTGTTTTAAAACGTCAATATTGTCAGGTTCAGTGGCGTAAACCTTCGATTTAAGGTACCCCCACAGAAAAAAATCCAAAGGTGTGAGGTCCGGTGATCGAGCTGGCCATTCCGTTGAACCTCGTCGTCAATCCATCTACCACGATGCTCCTCATCCAAATACCGTCTTACTGCACCTAATAGGTGTGGAGGAGCACCATCCTGTTGAAATGTTATCTCCAAATTGCCGAATTCATCTGGATTATCTTCCAAAATTTCAAGGATTAACGGTTCTATTGCGTTTTGCAGCAGCTCAGATAAACCTCACCAGTTAAATTAGTATTTAAAAAGAGGTAACGATGTGGTTTCCCAGGGAACCTGCCCAAACATTCACCGTCTGGGGAAATTGGGTATGTGTTTCACGAAACAGGATTTGCGTCACCCCAATACCTCACATTCTGTGTATTTACATTTCCATTTAGATAGAAAGTACTTTCGTCACTAAAACAAATTGTTTTGACATAGTCTGGCTGTTGGTTAATTTTAGTTTCCATATTTTCACAAATTCTAGTCTTCGGTCTGGGTCGTCGTCCGAGGTTGATGAACCATTTTAATTTATGGATGAAATTTGTTTTCAACCCCCTGTGTACTGTCTTCTGACTGACTTCACGGGTAGATGCAACGTGAGTTGTTGAAAGAAGTAGGATTAACTATTACTTCTGCTAGTATATCAATTTTTCTCATCAGAAATTTGTGGTCTGCCAGATCGTTTCGCATATGTAACTACGTTATTTCAAACTTACAGAGGGCTCCTTAAATGAGTCCTCAAAACGATCGGGAAACCTCTCATTAAAAATGCGTTCTGCTGCATGAATATTTTGACCAGTTTCACCAAGAATTAGGATCGCTGCTACTTTATCACCTAAAGCACGGACCATTTCACTTCTTGAAGCACTTAAACGTTCGGCACACAACAGTTTAACAAATTATTAAAATGTACAAATATATTGAAAGTACCAAAAGCTGCTAAAACAGTTAAACGATCGATCAACAATACGCAAATTATCAAATGTACAAAAACTTGGACAATTACAAAAACGTCGAATTAGGGAGACTAACAAAAACGTCAGCTTATTTGACAACTATCAAGAGGCGGAGCTTGAATTTGGAATTTTAATATTAGCTGATTTAATTCATCACAGCTTTGCGTTTTTCAAAAGCGAGTTGCCAGAACTGCCATAAACACAAACAAAATTAGTATCATTGAATAGTTTTTTGTCGATACCTTTTAAAAGAGGTGTCGCTTGCCGTAGGGTTCCATTTAAACTTATTGGTCACAATGGCCTTGTGACGTCATCTTTGACGATTTCGTTATCTATCATCACTAGTAGGGAAGTTTACAACCTTTAATATTCAGTTTCCAAATTTCACTTGTTTATGTATAATCGTTCCAAAAATAAGAAGGGTGGAGAGGACTTTTGAGAAGCACTGTATACTGGTATTATTACTACAAAAAATAGAAATAAGAACTAATAATAATGCAAAATGGTTGAATTCGTGATGTCACATCAGTATACCTTTCTTTGTCATGGAAATGAGAAAAACAGATATTCATTTTCAATTTGGTATCAAAGATCAATATTTGTTGTCACCAGAGCTCAAAAATAAATTATTCTAATATCGATTTTTTGAATAGTGAGGCAGAATCGCGGTTAATACCGCGAAAATCCAGTGATATATGAAAAAAAGAATATGAAAAGTTCACCAAATGGATGGAGGAGCAAGAGGTATCACATATAAATGAACGAGTTGTTAGTAATATTTTATTTGACGTTACAAGGTACTCCTGTCAGATCAATAATAAAAAATTTGTCATTTAGACTTCAAACGTTTCTCGATTTGTTGATGTTGCCATGGTAACTTTAAAAAACGCGCGTTTTTTTAAAGTGGCGTGCTTTAAATGGGTAAAATGGGGCACCAATAAAAAAAACACTTTTTTGTAGAAGTATTTTTATAATGTTGACGTTTAAGTTGCATGCAAATTTCGAAATAACGTAATTCTACGAAATATTGCTGAAAATGGATTTTTACGCATCAGTTACAAGAATAAATATCTATTTAGTCGGCTTTATCAGAATCGGCGGTTTTCTCAAGAATTTCATGTTCATAGAGATGCAATGTACTCAATTTATGGTTGAATATTTCTGTCAGAAGCTAAATGGATGTTTTTTTTCGCTATGTGGCAGTGGATGCTATTTATTGAAATTCGCGTAACTGTTGAATAGTGGATGGGTATACGAGACTGACTGACCTAATTTCACCAATTTTTTTCTGCCTGATACCCACGCCGCGGCGCGGCGGCGAGAGCAATTCTAGCGCGAACGAATGAATCCAAGGTCCCGTTCGCCAAAATCGAAAATCATAATGAATTCGACCGAAATCTAAAGGTGCGGATTCGCAGCTTGCGTTAAAGGTCGTCGCGTTCCACATACCCATACCTAGACCTATTCGACAGCGACGTCGGTCGACGTTCAGGGACGCCCTCCCAGCGACACGCTTCTGTTTCGGTAGCAGTGGCGGCGCGCCTCGGATCCCATAAAAAGTTTGACGAAATATTTATGTAGGTATAGTTCATCCATTATCAATTGCAGGAGCATAAAAAACAATTGTTTGAAGGTTGTAGACGATGTGGTAACTTGATTACTCTCGTTTCGGACGTCCATCGTCTTAATGGATTCAAAAGGTTTTCACGACGTTTCGAATGCTTGTATCTGCAATCGTCTTCAGGTGAATACTGACAAGTTTAGGTGCTACTTACCGATTTATATGACTGCCGGTGCAATGATGCGTGTAATCCCGCCATATGTAGTGGTGCGTGTAATTTCGCGCGGTGTGGTGGTGCGTGAAGTTTCGCGCCTCTGCAACCCGCCAGAAAGAGCAACGGTGGTTTCCATACGTTCTTGATCTCAACGCTTGGTTGACTTAAGGCGTTATTGGCTTCGATGTAGACGGCCTCTTTGAACGTTCGTTTGAACCAATGCTCCCTCTTGTAGAACACTTGCGTCGTCCCATAGAACTCGATGGTGCTCAGTCCAGGCGTGGTCGCGATTCCCGATTTGACGTTTCTCCACGTTGAGTCCATTTCTTGTGCTCATCCAATCTTACCGATACGGCCTCTTTGTCTCCAAGGGAGGAATCTCCGCATTCATGGAACTTCATAAATCAATTCTTACTGATTTCATTTTTTGTTGTCAGGTTTGGTTTATCGGGAAACTCCGTAAATACTGCCGGATTGATTGATTGTTGAACTTGTTTCCGATCCTTCCTGATCTTCTCGGAGAACCACATCTGATGTACGGAAGGCAGATCACTGTGCTTTGTTGTTGCTCATCAGATGTCTTCATTCTCTGGAGTGGTTTCAATACTTCTCCTAGGAGTTTCTTGGGATATCCATTCCGGTGAAGGTCCTCTCTGATGTGGTCCAATTCGGCATCTAGTGACTCCTCGCCGTTGCTATGGTGCGTCCTCTCTACCAATGTTCTCATGATCCCTCTCTTTTCGAACTCGGATGGTTGGAGCTGTAACTGAGGTACTGCCTGTATGTTTTCTTTAGACAGAGGTGCGGATTCCTTCCTATTTCTCCACGTTCCATCGGGAAGGGTAAGGCACTGTTGGTTTCCATTTCCATCGTGAATTTGATCGAATCCCTGTTCTGTTAATTCTTGAGGAAGAAATCCTGGAGATGTTTATCTCCCGTGATTCCATTAAGAAGGTGTCATCCGTACCCAAACGCTTTGGTTTGTATTCTGCCTTCCGAAGCCAATTCTTGAATATATGTTGGCGATGATGAAGAAGGAAAGATCCCATCGGGAGTCCGTCGACTTGAGAGAAGAATCGGTCCTTTTCCTGAAAATATGAGTTCTGTAGGCAGCACTGCAGTTATTCCATAATTGCTTGGGTAGGAAGGTCAGTCCTCTCGTGCAGCTGGTTATCCTCTTCGAGTTTCCTTTTGATGATACTAAGGGATTGGTGTAAAGGCTCTCCACGTCGAAGCTTATGAAACGATCTTCTGGTCCAAGTTCAACATCTGTGATGGTGTCAACGAAGTGCTTGGAATTCTTGACGTATGAACTGCTATTTCCTTGTAAGGGTTGTAGTATCGGTAGGAGGTATTTCGATAACTTGTAGGTTGGTGAGTTCCGCGAGCTGGTGATCGGTCTCAGTGGCATGTATGGTTTGTGGATTTTCGGAAGCCCGTAGAGATGCGGTGGTTTGCTATAGTGTGGCGTTAGATGTGGCGTTGTCTGGAATGAAATGTTTAAATTTCCTCAAAGTGTTGTAGATCTTCCTTTATATAGTGGGTAACTTCACGCACCACCACACCGCGCGAAATTACACGCACCACTGCATATGGCGGGATTACACGCATCATTGCACCGGCAGTCATATAAATTGGTAAGTAGCACCTAAACTTGTCAGTATTCACCTGAAGACGATTGCAGATACAAGCATTCGAAACGTCGTGAAAACCTCTTGAATCCATTAAGACGATGGACGTCCGAAACGAGAGTAATCATAAAAAACAAGTTTCCCAGTCTTGCGCCGAAAACTAATTCTATTTAGATATTTAAATATTTTAAATACGTTAAAAAAATATGCCATAAACGAGGAAGTAGGTATTAATAGGCAATCGGATTATCATAATTTCATTTTCCCATGGTCGAAAAAAAGCCATATTTTCCATCAAAACATAACACAGCTAGAGAATATTTTAAAACCTATTTCGATCCCAGACCAGAGACGCTACTGGCTTTCGTTTACTCAGACCTCCTGAAACTTGTGATTTATTAGTCTCAACGTATAGACACACCTACAAGCATTATCATTGGCTTGCGGTCACTCAAACAGCTGTCACTGAACCCACGTTGACTATCGGCTCTTTTGATTTTGAGTTCGCCGACGAGCTTTTGATTTGCGCCCTATAGAAACAGCTTCTGCAATTGGAAATGGTTAAACTATAATAATGATCATAATAATTTTTTCTACAACAATATTGCATAGCGAACATGACAGGTTATGGTTCATACTACATTTGTTGCCTAACAACCGATGCATAATGAACCATTATGTTGGGGAGGCGGTCTGCTGTGGCTAATCCGACAGCTATAGCGAAGAAGGCTTTGAGAATGTGACACCACCCACGGGATATTTGGTCAGTATTTCTGTCAACATTTTCATAGTTACATTACAGATGATTACGTAGACTTGACACCTCCAAACCTCGCATCGCATATAACCTCTTTTTGGAATGGAAAAGAGATAAACAGTTTCCGAAAACGTTTCAATGGTTTATTTTCGCTACTTGGCAAAAAAATTCAAAAGTTCTAATAATGGACGCAATGTCCAATGCTGAGAACGACTCTTAGGTCTCCATAATAATATAGATATTGCCAAATATTTAAAACTGAGAACATTCTTCAAGCGACAGTCAAATATCTTTACATCAAATGGCATTAATCAATTTATCAAAGAAGTTCGAGAGGAAATACATTCAACGACAAAGATTTCCATGTAATTTTTTTTTTTTTTGTAGTTATACTAGTTTATAATTGTAGGTTGCATTAATTATGAGCATAATGGGTTCATGTAGAAGGGATAAATTATATCAAATTAAAATTTCTACTTTAGAAACAATACCAAACACTAAAACCAAATTTGTACCTAGAATGGCATTGTTTCCCAGAATGTTTCCATAATCTGCCTCTTTGAGGCTACCCTCATTATTATCTACTTCAAGTGTATTTCAATAGTATCACAACAACGCACTCTGTAATCTACCTTCACTCCGTTATGGTAAATTGGCCGGTATAGAAAAAACACGAATTTAGAAGATGCTTACGTCACGAGCTACCTTTTGCTTTAACGCCAAAAATAATGATTTGCTGTTGAGAGTAGTATCAGATTAGGTATACGAATAAATTGTGATTTCATAATATTCACAAAAAATTAAACATGCTTCTGTTTGACTTAGATATGGAGTCTGTTTTTGGACATCTTCTTAAATCAAAAACGCATATTGATAGTACTATGAGCGTACTATCACACACAAGAAATGCAAAAAGAAAAGATTCCGGAGAATAAGCTCTACATCAATATGCTATAACGAATTTGAAAAACTGGTTGATACATATGGCCTGATGAAAAAGGTATTTTATATATACCGTTATGAAGTTGGCAGTCATTTTTCAGCAGTGACTTTTATCCAGCAGTAAAAACACCAGTGGCGTCGGTAAAAATATACTTTTCACTGGTTCGGATAAAAATTGGAATACTATGAATAACCTCATTCAGAAAACGTAGTATCCACGGAATGAGCGTCCCGTATCAATTTCATCCATTTGCAAAGGGGATGAGGGGTTAAAATCATCCCTCCGGAAGAATTAAAATGTTCAAACACCTTCAGAAAAAACCTGCCAACTTGAAATTCACAGAACACGTTTGTATTCACGAAATGAACTTCCCTTATCGATTTCATCCATTTGCAAAGAGGATGAAGGGTGAAAATCAACTCCCAGGGGAAAAAATCATACAAATTCAGAAAAACAAATGTCACCATTGAAAATATATAATTGCGTCACCTGGTATACTTATGAGAGGAAAAAACTATATTCAGTAATTTATTATTTAAGTTTTTTAATTAAGGCGACTAGTCTTAATTTATAAATAGTAATTTCGGCCAGATTGTACATTACTGAACGAAATGCATTTAAAATGAGATGATCGGTTGTAAATTCGGCATCGAAAATATCCTACCTTACTTTGTTGACCACAATAACAACAAAAACTAATGGCTGGCATCTAAATATCAATGAATGCATTTTTTTAAGGCGTTTGACCATTTTATTTCTTTTGTATGGTTGATTTTAACCCTTCATCCCCTTTGCAAATGGATGAAATTCATATGGGACGTTTATTTCGTGAATACAAACGTGTTCAGTGAATTTCAAGTTGGCAGTTTTTTTCTGAAGGCGTTTGAAATTTTAATTCTTTCGAGGGTTGATTTTAACCCATCTGCAAATGGATGAAATTGATACGGGACGTTCATTTCATGATACAAACATTTTTTGTGAATTTCAAGTTGGCAGTTTTTTTCTGGAGGCGTTTGTCCATTTTATTTATTTTGGGAGTTTGATTTTAGCCCTTCATCCCCTTTGCAAATGGATGAAATTGATACGGGACGTTCATTCCGTGAATACTACGTATTCTGAATGAGTTTTTTCATAGTATTCCAATTTTTATCCGAACGAGTGAAAAATTTATTTTGATCGACCCTACTGGTGTTTTTACTGCTGAATAAAAAGTTACTGCTGAAAAATGACCGCCAACTTCACACCGGTTTCATATATTCCCTTATAAACTAGCTTGGAGAGGCGGCGATGCCACAAATTGCAAGATGCATTTTTTTCAAACCTGAATTTGACATAATATGTGTATACAGAACTGTAGGATATAATAATCCAATATTTTCCAAAAAGACACTAGGGGGCAACAAATAATGTACCCAGTCAAAGTGGTTAGTAACCAATCAGAAAAAATCCAGATTTATGCGCGATGAGACTTTTCAATAAATATATTGAGACAAGATGCTCAATGTGAACGATTACCTTCAACAGCTAATACCATTAGCAACACTTTGGAATCAAAAATGTGGTACAAGAATGTTCCGGTTGGTCGAAACAAGGACCCAAAAAGCAGCAAGAAAGGCTGGGATTACAATTAGAACAAAAAGAAATCAAATCAACTCTTAATCAAAATACCGGGCCATACATCTACCAGCTCAATTAGACCTTACTTGCAACTTCAAGACAAACATTGCCAAAAAAATTATAGGAAAAGAAATCAAGAAGTAGTTCCTGCCTGGAGGCCACTTCGATTACAAAGGAACTTTATCCTACAACCTCAAGTTCGATTTATATTAATTGTGTTTTTAATTGTAATATCTTTTATTGTTCTAAATCAATTTTGTTTCTGATATTTTTGTATTATTGTATAATAATAATTGTGTTTACAAAAATAGCAATATAAAAAACATATGAAATAATACTTATAAATATGTATACTGTAAATGAACAATAATCACAGAAGCGATATGTTAATCACCTTGGGTGGATACCACGTCTTTAAGATTGGCAGGAAGAGAATTGAAAAGTTTAAGTCGTAGATTCATACAGTTTTTTTGTCCAATTGATTTCAACGTTCTGGGGGGGGGGGGTAAATACGTTATTTTTTTGTTTCGTAATTGCAAATATTGCAGTTAAAAAATATTGTTGCTTTAAATCAAAAACTCCAATTTCGTCTGACTGATGAATGATTTTTATTTTTATTAAACATAATTTTCGGGAGTTTTTTTTAAATTATGGAGAGTTTATTCAATATTGTTTTCCGAACGCCACCCCATGCCGTCATACCTTAGGTTAAACAAGCACATAGTAGACTTTGTTTACTTGTTCTTTGTTAAGAATGTCCTTAAGGTTTTTGCATTTATATACCAAGAATTGTTAGTGTTATTCAAAATTAAACCCAAGTACCTAATTTTTTATGTGGATTTGATGGAAAAGTTTATATTGATATCCAGGTTTTGTGAATTTTGGTTGGGTCAGTTTATTTGTAACAGTGGACTGTTACAATGTTTTACTTTCGTTTATGGTTCGTAACCATGCAAAAATTGATTTGAGGTCATTTTCCGCTTTGTTTTTGAATTGTCAGTAAAAAATATTTCGATATAATCTGCATATGCTATGATTTTACCACAGCTATTTATTGAGAAAAAGTCATTTATTTAAATATTGAAAAGACCTGGGCCCAATACCGTTCCCTGAGGTACTCCGTATTCTATAACCTGTTCTCCACTGATTGAGATTCCAATCTTAACAGAGTGTGTCCTATGGGAGAGATAACTTGTGAATAAATAGTTTGAAAAGTACATTTAGGAAATAGTACAAAACATATATTTTGAGCATACGAAATGGCTTCAAAATCTTGCATTTTTATTCTTATTTGCAGAACCATGTTTGGAAAAAAAAATAGGTATATGAGACTCATGATGTAAAAAAAAAATATTAACACAGAAAAAGTTTTTATTTGAAATAAACCAACTGCTGAATCATAATGCACATTTCCATTCTGTATAATCATGGTATTACCACAAATCTTGCCGTTTCTAATAAAATGAATAAACACGACAAAATGGCGAAATTATCATCCTATTTTAATGAAACTCATTACGAAATAAATCCTAGAACTTTCCACGTATAAAGCCCACTTCATACAAGACTCCAAATAAACACAAACCCATCGGCCACCTACTACCACCCGCATATTGCGTTTAAAATTCTACCATTTGTAATGCTCAGCTCTACAACTCTTCGTTCTCCTGTTTGTCTCTACAGTCTTGAATTTAATGATCGAGATACTGAAGTTTTACCTACTTGATCGCGAGAAATGTAACGTTACTCGCCATAGACGAAGCAGTCTTACATAAATAATTATCGTTGCCTTGTGAATTATTCATGTTTCGCGATAGGCGGGGAGTTCGTCTTCGAAATTGAACCCAGTTGTTGCACATTGTCCTTGAAAATATACGAGCGGTTTACTAGAACCGCAAATGAGCGGAAACACTATGATAAGTTCATGTGTGTGGGAAGAAATAAGCATTTCCCACACATTGTCGAAAAATTACCAAAGTGTGCTTGCTACTGGCATAACCTCAAATAAAGATTGTTGATAGAGCCAATGCCATTTTTATTATTGCTTGTCTCCGAACTGGACTTCAATTTTCAAAATTTATTCTACATAATCTCCTTCACTCAAAACGCATTTTTTAATTCTCTTTTCAACGAAATACTGAGAAAGTGCCTTGAATGGACATTTGGAAGTTGATCCTAATAAATAATTCAATAACTCCTTCATAGATGCACCCAAACAAATAATGGAAAATATATGTAATGATGAGTTTACTATACCCAAGAATAATTTCAATTGCTATAGTCTGTTTCTGAAACCTTTTTTTGGTGATGAATTGTACACTCTATTAAATTCTCGATTAAAATCCAAAAAATCTGCGGGATTGGATGAAGCTCCAGGATTTCTATTGTTGAGAGTATTGAAGGTGATTATTGAGCCATAATTTTAGTTAATATGTCTTTGAAATCTGCAGCAATTCCACAAAACATTAAAACTGGAAAGGTTGTACCTCTCTTCAAGAAGAATGATCGTACTCTATCAGAGAATTATCGCTTGGTAACTGTACCATATAGTTTCGCAAAAGTTTTTGAATATGCATTCTTGGATAGACTTTCATCATTCTTGAAAAGTCATTAGCATCAGTTAACACGGTTTTCGTCATAAAATGTCTACATCTACGGCAATGTTTTCGTTCCATAAACGCATTGCCCAGTTTATCGATAAGGATGAATGCCCTGTAGCAAATTTTGCGACTTGAGCAGAGTTTTTGATTGTGTGAGAAGCTGCTAGATATAGTGGAGAGTTTGGGCATAAGGGATATACCATTAAACTGGATTTCATCCTTTTTAAGAGATAGGAAACAAATTGTCACGCTGTAGTTCAAAAACGAAAGCCAAATCGAAACCATACGTTCTAATAGTAGGCAAGTCAAAGTGGGTGTTCCCCAAGGTTCCATCTTGGGCCCAATTTTATTCATTTTGTATGTTAACCACCTAGATGCTATCATTGGTACCGCAGATTATACTGCGTATGTAGATGACTTTTCATTGGTTTTGTCCTCCACAGATAGTGAACACCTAATATCGAAAGGTATTGAAACAGTTAATACAGTATCATCTTTTTTTCAATAGCAGCAACTTTTTTCAACAACAATTTTTCAATATTAAAAAACCCCAGATGTTAAGAATTCACTCCCGTCAAAGAACTATTGATGATCTTGAAGTTAAAATCGGTGAAAACACTATGTGCAATACACATGGTGGTTAGGTTTTTGGGGGTGTCTCTGGATGAAAACCACTCCTGGATATCCCAGTGCCAACAATTATGTTCCAATCTAAATTCTTTGAGATTTCTATTAATCAATTTACGACCTGTACTAGAAATGAAACAGAACAGAAACGAAAGATATCTTATTGGACAAAAACGAATCTTGAGATGTATCGCAAGAATTTCTGACATCGTGTAGAACGTTTTTCAATCTTGCCACTTCCATGCCTCTTCATTTTTGAAACCTGTGTCCATGTTTTAAAACATAAGGAAACTTTTATACGTAATTCTGTTATTCCTGGTTAGAAAACAAGAAAACCGCACCATTTTCATGTAAATTTAGCTCGAAAAAAAAATCATGTGCTCCTGTACATATTGGACTCATAATATTTAACATCTTCCGGAAAAACAGAAGGGTATAAACATGTTGTCTTCATTCAAACATGAGGTAAATACTTTTTTATTGAAATAATGTTTTTATGATATGGGTGATTTTATACAAAATTAGACTTTGTGATCAATTATGTGTGACGAAAGTGTTTCTTTTTTATTATTTTATATTATTCCATTTTTGGCTTCTGTATATACTATGCATATAATTCTTTATATATATATATATATATATATATATATATTCTTCTTATTTTTAGGTGCAATTTTTTATCAAGATACACTAATGTAATGATTGTACTAACTAAATGACAATTCCAATACATGTAAACTATGTCGAAAACATGGAAATAAATATTGATTGATTAAAAGAAACAATTGCGTACGTACTCCTCGACCTCTAACTGTTAGTAAATTTCTTCCCTCTCTTTGAGCGAGGTCTGGACTATATGGAGGATGTTCCTGGACTGTCCGTTTGATTTATTGAATATTTTTCATAGTCGGGCGTTGTCTTGGAGCAAGACAACCTCACGGGTTGATTTTTTGCGCCTATTGCGGTAAACTGCTTTAATTGACCCAAAAGCACGGAATATTATTCGGCATTGATTGTCTTTCGTTCATGAAGAAAATCAATGAGCGACACTCCTTTAAAATACCAGAAAAGGGTTAAAAGAACCTTTAGAACCTTTCCTGCTCTCTGCTGCGTGATGCTCATCGTTTTAGTTGGAATCTATTGTGATTTATGCAAGGAAAAGTTAATATTACTCGATATTATAGATGATGGTACTGTACAGTAGTATAAAGACAAAAGTAGAGCTGTAGGTTCATGATTCTATCTTTAAGGTTATGATAAAAATGAAGATCATACGAAATGTGGAAATATTTTATGATTTTACAATGCTAATTAATCCATTGCACATTTATTTTGAAATCAAGAAACTAATACACAATATCTCAGCATCCAACTTTAATTAAAACAAAAATGAATATATATGGAAAGGTCATCTAGATAGTGGCCAATATAAATTTGTTTGTTGCAAAGGTATAATGAATTTGAAATGGACTTGGACTATACTTTTTGAACTATTATGTAGAATTTTTCGAATGTATCAAAGCCCGTGTAATACATACTTTGTTTTGTTATTATCAACTCTGAATTACTCAAACAATAAATTTGAAGAACTCTATTTTTTCTCTAATGATTTTCGATAATATTGTATGGAAATATGCGTCTGCTACAATGTCTGCCTGACAGTATTCATCCTTTTCATATTCAATAGCGTTGGTAATAACTCGATTGCAAAGAGATTGAAAATGTGTTTCTCATTTCTTCCGGTCTTCCTGAGGATCGTGGAAGCGCGAAATAGATTTTCGTCGACAAAAATGTATTGGAGACCTAGTGAATGTGATGCCTCTCTGCCATAATTAAATAATTTTATGAGTACTTTTTTGGAAAATTTTCTTTGCTTCATTCATCTATATGGTTCTTAATTGGTTAAAAAAAACTATCTGAATAAAAATGCAAATTTTCATTTTCAGATATTTTTTTTGATTTAGGGTCTTTTTTCAATGTCTCTCAGATGTAGTTCAATGTCCAGCGAGGATTTAGCCGGGGAAGTAGTTGTTTTCTGTTAGATATTACAAAAAATAACTTCATTTTTATCGTGGATTTTTCAATTAACAGAAAAATATTTGTATTCAATTGAGAATATTTCCTTTTTCAACATGAATGCCCCACAAGAGGTTATCTTGACGATGGAAGATAGTGACTAAAGTTTATCTTTCAGTCGCAGATGATTCCACATCTGATTTTATGAACATCCCTTTCATATTCAAACAAATCAGAAAAAACAAATATAATAACTAATTTGTGTGATGAGAACTTGTGGAATACATTTTTTGACCTCTCAATGAGTTTACTATCAGTGGTCGATTCTGTTTTCCTAGTGGAAATGGATTTTCAGAGTATTTCACGAATTATGCTGAATTATAAAAAAATAGTTGAGAATAAAATGAAAATAAAAGAGTAAAATTGAGTTATCTGTGATAATTTTGTGATTTGACGGAAACGTGGCAGATCTCTAAGCATGAGTATTAATTCAAAACTTTCGCTCGGTTAGCTATGTTGAACAAGTTGAAAATATCACCATAGACGTCGATATTCTTACAGACGAAGTAATAAAAACCTGCTGATGCATCAACCCAAACCAATCCCTAATAATAAAAGCTGGCCAGGCTACAATAAAACACCTAGAAGAGATAATCAACGTTTACGATGAAAAGGGAAACATTCTCAATTGAATATTGATAGAAATATTTTTTTGTGAATTGAAAAATCCACGATTAAAATGAAGTTATTTTTTGTGAATGTCTAACAGAAAACTCTTCGGTAAAGCCAGCTGGACATTGAACTACATCTGATAGATATTTGAAAGGTCCTACTCAAAGAAAATCGAAATTGAAAATTTGCATTTATTCAGATAGTTATTTGTTTTCCATTCCAGTCTTAATTAAGAACTATAGAGATGAATGGGGAAGAATGTTTTCAAAGAGTTCTCACCAGAAATCATTCGTAATATTGACGCAGGAGAGATATCGCATTCACTAGGTCTTCAATACATTTTTGTCGACGAAAATCTATTTCACGCTTCCACGATCATCAGGAAGACCGGAAGAAATGTCAGAAAACACTAATTTCAAAGTGTCTCTCCAAAAGAAATGATTCTAACTTTTTCCATCTTTGCAAAGTGAGATTGCTTCTTGAAAATGTGTTTCCCATTTCTTCCGGTCTTCCTGATGATCGTGGAAGCGTGAAATAGATTTTCGTCGACAAAAATGTATTGAAGACCTAGTGAATGCGATGTCTCTCCTGCGTCAATGTTACGAATGATTTCTGGTGAGAACTCTCTTTTGGAAAACATTCTTCTTTGCCCCATTCATCTCTTAATTAAGACTGGAATGGAAAATCAAATAACTATCTGAATAAAAATGCAAATGTTCAATTTCAGATTTTTTCTTTTGAGTTAGGGCCTTTTCAGAATATCTATCAGATGTAGTTCAATGTCCAGCGTGGCTTTAGCCGGGGAAGTAGTTGTTTTCTGTTAGACATTCACAAAAAATAACTTCATTTTAATCGTGGATTTTTCAATTCACAAACAAATCTTTCTATCAATATTCAATTGAGAATGTTTCCCTTTTCAACATGAATACCCCACAAGAGGTTATCTTGACGATGGAAGATAGTGACTAAGGTTTATCTTTCAGTCGCAGATGATTCCACATCTGATTTTATGAACATCCTGTTTATATTTTCAACAAATCAACGTTTACGAATTTGAAAAAATATAATCCTATAGTATCTCTTTACTTTTTTCCACTACAAAAGCATTGATATTTAAGTTCGCTTGGATGATAAAATTCAATTATACATCACTTTCGGTCGGACACCAGATACAACCGTAAGTTCCCCGCCTAAGTACTTCCAAGCGTTCTGCCGCCGCCACAGGAAACGCACGAGTCAGGATGTAGATGGCGCCACTCGAATTACTTTCGCTCGAATCAAGCGGGCGCGGAGATCGGCTGAAATCACATGTGCCGCGACTGAGTAGGCTGTGCAAATGACTCCAGCGGAATCGTTTGCAATTTGCTCAGTAGGTTATGGAATTGTTTGAGTATGCGATGAAATCGAAAGTTGTGTGTGGCATTGCTTAATGAATATCGAGCTTCTCGAATTCCCAAGAGACAAAAAATGGCTCATAGTTGGGATAGTTAACTCTCTGCATAATCCGGCGATATTTCAGTGAGAAGTCGGCAGGATAGGTACTAGGAAAGAAAAAAAAACAATTGATTAACAAAGATCCCTTAAGGTATATGAGGTAAATAAATACAATATCAAGAAGGAATATACATTGTTTCTCCAAAAGATATAAAACCTGTGAGAAAAGACAAAACTTAGAATGAAAATTTTATACCAGTCATTTTCAACCAATCAGATGCTTTATTTCGACATTGTTACTATGGTAATCCCTGAAAAGAGCGCAGAGCTCTATAGCGGGGACATAGGGAAAAATATTTAGAATAAAATAAGAAAAATGTAAACAAAGAAAATTGAATAAAATACTTTTGACTTGACTATGGTAACCAGCAAATTTTCTTAAAATTTTTCATCCACATTAGCATGTAGACGTGAAATTAATAAGTGGACATTTCCCGGCACATGACAGCTATCATATAATTAGACAAAAATAATATTGAAATAATATTGACAATATTTTTTATTTACTTACTTTATAAGTTGGAAATATTACAACAATTTATTAAGGTGTAAATTCTATAATATCATTAATTGAAAACGGAAACATTCTCAATTAAATATTGATAAAAAGATTTTTCAACAAATCAATCATTAATTAATTTTAAATTCTTCAAAAATTCCACTTCTACCTCCTCTTTCCTAAGTGGTGAATAAAACACAGAACCGGTGTTTTTTTAACAATATGCCTGTGTTTCATAAAATAAAAATAATACTGAGACACCAGTTCATTTCTTTGAATATTAGATTTGTGTCCAAAAGAAGGCACAATATCACGCAGAATGTTGCCTATCTCTTTAAATAAGTTTTCTTGCTCAGGATTTAATCCAGATTCTTCCACTAGGTATGTTAGATATTTTACATTTTTATTTTACATTTTTATGGTACATTTTAATGTGCTGTGATTCTTTGCAAAAGGAACACAATTCATACGATTGAAAGTTCATTTTATTATCACTTTTTTACTAACTTATGATTGTATACAATGTTGAGGAACTTATAATGCCACAAATAAAATATTTATTGACAGGAGTCGTGAATGTCAAATCCATAGCTAACTTTATAAAATATTTTTTTAACCGGCAACATACGCCAACAACCATTCTATTTAGAATAAAGAATGAAATATCCCGATTTCCTGAATTATTTGAAAAACAAATTATTACCGCTAATATTAAAAGAATATGAAAAATATTTAAGTATATATGTATAGGTATAGTTATATATTTTTTGCTGTATATCACCTTTGTTTGTAGTCAATATTGACATTTCCCTGAACCAGTAGAAAATTATATTAAATCAATTATTTTGATATAATAATGTATCTGATATTATAAATTTTATTTCACTAGGGCACGGAAAAAATTAAAAAAAATATCCCGCAATACGAACGTATCCACTTTCATTTTTAATCAATATTGACATTTCCCTGAAACCCAGTAAGAAAATTGTATGAAAACAATCAATTTTATATAAAAATGTATCTGATATTATATATTTTATTTTACTAGGGCACGGGGAAAATCAAAAAATATCTCCCGCAATACGAACGTATCCACTTTTATTTTTAGTCAATATTAACATTTCCTGAAACCTAGTAAGAAAATTGTATGAAATCAATTAATTTTACAAATAGTTTATCTGATATTATATATTTTATTTTACTAGAAAACGGGGAAAATCAGAAAAAAATCTCTCCCAAAACTCCCATTACACACAGCCTTCTATTTATTCGTGAATAACGTCAAAATAAATATTTACTTAATGTTTTCTATTTAAATATAATTCCGGTATAAAATTTTCTTACCGAATCCCCCACGTGCTTGAATTAATTGCGGGAAATTTGTCTCGTACATGAATTTTTAAAGAATATTATCCCTCGTCGCTTCGCGACTCGTGATAATTTTCAAAAAATTCATGTACTCAAAAAATTTCCGGCAATAATTCATGCTCTAGGGAGATTATAAGTGAAAATCGTAAGATTATTATGATTAATATACAGGGTGTTTCATAATTGAATGCTAATCCTAAAGGGCGATAATCCTTGGATGATTTTAAGAGAAATTCTTCCTATGAACGTAGGTCCGCAACCGCTTTATTTCTAAGATACAGGATGTTGAAATTTAACAAAAAAATCAGTTCTTCCCCAATATCTCTGAAACCGCTTTGGCTTTTTTTTAAATTTTGGTACATGCAAAGTAGGCATAAAAATATCTTTTTTCCATGATTTCTTGATTTTCATCAGTGGCGTCCCTGTTAACATGCCCTGTTATATTTTTGATCAGAATAACTGTACGCCACTGTCTTTTTTCCAATTTAATATTATTTTTGTAATTTTCCTCTATCTTCTCATAAAAATGGTTTCTTGCCTTTTTTTCGTCCGGCGGACGGTTTTCGATTTAGAAAATAAAAGACATTCATTTGCTTGTCCCTATTCGATTTTTTCTCTTAGTCTTCATTTCCCAATTGTGGTAACCAAAGGATCTAGCAAGATTTTTATAATTTTATGGTTACTATTATTTCGTTTTTGTAATAAGTACGCATAAAAATACATTTTTTATTTTTAAAAACATAACTATTATGAACAAAAAATACCAAAATCAAATTAACTGTTCAAAATGTCCGCCTCCTGCAAGTATGCATACTCTTTGGAAAATTCCTGGAGTATTCCTTATCGCTTCACAGGAATCTATTACGCGGTTTCGCAATTCATCCTCAATTGGAATTGGTTGACTGTACACCAAAGTCTTGAGATGTCCCAAAAGAAAATAATCAAGACTGTACAATTCGCATGTTTGTCTTAGAAACGTTTATTGAAATATGTGAACATAAAAAACTGTACAATGTAGTTTTTTCCTTTCATTTTAGATTATATGTAGCGAAGCATACTGGAAAAATTAATTTCCCCTCTTCGTCCTAAATTTGGTTCTGGTAAAACTAACTTGATGTCTGATACAGACATTGATTGATGGTAAATTTGTTCAGGCCAATGTTTAGGTCAATTGTTGTGATTTTTTTTTGCTAGATCTTTTGCTTTCTTTGATTCAATTTTTGCTTTTCTTTTTTATCTTGCTCTGCCTTTTTTTCTTTTCTATATTTTCCTGGGCTGTGATAATTTCTGTTCCAGAAGCTACTCTTTTTCTTTTCTCTTTCTCATGAGGTCGAGGGATTGTCTTACGGTGTCTAGCAACAAATCTTCAAATGACTCAGTCTTTTTACTTGGTTCTGCAATGGGCCTTGGTTCTGGAAGTGGTTGATGCTCCAAATATGGTGCTTCTGCCTGTCTCTTGCTGTTTGCTTGTGCTTTGCTTATCATAATTTTCTGGGGAGGCAGATTGTGCAGTTTTTAAATGTTCTTTGAATGAAGTGAAGTGGAAAAAATTAAATTCTAGGCTAGGGCAAATGTAATCACTGATTATATTTACCCCAATCTCCGTGATTACACTTACCCCATATATATTTTTTGGTGGGGTAAACGTAATCACTACTATTTTTCTATTTGTTGACATCCAAATCGAAATCGGGCAGCAGAATCCGATTCCTTGTTGGAAATAATCTAAGGAAGCAAAATACCACAGCCTTATTGAATTATTTTTATGAGCAACATGAAATGAAAAAGTACAATCGATACTCGCAACAAGTTAAAATACAGGGAGATCTATAAATAAGTAACATTTTCAACTAGGACCTTGAAAAGTATTAAAAACATAATATAAAGGCAAAAAATGAGTTGCTTTTTTAAATTTTAGATAGAAAAAAATAAAAACGATAATAAAAAATTTAGGAAGTGCCTGATTACACTTGCCCCATGATTACGCTTACCCCACTTCACCCTATCTAGCTAAAGAAGTGTCAAAATTGTTTATGTGAAAACAACGAAATGTGCATACTAGATGTTTCTAGCCCACAAGATAATCCTACTACTACCCTTCAACGGCTGATTTCGCATAGGGACAAGCAAATGAATGCATTTCATTTTCTAACTCAAAAACCGTTCGCCGGACGAAAAAAAGGCACCAGTCCATTTTTATGTGAAGATAGAGGACAATTACAAAAATAATATTCATTTGGAAAATAGACAGTGGCGTATCATTATTTTGATCAAAAATATGGCAGGGCATGTTAACGCCACTGATGAAAATTAAGAAATTCTTTATCATGGAAAAAATGTATTTTTATGCGTAGTTTGCATGTACCAAAATTGAAAAAAGCCAAAGCGGTTTCAGAGATATTGGGGAAGAACTTATTTTTTTGTTATCTGTATCTCAGAAATAAAGCGATTGCGGACCTATGTTCATATGAAGCATTTTTCTTGAAATCATCCAAGGATTATCGCCCTTTAGGATCAGCATTCAATTATGAATTACCCTGTATATTAGTCATAATAATCTTACGATTTTCATTCTAAATTTCGTCTTTTCTCACAGGTATTATATCTTTTGGAGAACCAATGTATATTCCTTCTTGATATTGTATTCATTTACCTCATATACCTTATGGGATCTTTGTCAATCTATGATTTTGTCTTTCGTAGTATCCTGCCGACTTCTCACTGAAATATAGCTGGATTATGCAATTCTTCGTGTTCGTTTCAGTTTCTGCTCTCCTTTTTTGGATTCGCGTGGGAGATGTAATCAGTTTTTATGACGTTTGTGCTACCTTTAGTGCTTTTCGCCGCTTTTGATGGTGGTGGTGATAATTCGTAGAAACGCGGTGTTCGATGTGATACTAAAATATTTGTTTGCTGCTATAGGAACTACTAGCTCATGTTAGCTAGAGGGTATATATACATGGGGTTCTTGTTATTGGAGAATTTCTTCAACAGTACCCAGAACAAGTAAAAATAAGTTATTTCACATTAATCATCTATATTAAAGTTCAAAAATAACGGAGACACGAAACTTACCGATGAAATTGACTATTGTCGTTTACTTGATTGATTTTTATACGAGATATCAATCTCAATTCACAGAATTGATAAAAAATTCGTACGAAAATCCAGAAAATTGGAAGTTTTCTGAACACATCCGAGATAATGTCTGAGATTGAATTAACCAGGAATCCAGAAAAAAATTTGTTGTTTTCGATTTCAACCAGTTGATTATACCACAAAGGTACTGGGGTTAAAAAAAGTCAAAGAATCAGACAATAATAATATTTCACAAAGGTCCCGAGTCACTTAAATATAGAAATTCTGAAAACAGCCCTTGAGAACGAAAATTTGAACAAACATACATATCCATCGATTTTGAAGACAAATTCATACTTTTAATGCTTCATATGAATCAGCTTGCCATTGGAATGTTGAAAAGGGAAACATTCTCAATTGAATATTGAATAGGAAGATTTATCTGAAAACTGATAAATATACCATAAAAATGAAGTTCTTTTTTTGTGATATGTGACAGAAAACAAGTACTTTTCCCGGCTAAAGCCACGCTGGTTAACTACATCTGATAGATATTGTGAAAGGATTTTAACTCGAAAGAAAAAATCTGAAAGTGAAAATTTTAATTTGCATTCATATAATTGATTGAGGCAAAGAGAAGTGTTTTCCAAAAAGTCGTCAACAATAATTCAATTCATGATTACCATACAAGATCTGCTTTTCTCGAAGGCTAGGATTTTTGTGTTTCCAAACTTTGGGTTGTTATCGTCTTGAATTATGTGTTTGTTTAAGGCTGTATTTTCTCATGAATTTGTGTCCGTTGAGTCGGCTGTTCAGAAGATGGGAGGTGATGCCTATACAGGGTGTCCCTGGACTTCCTCTTTTCCTCTCGTGAATGTATAGATGGGGTCAAAATATCACCAGTACTTTATATAACTTTTGTTCCTAAAAGCCTTCGTTACCAAGTTACGGGCCCTCAAAGTTACAAAATGGAAAATGCTTTTCTTTGATAACTTTCAAAGTGAATATTCAAAATCATCTACATTTTGGTGATTGACTAAACAAATGAATTCCTTCGATGAGCTTTCATGCAGGAGTCAGTTGTTTTACTACAAAGTCAGAAACGGACTACCCCCGATGGTCCACACCCCAAAACTTTGAAATGACTGGGATTTGTCAATATGTTTTAACAAAACAAAGTTACCTGGACAATTTCCTGAATAAAAGTACTCGTGTGGAAAATCGATCGGAGCAACGATTTTTGCATTTGCATTTTTGTTCGACGACATCCAACCTGAGATGTCTACCATTATTCGAAAAGATTAATTTGTAATGAAAATATAAATGATAGGTACAATGTTCATAACGAATTTTTATCATGCAAACACGTTTATCTTACAAAACTCATGGTGTAAATAATCAACAAGCCTCAAGAGCAAACAAAAATGCAAAATCCGCTACAAAAACTGCTCGATATGACCCCTGTCTCTCAATACATTTTCTTAGTCGGCGCAAACGCCCTCTCTGCACTTGAAATAGCATGCCAGGGTCGTTTCGTATGGCTTCACAATGTAATGTAATTCTATTCAACAAGGCATCTCTGGTGTGAATAGGTGTAGCGTAAACGAGGCTTTTTAGATGCCCCCACAGAAAGAAATCCAATGGATTTATATCCGGAGACCGCGGTGGCCATGAATATGGCCCACCTCTACCAATCCATCTATTGGGGCAAATCTGGTTCAGATGGTCCCGCACAATCAAACTAAAATGAGGAGGAGGGCCATCATGCATAAACCACATATCTCTTCGGTTTTGCATTGGAACATGTTCCAAAAGTCCATTCAAATCGTTCTGAATGAACTCCAAATAGCGTTCTCCATTCAATCGGTCATGTAGAACGAATGGTCCTGTAAGATGGTTTCCTATGATACCAGCCCAAACATTCACGTTGAATTTCCGTTGGTGTTTGGTTTGCAATATCCTATGGGGATTTTCTTCGGCCCATATGTGGAGATTATAAGAGTTGATTACTCCATCTCTACTAAAACCTGCTTCATCAGTGAATAAAACTCGAGTAATAAAAGTCATATCCTCTCTTTGCTTATCTAGGAACCAATTGGCATATTCCAGTCGTGCTGGAAAATCTTCAGGTGTCATGGCATGTACCTTCTGGATGTGATATGGGTGGAGCAGTTGTTCCCTAATTATTCTATGAATAGTGGACTTGGATGTATGGAACTGTTCTGATAGGTTTCTGATGCTCATTTCTTTCTACAAGGTGTTTTTGTCAACATCTGTGGAAGAAATGGAACATAAATTTATTCACCGGATATTTTTCACCTATTCATGTGCAGCCGTTTTTGTAGTTTATTTGTTTGCTTTTTATTAGTTATGTCTTCCGATGTGCGTTTTTTCAGCTGAATTTATCTTCGGGTTAAAGATTTTCTCCCATGAAACTCCTCAACATTTAAGCTGTGGATACGAATTTGCAACATCAAAATGTTGAGTTTCAGGAAACGTGCTTATTCCACGCGTACATACAAAATATGTACTGAATTATATATTTCATAGTGGAGTAGCTTGTTAGTTCAAAAACACCACGAATCTACATAAATTGATATTTCATTTGAAAAAATATCTACGTTGTGAATGAAACTCTCAACTAGGTACTGTACTTTTTGTTTACGACTTTATTTTAGCAGATTTTGTATTTCCCTGTTATAAATATTGTTGAATTAACGTTAGCATTAGTATTTCTACTGTGAAAATTTTTCATTTCAAATAATGTTGGACGATCGGGTTTGATGTCGTCGAGTAAAACTGCATTTTTATTAATAATCGATCTCCGATCGACTTACCACACGAGTACTTTTATTCAGAAAATTGTCTACGTAACCTTATTTTGTTGAAAACTATTGAAAAATTATCTGTCATTTCAAAGTTTTGGGGTGTGGACCATCGGGGGTAGTCCGTTCCTGACTTTGTAGCAAAACAACTGACTCCTGCATGAAAGCTCATCGAAGGAATTCATTTGTTTAGTCAATCACCAAAATTTAGATAATTTTTAATATTCACTTTGAAAGTTATCAAAGAAAAACGTTTTTCATTTTGTAACTTTGAGGGCCCGTAACTTGGTAACGAAGGCTTTCAGGAACAAAAGTTATATGAAGTACTGGTGATATTTTGACCCCATCTATACATTCCCGAGAGGAAAAGAGGAAGTCCATGGACACGCGGTATATTTGCATTTTTCATTTTTGGTATTTGACTTTTGAGGGGAGTGAAATATTTTTCTTGTGAATTATGTGGTTTAAAACTTACTTGAACAATTTGTTTATTGAAATATGTTTGAGATTTTTTGTAGTATGGAGATTAATTTAATTATTTGTTGCAGAGGATGTTCTTTTATTGTTTCGGTTAAAATTGTAAACTTCATTGAAAAATGTTTGATTAGACTTTTTTCTATGTTTCTGTAACGCCAACAGATATCTAATATTTCTGAGATGGTGGGCAGTTTCCACCACATATCGTTATCCTCCGGTCCCAGATAACACAGGATATCCTATGGATATCCATTTCATGTCCAATTTTGGTCGGGATATCCCTGGATTTGAAATGGACATCCAAAGGATATCCGTCGACGGATTTGAAATGGATATCCTTCAGAAGATATCATATGGATGGCCATAAGATATCCGGAGCAAATATGGATAAGTTTAAATTGCAAGATTGATTTTTATTGTGTCAATTTCTGAGCTTCTTTCATGCTCGTACATATATAGATTAATTTTTTTGGAAAAATCTCATGTTTCGTTTTTCTACTTGATTTGAAATGGATATCCTTCAGAAGATATCCTAGGGATAGCCATGAGATATCCAAAGCAATCATAAATGAATGTAAATATTCTCGTAGATACACAAATTGTACCTTTTCAAAAATATGTTGTCGCGGGGACCCTCTGCGACCACAGAACAGATATACATGTGTCTGCGACAGCCTGGCCATACTATACGCATAATTACTGGCGACGTCTGTCATTTTGTTGAGGAAGGTCATAGTCATAGCACTGAATCCAAACAAAAGTCGTGTTTTTTTCTATTTTCTTTCGTTTTTGATACCCTGTTGGTCTGGACATAATGGTTTTCATCTGTAGCAATTGATTGTTTCCAAAGGGAATTATATATTGGCCGAATACAGGTAAATATCAATCGAGAAGGACATAACCTATAAAAATCCATTATTTCCAATGCATTTATGTGTTTGCTGTTTGAGTTTCGATATTTTCAGAAATGCTGAAAAGCACCTCGTTACATTTGCCACAATACACGAGTTTTTCAAATGTCACAGTGCCCAGATTAAAAATGGTGTGAATGCCTACAACAGTGGACATGTGATGAAGATGATTCATCAGTAGATTCGAACATTTTCCTATTGATTGCACTGAAAAAATTAATCTTTCGGAAGAATATTTGGGAACTGGATCGAAGTTCAAAGCTTATGTAGGTAAGTTGTATGTTTTTCTATTCTAGAACTCTTTTTTTAGGTACCTAAATGAAATCTCAAAAATATGACTGTGGAACGATGCCTTTCTTCCGTGCTCACTAATATGTTTGCCTCCAAATATATCTGGTATGGAGCAAAAAAAATAAAGTGGACAACTAAAACTGGCTGAATTATCACTAGGTGAAAAGCCTATTCAGTTGTTCAATTCATTTGATAATTTGTATTGTCTCATAAGAGACTGCTAGATCAGTGAGAATGAGAAATATAGGTTAGGAAAACTTACTAAACTTTGAGGTTTATAGTAGAAATCAGCGTCATTGCAGTAAAAACAGACAATCATTTACATATAAACATTCTTACAGTCATTAATGGTATACTAAACACTACTAACAATTGAAATTTCAACGCCTTTTTTAAAACTTAAACATGGCCATCGGCATTCTCGTTCTCGAGGAAGATTGGAAAGAGGACGGAGACAACCCGATTGTCAACTGTCAGCTGTCCTCGTCATGGAGTGTCTAACAGGGTCATGCCAACAGTATGACCAACCAATACGGAAACGAAAAAATATTTATCTAACAATTTATTATACTGATTTGGGTAACTCATTTTTATGAACATTCAGAAGGAAAAAACATTCTAATTTATAATTTTAGTAGTGGAAATGATTCGAAATATTCAAAATTGCATAATGACAAGTTTGAGAAAACATTGGGATGTGATCTCTCAGCATTGTGGGCTTGATTTCCTCACTTTCAAAACAGTTTTAGAATATATTTTTGACTCAAATGTGTTAATTTTTAATGGTTTTTACTATAAACAAATCTTTGGTACCCCTATGGGGTCAACAATATCTCCGATTCTTGTTAATTTTGTGTTGGATGACCTAATCACTGAGGTAAAAGACAGAATGCCTTTTAATATACCTTTTATCAAACGTTACGTTGATGATCTTATCTTGTCTGTTCCCCTCGGTAGAACTGAAGAGGCGCTATCCCTCTTTAATGATTACAACGAACATCTACAATTTACAGCTGAAGAAGAATGTAACAATAATATCCCTTTTCTGGATATGAGAGTCTGCAGAAACATGGATAATACTATTTACACAAAATGGTATAGGAAACCGTGTGCAAGTAACAGACTTCTCAATTATCATTCTTACCATCCGACGAAGATGAAAATAAATCTAGTATTTACCCTGAGGAACAGAGTCGTGAATTTAACACACCCACTTTTCAAATCTGAATGTTTAAATGAATTAAAAGGTATCCTCGTTGAAAATTCTTATCCTCTAAAGATGATTAACAAACTTCTATTCAGCTCTTCTCAGAGTAATTTACCAGTCGCTGCGGACAATTTGTCAATTACTAATAATAACTTGGAAAACAACATTAATCTTTTTCAAACTGAAGTCAATCAACACGATGATGAGGCACCTCCCAATAATATATCTTCTCCTTTTTTCTGCTCTTTACCATACTACCAATCATTAACACCTAAACTTATTAATGTCTTTAAAAATGAAAATATCAAAATTGCACAACGCATCGTGACATCTACCAACAGTCTGTTTACAAAAACCAAAACCAAATTACAAACTTTAGAAAAATCAAATGTTGTTTACAAAATTCCATGTCAGGGTTGTGACAAAACATACGTTGGACAGACATCAAGGAATCTATCTGGACGCTTAACGTCCCATAGAAGCGATTGTAATAGGAAAAAAGTGACGTGTGCACTGGCTGACCATGTCATCTCCAGTAAACATATCATGGATTATAACCAAGTAAAAGTACTTTGCACAGAGAATAATCTACACAAAAGATTGTTCAAAGAAATGTTTTTCATTAAGAGTGATGTTAACAGTATGAACAAGAAAACAGATTTGAATAATTTAAGTAATATCTACAACTACATTCTAAAACTAGAACTCTCCCCTCCACATTCCTACAACAATGAGCAATCAAACAATGAATAATGCAATTTTGAATATTTCGAATCATTTCCACTACTAAAATTATAAATTAGAATGTTTTTTCCTTCTGAATGTTCATAAAAATGAGTTACCCAAATCAGTATAATAAATTGTTAGATAAATATTTTTTCGTTTCCGTATTGGTTGGTCATACTGTTGGCATGACCCTGTTAGACACTCCATGACGAGGACAGCTGACAGTTGACAATCGGGTTGTCTCCGTCCTCTTTCCAATCTTCCTCGAGAACGAGAATGCCGATGGCCATGTTTAAGTTTTAAAAAAGGCGTTGAAATTTCAATTGTTAGTAGTGTTTAGTATACCATTAATGACTGTAAGAATGTTTATATGTAAATGATTGTCTGTTTTTACTGCAATGACGCTGATTTCTACTATAAACCTCAAAGTTTAGTAAGTTTTCCTAACCTATATTTTTTATGCAATTGTTTTGCTCATGATCAAACTGTTTTATAGATGTCTTGATAAAGGGAATAAACATTTCCGAAAGCTCGACAAACAACAAAGAGTCTTCTTTAAACCAGCCCAATATTGACTGCATCCTCAAGATCAATTACCATATATATATATATATACATATATATCATAGTATACCAATAAAGAGAGAGAAAAACTATGGCAGCGGTATATATATTATCATCATCAGTTTTCGAATTCAAAAGAAAGCATAATATTTCTCAATATTTTTTTGTAAATTTCAACGTTAATTATACCCGTGAATATATCATTTCAGAAGCGGCTGACCTCAGTGATTCGACGGAAAATAAAAAAGCTACTGAAGAAGCCATCTAGGCTTGGCTGACAAAGAATGGCATCTGTCATCTTCTAGAATAAAGGAAACACCTGGATGGACGAAGAAAATAGCATTCTATTTTTTCTTTAACTTAATTTTTTTGATTATTCTGCATTTAATATTCTGTTTTTATTTTAGAGTTTACATATACATTTTATTTGTTGATAACTCCGAAGTTTATGAGAATTTTTTCGATACGAGAGTTTATTAATACATTTTTTTTTGTTCAATACCATTATTTCATTTCCCTCCAGATTGCTATTACTATATTTTATCTTCGATGGATATCCCCGAAGGATATCTTTAGAATATCTCTCAAGGAATCTTTCAGATAGCTTTTGAATATCCCTGAAGGATATCTCATGGATATTCCTGAAAGATATCTTATGGATATCTTTGAAAGATATCTTATGGACATCTCTGGAGGATATCTTATGGATATCCTTGAAGGATATTCTATGGATGTACAGGTTGTTCCACTTTGGACATCCATCGGATGTCCATAAGATATCTTTTGGATATAATTGGATGTCCATAGTATATCAATAAAATTCATGAAGGATGTCCAATGGATATCCATTGGATGTCCATGTGTTATCTGGGGTATATCTCTATCGCGTAAGCGGTTTCGCGGTAAAAGATATAAGGCGGCTGTGAATCAGCGAAAATAAAAATAACCGCCCGACTAGAATCAATAAACAATTCTTGGAACCCACAAAACTACTACTACTTCATAAACACTCGATATACCGAAAGAGTTCTGCAATCCCCGCAGATTTTGCGGAAAATAACACAGAGTCCGGACGTATATCCCGGATCCTGTAAGCGGAGAGCAATTCTCGCAGGATTGGAGTTTTCGTCTTCTTCTCGCGCTGTTGCTTTGCTGCTCGTTTTCACTGCGTTGGACAAGTGTGTCAAGGACGATTTTGTTCGTGTTTGTAATCTTTTGTAATTGCTCGAACTCATTACATGGCGAGTTAAAAGCTAATAAAACGCGTCTCGCGAGGCGAGACAATGAAAGAAATGGAAAACCGGCGGGTAGACGTAGAAGACAATTTCCGATTAATATTTCTTGCTCCTGCAATAAATAATCTCCCTCATTATTCACTGGAATCGATGGATTCGAAAATCATAGGCTACCCGTAAAGGAGCATTCATTATCACTTGCTGTGGCGCTCAAAAATGAATATATATATATATATATATATATATGTATATATAAAGTCACCGGCAGAAAGTACGCATCATATGGGAAATTCTTTTATTAAGAAATTTTGACGAATATCGATATGTGCAATCGCTTCTGCATCAAAAGCAACCCCAAAAGATGTTGTACAGTGCCGTTCGTCTTTTCTTGTTTGGCGGGAAATTTAAATTTAAAAAAAATTATGTCTCAAAACACACTCATTTGGGAAAATATTGAAGAATGTTATTTGGAAAAATTGTTTAGAACGACATTTTATAGCTATGTACAAGTTTTGAAAAAAATCTGAGATAAAAAATAAAAATCAATTTTTTGCCATAATGAAAATTTCAATTTGGAAAAATACATTTTAGACAAAGAAACTCATTAGTAAGGCCAACAGTAATATTTTAAATGATTTTTGTAAATATTCGCAAGCTACTTCTATTTTATTCGGAAAAAAATTGAAATCTATGGATTTGCCATATATTCAGCTGCTTCATAAGAGGACACTGAAATATCTCCAGGACATTATAATCCCGATACTGTTCATTATTAATAAAGGTCCTTGTATATACATAATTTCGAATTGAATTTTTTATTCAAACAAAAAATAAATTGAGTTTTGGCAAATTGTTGGAATCATACAATATTATCATTGTTGATGCGTGCATCGACAGATTTCCTCATGGTCAAAGAGGCCATGAAACAATTGATTAATAATGACAATGTGTTATTAAGAGTTGTCAAACGATTTAGTAGTGTTATTTTTAATCCAGGTGTTTTTATCGTCTTTATTCTATAGTTTTTTTCATTGTAAAAGTTACATTTTGTTGTGTGTTAACAATAATTAGAAATGCCCCAAGAAAAGCTGAGTTTGCAAGAAAAAATTGAGCTCGTCTTAATATGTGGTGAGCGTTTTCATAGTTCCAGAGAAGCAGCAGATATATTCAATGCTAGATATCCAAATAAGAATATCCATGGATCTACTGTGTTGCGTATTTTTAAACAAATTTAAAGCTACAGGCAGTGTAGAAAATCGTTACAAAATTCCACATAGTAAGCCCGTCACTAATGGAGAAGGTACTTTTAATGTTTTGTTATCGGTCACAGAAAATCCACGGATGGCACTATCGGAGAGGCAGGAACAAACCGGTATATCTGAAAAATCCATAAGAAGAATTTTGAAGAATAATAAATTTCGTGCATACAAACCAAAATTCATCCACACCTTACTCGATAGAGATTTTGATGCAAGCTTAGATTTTTCATTTTGGTTCCAAGGCATGATTGAAGAATGCCAACATTTTCCTACAAACATTTTATTTACTGATGAGGCGAATTTTACATCAAACGGTACTGTCAGTTCCCAGAATTGTAGATGGTGGGCTGATGAGAACCCAAATTGGAAGATAGAGGCAAAAAGTCAATTTTCTTTCAAAACTAATGTTTGGTGCGGCATATTAGATACACAGATCGTTGGGCCTTACTTTTTTAGGGGCAACCTTAATTCACGAAATTATTTAGTGTTTTTAAATAATGTGTTTATTGATTTCTTACATGGATTACCGCTGCAAAGAAGGAATGATATTTTTTTTCAACAAGACGGAGCGTTAGTTCATAGTACCCTTGAAGTCAGAGCGTGGCTTAACGAACACTTTCCTCATAAATGGATAGGACGATCTTCAGAAAACCCGTGGCCTGCAAGATCCCCAGATTTGACGCCCTTGGATTCCTTTTTATGGGGGTACCTTAAAAGTAGGGTTTATAAACATCGGCCATTTCGTAATATCGACTATTTAGAAGGAGTAATACGACAATGTATCAATAACATTACACCACAAATGCTGCGAAATGTGTCCAGAGAAATGAAATCCCGAACAACTACATGTATTGAACGTCAGGGTAGACACGTCGAGTAATGGACATTTACAAACTTTCGAGTATGAATTAAATTGTTTGGTTTATAATTATTTCAGCTTCTAATTTTATTATAAAATGTAATTATGTAAAAAATTGAATCAGTTTTTTGTTCTAATAAAAAATTCATATTAAAATTCTGTAGATACATGGTTCTTTGTCAAAAATAAATAGTATCGGGATTATAATGTCCTGAAGATATTTCTGTGACCTTTAAAAATTACTCTTGGGCTTTACTAATGAGTTTCTTTGTCAGAAATGTATTTTTCCAAATTGAAATTTTTTTCATGGCAATAATTGATTTTTATTTTTTCATCTCAGATTTTTTTCAAAACTTGTACATAGCTATAAAATGTAGTTCTAAACAACTTTTCCAAATAACATTTTTCAATGTTTTCCCAAGTAAGTGTGTTTTGAGACATAATTTTTAAATTTTTTAAATTTCCCGCCAAACAAGAAGAGACGAACGGCACTGTACAACATCTTTTGGGGTTCCTTTAGATGCAGAACCGATTGCATGTATCGACATTTGTCAAAATATTATATTAAAAAAAAATCTCATATGATGCGTACTTTCTGCCGGTCACTGTATATATATATATATATATATATATATATATATACATATATATAACATATATATATATATATACTATATATAACATATATATATATATATATATATATATATATATATATATTGTTGTGATGAGATGGATTTTGAGTTTATATATTTTTCTTTATTTTAGATTTGTTTCCAAGATTTTATGAATGAATCCCTATCATAACAAAATGAAAACTCCGGGGATGTTGTCTTACCCTTTTTCAAATATCTTTTTACCTTATCTCAGCTCAGTCGGTACGCCTATGAACAAATAGTCACCTCCCTTTTGACTAGCAGGTTCAGTAACGCCAACTTGTTGAACGGCTTCATATCAAATTTGCTGTTTAGTGGGGAAAAAGTGTGGTTAGATGTTCAAAGATAAAAACACATATTGCAGAAAATAATCAAATGGTTGTTTTATTGAGATAAAACCTTAAAAACTGTCCTACTCTGCGAAAATTATCTTATGGACTAAAAGAAAACAATAATGTGATATAGTGCAATTGGTTTAGAGTGATTAATATTAGTTGAAAGTAAATTTGAAGGTTATTATCAGTCCTTTATCATCGAAAATCGTTGAATTGTTCAATCAACACAGTGAAGCAGATACTCAGTGTTAGTTAATAAAACTGAAGCGATGCACTTAAGAGAGTTCTGCCAATAGAATACCTGTTATTCTTCTTTTGTGATGTTTCCCAGCTTCATGAAAATACTTGTGTCATTGGAACTTACAGCTTCCTTGCATCCAAAACAAATTTCTGCTCCCGTGACTGGCTTTTTCAGGATATCTCGTTCTGTCAATAGGTGAGTGGAATTTTATAATATATTACTTCTCGCAATTGTGTCTCAATTAAGTTGATCTCGTTCTGGAATGGTTTTGGTAGCTTTTTCTTCAATTCACTATTATTTCTCTTCCAAAAAATTTGTACGTGATTGCTTTTTTCTCAATTTTTGATCTCCTCCAAAACTTGTTATTTTTTCCCATGGCAACACACACATTTTATCTTTTTCACAGATTTTAGAATTTCTTGCTACTTTCTACATCATTATTTGTCATTCTAATCAATTTTAATGATTTTATTAATGAAATCTTATAACCTTATATACTATGTACAAATTCGTATACAATTTATTTTTGACAATTTTCTGCTTTTATATTTTTATATTTCAACACTTTTCTAATTTCATTGGTGGGTTCCTGTTATAAGATTTATGGTTAAATTTCATAAATTTCACTTTTCAAATAATTTAATTGTGCATTTTCCTTAGATGTATTGTTGGTCACATACTTTTGACCACAGAAATATTTCAGGACTGACCTTTTTGATACATCTGCATCGACTAGAGCATAGTATAAGATTCTAGAATAGTAAAAAGTAAAGAAAAATTGCAAAACAAACATAGTATTAACCACGATAACTGAAATACCTAATAATAATAAGTTTAATTGTTTTATAATATTTCCTAACATAACAATATATTTTTTTTCTTCAATTTCTCGGAATAAAGGTCTGATTTAGTCAATTCATATAATTTCTTTTAACGATGTTTCGACTTGTATTTGTCAAAGTACGTATATAGGTCAAACAAAACAATATTTTCAGAAACGAGTACAAGCCCACAAATACTCAAAAACCGATATTACAGCCTTATCCAAACACCAAAAAAAAAATCAACATAAGTTCGGCACTAACAACGTTGAAATTGACCAAGGAAAGGAATCCAAGAGTAAGAACATTCCGTGAAATGATACATATTAAAAAAGACCCCAATAGCATTAACAATAGAAATTATTTCAAAAACTAAAGCCTTAACTTAAGAATGAATACATTTTGTCATAGACATATCTTTCAATAACTTTACCTATCACAGCCGGTACTGTTATTGGTCGGAAATTACTCATGATAGATGTATCATCCTTTTTGAAAATAGGGGTCACTAACCCTATCTTTAGGTGATTTGGAAATTCTCCTGACTCTATTGATCGATTTATAATAAAAGCTAAAGGTTCAGCGATGTACACAGCCATATTTTTGATAATTTTGGTGGATATACATATACAATCTATTCCAACTGAGTTTTAGTGAACCTATTGCATCTAGGACATCACAGCTCAAAACAGGGAAAAAATAGAATGTGTTAGTTTTATACATTGAAGTATAATCTTCTACTTTTATTTGAATATATGATGAAAATCTTGAATTTTATATTTTTTCTCTGACTATATTCCATATTTGTTTTTGTTTCTGGTAATGATTCAATTTTTTTTGTAAAATGCGCTTTTTGTATTTTGAATTGTTTTTTTTATTCCTTGTAGATTTCAGTTACATGGCTATCATTTGAGTTCCTCATCACCCAGAATGATTCTTTCAATCCTTTGATCATAGAAATAATATCTTTGTTCACCCACTGGTGTGTATTTGAGTTTCTGTTATATTTTCTTACAACTGTAGGAGATGATAAGTCAATGAAATACTGGAGAGTATTTGGGAGAGTCTCAAATATTATATGAATATTTTCAGAGCATTCGAAAACGGACCGAAAGGATTCTTTCTCCAGAAAGGATTGAAAAATGCCAAGATTCTCATCACTTGTATTTCGGAAGGATATGGTTTCATGGTCAAACCTGTGTTCATTCATGCGATTCATGTCCAGAATCAATTCGAATGTGATACCAAAATGATCAGTAATGTTCATGTTTTCTCAACTGTTTCAAGATATTTCGAATTGCATATATTCGTGAAAAAATAGTCAATTTTACTCTTACTCGATTTGCTATTTACATTTGTAAAGACCCTCGTAGGTTCAAAATTTATAATATATATATATGTATTTATGTTAGGAAGGACCAGTAATATATTTTGAAGATGAAAAAGAAATAATTTCTTAAAAAAAAACACAAAAATAATAAATACTTAATAGTTAGTAGTTCATGAGAAATTGTTTTACATTTTTTTGAGATTCTATTTCCTTTACGAAGCCTCTGTATAATATTGATAGGTAAAAAAATGCAAATACTACATTTTCATACATTGTCAAAATGATTACAACCTACAATTGTTTAAAATACAACAAAAAAGTCTAGATTTACAAAATCATTCTGAATTAAATGTGATCAACAAAATTATAAGCTTGAAACATACAGTATATGAAATTGTATCTAACTAAAAATAGCCAATGGGAGAACAAGAAACATCTTGATGACAATAGCCAATCAGGAAACAGAGATGGTGAGATAAAAGATTTTAAATTGTGGAAAAGTAAGAACTGAGAAACGTCAAAAATAATTATCATCAAATATTGTATTTAGTTTATAAGAAATGTAAAATATATTAGTTCATAAGTTTTCTCAAATAACACCAAATTAATGAAAGTGCGACAAGGAAGTGCGCGAGTTTGAAAATTCAAATAAAATGGACAAAACAGAAATTGTATCCAGGGAATGAAAAAACAAAGCGAGAGGAGATTGAAAAAAATTTTGAAGAGAAGCCAGGTACAAAAATTGGAAAGAAAGAAATTTAGGATTTTATTAATGAAAAGGTAGTTTTTCAACAATAAAAAACCAATACAACCTCTGAATAATCTCGACACAAAATAAACAAGGATAAAAGAAGATTACCTTTTTGGTTCTCCACATGAAAACTTGTCCAAGCTGATTTCGTGGATTTTGGATGGTTCCTTTTGAAATGGTGAGTTCCTGAGAGGAGTGGATGAAACAGGAATTCAGATTATGCCAGGTATTGCATCAGCGACATTCCAGTTCCAGGTCACAAACTGAATCACTTCACAAAATAACTCGTATCTCTGAAGAACTCTATGATTTGGTATTGAACTATAAAAGAATTCTTCCGACTCAAAAGAAAAAAGTGAGGTTATATTAACATATCCATCACTGTTTTCATTATTTTATGAAAATTTGTCAATTGCTCATAGTTATAAGTTATCTATCGCAGGCCAGGTTAATATAAGTTTTCCTGAATAAAGGAAATAATTGTTTTTGATAAATTTTGGTTTATTTTCCACAATGATATGCTAATATTTTACTTATAAACACTGAACTGAAAATAGTTCGAGTGACATCAAGACAGGCAGTGGCTCTATTGCCAGTACCGACTCCTGAGGCGAAGGCGTACCAACTGAGATTAGTCGTGGTAAAAAAAATAATAATAATTGGCAACAACGTGGCGAGAAAACAGTAACGTTAGCTGGCAATTATTATTCCATAACAATTAGCTATTATCATGTCACAATATAACAATTGGCTTCCCATCGCGGAGCTGAATTGCCTACATAAGTATTAGAAGTATATCAAAATCGAAATCAAAATAATTATACAGGGAGAAAATATTTGTGGGGCAATTACAATCATTATTTCATAACAATTTGGCTCCCAACGAGGTGCGAAAATATTTATGAGCATAAATAATAATAATAATGATAATAGAATTGATATACTTATCAGAACAATTCACTTCCAACGCGGGGTAAAAACACCTATTAGTATTTCATAACAATATATATATATATATATATATATAATTTTATTGGTAAATATATTATTATTATTATATATTGATGAGAAAATTCGTTAAAATTGGGCAGTTCATGACTTGGAATGCTGACTTTATTACGTTTTCATTTTTATTTTTCAGTCAAACTATTCGATCAACAAAATGTCTGGAGATATCTGAATTTCAGATCAAAAATTAGCTTCCTACATGCATTTTGCCACTTTCTCGAAGACTTAATGTGATCCGGCTTTTTCACCACAGCATCTAAAAACTTCGCAAGACAGCCGACACAGTGCCGTCAATCGATGGAAAAAGACACATAATACACACCTAGTGACATAAATCTAAATGTGTGCCAACAAGCACAGCGTGCGGCAATTTATTTGTACTTTTAATTTTGCTGCGATACAATGGAGATAGGGCACACGATTGCTCCATGAAGCGTGCCTAAATAGGGCAGGCTGGGCCGCTTTTTTGCACCTACAAGGTACGCTCGAGGTGCAATAAATCTCGGTATTTCGACGGGTCCGGTCACAACAATGTCTCACTTCTTAGATCAATTGGAAATGTTCGTTCGTGGAATTGGTAACAATGACAGGCCTCTCAAATTGCCTTAAAGAGGTGCAAGCCGTTACTTATCCAGCCCTGTCGTCTCCAGTAACGGGCTGGCTGTTAGGACACCCAGAAGTAATTGATTTCCAGAGCACTCGAAGGGCATTAAAATCTTCGAATGGACCACTAGAATGGTCGAAATTGTTGTAAAAAGATGTCATGAAATGACAATTCCCGAAGGCTCTCCTGAAAATTGATGGACAGTTACTTCAAAATTTCCATGCTACATCCATATTTTCTAGTTTCGTACAGGATTATATACCGGATGGTCGGTCCACTTACGACTATCCACCCTAAATAACTCCCAGAAAAATTATTTTACAAAAAATCGCCGAGATACGTCGATTTTTGTTTGGAGGGGGACACCATTTGACGAGAAGAAGATATGTTATACTTCAACCCCCTACTCCCCAGAGCAACCCCCTCTATAATTTTAATAGGGAATGAGGGTCGTGTCATACATCGTTGTGAAGGTAATTCAATTCTGATACTAGCAGTGCAAAATTTTCTGAATTTGAATGAGGCGTTCTCGAGATATTCGAGTTCAAATGTTCAAAATGATCTCCATTATTGTCTCCCAGACAGTAGTACAGTTCAGTCGTAATTATCCACCGATTGTAATAAAATCATTGGCCCAATATTTATCCAAGGTGATTTAAACGGTGCAGTTTATTTGGATATGCCGCAGCATCTGATTGTACCACTTATTCTGGACGCTGTTAACACGGACCTTGATGATGATGGTAATCCAAATCTATTGGCAGATAACATTTATTTCCAGCAAAATGGGGCACCACCTCATTTCCTATTACAGGCGAGAGAATGGCCATCCCAAACAAATGGATAGGTCGTCGAGGTTCAATAGAATGGCCAGCACGCTCGCCGGACTTGGCACCCAATGATTTTTTCATTTGGATTCATTTGAAATCCGTTATTTATAAAACTCAATTTTTCTGGGAGTTATTGAGGGTGGATAGTCGTAAGTGGACCCGGTATATAAATATATATATATATATATATATATATATATATATATATATATATATATATATATATATATAAATGGGAAGAATATCGAGGGGACTGTTGAAAACAAAACGGAAGAAATTTAATGGACATAGCCCTCAGAGAAAAGTGTTAACCGCAGACACGTGTTTCGGGCTCTCGGCCCTCATCAGTACGGTGAAGAAGTGCAAGGATGAAAAACACTTGGCCATAAATGTTTATTTATTTTCTCAAGTTTCTCAGAATAAAGGTCATTATCAGCCAAAAGCTTTATTTAAAACGAAGTTTCGACATTTGTATTTGTCATCTTCAGGTTAAAACTAAAACAATTTAAGACATTTAAAATAACAACATATAGTGTACATAATCACTCTATTTATAATCGCAAATATGTACACTATATGTTTTTTTTAATTGAAATTGCTGAAGAGCTGAAGAAATGGCATTTTGAGGGCATGTTCTACCAATAAAAAGGGCTACCTATGAATATTTTTTTAATTTTGTTGTGATCTTTTAAAGGGGGGAAACATGCAACCCCTATTCCATTTTAAATGCAACGATTCATTGTAAAACTTTTTTCACTCTTGTTGTGTCCGTAAAAGCAATAGTTTCCTAATAAAAAAATAAAATACAACATTGTGCATGAAGGGATCTTCTGTAAATGGAATCGAAAAAATATAGTAGGTGGCTGTCACGTTTTGTTTGCACCGCCCCAAGAAAAATGCGGCGGTCTCATACCGTTCCCAATTTAGATCACTTTTAATTTTTTTTTTCACCTCATTTTCAAGCACTTTTTTTTCACACAAAAATCACTCAAAATGCCTCCTTCTTTTCACCAGCATAAACAATACACCCTAAATCACTTATTTTCGGCACAACTTTGCCCAAAATATCGTCGTTTTTATCGAAGAAATCCTCCTTCTAACACAGTTCCAAATAAACAAACTTCACACATTTAATAGATGAAATTTAGTAACTTTGCCTTCTCATGTTGGTAATAAATGAATCACCGCCAACTTTTCTAATTCAAATATGAGCACTAGTTCCCCTTCATTTATGTTTGCAATTGTTGTTGGGCACCATTTTGCATAAAAATATGGATTCAAAAAATATGCTAAAAAAGCATATGAAGCAGATTTTAAACCAGATATTTGAAAAAATATTTTTTTTATTAAAAAAATATAATTTTTTCAAATGATATTTTATGGTTAATTAAGATATTGTTGGTAAAGGAAGGAGAAAATATTGCTCATATTTGAATTCGAAAAGTTGGCGGTGATTCATTTATTACCAACATGAAAAATAAGGCAAAGTTACTAAATTTCATCTGTCAAATGTCTGAAGTTTGTTTATTTGGAACTGTGTAAGAAGGAGGATTTTTACGATAAAAACGACGATATTTTGTGCAAAGTTGTGCCGAAAATAAGTGATTTAGGGTGTATTGTTTATGCTGGTAAAAAGAAGGAGGCATTGTAGATTTTTGTGCGAGAAAACGGTGCTTGAAAATGAGGTTCAAAAAAAATTAAAAGTGCTTTAACTCAAGAACGGTATGAGACCCCCGCATTTTTCTTCCGGATTAGTGTTCAGAGGCAAAAACACGTAAGAAAAATAATTTTTACCAAATATATACAAATAAATCTATTCGATAACAATTTACAAAAAGTCATATGACAAACAATTTTTATTTAAAATTTCCAATTTTTTTCAAATGAAATTAGAGTAATAAAAAGCCAAAAATTTCCGACAACTGATAGTATACAATAAAATAAATCTGACAGTCAAAAGAAAATCTTTTAAATGAAGTGCGAAATTATATTGGAAATAACAAAATACTTTCAAACTCGCGTTATAATAGTTTATCTGAAAAGTACGCAAAACGAAGCTTCAGCTAAAGCCATTCGTGTACGTGATGAAAACAACGTTTTCGCTGCATCTAATTTTTCGCCGCTTAAACTAATATTTTTACATCGACATCATCAATTTTTAATGGGCCATTACATACAAAACTACTATTTTGGAATATTTCATTTAAAAAGAAGGGATTTTTTGTTAAGGAGAAACATAGCATCTCTGGATATATATATATATATATATATATATATATATATATATATATATTTATATATTTAAGAACAAAAACATCCTCAAGCAGGAATAGAACCTGCGATGGCTCAGATGGTTAGAGTATGGACTGGAGATCCGAAGTTCGAAGGTTCGATTCATGCTCAAGAATGGTTTTTTTCTTGAATTCAAAAAAAAATTGCAATACCACAGTTCTTCTGAAGGTTATTTCGAAATAGAGAGAAATACTTTCTTCACAATTATCTTGTGAGACAAATATTCAATTGCACCATTACCATAAAAATTAACAGTTTACTTTTCGCAAATTCAAATTTTGTAACAGTGACAAACAATAGTTACTTTTTCGACTAAACGCGTAATCAAGGTTGCGTCTTAACGAAAAGTTTGCCCTCCATCTTCATAATTTCGAAAGTCTAGCCGGACGCAAAATATTTGCTAATAAACAATAAATAATGACTGTTTCGTGAAATTTCACTGGGCTCATTTGCACCACCACGTATTTACTCAAGTTCCAATGAGACTCATTCGAGCCAAAAGGAAAATCCATTGTCGATCAGTTACGTAAGTATCAATTCACACATTTTGCTTGCCTCTTTCTAACGGCAGCGGGTATTAACAAACGTATTAATTGTACTTTCTCTGGCGAAAAAGAAATCGATACACGCGAATCGATTGGGCTATTGTTGCCAAACGACCAAAAGTTACCTAATTAATTGTCTCGTTACTATCATCCGAATACATTTTTGGAAGAGTTACCGAGGGCTAGTTACACAAAACACCGTCGTATGATCGAACACATATTATTAATTCATCAATGATACCTCTATGAAATATTTCACAATCGTTGAAATACTTCATCCATTGATTACTATATGTTTGGAAAGCCTGTTTCTGTTATCGATTTGAATACGAACTGGCAAACTCAAATATTTGATTAGTATATATATATATATATATATATATATATATATATATATATATATATATATATATATATATATATATATATATATATATATATATATATATATATATATATATATATATATATATATAAAATATACTATATCATAGGGAAATGATTTTTATTTGGGAAGCAGTCAGGTATGTTAGATTCAATGAATATTCTTCGTTTTTTCAGTCGAGCTTTCGATAATGTTTATTATCTTTATCAAGACTTCTCTACAATATGTGTGATTAATATCAGAATAATATTATTAACAAATGTACTTACTAACATGCAAATATTAAAAATTAGTTACAAAGAGTGGCATTAGAAGTTTCTTTCATGAAGGAAAAATTGTTGGACAGTGTCAATGTCAATTTTTACAAAATGTAAAAATATATATACAAATGGAAATTTCTATTAAAGAAGATTATTATTTGAATGCAGTTCATTTTGTTTGTGAAAAATATAAGTGTAAATAGAGCTCAGATCATCAATATCTGTTCGTTTATTATGATGTTATTTTTATTTTTGTTGATATGTACCATTTCTAAAAAAGTCTTTTAGATAAGACACTTCAAAATCTAAAATTTCGGAATTTTGTAATGGATACGTGATCCTCGTCAATAGAATAAATGGATAGCGCACAAGACAATCACTTTTGTGGCCTGTGATTCTATCTTTAAATAATTGTTTTGTTTGACCAATGTAAACTTCATCACAATCAATACATGGTGTTTTATAAACAATATTCACTGAATTCATCAATAATATGACTTTACCTGAGAGTTATATTATCAAAGTTTAGATGTAGTATACTTTTTACTAATTTACCACTCAATTTAGTTAAAATTAGCATAAAAATAAATGGGATATATTTCTAATTACTATCCTTTGATAAAAAAATTCATGGATGTTATTGATTTTATATTTGATCAACCTACATGATATTTGATGAGAAGTTCTATAAACAAATTTTTGGCACTCCTATAGGTTCAAGTATTTCACCAATTTTGTCCAGTTTTGTACTAGATGATTTCCTTGATGAGTGTTTAAAAAGAGTAAACTTCGAGATCCCTTTCATAAAAAGGTATGTTGATGATCTCATACAAAGTATGAGATCCTCAACATACAATTCACAGTAGAAAAAGAAAACAATAACTCAGTTATTCCTGGACATGAAACTAATTAGAACAGAAGATAACAAATTGATCACAAGGTGGTACAGAAAACCCATTAATAGTAATAGACTAATAAATTACCATTCATATCACCCAAACAATATTAAAATTAATGTTATTACCAATATGAAAACAAGAGTAGAGAAATTAACCCATCCCTCTTTGAGAATAGAGTGTTTGAATGAACTAAAAATCATACTTCTCGAAAATTCATACCCAAATTCTTTAGTCAATAAAATTATTTTTAGTACTTCTTCATATAACATTCCTCCAATTCTAAATGCACCAAATAACACCAACATAAATAGAATAACTTATAAAAGTTTACCTCATATTCAACACCTGACGCCAAAATTGATTAAAGTCAACAATAACAAAAATATAAAAATAGCAAAAACGAATATAAAAACAATTTCCAATCTGCATACTAAATTGAAAACACCAATTCCAAAGGAATTCCAATCAAATATTGTTTATAAAATACCATGTATTGATTGTGATAAAGTTTACATCGGTCAAACAAAACAATTATTTAAAGATAGAATCACATGCCACAAAAGTGATTGTATGAGGTTTATAAGATCTTTTGCGCTATCCATTCATTCTATTGACGAGGATCATCGTATCGATTACAATAATTCCAAAATTTTAGATTTTGAAAGTGTCCTATCTAAAATACTTTTTTTTAGAAATGGTACATATTAACAAAAATAAAAATAACATCATTAATAAACGAACAGATATTAATGATCTCACTCTATTTACACTTATATTTTTCACAAACAAAATGAACTGCATTCAAATAATAATCTTCTTTAATAAACATTTCCATCTGTATATATATTTTGACATTTTGTAAAAAGTCAATTGACACTGTCTAACAATTTTTCCTTCATGAAGGAAACTTCTAATGCCACTCTTTGTAACTTATTTTTAATATTTTCATGTTAGTAAGTATATTTTTTAATGATATTATTCTGATATTAATCACACATATTGTAGAGAAGTCTTGATAAAGATAAAAAACATTATTGAAAGCTCGACTGAAAAAACGAAGAATATTCATTGAATCTAACATACCTGACTTCTTCCCAAATAAAAATCATTTCCCTTGATAATTCACAGTCAATAAATATTCATACCTATATATATATATATATATATATATATATATATATAAATATATATATATATATATATTAGGGTGTTTTTTTAAGTCTTTTTTTTTGTTTTTTGCTCTCAACCGATTTTTTTTCTGGAAATGTAAAAAAAAAACCCTGAAAATTTGAGCCCTTAATATTAACATCAAGTACTTTCCCAGAGCGTGGAAAAATTTCCCATTAAAATACACGTGAATTTTATTTTTTTTCAAATATCTATAACTCGGCCTTTTATGTGTCATATCGAACCAAAGCGCGACTCAGGATTAATGCTCTACAAAAGTGCCTATTGCGAAGTAGCTGTAATCGGCACCTGTAAGATTGTACGGGTCACTAAATCTGATTTTTGTAGGAAATTCTTATTTTTTTGACGTTACTTCATAAATGACTGGATTAATGAAAAAAAAATTGAATTAGAAACTTGTAGCAAATTTAATTTCCTACAAAAAAAGTACTATAAACCGAATCGCTAAGATTGATATTTCTCGAGATATAAAGCGTTAACTTTGTCGATATGAAATTTTTTAATTATGAATCAAATTTTACGACAAAGTTAACGCTTTAATCTCGAGAAATATCAGTCTTAGCGATGTATAGAACTTTTTTTGTAGGAAATTAAAATTCTACAAATTGTCATTCATTTTTTCCAAAGTCATAGAATTCAGATTTGGTGACCAACCAAATAATTAAAAGAATCTTTGAAACTGCCCTATGCCAACTGGCTTCCTGCTTTAATCAAATTTCTCTCTATTTTAATGCAGACAAGACCAACTTTATAAAATTTCATACCCATCAGAGAGAAATGGTAGATGTAGATATAATTTCAAATAGCACCCATTTGTCTATAAATAACAGCTATAGATTCTCAGGAATAACCATTGATTCCCTTTTAGATTGGAAAGAACATGCAATCTCTGACTTCCAAACTCTCATCTCTTTACTATATGTTCGGTAATCTTAAAGTTGCTTTGACACAACAACAATTGATAAATTTATACTACGCACAAGTGGAAAGTCGACTGAGGTATGGCATTTGCCTATGGGGAGACTCTCTGTCGAATAACGTTTTCATTTCTCAAAAAAAAGTTATAAGGTGCATTGGTTGTGTGAGAAAAGACTATTCATGTCGAGAAATCTTCAAAACATTCGATATTCTTACCTGTACATGTCTCTACATATTTGAAGTCTGTGTCTATGTGTTCAAAAACAGGAAATTGTTTTTCATTTACACCGACTTCCACGTATACAACACTCGTAAGGATGATTAACGATTACCACTTTCCAAGTGCAATATTTCTTATAAAGCGCCAGCTAGAATTGGTGCAAAGATTTTCAACAACTTACCTATCTCTATCAAAAGCTTAAAATATGAAAGTACTTTCAAGAAACAACTCAAAGAATATCTGGTTGGGAAATGTCTATATTTTTTAAATGAATACTTTCAATTCAATATTTTATTTAATCTGTATCTGTAATTGCAAGTTAATATTCTGTCCACTGTTTATTATGTTTCCATATTTCAGAGCGTCATAATACGCAATGTGGTGTGTTGTTTTTTGTTTTATTCCCTCATTTAATTTTAAGTACCCACCGTATAACCATGCGGTGGCATCCACAACCGACTGACTCTTATACTAGTCTACTCGACAAGTTGAAAATGTCTAAAATAGAGATACTGCTCTTAAAATTATATGTGATAGCTCATTGGATCCGGAATAACGCCTAGAAAAATGTGCCAAAAGCGTGTATTAGCACATAAAAAATTGCAAAAGTTATAAACAATTGAAAATGAAAAAAAAATGGCATTTTGTTTTTTGCCAATATTTCATAAACTATCAATATTTAAGAAATTTCAAAATAAGGTTCTGAAAGAGGAGGAAATTTCCAATGAAAAACTTGCTTCCGGAACTCTATCTCCATTATTTATAATTTTAATTTAACGCTGAAAATGGGTCTCCACGCGACATTTTTAGGTTGCGCGCGCGGCGTCAAAAGCGAGTACGACACATTAATTTATTTATTTAAAGTATTAAATATTTTTTTTTAATTTGAAAAAATTATGGTGTATTCTGAACACTATAAATAATTTATTCCCGTTGGAAATTTTACTTAAAGTTATTTTTCAACAAGTTAAACGATTGTTAACTAACAAAATTTTCTCGAACTTCTGTCTTAATTGTAAATGAAAAAATAATTTTTTAAATAATTATCGTAAAAATGTTTCGCTCCGTTGAGCCTTTCTTATAAACATACTCAACAAGATCACGCCATAAAAGTTGAAAAAAATATTCATACTTTGTTTATAATAATTTTTGTACTTGAACAAAAACTAAAAAATCCAAGTAATGTTGTTAAAAAAAAATTGTTTTGCTTAATCATCATATTATCTTTTTTTTATTAAAACAAGATATAAATTGATTTGCAAAGAAAAATTTCCTCGCCATTTGTTGATACATTGTTTATAAACAAATTGATTATTTCAATATTTTTGGAATTTTTTTGTTCACAACTTCATTATATTACAAATATTATATTTTTGAAAAAAAAAATTCCTATAACAATTTTTAATTGTTTATAACTTTTTTTTATTTTCTTTTTTAATTTTGAAATAATTTTTTTTCTAAAAATCATAATTGACAGTCCTCTATAAAGTAACAGATTTTTTTTATCAACAATTCCATTGTTTATTAACTTAACAATTTGTTATGAACAAATTTTTAACTTTGTTAGATTTTTTTTCTGAAACTGCTAAAATTTACAAAAACAACCATATATAACAAAGTATAGAAAAAAAAAACCAATTTTTTATTGTACTTTGGGAATTGGAATTGGGAAAATTGGGAATTTTTTTTTTTATATTTTTTATATGGTTGTTTTTGTAAATTTTAGAAGTTTCAGAAAAAAAATCTAAAAAGTTAAAAATGTGTTTATTACAAATTGGTTTAATAAACAATGGAATTGTTATAGAGGACTGTCAATTATGATTTTTAGAAAAAAAAATCTCAACTAATTATTTGAACAATAAATATAAAAGATTATAAACAATTAAAAATTGTTATTAAGGAAACATTTTTTTTTCAAAAATCATAATATTTGTAATATAATGAAGTTGTGAAAAAAAAAATTCAAAAATATTTAAATAATCTATTTGTTTATAAAAAATTTATCAACAAATGGCGGGAATTTTTTTTTTTCAAATAATTTATATCTTTATTAAAAAAAAAAAAAAAAAAAAATTTTCAACAACATTACTTGGATTTTTTTGTTTTTGTTCAAGTACAAAAATTATTATAAACAAAGTATGAATATTTTTTTAACAAAATCGTCAATTTTTTTTCCAGATTTTCAACCACTAATTGGGTTTGTAAGAGGTTAGATTACGCCCTGTATAATAAAAATGATAACGGGATAACGGAGAAACAGGAAAACGGTTTAATGGGGTAACGGGATGAAGGTGAAATGGAATAACGTGAAAAAGGGATAACGGGAAAACGGGATAACGCAAAAACGGGATAGCAGGAAAACGGGAAAACGGAATAACGGGATAACGAAAAACGGGATAAAACTGGAAAGTGGTATAAGGGGAAAACAGGATAACTCGGTAACGCGATAACGGAAAAACGGGATAAAAGGAAAACGGGAAGCGGGCAGAGTCAAAGGCTTATATTAGATGGAACAACACAAAAAAACAGGAAAAAAGAAATTCCCCTCGAACGAGAGTTTTCAGAAAAAAAAAATTAGGGAATATAAAAATTTGGACAGGACAACGTCTGTCGGGTCAGCTAGTAAAGAAATAATTTATGACTGGAAAAATACCCCTCAACAACCCTTGTATTACCCGTTCAAAAATATGGCAGCCTAGGAAATGTCGTTGGTAGCTTTTATTTAAGACAAAGAATTGACGGTTTATTATTTCATTTCAAAAATATTTTAATTTTGGAATTTGGAGATTTTTCAGATGTTTTCGTTCGCACTTTTTCAGTTGCCCCCCTTTGCATTCTGATTGGGGCCTCCCATCAGATCAGTTAGTGTTGAAACAATCCGAATGGAAACAAAAAGGGGAATATTTCGCCACAGCGCAATTAGATCTGCAACTGACACGATTAAAAATATTCAAATATTTTATTTTGTCGGAATCGGTAGGCAAGGACAACCAACAACCGTGACTGATTGCGAACGAATGACACAGTTCCGAACAAGAGAAACGAAAAATATTCAGAATATTTCCCAATAGCCTGGATATTGTTAATGAATTTAGGAATGACAAATATGGGTATTTGGGCTACCGAAGATGATGAATTGAATTCGGTAATTTCGTTGCAATCCAATCAATGGAGAATAAATAAAATAACTGATAAAAAACCTTTTTAAAGACAAGTTTTTTTCAAGCCGAGTACTAAAACGTATAAAATAAGTTTAAGTCATCGCTGACAATTATTTAATTATTTTTGTTGAATGATTTGGTTTTAAAAACCATGTCGCGCGAAGTGTTCATGGAACCAATTAATTTCATTGGACAATGATTGGTGGGTAAGCAACAACTTGTCGAAGTATTAATTTTATTACAATTCGCCCGACAGGCTTTTTGAAACCAAATAATTAATTAATTGTCAGCGATGACTTAAACTTATTTTATACGTTTTAGTACACGACAAATGAAAACGTGTCTTTAAAAAGTTTTGTATTCGTTTTTTTGCCTTTTAGTTAGTTCGCCTTAATCTGTTCATTTCTAATAGAGCATCGTTATTACAAGGTCTCTTCTCTGTAAGTTTTGAGTTGAAAGAAATCATGATCTCCTACCCCAAAAACTCCCAAACACCAATTTTGAATAGAATCTGACCATAATCACAAAACTCGTCCGCCATCCTGAAGTCGCCATCTTGAATTTATATATGAAATGAAATGCATAAAGCACACACAAAGTCGTCTTCACAAAAGGTTCAATATAAATTGAAACACAATTGGTAGACCGTCAGGCAAAAAACAACTACTTTCCTAGCAAATAACATGCAGAACGTTGAATGATATTCACCTGACAATCTATGCAAACTTCCATATAAATGGATATTGTTCGCAAATGTTTCTTTCTGATAAGCTCGATTATGTTTAAATTCATGTCGTGTCCGCCTAACAATCCGCATACCGGTTTCAGGCTTTTTGGCCCTCATCAGTTTGGAGTAGTCACCAGCCAGAGATCCGGAGAGCTCTGGCCGAAGCGAGACAGAAAATAAATAAAATCATCATCGAGCTTAAAACATCTTTAGGTGCGTCGGAAAAGATAACTTTCAACCGGCGACACCTAGTGACAGAATTATATGGAAGTTTGCATGGATTGTCAGGTGAATATCATTCAACGTTCTGCGTGGTATTTGCTAGGAAAGTAGTTGTTTTTCGCCTGTCGGTCTACCAATTGTGTTTCAATTTATATTGAACCTTTTGTGAAGACGACTTTGTGTGTGCTTTATGCATTTCATTTCATTTCTTATCCCCTTCATATGGCTTTTTCTTTCATTGAATTTATAGATTTTGAGAAAAAATTCATAATATCCGACCCCGAAAACCCCCACATACCAATTTTGAATCGAATCGGACCATAATCACAAAACTCGTGTGGTTTTTGATTCTTTGATGGGGACAATAAAATCGAGATATATGATTCCATTTGAAATGGGTCACACTGTAGAACTTCGTCAATTATATCAACCCCTTCACGGTCAAATCAATCAAAATATAAATCAGTAGAGAATGTCGATACTTTTTTCTTTGTCCCCATTAAAATATCCTTCTCGTCACACTAAATTCCGTAAAGAATCAAACAGGGAAACGTACTGTAAAGCACGACCGAATAACAGGCCATAAAACCACACGGAGAAGAGTACTCTTTCATCTTCAAGTTTTTGACGGACCTCGTGTCTGGCCTAATTTCGGCAGATTTGTGCGTTTGGAGAGGTCCGTCCGGTGGGTCGCCCAGCTTTCACCGGAAAAGTAATAACAAAGCGTTATTAAAACATATACGAGCTCCCCGGAATCGAACATAAAAGCCATAGATTTATGTCATCTAGAATGTGACTCTTTGAGAGAAAATTTTATACCAGTCATTATCAACCAATCAGATGCTTTATTTCGACATTGTTACTATGGTAACCAGCAAATTTTCTGAAAATTTTTCATCCACATTAGCATGTAGATGTAAAATTGATAAGTGGAAATTTCCCGGCACATGACAGCTATCATATAATTAGACGAAAATAATACTGAAATAACATCCACTTTCATTTTTAGTCAATATTGACATTTCCCTGAAACCTAGCAAGAAAATTGTATGAAAACAATCAATTTTATATAAGAATTTATCTGATATTATATATTTTATTTTACTAGGGCACGGGGAAAATAAAAAAATATCTCCCGCAATACGAACGTATCCACTTTAATCAATATTAATATTTCCCTGAAACCTAAATTGTATGAAATCAATTAATTTTACATAATAGTTTATCTGATATTATATATTTTATTTAACTAGGGAACGGGGAAAATCAGAAAACAATCTCCCCCAAAACTCCCCTTACACACAGCCTTCTATTTATTTGTGAATAACGTCAAAATAAATATTTACTTAATGTTTTCTATTTAAATATAACTTTTCAACCCAATTTGAGTAGCCTGCTACACCTAAACACTTGAGTGCTTGTGTTGTGCTTTGCAGCACTCATCAAAAGGGGGTTGTGTGTGAAATATGGTTGACGCTTGATGGGGGAGAAATTGAAGCTAAAGGTGTTAGGTTGGATATTAGTTTTTTTTTTTTTTTTTTTATACTTTTCAAAAAGATTATCAATTTTTTCTTTGTTGGCGAGTATGAATTTTTTTATGGAATATTTGTATTTGTTTAATTTTTCAATTTTTTTAAATTCTAGTGGCAGATAGTTATAAAGTTTTGGACCATGGAAGTGTACAAATCTTTGAGAATGACTCTTCTTGAACAATGGCAAATTCACAGACATATTTTCGCATGATCTGGTGTTTTTTTGGTTGGGTGTGTCATATTCATTTTTATGGAAAAACATCCAGATCAGGCATGAGTAGGTATAAAGGCTTCTTACATCGAGTAGATTAGATTCTTTGTAGAGTTTTTCAGTAGAAAATAACTTATTTTTTTTAAATATTATCTTCAAAATAGTATTTTGAACTATTTGTATACACCCTAGGTTGCTATTGTACATTCCCCCCCATGCAGTGATGCAATACCTGATAACAGATTCTGCTAATGAGTAGTATATGGTTAGCATATTTTTTGTCTACTATATCTTTCAAATAGTGGAATTTGTGGATGAGTTGTCTCCAGCCTGTTTCGTATGTAAAGGGCATGTTCATCCCATCGAATGTGTTTGTCTAAGACAACCCCTAAATATTTCATTTTGTCGGTTTTTTCAATCCTGGGGCATGTACATGGATCTTGATTACAATAAAATTTGTGTATTTTAAGGGTTTCATTTTCTGGTTGATCATTATTTTGTAGTGAGATAGTCATAAATTTTGTTTTGCCAATATTCAAACTTAATAGGTTGAGATCAAGCCATAATTTTATATCTTTCATTCCTTTTTCAGCTGCTGTAAAAACCTCTGACCAAGTATCTTTAGTGAAAACTAAGGCGGTATCATCAGCATATGAGACAAGGTGACGCTGGAAGTTTTTTATGTGTGTGATGCTGTTGATATACACCAGAAACAGTATAGGCCCTAACACCGTCCCTTGGGGCACACCAAGAGTCACTGTAGACCATTCACTTAACTGATCACCCACTTTGACCCTTTGTCTTCTCTGTGATAGATAATCTCGCAAGATACTCAGTGGTATGCCTCTTACTCCATACCTGAATAATTTATCTAGGAGTGGTTAAATTATACTAACAAACATTATAACGCAATGGGAATCTTCTTCTATCTTAGCCGAGCATTCGAAACCATAAACCCACAATATTTTGGTTAGAAACTTTTCAAAATGGGCATCAGGGGATCACTAAATCAGTGGTTCAAATCCTATGTGAGTAATAGAAAAATAGTAGTGAAAGTAAATGATAACCTATCAGATCCATTAATGAGGACTTGGGGACTCCACAAGGAGGAGTACTCGGAGCACTGTTGTTTTTACTTTACGTAAATGATCTTCCACAAAATATGAAAGTAACCAGTTTTTATGTACGCCGATGATACTACCATCATTGTGGCTTTCCCGAATCCAGATGAAATGGAAAATAAAATTGAAACAGTCATCGATGAATTCGAAATATGGTGAAAAGCTAATCATTTGAATAACAATGTGGACAAAAAAAAGTTCATGCAATTTTCGAACAAATGCTATCGCCTACTTTATCTTGATCTGGTATTAGAAGTAACAGAATGTACGAAATTCCTTGATACACAATTGGATTGTAAATTATCTTTCAACAAACATGTCGAATATCTATGCACATCACTAAAAAAACTTCGCTTTTCTAACTCCTGAAGTCGAATTTTCTGGCGGGAGTACATAACTTTATGTGATTTTTCTCGGTTTTCCGCGTTTCACGGCCTATCTGTTGGATCGAGTCACCACATATGCTATATTTTTGAAATCTACGCCAGATTTCCAACATTTTGGTTCCAACCAAAGATCGATACAACCACTTTGGATTTTCGATGAAATTTAGGGGTGGCTGCTTCGAAAATTTCACTTCTCAACTTTTTCTCTATGATCGAAATGAGTTTTTTTTTCTAGACTAATTTGGCCATTCTTCATCGATTGGCGTTTGCAGAACTTCTCTATCTCTAACCGTTCTCGAGTTAGGTAAAAAATTTTCTGGAAAATCGAGGAAAAACAAATTTTTATCGAAAACTCTTTCCAAAATAGTTTTTTTCAATATTTTCTGCATATGTAGCCAGAGTTTCAGACCGATATCCCTGTCCATGATTTTTTTTGAATTTTCAAAGAGAAGTCTGCACGGACTTCCTTCGCATAACCATTCTTCCCACTTTGGAGCGAAAAAAAATTCTTGTACCCCGATCCTCATAACGCCTCACCATTCGGAAGCAATTTTTTTTTCCATAATAGCTAGAGTTTCTAAACGGTATCTGCGTTTCTGATTTTTTTATGATTTTTCGAAGAGATGTATGCAGGGTAGCAGCACGATAAAACGCATTTTTGAAAAAAAACATTTATTATATGTATAATATTCACTTTGCATTGGTATATATATTCCAAAATGAGTATGAATATTTCCATCTGGGAACTAGCATCAGATATAAATAGGATTTTCATAATGCAAAAACGTTTTTTTTGCGTCTGATCTTTGATGTGTCAAATATAGAGAACCTTGCAGAGAACCATTTAAAAACCACAAAACACTGCAAACTCCCTATCATTCACGTAGAATAAAGAAATCCACCCCCATATCACAAGGAACAGAAATGATTTCCATTTGACAAAATGTAAGTATTCCGGGTATAAAAAATTGTAATGTAATTGTAAAAATTAGTATCTAAAATACACGATTTACTTTTACTATTTGCGGTGATTTTAACTTTGATTCATACTCAAATGTTAATTTTATATCATTATGTAATTTGATGTCATGTTTCGATTTTCGCTTATTGGTGGATTGGCCCACAAGGAGCACTAATACCAGCTGCACATTGATTGACCAGATCTTTTCAAACTGTAACAATGATTCCTCATTGTTACAGTTTCATGTTTCGTTATTGATTGTGAAATTTCCGATCATCGGCCGATACTCACAATTGTGGTAACAAAGGATCTAGGCAAGATTTGTATAATTTTATGGTTACTATTATTTAGTTTTTGTAATGAGTACGCATAAAAATACATTTTTTATTTTTAAAAACATAACTATTATGAACGAAAAATACCAAAATGTACGCCTCCTGCAAGTATGCACGCTTCAGCCCTTCTTGTCATTGACTCGCGGACTCTTTGGAAAATTCCTGGAGTATTCCTTATTGCTTCACAGGAAACTATTACGCGGTTTCGCAATTCTTCCTCAGTTAGAATTGGTTGACTGTACACCAAAGTCTTGAAATGTCTTCAAAGAAAATAATCAAGACTGTTTAAGTCTGGGGATCTAGCTGGCCATGACTATGTTCCCCCACGACCTATCCAGCGATTATGAAAGTTTTGGTTTAAATATTCGCGTGCCAGAGCACTAAAATGAGCAGGTGCACCATCGTGCATAATCCACATGTGGTTTCGCATTAAAATAGGAACATCTTCTAACAGAATTGGCAAATTATCTTCAAGAAATCGGCGATAATTATGTCCATTTAATCTGCGTGGTAAAAAAGGTTCAATTATTCCAGCCCAGACATTTAATGACAACTGCACCTGGTTATGAGATTCCACGACTGCATGCGGATTTTCCTCGGCCAAAAAATGATTATTATGAAAATTTCTGATCCTGTTTTTAGTCAAACTAGCTTCGTCCGCGAATAAAATTTCCCTGTAAAATAAAGGATTTACGGTAACTTTTTGGAGAAACCATTGGCAGAAATTCACTCGTAATGGAAAGTCTCGAGGAAGTAGATCCTGAACCCGTTGAATGTGATAGGGATATAATAAATAATCATGAAGAATCCTCCATACTAGAATATGGGCGATATTCAAATTATTGGCAACTTGCCTCGTACATATTTCAGGATTTTCGTCAACTGAATTTAAAACAGCTACCTCAATTGCTGGATGTGAGTGAAGTTAGCAACGAATTCGTCAGCAACGTTTCTGGAAAAATCGTTGCCAGCAACGATTTGATGGGGCGGATTTCATGCAGTTCAAAATGATTTTTTATGGTTCTTGAGGTGAGGGATCTCACAAATAGAGTTTGAAATGAACGTAATACAATGAAAACCATTGTGCCTATGTATCTCAGTTAAATAAATTGAAAATTTGAGAATGAAGCAAGAAAATTCGGATATTATCAATGAATCTACATGATGTCAAGTAACTCAAGAACGAAGAAAAAAGTCACCTTGGAATTCTACCAGATTATGAAAAATTATGTGGTCTTTTCAATGGTTATCGAATATTTTTTCACAAGCTTTTATTAAGTTTTTCCACTTGAGTGTTTGTTCATTAGTTTGGGTCAAATCTTGCAAGTAAAGTTGAACCCTAGGCGTCCGATAACTTGGAATTTTGCAGGTGGTTATAATTCCGTTGACAATGTATTAGAGAATTTTTGTTAGCAAAAAATGAAAATGGCGGCTCCAAGACGTCCGACGAGATTTGTGGTCCGATTCAAAATTGGTATGTGTGGTTTTGAGGTCGGAGATTATGATTTTATGTCAAAATTATTTCATTCAAGATGGCGGACGAGTTTTGTAATAAAAATTGGTATGTGGGGGATTTAGGGTCAGTCGGAGAGTCGAAAAGTAATTAAAACCCCGATTTTTTATTGTTTTCGTTATTTTTAAGACGTATATCTTGAGAACAAGGAATGATGCCACCGTGAAATCCGACAATAATATGGAAAACAATGTGTTCTTTCCATCTAATCGATAAAACTTTCGAAATCCGGTCGGAAAGTCGAAATGGAATTAAAATCCCAATATTTTATTGTTTTCGACATTTTTAAGACGTGTATTTTGAGAACAATGAATGATGCCACCGTGAAATCCGACAATAGCATGAAAAATTATGTGTTTCTTCCATCTATGATCGAGAACATTTTTAAAATCCGGTCGGAAAGTCGAAATGTAATTAAAATCCCAATTTTTTATTGTTTTTGCCATTTTTAAGACGTATATCTTGAGAACAAGGAATTATGCCACCGTGAAAAACGACAATAAAATATGAAAAACCGATGTGTTTTTTCCATCATGATCGCCAATTTTTAAGACGTATATCTTGAGAACAAGGAATGATGCCACCGTGAAATCCGACATAATATGAAAATGTGTTTTCCATCATGATGAAATTAAATCCGGTCGGAAAGTCGAAATGTAATTAAATCCCCAATTTTTTATTGTTTTCGCCATTTTTAAGACGTATATCTTGAGAACAAGGAATGATGCCACCGTGAAATCCGACAATAATATGGAAAACGATGTGTTCTTTCCATCTATGATCGAAACTTTTTAAAATCCGGTCGGAAAGTCGAAATGTAATTTAAATCCCAATTTTTATTGTTTTTGCCATTTTTAAGACGTATATTTTGAGAAAAGGAATGATGCCACCGTGAAATCCGACAAAAAAATTCGAGAATTTTTTTTAAGGTGGAATTAAAATCCCAATAGCAAACATCAAGGAAGTTTTCATGAGTTGTTACTGTTGAAAATTATTGCGTTATTCTGTTGACCTACCTAACCTTAACTTGGTTTTCTCAGTATTTACCTAACATATATTTTAATAAAGAAAAATATCACTCTTTAAAGGCATTAACAATATTCAAGGCAATTCAGGTACATAGTTCAGAATATTATCACAGAAAAATTAGTATATAAAAATGATCACCTAGATATCTGGGACAAATTGTGAAAATCGTTATTTAGTGTCCCATATCAGTATCCAATCAACTGACAGTTTTTCCATGTGCAACATACAAAAATAGCCGAAAAAGTTTTTTTGTATGTATCATTTTCAATCACATAGAGTGTCTTCACAAATTTCCAATCAAGTACCTAATTAATGATAACAATCCCGAGTTGGATGAAAAGAAATCGAAGGTAGGTGATTCGTATTCGTATACACTCCACAAGATGGTCCATAAATATTCTGGTAACTTAAGGTGATCTATTGATCTTCAAAACGGATAATTCCGTCCATATTTCGTTTTTTTTTCGCACGATTACTCGACCCTTTGGGGGCCGGTCAAGTAAAATTATTCTAATTTACCGAATTTTGGTGTATCGTACATAAGTTTGTACAAACATTTCGATTTAAATTTATATATCAATGATGAATCACCATTTCATTTCTTTTAGTTATGGACCAGCCTGTACACCTTGGGAATATTTGATGGAAATAATTCTGAATTTTTTAGCCTCCCACAAGGTTTGAAAATTTTCTCGATCATAGATGGAAAGAACACATTGTTTTCCATATTATTGTCGGATTTCACGGTGGCATCATTCCTTGTTCTCAAGATATACGTCTTAAAAATGGCAAAACAATAAAAAATTGGGATTTTAATTCCATTTCCACTTTCCGACCGGATTTTAAAAATGTTCTCGTACATAGATAGAAAGAACACATTCTCCATATTATTGTCGAATTTCACGGTGGCATCATTCCTTGTTCTCAAGATATACGTCTTAAAAATGGCGAAAACAATAAAAAATTGGGATTTTAATTCCATTTCGACTTTTCGACCGGATTTTAAAAAAATTTCTCGATCATAGATGGAAGGAACCTATTGTTTTCCATATCATTGTCGGATTTCACGGTGGCATCATTCCTTGTTCTCAAGATATACGTCTTAAAAATGGAAAAAACAATAAAAAATTGGGATTTTAATTCCATTTTGACTTTCCGACCGGATTTTAAAAAAATTCTCGATCATAGATGGAAAAAACACATTGTTTTCCATTATTATTGTCGGATTTCACGGTGGCATCATTCCTTGTTCTCAAGATATACGTCTTAAAAATGGCGAAAACAATAAAAAATTGGGATTTTTATTCCATTTCCACTTTCCGACCGGATTTTAAAAAATTTCTTGATCATAGATGGAAAGAACACATCATTTTCCATATTATCGTCGAATTTCACGGTGGCATCATTCCTTGTTTTCAAGATATACGTCTTAAAAATAACGAAAACAATAAAAAACCGGGGTTTTAATTACTTTTCGACTCTCCGACTGACCCTAAATCCCCCCACATACCAATTTTTATTACAAAACTCGTCCGCCATCTTGAATGAAATAATTTTGACATAAAATCATAATCTCCGACCTCAAAACCCCACATACCAATTTTGAATCGGACCACAAATCTCTTCGGACGTATTGGAGCCGCCATTTTGCTTTTTTGCCAACAAAAATTCTCTAATACATTGTCAACGGAATTATAACCACCTGCAAAATTCCAAGTTATCGGACGCCTAGGGTTCAACTTTACTTGCAAGATTTGACCCAAACTAATGAACAAACACACAAGTGGAAAAACTTAATAAAAGCTTGTGAAAAAATATTCGATAACCATTGAAAAGACCACATAATTTTTCATAATCTGGTAGAATTCCAAGGTGACTTTTTTCTTCGTTCTTGAGTTACTTGACATCATGTAGATTCATTGATAATATCCGAATTTTCTTGCTTCATTCTCAAATTTTCAATTTATTTAACTGTGATACATAGGCACAATGGTTTTCATTGTATTACGTTCATTTCAAACTCTATTTGTGAGATTCCTCACCTCAAGAACCATAAAAAATAATTTTGAACTGCATGAAATCCGCCCCATCAAATCGTTGCTGGCAACGATTTTTCCAGAAACGTTGCTGACGAATTCGTTGCTAACTTCACTCACATAATTGCTGGAATTCTTGCAGTCCGATGTGCTGCTTTCAAGTGATGATTTGGCTCAAAACTTCCTGTTTCACAACCTTCTGTGGGTGCTTGAAATCGTTCGAGCATCAGGAACCATTCTATTTGGGAAGCGCTCTGGATACAGTCGCCTGGCTTCATATGCGTACAAGTAATGCATGTCTGCTAATTCGGTATTTGCAAAATTTACCATGTTTTTTTTTAATAAACAAGTTTTTATAACGTAAATAATATCACGTATCTAGCTAAAGAGTGTCAAAATTGTTTATGTTGAAAACAACGAAAATTGTTAGCATACTAGATGTTTCCCCCACAAGATAAACCTACTATTCTTCAACGGCTGATTTCGCATAGGGACAAGCAAATGAATGCATTTTATTTTCTAACTCAAAAACCGTTCGCCGGACGAAATAAAGGCGGGACACCATTTTTATGAGGAGATAGAAGAAAATTACAGAAATATTTATTTGGAAAAAAGACAGTGGCGTATCATTATTTTGATCGAAAATATGGCAGGGCATGTCAACAGGGACGCCACTGATGAAAATTAAAAAATCCTTTATCATGGAAAAACCGTATTTTTATGCGTACTCTGCATATACCAAAATTGAAAAAAAAATCAAAGCGGTTTCAGAGATATTGGGGAAAAACTGATTTTTTTGTTAAATTTCAACATCCTGTATCTCAGAAATAAAGCGATTGCGGACCTACGTTCATATGAAGAATTTTTCTTAAAATCATCCAAGGATTTTCGCCCTTTAGGATCAGCATTCAATTATGAAACATCCTGTTTAATTTTTTTATTTCATTTTTGAATGTCATATTTTAATATTCGACTGACTTAAAACATACTTGTAACTTGGTCGAATAAATCTATCTATCTATGTTGACAATTTCGGAAGATACGGGGCTACTTTCATGAAAAGTGAGACACCCTGTATAGTGAAAGATAAGTGCCATGTGAAGTGGAATGAATAGAAAAATCGAATTAAACGGTTTTCTTCACATAAAGGATTCAATATAAAATTGAACCAGAAAATGGTAATCCGTACTGATGAGGGCCAAGAAGCCTGAAACCGGTATGCGGATTGTTAGGTGAACACGACATAAATTAAACATAATCGAGCTTATCAGAAAGAAACATTTGCATTCAATGTCCATTGATATTATATGGAAGTATGCATGGATTTTCAGGTGAATATCATTCAACGTTCTGCGTGGTATTTGCCAGAGAAGTAGTTGTTTTTCACCTGAGATCTACCATTTTCTGGTTCAATTTTATATTGAATCCTTTATGTGAAGAAAACCGTTTAATTCGATTTTTTTTCTACCCTGTATAGTATTCGAATTCCATAAATTATGTATCGGAATTAATCTGAACATGGACGATCCCTTCCGAGGTCCTGTGAAAAAATATTCTTTCGGAGAACTGATCCGATTGTAAATATCACCACTTGACATTTGCATCGTTTGCAATTCAGGTGAAGCGAATCCTCGCAGCCTCCCACTGTGCTTGTTTGAAAACATCTCCATTCCCCAGCTTTGTACTGCTGTCGTCGACGGAAATAGTCCCTAAATATAATTAAAAAGAGAAAGCGTCATCACTTCGAAAATCCTACCTAGTCGCTGGTACACACACAATGAAATACCTTTTATTGCCGTAAGAAGCGTGGACATGTTTTACGAAAACAGGCGATAGTTTTGTAACGTTCGGCATTAGCAGGTTGTAAAGAAGGTACCTTTAATGGATGACTGTTGTAAATTCGTGCTATTGTGACAGGTGGAATTGAATTCGTACAAAGGAATGCTCACTTAGTTCGAAATGCTGAGGGCTTTGTGAAATACATGGATCATTCGCAATGGTACTAAAATTTTCGAATACATTACCAGTTCTCTGAGTACAACAATTATCGAGTCAGTTTTTATTTATAAACGCACCAAAACAGCTCCGATTTAGATGTTTTTCTTTTTTTGTTGTATTTAATGATGTATAAAAAAAAATTAACAAAAAATTTAACCGACGAAAAACGGAACTGAAAAGTAAAAAATTAAATAAACCTTTTAGGCCCGATTTCACCACAAGACAGATAAACGGCGTTTTCATAAACTCCGTTTCCACTAAACTCAGATTTTAATCTTGATAAACCTCGATCCAGTTTCACCGACACAAACAGACGAAAGCTAAACCGAGTTTATTGAAACTTAGTTTAAGGACAGTCAAAAGCTGGCAACATAGTAAAATATGTACGTTTCTGTCATTTTTGCATAGATTTCGTTGTTCTGTAGAAGAGCCAAAGCCAAGTGACAATATAACCTAAAAATTGAAAACCGATAACTTTTTGGTTAGTTTTTGTACAGCCGTTCCACGTGCATCGCAAAGTTATTAATTATTGTTGAGAAGGTTTTGGGCATTCGTGGTATCATTTCGAGTGAGAAAATCCCGTTTGCCCACTGAAGGGGGGTCGAATTTGTGGCTATAGCCCCCGTTTACTGGTATATTATCCAGTATTTTGGATAAACCATAAAAAACAAGCAAGCAAGCAAACCGATAACTTTCGTGTTTGGCTCATGTTTTGTGATATTTTTGTGGGTGTTCGGTGTTCAAAGTTTAGTTTTTGAAGAAACTTGATAAAAGTGACAATGTCTTGCTCAGCTTACAGGTACCTTGCAATAGGCACTTTTGTAGAGCATGTAATCTTGAGTGAATCGCGTTCATTTAATATGTCTAAGGGCAAATTATTGCCTTGGTCTGTCATATTTCTATTTTTACAAAGCATATTTCATTGTTTTGATGTCTGATTTGATTCAGAAGTTTGTTCAATATGTAGAGAATACAAATTTAGTAAGCCGAAACCTAGTCACAAAATCGTTATCGTCCAGACTATGAAAATCCAGCGATATCGACGAGCGACGTACTCATCTTCACTATCACTGACTTCAAAAGCTAACAAATACGCCCTTCTCATTTTTGCAAATTTTAATTTAAACCATAAACAAATATATCATAACCACAAAATCAAAAACTATCTTAACCTTACTTTTCAAAACGAACTTAAACGAAGTTTAACTTCGTAACTGGCCAAATTCAGCCCGTTTTAAGCGGAAACGCCGTTTAGGACTAAACGCGGTTTATAGTTCCTGGTGAAATCCAATATGACGTGTAGAAAGCTCAATCTAAGTTTAATTTCAACAAAACGCGTTTAAAGAGAATGGTGAAATCGGGCCTTAGTCTCAATAACTGAGCTTCTAAACTAACGTAGGTAACTAATTTTGAGTCGGCGCCAAACCAACATGCAATTTTTTTTTTTTTTTTTATGTTCTGGTTCCCACGAAAAGGGATATCCTGTAATGTTCAGAGAACATCGTGGGAACCAAGGGAAAGAAGGTAGGAGTTGGTGTTCTTCTTAAATTTCTGGAGGTTGTATGCCTCGGGGAACACCTCCCTAGGCAATGAGTTCCAAAGCCTCGCTGTTCGTTGGATGAACGAGTCTTTGGAAAGTGATGTTCTGCAGGTCTCCAAAGTGACCACGAAGGGGTGTGATGACTGAACTTGACGGGTTAGTCTCGAAGAGACTGCCATAGCAGGAACGATTGTTGATATTTCAGAAGATCATCGCCCATGAAAATATCTATAAAATAGAGACAAATCGCCAACTTTTCTACGGTGTTCCAGACAAGTGAGCGAATTTGTAAGCGAGGCATCACCGACGAGACGAATTGCCCTTTTTTGGACAGAATCCAATAGCCTCAGGATATGTTTAGGTGCCGCGCTCCAAATATGGGAACAGTATTCCAGGACAGGTCGGATCTGTGCCTTATAGATCATAAGCAGCTGAGTGGGGGTGAAATAGCTCTTGGCACGATGCACTTTTGGCAATGGACCTCACGTGATTTTCCCAGGAAAGGTTATTGCTGATAGTAATACCAAGCATCGATATGGATGACTTCAGTGGTATGGTTACTCCTGACAAAGTTATGTTAGGCACAGTGAGATCGGCTTTTCTAGAGAAAAGACATGCTTGTGTTTTGTTTGCATTGAATTCTACCAAGTTATTAGATCCCCACTCGAGAATTGTTGCTAAGTCCATATTTATATTATTAACATTTCTTCCTCGTTCATTTCTGGTTTCACGGGCTGATATAGGGGCCCTGGAAGAGAAAGCGGTATGGAGGGTACTATCATCGGCAAAGCTGTGTACTGGACATGAAGTTGCTTTCAACAGGTTGATGTGAAGTAGAAATAGTGTTGGTGCGAGAATAGATCCTTGCGGAACACCAGCATTTATGAGTAGAGTGTCAGATGAAACTCCATCGACCACTACATGGAGAGACCTGTTTGAGAGAAAACTATCAAGCAGAGAACACAGCTGAGGGGGCAAGCCATAAGACCTTGGCGAGGAGTCCCTGGTGCCAAACTCGATCGAACGCCTTGGAGATATCTAATGCCACAGCTGAAGTTTCTCCATACTTTTCAATAGATAGCTGCCATATATGTGAGACGTAAGCGAGCAGGTCACCAGTTGATCTCTGATGGCGGAAGCCATATTGCCTATCGTTGACAATTCCTGAGTCTTCCAGATATTTCATGAGCTCGATGTTGATGGCTTTTTCCATGACCTTTGAAATAATAGATAGCAGTGCGATAGGTCTGTAGTTGCTAGGTAGGGCCTTTTGCCTTTTAGGGACTGGCTGTACTCTTGCAATTTTCCAATTGGACGGAAATACCCCAAATTGTAAGAGTGGTTGAACAACTTGCAAAGAACAGGTGTTAGTTCGGGGGCACATTTCTTGAGAACAATCGGCGGGATTCCGTCAGATCCACAGGCTTTGTTGGTGTTGAGACCCAGCAAAATCATTCTGATAGTACGTTGGCGAAAGGTGATCTCGGGCATGTGACTGTCAATAGGTGTAATGTTCGGGGGTTGTTTTCCCGATGAATCCAGAGTGGAATTTCCAGCAGATAGGTGCGCAAAGGTATTGGCTTTTTCCTGGGCAGTCGTTGCTAGTGTTCCATCTTCTTTGGTTAGAGGAGGAAATGAGCTGGAAGTGAAGTTTCTTCCCACAGCTTTGGCGAAAGACCAAAATGAACGGGATCCGTTAGGACATTCAGCAAGTTTTGATCTTATTTTGGCATTGTGGGCATCTTTTGAGCATTCTATTGTCTCTTTGCATATGCCTCTAGCCTCGACATATGCTGCTCTGGTCTCAGGGCCCGGATTTTTTAGCCATCGATGGTATGAATGAATTAGGTAAGGCGTAAAATGATGGCATCGAGTTGTGCGGTGACATTCTGATAATTTTTTTGAAGTAATTTAATGATCTTCGTTGATTGTTCGTTTGGCGCCGACTCAAAATTAGTTACTTGCATTAGTTTAGGAGCTTAGTTATTCAGACTAAGAAGGTTTATTTTAATTTTTTTTTTCAGTTCCGTATTTCGTCGGTTTAATTTTTTGTTAAAACATTTTTATTTTTCAATTTTTTGTGGCTGAAATCTACTAATTACTACCTACTTGTTTTTTGATTACTTCCAAAATACTTACTTACCCACCTTACTTCAACTATTACCAGTTAAATAATATGATTATCTACTTTTACTATTTGTTGTAATAAAAACTATTTTTGTTGTTCTGGTTAGTTTATTTCATTACTTTGTATATCATTCCATCCTCTCATAGAATATAATGATTGTGATGGATGTAGAACAAAAATAATGACAATAGCGATCTGTCATTGTCAACTAAATATGTGTGCCAAAGTTCACAAGTGAAAAATCAATTATCCCCTATTTTTCTACCCGGAAGGGTGGATAATTCCGTTCGAAATTCAAATATGATCAACTATGAGGTACACCCTATCTAATAACAAAAGAATCATCCAAGTCGAAGAACCCAGTACAAAGTTATGCCTGATAGAATCGGTTAACGGACCAGAAATCAGAGGGTGAGTGATCAATATCCTTCATTTTGCCACCATTAGGGGTGGATTTCATCTTTTGATTTCAAATGGGACCAACTTCGAAGTACACCCTATCCACTGAAAAAAGAATTATCGGAATCGGACGCCTCAGTAAAAAGTTATGGGTAATCATACATAAAAAAATATGATGGAAAAACATAAAATATATGGGTCGAATAGAGAACCTCCTCCTTTTTGGTTTCGTCGGTATAAAATAAGTAACATTTTAGATAGGACATTTAAGTATTCATGTTGTTTAAACAGCAAAAATATTAAACTTTTTCATTAATATTCGATTGAGAATGTTTCCCTTTTATAATATAATTTTTTAATTTATTCACACAAGAAAAAATAATTACAGAGTATAATTTGACAAATGCAGCATTATTATGAATAAACAAAAATATACCACGGAAGCAGTAGGTACTGCTTGTGTGTGGGCGTATATACCATGAGTATATACAAACAAATTATTCGAAAATACTATACTAAATTTACTAAAAATAAAAATCAAGTAAGCATACAATTATTGTGAGAGCAAGATAAGTATAATTATTAATACAGACTACCATACAATATTTACACAAATACACACACGTTCATATCACATGTACGCTTGTACACATTAAATAATCGCAGGTAATATAATTACGAATTATAGATACCTCATATATATATAGTTCTGAACTTTCTAAGTGTTAATAATGTAAGAGACTTTCAAATGTATTTTTTATATATATTTTTTTTTCTTTTTTTTTTAATTCAATAGTGTAAACATGTAAAATGGAAAATAATAAATATCGAAATATAAAATATAAATATTAGGTAGTTTAAAATTTTTGAATACTAAAATATACTAATGTACAAGTACTGAGTGCATTTGGGATAACATTATGAATATCTAAAATTACTTTCAATTTTCAATTATTGACCGTATATAATGACGAGGCGATTGTTTTATAAATAGTTTTAAATCTTTTTTGAATCTGAATGCTGACGTTTCGTTTTGCAGTGTTTCGGGAAGGAGATTAAATACTTTTGGTGCTAAAAATTGATAGCATATTTGGCCTATTGATTCCGAAGCGAAAGGTACTAAATATTCATTTTTTTGTCTCGTAGTATAGGTATGAGAAGGTTTAATAAGTTCGGTCTTATTGGAGAACTGAGTTGTAGCGATGTGGTTAAAGAATATTTGTCTGATATCAAACATCTCAGACTCTTCATAGAGAGCATCACTCGCGTATCTGTTGTCTTTGAAAAGTATCATTCTTAGGAATCGTTTTTGCGTTACTTCAAGTGGCTTTAAATATGTTTTAGAAACCCCTCCCCATCCAACTATTCCATATTTTAGGTGTGATTCTATCAAACTTTGGTAAAGAATGTTGAGCTGTCTGGTTCCAAATATGTCTGCTATTCTCCTGAATCTATATAGAATACATCTTAGTTTTTTTACTAGATAATCTATATGCGAGTTCCATTTGAGGTGTTTATCAATCACTATACCAAGATACTTAGCTTTATCTGCCGACATAATGGTGAAGTTATTACCAATTGAAATTTGAGTGAAGTGTGAACAAGTTTTATTGCTGCTGAAAGGTAAATAAATGGTTTTCCCGAAATTAATTGACAGCAATCTATAATTCAGCCATTTTATTATATTGGGAAAGTCATTTTCGATTTTATGTTTTAACTCCTGCCAGGTGTCACTTTCATAGAACAGGACAGTGTCGTCCGCAAAACTTATTATTTCACATTCAGCTCCTGTGAAGAATAGATTGTTCAGATAAACAGTAAAAGTAAGGGCCTAACACGGTACCTTGCGGTACACCACATGTAATAATTTGTTCCTTACTAATGTGGTTTTGAATTCGCACTTGTTGTTTTCTTTCAGTTAGATATGATTTCATAAGATTGTATACTGTACCTCTTATACCCATATCCTCTAAGGTTTGCAATAGAATGGAGTGATCAACAGTATCGAAGGCTTTTGCCAAATCTACGAATACTCCGATGGAAGGTTTTTTCAAGTCTATAGCCTTGTATATTCGAACTGTTAGTTTTTTTATAGCATCCTGAGTTGATTTTCCTTCTCTGAATCCCAATTGTGAATCAGACAAAATGTTGTATTTATTCAGAAATGAATTCAGTCGTTTTTATTATTTTCTCAATGATTTTACTGAAGTTAGATATCAATGCTATGGGGCGATAGTTAGACATATCGGTTCTATTACCATTTTTGTAAATTGGAACAACAGTAGATAGTTTGAACGCTGTAGGAAATTCACCAGTATCGAATGATTTATTGATGATATATGTAAGCGGAATCTTGATGAAGTCTACTATAATTTTGATTGTTTCTGATTTCAAATCGTCGGGTCCAGGCGATTTTTTATTCTTTAGCTCTGATATAAACTTTTAATCTCTGAAGGATTTGTTGGGAAGAGAAAAAGTGAATTTTATTAATTTTTAATTTCTCTATAGCCATCTTCTTTATTAATCTTTTTGCCAATTCCGAACCTACATTTATGAAGTAGTCATTAAAGTTATTCGCTATTTCTGTTGGTTCTGTTGCCACATACTTATCTTTTGAGTTTATGCTGTTTATTTCAGCAGAGCTAGGGTTTGTGAGTATTTCGTTTACTGTTTGCCATAATTGCTTCGAATCTTTTTTATTTATTTCAATTTTTTTTCTGTAATGATCCGATTTTGCTTTTTTAATTAATTTTTCGAAAACTTTTTTGTAATTTCTAAACTCTTGTAGGATTTCATTATTCGATCTTTTTTTAATTTATGATACATTTGATTTTTTTTATTTGTAGCTTCTACCAACGATTTTGATATCCAATTCTTTCGTTTTCTCTCACAACTTTTTATTTTGATATACTTCGTGGACTTTTCTACTGTGTTTTGTACGAGACCTATAAATTTATCAGTGGCTTCTTGAAGATTTTCTGTTTGAAGGACCTCGTTCCAATTTACTTTTTCTATATTTTCCAGCAATTTCTTGTCATCCAAAATTTTATGGTATCTGGAATACTCTTTGAGTTTGGAGTTTTTTTTTGGATTCGAAGAAATTATCTGAAGTAAAATTGTGTAGTGATCGGTGACGCATGTTTGTATTGTCATTGGCAGAATTGTGTCATAACAGTTGTTTTTTGCGTGTATAAAAATATGATCTAGGCAAGTATTTGATAGTTTCTGACATCGCGTAACAGAATTTATTGCTGAAATGAAGCCGTTTTCACAAAGAGTGTCTAGGTAGTTTTGGGAATCATCATTATTGACCAATAGGTCTATATTCATGTCTCCTACGAAAATACTGTAGGTAAAGTTTTTTTGTGTTTCTTTCAAGAGTGTATTGAGTTCATCTACGAATATATCAGTTGGGGTACTTGGTGATTTATAAAAAGCATTTATTATGATTTCTTCTTCATCTAAAACTGTATTAAGTTGTATCATATTTGTCCCACATATTTCTTTTAGTTCATGGGAGCGATACAATTCAGTTTTAATAAAAACTACTACGCCATCATTCTCATTCAGGTTTCCAGAATTGTATATTGTTTTGTACCCTTTTATGTTAAATATTGTATAATCTGGTATTACCCAAGTTTCACTTAGTACTATGCAATCTAAAGATGAATCTAATTCTTTTATGAAAATATTAAATTCGTCGAAATTTTTTGCTATACTTCGAATGTTATTATGAATTATTGTGAAATTTAAATGGTTGTTATTGATTTTCAGAATTTGTTTTGTTTCTGATGCATTTCTGAGTTCAAATGTTTCCAGTTTATCTATAGTGAAATCCCGTATATATGGATCCATAATTATTGAGAGGGTTATGGGTTACTCACCTAGTTCAAAAGCAATTTTTTGCGTGCACAGAAATTACTCTAACTTATACACTAGTACTTATCAAATAAATTGTTTTTTTTTCACTTTCCAGAGTTCATTCTCTTTTTAACTTGAGAATGTGCAGTTTGGTCTTCTCGTTCTCTTCTATTTCTCTGTCTCGTTATTCTTTCCGCTACAATGTTCTTTGGGTCACTTTCCTTTTCAATAGTAGCTACTAGTAGTGGGTCAGATTTAATCTCTTCAGGGGTGTAGTCAATACCGTTTACAATCAGTTCACCTTTTTTGATTTTGCTTTCAATGTTGTGGCTTCTAGCAAGTTTTTTGTAATCCCAAAGTAGTTTATTATTTCGTAAGTCCTCTTCACATAAGTCGTGGCTGATGTATATAGCTGTGGATTTCAATTTATGTACATTTATCATAACTTCATTTTTTTTATTCATACAAAGAAATTCAATGATGATTGGTCTGCTTTTTCCTGGTTCTGGTTTCTCCGATTCTGCGTATAATTCTAAGATCATTTTTGTTAATGTCTATTTGCAGATGTTTTTTACAGACATCTACGAATTTGTTGGTAACATTTTCATCTTTCTCTTCTATTGTTCCATGTACAAAAATATTATATTTCTTCACGATTCTTTCGATTTTTGTGTTTTTTTCAACGTGAATACCCACCAAGAGGCATCTTGAAGGATGGAAGATAGTGACTAAAGTTTATCTTTCAGTTGCAGATTATTCCACATCTGAGTTTATGAACACCATGTTCATATTTTCAAATGAATCAATTCAAGTAAAATTCAATATTTTCGAAATTTAACGAATATCAGCACAAAAAATGGCTTGTTGTGAATTCGATTTGTATATCCACTAACGATATGACAAAAAAAATCTTATAGGAACCTAAAAAGTATAAACAGAGAACATTTTCATTTGGAGCTTCAGGAGTTACCTTGGTTTCTCATTTTTAGGTAGATTTCAATAAAAATACTGACTATCTATCTATCTATTTTTCGTTTTTAATGTTATTTATCTGGTTTTTTGTTTAGATTTTCAGAATTTCAATAACAGTTTTCCATAATTTTTTGCTCGTATTTTGTTCATTTTCCATTAACTTTTTATAATATTTGTCTTTTGCACCTTTTATTTTTTTCTCGTATTTTTTTTGGTTTTTTTTGCGTACTCATTATTTGGATCTTGTTTCCATTCGCGATATAATTGTTTTTTTGGTTGATATGTTTCATTAATGATTTCGTTATCCAGGTTTTTCTGCTGCGCTCACTATTTTTTATTTTTATGTGTCTTGTTAATTTACTAATACAGGTAATTATTATGTTAATGAATTTTTCGGTTGCAGATTCGAGATTACACATTGGGTGCAATTCATCCTCCCAATTTATGTAACTAATGGATCCAAGCAGTGATATTTTGTCTAGTTTTTGGAAGTATTTTTTTGGATTATTATTCAGTCCATGTATTTTTTCATTATTTAGTACGATTTGTAGTAGCGTTATGTAGTGGTCTGTGATTGTGGTGGAGATAGTAATAGGCAATATAATGTTATAATTTTAATAAATATATGGTCTAAACATGATTCCGTTCCATTTCTTGCTCTTGTAGTAGTATTTATGGTAGAGTGGAACCCATATTCACTCATTATGTCGAGATAGGTTCTCGAGTCTTCAGTTTCTTTCAATAAATCAATGTTTATTACCTTCGAAAAAAGGCTAATGAACAATGTTCCTAAAACAGAGTGGAATCAATATTTTTCAAGAAACCATGTGAATAATGGGAACAAGAAAGAGTGTTGGGAATCAATTGCATAAATGATAAATATTATGGCTCTACTCCGGAGTTTATGAATTGCTCTCCTCAATTCCTTCTTGCTGTGATTCGAAAATACTAGATAATTATACTGGCACCCCGATTATTTCATAATACTTTCCAGTGCTGACCGGGAATTCTAGTATTCTCATGGATTTCTTGATTTTGTATTTCCCTTTCATCTTCTTGGAGAGCTTCGATCGATACCCAATTTCAATCTCACTCCCAGAACATAATAAAATAAGTTGCTCTGTAAATATAACAATTGAAAGCAACGAGCCATCGTCGGAATAATGAGAGCTTGCAATCTCTGGTAGCCTGGAGGTTCAATAAATGTCAATGAATGCAGAATCGGATTCGTTTCACAAAAGATATTTTATTCACACCTACACCAGCGGTGCGATTAGATGCAAAGGTTTGTAGGCCACAACAGAGACGATTAGGAAATGCAGTTGAACAGGAAGACAAACATAAAAAAGATGTAGTTGGTCAATTATTTTGTGATTCGTCTATTTCTAAAATAATCTTAGTTTTTACTCTCTTCTACTGATCTTGATGTCTTACCAATGAAACTATTTCGCACAAACAAAGGATTGTTCTATGTGACATTTTTACAAGCTTTTTTTTTTAGTTTCACCTGTCCCGATGTCTGTTTGTGAGTTTGTAATCAAAGTTGAATTTGACCCACTTCTAGTTGTCCGATTAACTTGAAATTTGGCCGGTGTTCATAATGCGTTATAGAATTTTTCCTAGAGAAAAAAACAGACTGGCGGCTCCAATATGGCGAACGAGTTCATTGATTATGGTCCGATTCTATTCAAAATTGGTATGTGGGGGTTTTTGGGGACAAAGATCATGATTTTGTTGTCAAAATTCAGAAATTTAAGATGACAGCTCCAATATGGCGACGACTTTTGTGGTTTTAGTCCGATTCCAATGAAAATTGGTGTGTTCCAAGAAAACTCTTAGTCATACCCCACAATGTTTATTACCCTCTTAAATAGGGGTGGGACATGTTTCGGACCCATAAAGGTCCGTCATCAGCCAAAAACGAAGAGTAGTATTCTAAAAAGGGGAGGGGTTGAATCAATGTATGGATTCTTATATACAAATTTAAAATTAAAAATTTAGCCAAATAAAATGTTTTTACTCACATGGGGTTTGGAAGAACAAAGTAAAAAAGGTTAAAAATGTCTGAGGAACGTTAAAATCTGTTCATGTTATTTGAAATAAAAACAATTATAAAAACAATACAAAACAAAGACATGTCGGATAATGTCTAATCAAAACACAATTCGACCTCTCAGCGATCAACTGTATGATTGACGAAAGAACATTTGATAAAATTCGACAAGATGATTTGCTATGATTAAATATACAATGCCTGACATCTCAACGTGAATTTTAAAAGGGAGGATATAAAGCAAAGGTGAATAGCGATATTATTAAAATGAAGGTGACATCTAGCTAAGAAGGATTAAATCACTGGGAAGAAACTAAATATGCAAATTCAACGGGTGATAACCAAATTCAACAAGTGGCTTTCTATGAAGTTGAAAAATCAAGGTTGGAAATTAGGAAATATAATATTTATTGAAAACAAGGGAGTTGAAGAAATCAATACAATCTAAGTTGATCTGTTCATTCAACGAAGTTACATTACTGTTATTGATGGAGGAGTTGATTTTTTTTTTTTTATAAGATTGAGTTTATTGCTTTTTTCATATACGTGTAAGATCTTTAGGTCTTCATAGATTTGAAAATTGTGTTCCGAATTGAATATATGATTAGCGAAAGAACTTCTTGTGTTAGCTTGAAGAATGTTGGTAACGGGATGTTTTTCGATGATCTTGACATGCTCAATATATCGGTCAAAGTGGAAGAAAGATCATTACCAGAGTCATGGAACGTGACAAGATTATCGTAAACATTCTCCAAGCTAACACAAAAAGTTCTTTCGCTAATCGTATAATCAATTCGGAACACAATTTTCAAAATCGATGAAGACCTAAAAATCTCACACGTTTGTGGAAAAAGCAATAAGCTCAATCTTCTAGAATTTTTTTAAATCAACTCCTCCATCAATAACAATAATGTAACTTCGTTGAATGAACAGATCAACTTCGATTGTGTTGATTTCTTCAACTCCCTTGTTTTCAATAATTTCCAACCTTGATTTATGCCACTTGTTGAATTTGGTTATGACCTGTTGAATTTGGATATTTAGTTCCTTCCCAGTAATGTAATCCTTCTTAGCTAAATATCACCTTCATTTTTAACCGACGAAACCAAAAAGGAGGAGGTTCTCTATTCGACCCGTATATTTTAGGTTTTTCCATCATATTTTTTCATGTATGATCACGCATAACTTTTCACTGAGGTGTCCGATTCCGATAATTCTTTTTTCAGTGGATAGGGTGTACTACTTTGGTCCCATTTGAATTTAAAAGATGAAATCCACCCCTAAGGGTAGGGAAATGAAGGATATTGATCACTCACCCTCTGAATTCTGGTCCGTTAACCGATTCTATCAGGCATAACTTTGTACTGGGTTCTTCGATTTGGATGATTCTTTTTTTAATAGATAGGGTATACCTTATATTTCGATTTCGAAAGGAATTAACCACCCTTACGGGTAGAAAAATAGGAGATAATTGATTTTTCACTAGTGAACATTAGCACACACATACGTAGTTGACAATGACAGATCGCTACTGACATTATTCTTATTCCGTCAAAATCAGTATATTTTATGAGAGGATGGAATGATATACAAAGTCATGAAATAAACTAACCAGAACAACGAAAATAATTTATATTACAACAAATAGTGAAAGTAGATAATCATATTATTTAACTGGTAATAGATGAAGTAAGGTGGGTAAGTAAGTATTTTGGAAATAATCAAAAATCAAGTAGGTAGTAATTGGTAGATTTTAGCCACAAAAAAATTAAAAATAAAAACTTTTTAACAAAAAATTAAACCGACGAAATACGGAACTGAAAAGTAAAAATAAAACTTTTTACAAATTAACCGACGAAATCACTGAAAGTAAAATAAAATAAACCTTTTAGTCTAAATGATAATTGAGCTCCTAAACTAATGTAAGTAACTGATTTTGAGTCGGCGCCAAACAAACTAGCAATTGAATTAGGTGAAGCGTAAAATGATGGCAGCGAGATGCACGGCTGCGTTTTGATGACTTCTTTCATAGATAATGATCTTCGATAATTGTTTGTTTGGCGCCGACTCAAAATCAGTTACTTACATTAGTTTAGGAGCTCAATTATCATTTAGACTAAGAAGGTTTATTTTATTTTTTGCTTTTCAGTTGATTTTTTCGTCGGTTTAATTTTTTGTTATAATAATATCGCTATCTACCTTTGTTTTATATCCTCCCTTTTAAAATTCCCGTTTAGATGTCAGGCATTGTATATTTTTTCTTTCGTCAATCCATGCGCGTGAACTATCTCGAAAGCGACTTTACAATTTTCTTGATGATCTGCCCGTTTTCCAAGGAAGGTGTAGGAAGTGTCATCGATATGGTCATAAACAATCAGACTGTAAACAGGAGACGAAGGGCATCATTTAGGAATGAAACCACCTACTTCATCTCATATTAAAAGAAATTCAATAATCTGTACTCATTGTCGAAAGGTGGGTTAGTTATCGCAATCATGTGGTACCCAAATTAGTTTTTTCTGCGCAAAACACTCGTTTTACACGATCCCCAAAAAAGTAATGAGCTTTCAGATCCCCATACTTACATTTTGGCAAAGTTCCGAGATATTATGTTCAGGCTCATTGAAAACAAGTTTTGGGCTTTCAAATCCCTAAATTTGTATTCAGGCAAAGGTCCCTGACATTAGGTTCAGGTTCAGAACTCCAAAAAAATGGTTTGAAAGCCCAAACCAAGATTTTTAAATTTGTGATTAGGCAAAGGTCCCTGACATTGGGGTCAGACTCAAATCCACGAAGAAGTATTGGGCTTTCAGATCCCTAAATGTGTAATTAAGCAAAGGTCTCTGACAATAGGTTCAGGCTTAGATCCCAAAAAAAAAACTTGGGCTTACAGATTTCTAAATTTGCATTTATTCAATGGTCCCAGAAATTATATTCAGGCTCAGATCACCAAAAGTTTTCGGCTTGCATTGTTTATGTTCACTTATGGCCTTACAGAAGTTTGTATTTAACAGTGTGTTGGGAAGATGTCTATATTATTTATTAATTTGATTAATGAAATTTTCATAAAAGCTAACGTATATACAGTCCGTATTTTTTATGTCGTACCTATTGGCATAAAAGGAAAAAAAAAAAGTTTCCTATTTTACTGAACAATGAAACGATGTTTCCAAATCGAAAATATCACTGTTTTCAAAATATCCGAGACAACCGAAATGGCCTTTTTCTTTCCTTTGCACTGGCGCGTCTATTTTTAGGAATATGGAAATGTGTTCAATACGACGTTTCGTTCTTCGGGAGACACCCTCAACTCAATTTTTTCGAATAACGACCTGTATTTTTTTATGAATTTAAGGAGTTCTTATCTTACCGAGTTCAGATATGTATCTTACCTGGTTTTTGTTTCTACATTTCTGCCCATAACTTCCATCATCAAGGTCCAAACTATGAAAAATCCAAAATTTAATTTCTACTGATTTTGCTGTTGCTTTCGCAGACAAAAGGCGATATTCCACTTTGAATTACAAATTAAACTTGAAACTATTTAAAATAAAGACAAAATACTATAAAAATTAACAAAGAACAACAATTGATATCTCAAGTACACATTTTTTTAGTCATTTGCTACCGACGTCTAATAAGGTGTTCAAATTGACGCCTACCATTCCTCAAACACATTTTCGCTCTAAAAATGGTGTGTGTGGAAATTTATATCGGACCTTGATGATGGAATTTATGGGCAGAAATGTAGAAACAAAAACCAGGTAAGATAAAAACTACTTAAATTCATTAAATAAATACAGGTCCGTATTCGAAAAAAATGAGTTGAGGGTGGCCCGTGAAGAACGAAACGTCGTATTGAAAATCAAATCACATCATATCGAAACAAATTTATAACAGAGAAGAAAGTTTCCATATTTCAAAAAATAGAAGCTCCATATTCCTAAAAATAGAGGCTCCATCGCAAAGAATAGAAAACGGACCATTTTGGTTTTTCTCGTATATTTTGAAAACGGTTCGTGATATTTTTGATTCGGAATCATAATTTCATTGTTCATTAAAATAGGCAACTTTTGTCTAATTTAACCAAATTCGTATCATTTACTGTTTTCGAGATGCCAATAGTGGTGCGACATAAAAAATACGGACTGTATATATTCTTAAAACACCACCGATAATGAATCCCCTACTACTTATTATTACCCTTGATAATACAATGAGTCAGTTAGCAGTCGGCATAAGTAAATCTCCGGTGTTACACACACCACCATTACCATTCCTTTCGGTTGGTTATCTGAAATCTTCATCGAGATATTCAGATATTCGTTCCATCAAGTGGTCTCGAAATCTCCCAAGATTCGTGTCAAGGACCCCCTTCCTTCCTACCGCCAAGACACCACACTTATAATTTGAAGATCGTTGGGCAATATTGGTGGTAACAGGTCTATTTTTATTGCCGAAGTTGAATAATACCTTGATTGTTCACGTTCGAGCAGTGGCGTACCTGGGGTTTGGTCCGTTGCCGTGTTTTTCGGAAATAAAGTAGACGAACAAATGTTTTGACCAATTGCAGCGTCGACGAAAATAGGAAAAACTTGCTTGTGGCAGGTGTTGACTGGTAGAAATCGGCACGTAATACCAAGCAATACTATGCCATTTTTTTGCATTATTTTCTCTTTGAAAATGTTTGGACTTTTCTTCACTTTCGTCAAAGTTGTTCGGAAAGTGTAGTGAGCAAAATGTTTCTTCTGGGGTTTTTTTAGCGTCTCCCCCACCCCTTTTTTTCAGTTTTTTCATCGCTAACTTTGGTTCGGGCGGTCTTTTCCATCAATTTAGCTGTGGTGATTGTGTCCTTTCACTTTTTATAAGAGAAATTGTTTTAACTTTCGTGTGTTTTGAAATCTCCTAACCTCACTTTTTCTCTCTGGCAAACCAATACGTCGAAATTCCCGTACTAGGCGGTTACTAAGGGTCACAATGGCCTGCAGTTTTCCAATTGCCAGATATCGTCCTAGAAACCCTATTTTTACTCTTTTCAGGCATTCAGATCACTTTCAGCACACTGTTTTATTGTTTTTAAGTTAACGAAGAAGTTTATAATCAACTTTTTCTACACTTTGGGGTTTATACGGCACTTTAAACTACTGAATTTCACGAAATTCGCGGAGCACATTGAAGCTCTACCAACTATAAAATGACACAATTAAATTATTCATTGCCTTACTTGAAAAACTGAGGCTTTCTAACATGCTGAAAAAGGTATTGATAGATAGATATTTATTTGCCATCAATATGTTCAAGGAACATAAGGTTTTGTCACTAACACTAAAAATAGAAAATATAAACAGAAATCACAGAACAAGAACAAAACATTGTATATATTTATATATGTACGTATAATATAATTTTTTTAGTAATATCACACATTTTTCATGACCAACAGACATGCAGACAGACAGTATAAAGTGAAAACTCAATATATTTATTGATAAAATTTTCTTTAATATACTTAGTGATATCGTTATTTTTCGAAAAATTCATTCAGGTTGTAAAAACTTTTTTCAACTAGAAAAGTTAGTATTTTCTTTCTGAAAATATTCAAAGTTGCAGCAGATCTGATTTCTAAAGGCAGTTTATTATAAATCAAGCTTCCAGCACAATATGGTGATTTTTCTGAATGTACTGGTGCTAAAGTTCAAGATGTGGATTTCTTGTGCTCTCCTCGTTTGATACGTCCTGGTTAGGTTTCAATTTATTTTTATTTTTATGAATGAAGCAGGAAATTTTGAAGATGTATGTTCCAGTAACAGTTAGTATTCTCTGTTTCTTGAAAGTGTCTCTACAAGATTCTCTGTATTGTAAATTGTATATAATTCCAATGATTCTCTTTTGTAGTACAAAAATTCTGTCAATTTCGGTGGATTGGCCCCATATTATTATGTATTATATTGAATTCAAATATCAAATCACTGTATGTGGTGAGTTCAAAATCCCTTATTCCATCAATTTTGTATTTCTTATTTCCCTATATAGGAATTGAATGCGTTGACATTTAATTCTGACAGGACCAAGTGTAGTTGTCACACATACTCGTATATAATAGAAAGAGACAGAGAGAGAGAGAGAGAGAGAGAGAGAGAGAGAGAGAGAGAGAAAGCTGCATGGATAGGGCATAACACTTTTACTTCTTCGTTCTAATAAATTCTACACTGATAAATAAATTAAAATAAAGTCACAGTAATTGCAAATAAAAGTATTTCATGGACCGCTTGATAGTTTTTCAAGGCCCAGTTAATGGGTTATTTCTTTAGATTTTCCTCAAATTTTTTAGTGTCTTATTTCAAAAGTCTTTCTCCTGATGTCAGTTATTATTGTCTTGATAGAAACAGATATACAGGGTGTTATCAAATAAGTGCGAAAGTTTTTAGTGGGTGATTCCTTGTTGAAAATTAAAGGGGATCTTTCATATAAACAAAAGCTCTTATGCCTTCCCTTGAAAAGTTACACGCTTCCAAATCTGAGAAAAAAAGATTTTTTTTTCTTGAAATTTCTGAAGAGTTGAAGAAATGGCATCTTGTGGGCATGTTCTGCCAATAAAAAGGCTACCTATGAATATTTTTTTAATTTTGTTGTGAACATGCAACCCCTATTTTATTTTTTACCAGAACTTTTTAACGAAACAAAATTTCTCAATATAAAATTATGTGTTGAAAAGAACGATTCATTGCAAAACTTTCCTCCTTCTCCTCCTATCCTCTGAACATCACTATGAATATGTATTAAATACATTAAAATATATTACGTGTAAGTTGTTTATTTAATAGACGATAAATATTGAATAGTTTGTTAATAACAATTTCAGATGAGAATATTTTCTTGTTACATAATTTTTAGAGCGTGATTTTTTAGAAGTCGGGTTTTAGTTTTTGAACAAATTTTTTTACAGTTTTTGTTCGATTCTTCGTATCAGGTTGAAATATGATGTGTTAGGGTACCCAATAATATCAGATCTTTCATTCACGCATTTCACTCCATGTTTTGCTATTTCAATCATTATATTGAGGAGTCTTTCTTTCGAGATTGTTTGTTGACCAATGATGCAAAAGTATAGAGGGATGTTCTGCAAGACTCGTAGAATTTTTTGTCTTCAATAATTGTGTATATTTTTTTGTGTTCAGTCATCCTGGTTTTTGAGAACCTTCCTATCTGCCCTATGTATACTTTTTCAGAATCAGCACATGGTATTTTGTAAATAATACTAGATTGTTGGTCTTTTGGTGTGTCGTTTCTTTATCTTGTGTAAAAATTATTTGTCCAGTATTTTCGCCAACTATACATTTTTTTATATAGGCCCCTAACAACTGTATCATCTAATCCGGGCTCCGGAAAGATATAATGAGATCGTATTAGGGCGAGCCGTGTCCGTAATTCGGAATCTAGTTTAAGTTCAGTGGGTCAGCGGCGTCGAGGGACCGCCGCCGACAGAAAGTAGGGCGCCCAAGGCGTCCCGACGCACTTACTCGTGTCGACATTGACTTTCTTGGGTGGCTGGAAAAGGGGATCCGGATCGATTGTCCCCAATATTGCATTAATGTTCGTGTTATAGCACGCTCGTGTCCACGATTATCATCGGATTGAGGAGATACTGTGGAATTATGTTTTATCCGCGACTGTTTTATAATATATCCATTATTCACTTAAAATCTTATACATTACACACTGTTAACGGTGAATGATCATTATTCGCCAGTTTAGCAGTCCCCTCATTATTTTCGAACCAATCAAATGGCCTGGAATTTTTCCGAGACCAATCAATTCAGTTTTATAATGATTCATATCGTTGTGAATGTACAAAATTATAGGTAAGGTTATGCATGGGTCACATTGTGGCAATGTTTTTGTGTTTCTTTCAAAAACTGATCGATGTAGTGCAAGATGAGATGATTTACTTCGTAACATCTTCAAAGTTTCTTTTAAATTTGATTGAAGTAAAACATTGGCAGCTTGGTTTGGTATTTATGTGGCAACAATTTTTTCATTACTAGTATGTTTGTATTCATAAAAGCGCAATTATCTGGAAAACGGTTGGTTTTCCGGATTCAAACAAGTATACATTTTTTACTTAAAATTAAAAGAATGCGAAAAATAAATGATTTTTCTGATTTTACCAGTGGCGTAAAAATAAGGGATCATACCCTTCTTGTACGCCACTGGTGGCAACTGAAAACGTGTTTTTTCCAAAATAAAGCTCTTATTGAACAAAAACATTCCTAATTGGAAAATTTTCAAAACTGTGGAAGTTATGAATAAAAAATACTTTCAATTTTTCATATTCAACCCCTGAATCTCTGCAACGAACGACATTTGAGAAAAAAGATATTAGGAAAGTCCTATTTATTTTTCGAAGAAAATTTTCCGTTTCAATTTGGCACCATAGTTTCGGGACACCCTGCATATATATTTTGTGAGATTTCTTGGGTTTTGAATTCTTGTAGAAAAACATCGATTTAGTAAAAATACGTTTCGTCCCTGGCCGGGGACATTTCCAGTTTTAATATTTCTGTTAATTTACAAAGGTGCATATTAGTTTGTAGGCATTTTTTTTCAGCAGTAAATATGTCTTGAAGAGATCATTTAAATACAAAAACAGTGAAACCATGCTTTTTTTAACAAAAAGCAAACACAAAACATAAATGATATCGTTTGTTTTGACAGAAGTTAGGTTAAGTTTCTTCACTGGACAGGCCAATCAACGGTCACCTGCATACTTGTTGCGCACAATGAGAAAATCACGTTCAATTAACGTAGAAAGTTAAAGTTGGCCAACTTCTTATTTGTTAATTGATATTTGATACTTGGCTGCATAAACAGTGTCATTGAAAAATAAGAAATTCAACTTATAGGTACTTCTTATTTGTTACGTGATATTTGTTATTTGCTATTTGTTATTTTGTGGTGCATAAATCCACACAGAGACGATGTGCTCTGGAAGCGAATTTTTGGCGTTAATTAGATACTCGCATATGCATGAGAATGCCCGAAGGTGAGCAATTCCCTTTTCACAACGAAATAGGATAAATTCCACAAATTTATTGGACAATACCACCAACAGTTTTGGTAATCCAACAATTTACATTTTGACTATATCAGTTGTTTAACAAACAAAATTGTCGACTCCGCAAACTGTTCATAGCTATGAATACCTATTCGATGTTGCTAATAAATGCACATCAATATTCTGAATTTTATATATATTTTGAAAATATTTGCAAAATAAAATTGTTACAGCAGCAACTTTCTATTTGAGATCAATGAGGTAGACATACTAACAAAAAATGAGTGAAAATTGACAATGGATGAATTTGAATAAAGCCGGAGTAATTTGAGTAGTGAATACCTGATTAATTGTTGTTGATTTTAGCAACATTTTTTCAACAAAACTAGATATTGTTGAAATTAACAACTCTTTTCTAACTATGTATTATTGTTTATTCGCTATCGGTACGGAATGCCAAAAACAATGAAATAAGTTCTGTTCAATACAATGTATCGCCAGGCAGAGTTGCATCGATTGACCTCAATACGAAAATGGGGATAATACTGATTTATCTTTCCTGCGTAAAAAAAAGAGATACACATGTGTGTTGCACACAAACATACACACATCGAGATAAATTATTCCGGCAAAAATGTGCCAAGGTTGCAGTTATATTGTTACAACAACGAAATATTGGCTATTGTTGTGAATGAAAATTAAATAATTGTGTGTGATTACAATGCGATGCTTGTCTGGCTGACGGTTGCATAAAAGTTGATATTAACACTTTTTAATTGAAGTGTAAAGTACGCGAATGGAAGAGTGTATTTATCTTTGTAAGAGGCTTTTGTTTCAAATACCACTAATTTTAAAATGGAAAAGTTATGAAATTTTTATATACGGTATCCGTCAAATACCTTCAAACAAACTATTTCATAAACTTCTTAGTGTATGTGTTTGTCATGTCTTGAAATTACTTGAAAATATTATTCTATAACCGACGAAACCAAAAAGGAGGAGGTTCTCTATTCGACCCGTATATTTTATGTTTTTCCATCATATTTTTTTATGTATGATCACGCATAACTTTTTACTGAGGCGTCCGATTCCGATAATTACGGCTGCGTTTTGATGACTTCTTTCATAGATAATGATCTTCGATAATTGTTTTTTTGGCGCCGACTCAAAATCAGTTACTTACATTAGTTTAGGAGCTCAATTATCATTTAGACTGAGAAGGTTTATTTTATTCTTTGCTTTTTAGTTGATTTTTTCGTCGGTTTAATTTTTTGTTAAAAAGTTTTAATTTTTTACTTTTGTTCCTATTTCGTCGGTTTAATTTTTTGTTAAAAAGTTTTTATTTTTCAATTTTTTGTGGCTAAAATCTACCAATTACTACCTACTTGTTTTTTGATTACTTCCAAAATACTTACTTACCCACCTTACTTCAACTATTACCAGTTAAATAATATGATTATCTACTTTTACTATTTTTGTTGTAATATAAATTATTTTCGTTGTTCTGGTTAGTTTATTTCATTACTTTGTATATCATTCCATCCTCTCATAAAATATACTGATTTTGACGGAACAAGAATAATGTCAGTAGCGATCTGTCATTGTCAACTACGTATGCGTGTGCTAATGTTCACTAGTGAAAAATCAATTATCCCCTATTTTTCTTCCCGTAAGGGTGGCTAATTCCTTTCGAAATCCAATTGGGGAGGTATTCACCTTTTAAATTCAAATGGGACCAAAGTCGAAGTACACCCTATCCACTGAAAAAATAATTATCGGAATCGGACGCCTCAGTAAAAAGTTATGCGTGATCATACATAAAAAAATATGATGGAAAAACATAAAATATACGGGTCGAATAGAGAACCTCCTCCTTTTTGGTTTCGTCGGTTAAAAATGAGGCCACTTTCCGTTTCTTTTATAGATTGGTCAGACACACCCAGGCTTTAATTTCAAAAACTACTAAAAATATGAAACCATAATTTCTTTAAACGCTGGTCATTACCCACGTAGTTGTATGAATTGTCCCTAATCTCTTCTGCTGCCAATCAAACATCTTCAAAATTCAAAATCCTAACTGTTGTAAGCTTATATATACTGGAAGTTTGTACATACGTCTATAAAAATAAAAACAAGTTTTTGATAACTGTTGAGAAGCATAACCATAATCCACGTTTCAAAGGCCAACTACAACCTGAGAATCACCGGACTACGCTGTACCAAAAAAGTTTTTTTTTTACTGGCTGTAAATTATACTCTCTTGATGAGCATATTAAGAGCTCCCTCAATGTAAATATTTTCAAAACAAGACTGAAACAACAGCTAGTTCAGAAGGCCTGCTACACTATAGATGAGTACTCAGTATAGTTTGTGTTATGTAATATCTCATTTTTTATTTTGTTTATACTATTGGAAAGTTATTTATTTGATTTTATTTTTTTGATATTTTTTTTTTTTTTTATTTGTGACTTGTCATAAACATGCATCAGTCTTTGGTCCTTGTGATTGAATTTAAATGTATATTATATGATAAATAAATTGATTGATTGACCTCAGAAAATTCTTACTCTATTTGTCTCATGTCTCAAAAATACTTCCCAAAATGTAAAATCGATATTATTTTTATTTTTTCAATCGGTAACCATGACTTAGGTAGTTATATGAATTGTTTCTAATCTCTTCTCTTGTACATCAAATATCTTCAACCAGCCGATCTCAGAAAATTCATATTTATTTCAACTCCAGAAATAGTTTCCAGAAGATGTTTCTTATACAGGGTGTTAGTGAATAAGTGCGACAAACTTCAGGGGGTGATTCTTTGCTCTGAAACCGGTCGAGATATGCAGATGAAATTTGGTGTGTTTCAAGAGGTAGTTATTGCGCATTTTTTGACATGCAATTAAGAATTTTATGTTCATCATTGGCGCGCATACGGGAAATGATCTCAATTTTTTTTAAATGGTACGCCACTGAGATATTTCAAATTAAAAATCATTTTTTAATTCCTCGTTCAATTTGTGACAAAAAATCTCTTTGCTTTTTTTTCGTATGGGGCGCCGTTTTTATGCAAAAAATAAAACATCTTTACGCGTATTTGTCGTTACTTTAATACATTATCTAGTAGCGATGCTAGTAGGCTACTGTCAACATTCTGTTAAATACGAATATTTCAACGAAATGTCAAATTAGCGTTTCTTCATTTCTAAGCTTTTAGTTTGGTATAACATTAATGATAATAAGTAATTAATTTTTTAACCGACGAAGTCGAAAAGGAGGAGGTTCTCTAGTCGACCCTCTTTTTTTTTTTTATTTATGACCACGCATAACTTTTTACTGAGACGTCCGGTTCCGATAATTCTTTCTTCAGTGGATAGGGTGTACTCCGAAGTTGGTCCCATTTGAATTTAAAAGATGAAATCCACCCCTAAGGGTAGCAAAATGAAGGATATTGATCACTCACCCTCTGAAATCTGGTCCGTTAACCGATTCTATCAGGCATAACTTTGTACTGGGTTCTTCGATTTGGATTATTCTCTTTTTATTAGATAGGGTATACCTCATAATAGTTGGTCATATTTGGATTTCGAATAGAATTATCCACCCTTACGGGTAGAAAAATAGGGGATAATTGATTTTTCACTTGTGAACATTGGCACACACATATGTAGTTGACAATGACAGATCGCTACTGTCATTACTCCACATCCGTCTGTCATTATTTTTTCATGCAGAATCACCCCTTGAAGTTTGTCGCACTAACACCCTGTATAATTAATAAATGCTTTGACCAAGGTAAATTTCCACATTGCCTTAAACTAGGAATCATCAGACCTCTACACAAAAACGGGATTAAAGAAAAAATGGAAAATTTTCTCCCAATCTCTTTGTTGTCTGTGTTTTCATTTTTCTTTAAACTTATTAAGAAAAGTATATGTAAATTATTAGAAAAATTTAACATTCTTTCTGCTATTCAATTTGGATTCAGGGAAGGTCCTACTACAGAAGATGCCATATTGAACTTAACATATGCACTTTCGAGGATTTTGAAAGGCATTTGATACCGTGTGTCATGAACCAACTATTACAAAAAATCAATGCCTGTGGCTTAAGAGGACCTGCCTACAATTTACTGAAAGATGACCTGTCAAATCTCAAACAAATGGTTGAAATTGAAGAGTCGAGAACCGTTACTTACGGAGTTCCACAGGGGACTGTACTAGGGCCACTTCTATCACAATGTATGTAAACAGCTTAATGACATTTGGATCTGAAGGTAAACTCATCAGCTTGCAGATGATATGGGCAGATAGGAAGACAATGGCAGAACAAAACGAATATGTGACTGGTTCAAATTCAACATGCTAACTATGAACAATGAAAAAACGTACTATCTTACCTTCACTTCTTATTCCAATCTAGGACCACTCATAGTGGACAGCAAAACGATAAAAAAAAAACGATCGGTAAAATTATCTGGGCATAATAATAGACAAACATTTGAGATGGACCTTCACATGAGAATGTAAAAAATAAGCTAAGGATTTTCTGAGTAAGTTCAGATACCTTGCTGAATTTCTAAATGCGAAAAATCTGAAGTAATTATATTTTGCTCTCGTACAATCACAGCTGAATTATGGAATCTTGGGTTAGAATGGTGTGGCGGGAAGAAATATATATCATTTGAATATTGTACAAAAATGGATTCTGAGAATCATTTATAAAAAAACACAAGATATCCCAGCGACTTGCTATACTCGGAGAATGCTAATTTTGATATAAGGCAATTGTTCTGTCATCGAATATTGACAAATATTCATAAAAACAAAATAAAATTACATCCAATTGAACAACAATATGACACCCGAACAAAAAAAAATCCAAAAAGGCTTAGTCCACTTTTCTGCTAGGCAGTAAAAATACACATTTTAAGCCTGTCAAGTGTCGTTAAAAAGTCATTTGGAGAAAAAATAAATTCACACGAAATACAAACTTTCCTTCCAAGTTTAGAGATATTCAAAACATACAATTTATGATCGTAAGATTTGAGGTTTACACAAAAATAGACTTGCTTTTTGTATTTCCAGAAACAATCAATAAATTGTAAAATCTACAGTTACGACTGGCCTCAATATCCAATTTTTTTTGGAATGCTATGTATATTTGGATTCTCTTTATCAGTGTCTTATCGGTAAGCAACTGATTTAGAATGTTTTATCACTATCAAAACTATAAAATTGTCTACAGTAGATAAAGACTGAATACTGAAAACCACTCATAATAACTAACTAAAAGTATTGATAACGCTCGTTAACTGGAATATATGAACTTGTAATTGTATCTGAAAATACAATAATCTGAATTGTTCGATGAAATAAAATAATCTAAGATAGAGAAATAATCACTTTGTTATAACTGTGGCTCAGAAGTAAAAATCTTCGTTTTTTATGTCGTTGAAGGAGAAATATTGTGTAGAGTTTCTCGATGTTCTTTGTTGTACTGGAAATGAAATTAAACTACGGAGCATTCCTTTGGTATTTCATCTAATAGTAAATATTTTTCGAACGGAACTAATGGCCTATTGCTTTCAATTTGAGCGTGAAGCTGTTTACGAAAACATAAGCGATGACTTATAAAAACAAGGTATTGTGTCGAGTTTACCTGAAAGGTTTTTCGATCTGAAAGACGCTCGAACAGGATTAAGAGAGTTATAAATTATCTTGCGTGCCCCGAAAGTGAATGTTTGTTCACTTTACTGCTGATTTTAAACCACTGTTGTTGTAATATAGGGCAGGAGTTCGGTTGACATTGTAAATCAGGTTAATTGAGCCAGAGGAAACACAAAAGACAGTAGAGTTTTACAGGTGAGCTTGGCAGGTGAAGCATGACTTTCGCAGAATATCAGGTACTTAATATTGAATTACTTTTGTGTGTGATGAGCCATTGACGTTTCAGTCTTTATCTTTCTAGGAACATTTTTTTTCTTGGAGCATTTTTTGGGTTCATTGCCTAAGAATGAGAACAAGATGTCGAGAAATAAAACTTCTCAACAACGAAATAACAAAATTGTCCTTTCTGCTACACCAAAGAAAAAACCCGAAGGTGCGACCAGTCGGGAAGGTAGATTTCAAAATTTATTTAGTGATTCTGAAATTGGGATCAATTATAATAATGTTTATTCGAGTAAGTATAAGGATGGTATGCATGATATATAAATATAATATTTCAAAAGAATCACTGAAGTTGTGTTAATGAGTGGTTGTTGCGAAAAATTTTAAATGTACAAATATAAATATAAAGTAAATAAACATAAATATGTGCTTTATATAAATCTATGCTATTAATTATCAAAATGAATGGAATAAAGAATAATTATAAATGCGAAAAATGAGTGTGAATATTACAAAATGAAATTTAGGTTAACAAGATTGAATACAAAATTGTCTGGATGTGAATGATGTGATTGTAAAGAAAATGATCTGTTGTTGATTATATCATGAACTGTTTTGCTCTCATTGAAATGTAACCAGGTGTTTATATTAAATTTAAAAGATCTATATTGTTCAATTGATTTTAGTTCATCTGGTAAAGCGTTGCATATTTTTTGGCCAGAAATTCCAAACTACGTTGTCCTATACTTTTTTCACACTACAAAGTTATTAATTTTACATCTTGTATGATATATCTGTACCCCTATAACTTTTTTATTATTGAAGATAGAAAAACTAAATTCAGTGGTTGTGTATTATAGTTCAATTTACATTTTTTGACATATTTACTTTGCCGTACTTCCGGTTTGACCGGAAAGGACCCCAACTTTCGATTTTTAAATGGGACATCCTATATATTTTTACTTATTTCGATCGAGAATGACATTCTGAATCCAACAACACCTCACTTGTCGAAATTTGACAAATAAAGTCATTTTTATTCCAATTTTTATTTTTCGATCTAGAATGCCATGGATCGTGATAATCACTTCATTCTTGATCAAGTAACATGAGAAAAATTCGACTTTGAGGCTTATGACTTCACAGTCGTTTTTAGAATGATTTAAAAGTCGCAAATATGAATTATTCCAGTTAACTTGATTTTTTCAAATGGAGAGGGGGTGGCTCGTCGGCTTTTTGTGAAAAATCATTTTCTTACGAATAATTTGATACCACACACTTTCACTTTATTTCCACTATTTTTCTGGATAATTGCAAGAAGCGATCAAACCTAATAACAAATAATTCGTATTCGGTATACGTATGCACTAAGTCCTGTTATTCTAGTTATCCGTGACAAACAATTGAAGCTGTTGCTAGGACTACCTAAACAAATAGGCTAATGAATATGCTGTCACTTTTAAAAATTTATTTGTTGCGTAGTTTATAATTTGATATGGAAAATTATACTAGAAACGAGAAAATTGACATGTTGCTAATAGGCTTTTTCATTTAGATGACAAATGACTAACTTTGTTTACCTGTCAGACCCAACGGCATTGACGGCGAATTTTTTTGTTTAAGGAAATAAAATATTTTCGAGTTTTCCTATGGCTAGTTGACTTGAATTTACATGGAGAAGAAAACTCACATTAGAAAATATTCGTGTACATTATTTTATCTACGAATGAAAGGTTTTTGGCGGTATAAAATAGGTAATAAGTACTTAACCTACAAAGAAAGTTACGAACGCCAATGTTTGCAGGTGCATTTGTCATGAAGTTGACTGTTGACATAATGTGAAAATACCGCTAATTTTGAACTAAGCCAATCTCAAATTGTTATTTCAAAACTAACCAATGGCTATTCACTTTCCCAATAGCCAATCAGACTTTGAGTCTCATCTAAATGAAAAGGCCTATTAACGGAGAAGCAAAAAAGAATGCAACTGATGCAGCTCGAATTTATGCTCAGAGATTCCCTAATCGTCGCCATCCCACTCGGCATTATTTTCCAAAACTGGAAAGGAAAATGCGAAATGAACCAGAAGACGTGTTGGCCTATGTTGAAGTGAATTAATTGTACGGCGTCAATTCGCCAAATTGTTTCTGAGTGTGATATAAGCTATTCGTCCGTTTGGAGAATTCTTCACAGATATAATTATCGATCATTCAAGTACCAACTACACCAACATCTTTACGATAACGACCACAACCGAAGATTAACTTATTGCAACTGGTTTTTGACTAAATACATAGAAGATTACGTTTTCCATTTAAAATTTGTATTCAGATGAAACTCTATTCAACAACTTCAATCGGAATAATAAAAGGTACTGCTCTCAAAACAAATATAAAGTGAGTTTATACAGAAAGTAGAATAAAATAAGAAATAAAATGAAGTAAAATAAGAAGTAATAATTTTCAGAGTCTTTATAGAGCTTAGTAAATTAATGTAAGAAGTAAGAGAGGTGTCAATCGAAATTTGGGATTTTATGTTGTAACCTCAAACTTCAATGATGAATATTCGAAAATTTGATCCCCGTTATTGTTTATTTAGTAAAATATAAGCCATTGTTGACAACACTACCAATATTATAAAATCTAGTCATTCAAAGGCAAAAAGAAATTTAAAAAAATGACAGTGAACTCACCGTTTTCCGGTTATGAAAACAAAAATATGATGACGACTGCTATTTGTATCATCCTATCTCGTCAATTTGTCTAAATTATTCAATATGTACATATGCCTAACATTTTGTCAAGTACAATAAACTAAAAGATAAAAGTTAACCATCTTTTATTTTACTTCTTATTTTATATTACTTCTTATTTTATTTTATTTCTGTATAAACCTGTTATGGATGTTGTGTAGTTTTAACTTTTTGAATTACTTTATTTTATTTCTTATTTTATTTTACTTGCTGTATAAACTCACTATAACATCTGATGCAAGAAGGAAATTTTCAAGAGCGTGTAACGAACCTAGGCCGGACCTGTCGCCTCACATGTTGCCATCGACAACGATGAGATCATCCCCGGAGATATTCGAGAACCATCCAGCCGCTATGCCGCGGAAAACAACGGTCAATATTGGAAACAATTGGAACACGCCGGTCGCCAACTGAAAGAATTCGAAACATCGAGAATGCTGTATCGGAGATAAATAGACAGCCCTCAAGAGGGAGTAAACAGTCTGAACGAGCCCATACGATCGAGCTATTCAGTGGCGTAGTAATATAAATTAAGTTGTAGATTAAGTGTTAAATAAATTAGTTAAACCAAGTTAAGTTTATTTACGTTACAAGCGATTCGGTTTCAATTGCTGGATGGGTATTATCGGAGGAAAACTTTTGGGGCCAATAATTTTCGACTGGCAACTTACTGCGGAAAGATATCTACAGTTCCTTTGAAATCAAATTGATGATTCCATTGAAGATTTGCCACTGTCTAGTTATATCTATTTTCAACAAGATGGAGCGCCACCTCACAATTCTCAAGTCGTAAGAGATCATCTGAATGACACCTTCCCAGAAAAGTGGATTGGCACTTATGGACCTATTCAGTGGCCTGCGAGGTACATTCTTAAGTTGTCATATTTTTTCATAATGTATTATTTCTTTTTCATATTCTAGATCACCAGATCTTGCTCCGCTAGATTCTTTTCACTGGGGAACAATTAAAAATCAGGTGTATAACACAGCATCAGCTACTCGTGAAGAACTGGAGTATAAAGTAAGGGTGGCATTCCAGAACATCACTGCGGAACAGCTAATCAATGTGGTGCGCGCAACAATTGAAAAAGTTAAACTTTGCCGTGATCAAGGAGGAGGTCATTTTGAAAATTTAGAACCATAATGGACTAATTTGCGACTTTTAAATAATTCTTGAAACGAATGGGAAGTCATGAGCCTCATAGTCGTATTTTTCCCATGTTACTTGATCAAGAATGAAGCGATTTACACGATCCATGGCATTCTAGATCGAAAAATAAAAATTGGGATAAAAATGACTTTATTTGACAATTATTGACGAGTGGGGTGTTGTTGGATTTATAATGTCATTCTCGATAGAAATAAGTAAAAATATATAGGATGTCCCATTTAAAAATCGAAAGTTGGGGTCATTTCCGGTCAAACCGGAAGTACGGCAAAGCAAGTAAATATGTCAAAAAATGTAAATTGAACTATTATACACAACCCCCAAATTTCGTTTTTCTATCTTCAATAATAAAAAAGTTAGTGCGAATTTACACGATCCAATAAAATTGATCAATAAATTGAACAATAAAATTGACCAATATGGGTTATATTTACACCTGACAATCTATTGGTCAATTTTGGCAACAGTTTTTACTCAGGAATACCAACATACTGACAAGAAATGGTTCAACTATAGGAAAAGTTCCGAATATTATTCAATAGCTTATTGAATTGACTCTGATCCATTCTTAAATATCATTTGAATTGATTAGGATCTGCACTCAGGAATTTTTCGTGAACTAATGTCAGGTTTCCTTCCCCTCTTTTCTCAATCCAAGATCTAATCCTCCATCTTCTACATCTCTGTCTTTTATATTCAGCAATGCACATTGCTGCGAATGTAATGCAACGTAATTTTTTTTTCGCACTATCATTTTTCTTGCGGTTAGGGTAGGGTATGTGAAATCGCGTAAATAATAACATATAACCTGAAAATCTATGTTCAAGCAGGCATCCAATTCATGGCCGAAAGTTACTGCAAATTGTAACTAAAAATTGATGAAAAATTAGAACCGATTCTAAATTCATCAATTTATTGGTCAAGTTCAAATTGATGACAATTTTTCTGTTTACACCTATCAGTAAAATTCAAGGTCACAAAATTGACCAATTTATTGGATTGTGTAAATTCGCACTCATAGGGGTGAGCCATCTTGGAGAATCACCCGGTATAATTCCGATAATCCATTTTTGTAACGTATTAATGCGAATAAGATGACATTCATTTATTCCGCCCCGATACAAAATGCCATAGGATAGTTGAGATTGGATGAGTCAATAATAAGTTTTCAAGTGGGGAATATATAGGAATTCCTTCAAAAATTTAAGACGTGAAAGCAGTCCTCTCAATTTATTAGTGGTACAACTCGCTTGTAAATACCATTCCAAATGCCTATCAATTATTATTCCTAAATATTCAATTGATTCTGTTTCTGGTATCTTGGTCTCCTGATCGATGTTCAGAGATCCCAAGTTGGGCAAGTTACTTGTGTAAGAAGTGAAGGGGAGGTTCTTGGTTTCATCTATACTTAAGGTTAATTTATTGTATCTGAACCAATTTTTTATGACCTTGAAGTTTGATTCCACTTGAGTTTTCAGACTGTCCCAAGTTTCAGACTGATAAAAAAATTGCTGTGTCATCTGCAAAATTGAGAACAGAACCTTTTCTATCCATGGCTGATAGGCTATTTATGTAAAAAGTAAATGGCATGTCAAGCACTGACCTTGCGGTAGCCTTGTGTAATATTTCTCATTTCACTGATGACACCGTTAATAATAAAGCTAACTATAAACATTTCAGCCCTTTTTCAGTAATTGCAGAATTTTATTTTGCGAAAATAGAGCCAAATTACTTAAATTGCATTTTCAATAATTTTCCAGGCTTTGAAATGTTCTTCAATGTTCTTTCCATTTCACCAAGTTTCAGAACTTTTGGAAAATAAAAACACCCAATCAATCTAATCGACAAGCAATTTCCCTGTAACAATCCAAATTGCAACGCCGGAAAAAATACGTGCATCACACCAGTTCTAACCACTCACAACAATCTATAAATAAATTCTATAATAAAATCGAGGTTGACCCACTGAACTTTCATTAAGAATGAAAACGTAAACATAACACATTTTCCTAGATTTCGTGGTTGATAAGAGGAAGATAAGGCTCTAAGCTCTCGACAATATAAAATAATGAATGTTATTGTTCGTAATTATCAGATGGATTACGATGTTGACCTAATTGTAGAGTCTGTACATTTGCGATAATAGTGACACTATGAAAGTGATGATTTTTCAATTTAAGTGAACAGTTGAAAATATAAATTAGGTATACCGGGTGACAATAGGACTAGTAGTCCATTGAAATGTTACAATTTAAGGACCGAATATTGCATTTTTTAGAGGACGCAATTTTATTTTTGGGACATGTGTGGGGGTCAATAGAAGCTTAACCTCAAGTTTGTGGGGCCGCCATCTTGGAAAAAGGGGTGAAAACACTTTTTTCGCGATATCTCGGAAATTATGCGTCTTACAAAAAAATTGTAAAATCATAATTTGTAGCAAATATGTTTATATAACTTTTTGCCCTAAATTAAAAATTAAAGAAGTTATAAGCAAAAAAGTGAGAAAATTTCTGTAAAATTTTTTTTTTGCTCTATAACTTTTTTTTTATACATTTTACAAAAAAATTACCTCAGACCAATCTTGTAGATGATCTTTTGAGAAAAATTTTTCCCTATAATTTTTTTTAATTTCATTAATTTAAAACGCTGTTACAGCGCTCCAAAGTTGACCGGGTTCGTCAATTGTCATCGTGCTTTTGAAATAGGAGAAGGCTTGATAACTAACATCATTGGATCTAATTTTCAAGGACTGTCATTCAGTCGCAAATCAAAGGTTCTTCCCTTTAGTGCTATGACAAGCACTATTGAAGTAGAAAATCTCCTGTCGTCATCAATCCCTTACTTTTATTTCAACGGATGTGTATTTCGAAACAAACAGTTGGCGATATTAAACAATATATGGCGTATGAATTAGCACCTTTTCCATTGGCATTATTCGCTGAGGATGGCATGAGGAAAGGTACTAAGTCGTCTTTGTTTAATGTTTTTCCTTTGAAAACATTCACAGAAGTCATTTTGTTATCGATGGTGGTTTTCTATTGCATAAAGTGATTTGGGATCGGAATTCGTCATTAAACAACATCCTTGAGAAGTATGTCCGGTATGTGCAAGAACATTATGGACTATCTGCAACAATAATATTTGATGGTTACTCCGAAAATTCTGATATAGCAGGAACAAAGTCATGGGAACGTATGCGTCGCACGAAAAAACACCAATGTACTGAAATTAAGTTTGATAAGAGTACCGTACTAACAATATCTCAAGAAAAATTTCTTGGTAATGAGAAAAAAAATCAAACTTGATAGATCATCTCAAAACTGCTCTTTCAGAGGTTGGTTTTTCTGTCAACCAAGCTGAATCAGATGCAGATTAAATCATCGTCTCTGCTGCGCTTACTGCATCCCGATCTCATGAATCTGTTATTATTGTGGCAGAGGACATTTACATTCTTGTATTGCTCACGGCATTAGGTACAAGACAGCCTAACATTTATTTTTCAAAACCTTCAAAAGGGCGCACATCTGCTCAGTTATATAGCCCTTCAAGTTTTATGTATGGAGAGCTCATAACTCAGAATTTGCTGTTTCTTCATGCTTTTTCAGGATGTGATACAACATCAGCAGCCTATAATATGGGGAAATTAAAATTTATAAAAATAATGGAGAAACATCCTGAATTAGCTGGTGGTACCGCGCTATTCCTGAGTGAGAAAGTCGATCCAACTTTGCTCACTCTTGTTGGCGAACGTTTTTTCATAGCTTTATACGGCGGTAATAAAGACGACTCACTAGACGGCTTGCGATACAAACGATTTGCCAAGACAGTGACTAAAAATTCATTTAATTTATCATCGTTGCCCCCAACACAAGATGCTGCTCGTTTTCACAGTCTCCGAGTATATCACCAGGTCCAGTCGTGGCTCGGAAGATATCAAAATCCTGAAGATTGGGGTTGGAAGAAGCATGCAAACATTTGGATGCCAATACAAGCTTCCAAGCCTCCAGCACCCCCCGATCTCATGAAATTAATTTTCTGCAGATGCAAAGGAAACTGTGGAAGCATGTGTGGCTGCAGAAAAGCAGGCCTGAAATGCTCTACAGTATGCCTCCATTGTTCTGGCGAAACATGCAGCAACAGTATGGAAATATCAAAGTTGATGGAAGAAAATGAATTTGAAGATGAACTTCCAACTATGACTCCAATTTTAACTCCTGTCATTCCTCACACTTTCACATTTGACGTTGATTTTGATTCTGAGCCACAGCCTGGACCATCGAAGAAAAGTCGATTAGAGTAGCTAGCTAATAAGTGATTAAAAATATTAGATGACGAGGATTACCTTATAAGCAAGATGTCCGTGGAGTAGGCCTACTGGGGATACCACATTAAAAAAAACGCGCTTACAGACTCTATCTCATAGGTGGCGGGGAAAAGAGTTAGGAATGAATAAGTAAAGTTGTTCGAATTTAACAAAAATTTTGTGAGAATATATTCACAATAAAAAAAAAACAAAAATAAGTTAAACATTTCGTTTCGACCGGATTCTCATGAGCATTGACGAACCCGGTCAACGTTAAAGCGCTGTAACAGCGTTTTAAATGAATGAAATAAAAAAAAATTTGGGGAAAAATTTTCCTCAAAAGATCATCTACAAGATTGGTCTGAATTTTTACAGAAATTTTCTCACTTTTTTGCTTATAACTTATTTAATTTTCAATTTAGGGCAAAAAGTTATATGAACATATTTGTAGGCAAAACAATTTGCTACAATTTTTTTGTAAGACGCATAGTTTCCGAGATAAAAGTGTTTTCACCCCTTTTTCCAAGATGGCGGCCGGGGGACAAGGGTGGCGACCCCACAAACTTGAGGTTAAGCTTCTATTGACCCCTCACACGTGTCCCAAAAATAAAATTGCGTCCTCTAAAAAATGCAAAGCTCATGTAACATTTCAATGGACTATAGGGCCATGCCTGTATCTCCTTCACTTATCAACCGATTCGAATGAAATTTCGTACATAGATATAAGACACGATTTCGGATTGACAGACATATGGAAACAAAATGACCGACTTCCGGTTTCGCCAGAATCGCCACCAACTTCGATTTTTCAAATGGAACACCATGTATGTTTGATGTTTTTCGGATTCTACGGCTCAAATTACATACGACAGTGTTGCCAACCTTTTATTTTACAATTGGAAAAAAAATCTCAAGTTTGTGTAGCCCAGGAGGCCTTGGTCAGGTTAAAATATATACTAATTTACATCAGTAACTCATACTTATAATAATTTCATCGATAAGATCAATAACAAATCCTACAGCAGGAATTGAAATTTTCTGAACCAATTTTTAACGAAAAAATCGTTTTTTTTTATATGGTACCTACCGAGGGCCATCTTGGAATTCGCTAGATAATTTAATAAACAATTCAACGATATACATTATGTACCACTTTCTTTTTGTTCAAAACGTAGAGAGCCATCTAACAAAATGAAATCAATCTGAAAAAATTGATAGGTAACATGACATCTGTTCATTCTTCCCTACTTTACTTCAGAATGGTAACAATGGATTACCAAAAATAATCGGCTTGACAATATGTAATGATCACAAACCCATTACAGAAAATATAACTTTAATATAATCAAACTGTTTGAATAAATCTAACGACTGAAACAGTGAAACATTCAATGTGCAAATTATTACTCACAATACCATTATCATGTTTTCAATAGAAGAGTTTCACAACCATCGAATAGTCATTTTATTTATTAATGACCAATGATATGTTCGAAGTGTTGCCCGTTTTCCCTAACACATAGACTAGTTCTATTTATTGTACACCTCATCACATTTATCAGTTCGTGAGCAGGAATTTCCTGAAATGCGCGCTCAACTCTATCTCTCAAGTCCTCCGAAGAAGCTGGTCTCGTCGAGTATACTTTGGATTTTATGTGACCCCATACATAAAAATCAATAGGGGTTAAATTGGGCGATCTGGCTTGCCATCTGATTGGACCATTTGTTCCAATCCATCTCTGCCCACAGGTATCACTAAGATATGGCCGAACAATATTAGCATTATGTGGTCCTGCACCATCCTGCTGAAAAAGTATATTATCCCTGATGTTCTCAGGTAAATCGTTGATATTATTTTGAATATAATTCTCTAAGAATTGTAGATGTCTTTGGTTTGTCAAAGGCCCGTCGAAAAGAATTGGTCCAATGATTCTTGTCCCTATGATTCCTACTCAAATATTTCTTGAAAATTACCTTCTCTCAGCAACCTAGGATTTTCTTGAGCCCAATACCTTGTATTATTCCTATTGAACATACCATTATTCGTAAACCTAGACTCACCTGTAAACATTATCTTCGAGACAAAACCATTATTCAAATCATGATGACCCAAAAGCCAATTACAAAAAGTTTGTCTCCGTTCTGTGTCATTTTTATATACATGCTGATGCAAACTGTATTTATAGGACCGATATTTATGTTTTTTCAATACTTTTCTGGCACTTTCCCCGCTGATCCCACATTCAATTTCCAATTCTCGCACTGAGGCAGATGGAGAATAATTAACATATGCTAAAACATTACTTTCCACTTCTTCACTGACGATGAAGTGGATGTGGTTTTGATAAGCTGGTTCTTTCCTTAGCATCATTTCCAATTTCCTGAAATAGGTCCTCGATGGATGCCGTCTTAACGGATAACGAACAGCGTATAGCACACTAGCATTGACAGCGTTCTTCTGACATTCTCCGTATATCATATCGATTTGTTCGTTTCGAGAATAACGATTATTATTTTCCATTTCAAAAAAACTTTTTACAAACGAAACGAGATGACAAGTAAAATTGTCATCTGGTTTCGTTTGTAAAAAGTTTTTACGGCAACACTTGAATGTAGTCAAAAAATGATTCTTGTTTTTTTTCATAGTTTTTTGGACCCCTTCCGATTTAAATAAATAACATTCAGATGAGCACTTGTCATGTCATTCCAATCCGTTCGTGTGACAGTGAAGTTGTTTTCGGGTTTGTGTTCCAATCTTTTTCAAATGGCAGCATACACGAATAGCAAAATGGCTAATATGATTTACGTAAACGGTCTTGCCGATGGCAATTGCTACGAGGCTGGACGTATTTATAATGAAAGTTTCCCTAATCATCGAGCGCCGAATCACCAGACATTCAGAAACCTTTTTCAGCGGCTTATGGACTCTGGATCCTTTAAAGAAGCTCCAGTGGCAGGCAGACCGTTGACTACTAGGACACCAGAAGTTGAAGAGCTGTTCTTCAGGCAATCGAAGAAGATCCAAAGACAAGCACGATAAAAATTGCGCAAAATCTGAACGTACATCACAAATCAGTTTGGTTAATTCTCAAACAAAATCAGTTGTTTGTTGCTCCGAGATTTCCTTCCCCGTGTAACATTTTACCAATGGATACTGCAGAAAATTGCACAAAACCATCAAACTGCAGAGATATTATTGACTGACGAGGCACATTTTTCAAAGAACGCCATAATGAACTTTCATAATAATCATGTGTGGTGTGACGAAAACCCTCACGTCATTGTTCAGTTCAGGTTTCAACACCAGTTTTCATTGAAGGTGTGGATTGGTATTGTTGGGGATTATTTGATTGGTCCCCACTTTTTTCCTGGGGCTCTTAATGGAAATTCTCATCATGATTTCCTTGGAAATATTTTGCCTCAATTACGAAGACATTCCACTTTTACTGAGACAAAGAATATGGTTTATGCATGATGGAGCGCCAACGCGTTTTACTTTAATAGTTCGTGAATTTTTAAATCAGCGATTTAGAAACAGATGGATTGGTCGAGGCGCTGAAGTTCCAAATCAGTTCTGGCCTCCGAGGTCCCCGGATTTAAATCCAATCGATGTTTTTTGTGGGGTCCCTTGAAGGCCCTAGTTTATACGGTTCCAATAGAAAACAAAGAACAACTTCGTCAACGAATCATTGCTGGATATGACGCTATCCGAAATATCCATGAGACGACGAGCCAACGCATGCATAATTGTGCAAGGTGGCCATTTTGAACAATTACTTTAATTATTAACCTCAACTAACTGTTTTAGTATTAAATTGATCTTAATCACTGTTATTATTATAAGTATTGAATTGTAATAACACCCGATTCCTATTTTAAAATGAATTTGAAGAAACATAATTCCTTTAACTAAATTAATTCCTAATTTAAAAATCTTGTCATTCAAAATCACTTGCATCGATTATTTCAAATTCCAAAAACTCGAAAACAGTTGCTCGCAGCGACCTCTACCAAGAATATATTTTTTACACAAAAATGTTGGAAAAACCGATTTTTCCTCTAGAAAACGTGATACAGGTACGTACAAAAAAGTAAAGACATTTCAAATTACTGAAAAGACATGTAGGTGGCGCCACCCCCACGAAAGAGACAAACTAACATCAAATTTGATTTTGTCATTTTTTCCAGATACCAAACTTCACTCGAATATCACAATTATTTTGAAATGAATCCACAAAAAATAAAAATAAGAATTCAACTTTGACTCCCTGCATCTCAGAAACGAATAACTTGCGGACATATGTTTATAGGAACTTTTCTTCTTATTTTAAGCTCCTACACGTACTTAAGAAACACCCTGTATAAAATAGTAACAATGATTAAAATAATAATGTGTGATTTGGTGACCTCTTGCTCATAGAAGAGGACGAATGCTTCTCCACTTATAAGGGATTTTAGTGATATCGTTGATATTTTGAAGTCTTTGAGAGTTTTTTTTTCTGAAAGAGGAATAATTTTGCGGGACACCCAGTGTATGCGAAAACAGTGAATACGTAATACATCACCGGAGGTATTATACGGAATCATGTTTCACCAAGTATGGAACAAATGTCAATAAGTCATGCCTCTACTTTATGCTCACATTGTTATTATGTGTCTATGCCCCACGAATTGTTACTCATATCTGATATATTTATGAGGGTTCACTGGATCTATCACTTTCGTTTGTTTCACAACTATTATGATACGCGAGGTTCCGTAGTGGCAGCAATCGACTATAGTGGATAATAGGCTTGTTTTTTTCAATATTCCTCTTGGGTGATGATAAATTGGGAATAGAAAAATTAAATTCATTTGGTTGAAATCCACATTTGATATGTAATAGTATTCAGGCCACTGGGTTTTCAATCAAGTAAGTGCACCAATGGTGCAAATATCAAACGAAGTGGACTTACGATTGAATGAAGATGTATCCAGATTTGTTCTATCAAGGGTGTTGGTGGTGGTTTGAGTTATGTTTCAACAGTAACGCGAAAAATAAAAAGTGAAAGACTATTTTTCTCACCCATGAATGGGATAATTTACTAAATTAATTTCAATGAACTACATTATTATTTCTTTTTTCTACACCCGTACTATAATAATACACTTATATGCCCATAATCCGTTTCATAATGAGATCCATCATGATACAGATTTTTCATAACGATACAGATTTTTAATCAATAGAAACCCATAATTTTTCAATCGAGCAGGCTGTGCATTTGACGTTTGTCCTAGATTCCTATCTAATTGTTCTATTTGTCAAAATCAGTAGGTATTAAATTTTCGTAGAATATAGCTAAACTTCGATAATTATATTATCAAAATGTCTGATATCAGCGATATAGAAGAATTACCATCGACTCCTCCACACATATCGGAGAAAGCAGAAAATGCAGTACAAAATATTTTACCCCAAAAATCTAAGACAGTGTACGAAAAACTATATCAACGGTTTATGGACTGGAGAAATACAAATAATATTTCGACATTCTCCGAAAATGTTTTGATTGCTTATTCTCAAGAATTGATGGAAACTATGAAATCATCTAGTACATGAACACATTATTCAATAATAAAATCGTTGGTGAATATCAACCATAATATAGACATTTCTAAATATAAGAAGCTACAAGCTTTATTGAAGCGAAAGTCCGAAGGATATGTTGGAAAAAAATCAAAAATACTTCCACCTGAACAAATAAAAACGTTTATCGACGAAGCACCCCATGAAAAGTTTTCATTTATAAAAGCAAGGATCTGCCTAACATTGCATTTTTAAAAATTTGGTAATGATTACATTTTTCATTCGACTCATGCATGATACATTTCATTAATGTCGAGAAAACTTGATAAGTTAACTCGTGGCGAAGCGGGCTAAGGCGCTAGATTTGAACTATAGACTACAGCATGAGACGCGGGTCATCCTGCTTTTTATTTCATTTTTTCTTTTTTTTCTTTTCTTTATTTCTTATTGTTGTATTTTTTTAATTTATCTTTTTGTTTTAGGTAGCAATAATTTTTGGAATAATGGGAGCATGTCGAAGGCATGAACTACATGACCTAAAATGTGAAAATGTCAAAGATATGAATGGAATCTTGATTGTTAATGTGGTAGAAACTAAAACAAAAGTACAACGAACATTTACAATTACCGGCAAATACTACGAAATTAGTAAAAAATATATGAATCTACGGCCGAAAATTTGCTCCACCCCTTCTTTTTTCGTTAATTATTTTAATGGAAAATGCACAATTCAAACATTGGTAATTAAGGGAAGCATTTGGTAATTAAGGGAAGCAAATAGCAACATATTTATATACAGGGCATTGTTTTCGAAGGACATCTGCAACCGTATTAGTTGATGCCGGTGGTGATATTACTGCATTAAAACGTCATGGTGGCTGGAAATCCAATTCAGTGGCGGAAGGCTACATTGAAAATTCGGTTCAGAATAAAATCAGCATTTCCAATAAAATATTGAACTCTATTGAGACTAGCAATACTGAAATAAATGTAAATATTCCTTCCACTTCCAGATCAGTGGGACCTGGAATTCACTTTTCAAGCTGCACAATAAATAATCTTAATATTTTTAAGAAATCAGATTAATTTCGATTATTATGTTCAATATAAATATAAATAGAATGTTTATAGTTTTCCTATATCCATGGTAATACCCGAGGTAATACCATTAATTACAATTTTGTAGAATTTTTTATAGAAATACGAGTAATTACTGTTATTGTGTTCAATACAAATATAAATATAATATTCATAGTTCTTCATATTTATCGGGTGTAGAAAAAATAGCGTATGCAACTCTCATGTAATTGTTATTAATACACTCGCATAAACCATACGAAACTCGCCTTCGGCTCGTTTCGTATCCCGGTTAATGCTCGTGTATTAATAACCATCATTACATGATCGTTGCATAATATACTATTATTGGAACCTGCTTATTGTTGTAAGTGGTTTTGGGAAGACTTTGATTGAAACAGTATCCACCTCTCGATGAACCGCAGATTGAAAAGTCGCCTTGTATAATTCAAAAATACCTCAGTATCGGAAATGCTTTGTTATTAGACACACTGTTCTTCTAATGCTTCTATATCTCAACAAATATCACACGTGGTATTTTATTTCATTCGAAGTTATCAAACAACCGTTTTTTATGAATGTGAATGTTTATCCACTTTTGTAGAAGATCCAGATGTCTATTTAAAAGTTTATATTCAAGAGATACAATTGATCTACCTTGCCTAATCGTTTTTTTTTGTTTCAGGTAAATATTGCAATCTTCTAACCAGCGCTTCTCTCATTGGATAAGTAAGTTATTACATAAATATGCTACGTTTGCTGCAGCTACCTCCCCATATAAAGGGTGTAATCTAACTCCTTGAACACCCGTGAATGACGAGTATATAATGAATTAAAATGGTTAAAAATCTGAAAAAAAATGTAAAACATGTTTTGTTCGACAACATTATTTGTAGCGCCTCCCGCCTAATTTAATTCTTGTTCCTGGTCCTAAAAACATGTGCGATAGCTCATTCGATTCGGAATGACGTCTAGAAAAATGTATCTCGAGCATTTATTAGCACATAAAAAATTGCAATTGTTATGAACAAATTAAAATGAAAAAAAAATATATTCAGTTTTTCGTTAATAACTCAAAAACGATTTAACATTTAAGAACTTTTGAAAAGAGATCCTTAAAGAGGAGGAAATTTTCAATAAAAAAGTTCTGACTCCCGGAATTTTATCTCTGGAGACAGTATATCACACAAAATATTTTTTTATAGTATTAAATATTAATTAAAAATTTTGAAAAAATTATGGTGTCATCAGAACATTTGAAAGAATGAAGCCCCGTTAGAAAAACATCATTATGTCGATTTTTCAAAAAGTTATACGATTGTTAATTAACTAATTTTCATCCAATCTCTGTTTTTACAAAAGTCGACATAAAAGTTTAAAGAATTGACATATAAATTTGTTGCTTCTTGGAGCCCTTCTTAGATACATACTTAACAAGATCACGTGATACAAAATTATTAAAGTTTTATATTTTGTTTGTTATAATATTTTTAAATGAACAAAAAATAAATATTAAAAAGATTGTTGTTGACAAATGTTATCACACAGCTGTTTTTGCATCTAACAATGGCATTAATTGAAGTAGGAAAAAAAAATTCACGTCATTTGTTAAGAAATTGTTTATAAACAAATAGTATAATATTGAAAAAAAAATCTTTATCATTTTATTGCCAAGACAAAATAATGATTTAAAAAAAAACCTTAAATAATTTTTTTGTTTATAAAAGTTTTTTTTATATTTTGTGTGTTTAAATAATCAATTAAGATTTTTTTTTCTATTTAAAAATCATAATTGGCATTTCTCTATAGGGTAACAAATAAAAATATTAACAATTTGTTACAAACAATTTGTGACCTTCGGTTAATTTTTTTCGTGGAAGTAAAAAAAATTGCATTATGTATTTCAAAATGTTATAAAAAATTAAAGAAAATGTTTTTCAGTACTTTGTTGTATATGGCTGTTTCTGTATTTTTTTTACTTTCAGGAAAAAAATATACCAAGGGTCACAAATTGTCAACTTAATAAACAATTAAATTAATGGATATAAAAAAAATAAATAAATTGATACAGAAATACCAATTATAATTTTTAAAGAGAATTTTTTTTTCGAATAATTATTTAAACAAACGAAATATTAAAAAAAAATTGAGAAGGGAAACATTCTCAATTGAATAGATTGAAAGATTTTTCTGTGAATTGAAAAATCCACGATTAAAATGAGGTTATCTTGACGATGGAAGATAGTGACTAAAGTTTATCTTTCAGTCGCAGATGATTCCACATCTGATTTTATAAACATCCTGATTATATTTTCAACAAATCAAAAAAAAATACAAACAATTAAAAAAATTATTTGAGGTTTCGTTTTTTTTTGAATTATCATTTTGTCTTGACAATAAAATGGTAAGAAATATTTGTTTTTCAATATTATACTTGTCTATTTGTTTATAAACAATTTCTTAAAAAATTACGTAAAAATTTTTTTTCCTACGTTAATTAATGCCATTGTTAGATGCAAAATCAGGTGTATAATAACATTTGTCGAAAAATTTTTTTTTACATTTTTTTTATATTTCAATTTTTGTTCATTTAAAAAAATTATAACAAACAAATTATAAAACTTTAATGAACTTTCATTACGTGATCTTGTTAAGTATATATATATATAAAAAGGGCTCCAAGAAGCAAAAAATTTATAGGTCAATTATTTAAACCTTTATGTCGACTTTTGTAAAAACAGAGATTGAATAAAAATTAGTTAATTAACAATCGTATAACTTTTTGAAAAATCGACATAATTTGTTTTTCCAACGGGGCTTTATTCTTTCAAGTGTTCTGATGACACCATAATTTTTTCAAATTTTCAAATTAGTATTTAATACTATAAAAAATTAACTAACAGCCGAGCTTTTTTTTTTTTTTTAAATTTTAAAAAATTAACTAACAGCCGCGCGGAGACCTATTTTTGGCGTAGAATAAAAATTATAAATAATGGATATAGAATTAAGGGAGTCGGAACTTATTTTATTGAAATTTCCTCCTCTTCAAGGATCTTTTCACAAAAGTTCTCAAATATTGATAGTTTTTGTGTTATTAACGAAAAACTGAATATTTTTTTTTCATCTCATTTTGTTAATAACAATTGCAATTTTTTATGTGCTAATGAATGCTCGAGATACATTTTTCTAGACGTCATTCCGAATCGAATGAGCTATCGTACATATTTTTAGGACCGGAAACAAGAATTAACCCGTTTTTTAACTTGTTAATCAGACTATCACTACTTTGATGCACGAGCAGATAGCTATAGCTCCTCGACTCATTTGCTATAAATATATTTCGCCCTGAAACAATAAGGCACATTTGTCTAGAGGGTCTGAAATATCTCTCTGTGCCTCCTTGGATCAGACATGCTCCCAAAACTTGATCCATCTGTATACCAGGTTGATCCATAGATAGGGAGCCTGTTTAGTGCTGCGAGTTCATATTCCTTGCTCGTGGGGTTGGCGGTATTAGGCCACATTGCCTTGTTCCAAATTGCAGAGTGTCCATGTTCCTGCCTCAGTGGCGGTCCATTGGCTTGTGTCTCCGAGTCTGTAGCTAGTTCGCATGGCTTCGTTTTCAACGACGAGGTGTAGAGGTGGTAGTCATCATGTCACTTGTCATTCCTAGACAAGTCAGTCATTGTCCTGTATCTAATTCATTGCTGGGATTACTCTTAGTGTCCACCATTTAGCGAATGATGGCCTTGTAGTTCTTCAGGTGTCAGGCTCCAAGTAATACCGAAGGGTCTTCTGCTTGCCCAATAAGAGCAAGTAGCCTTCCGAGGTATTTGGTTGACCCTTCATAAGGAATAAATCTTCCTGAAGGAAAAATTTTCCGAAGTGTTCCTATTTTTTGTTGCTTGGTGAAAAGTAGCAACACTTGGGTGGGTATACGCAAGTGTATTTTGAAATGGAAATTTAATCCAATCGGCCAAAAGATGCGGAAATATAAATAAAGGTGGTCAGTAAATTTCAATACACTGTAGGGGGGGATAAAAGTGAAAATGTGAGTGTGCGTAGGCTGCAATCACAAAAATCCCGAATCGTATGCACGTATGTGACGCCTAAGCCTCTTGATTATTGATGCACACTATAATTATGATAATAGGGCATCTTAGAACCGAGAGACCATCATTGCGAGTGAAGTAACATTTAAGGAGAGTTATTAATAAATTCCATCGGTTTTATTCAAGCATCGCACACCACACGTTTCGCGTTCGTTTCTCTCCTTTCCCAATGGATATTCGTCCCACCCATTATTTACGCCTTATTTAAGTCTGCACGGCAATTCACAACTGCATGGAGTCGAATAAGTGGTGGTTTTGTTTTCGATTTCAAAGGATTTTAAATGGAACGTCGTTCATTATAGGCGGGGGAGTTTCGTCGCTAACCGGTGACCGATTCGGGGGTGAAGTTATCCACAACCTTACACTGAGAAAAATGTAACTGGACTGTAGAAATATCCGTCCTTCGTTGAACGGCAATATAAATCTTTTGTCATTGCATAATAGAATTCAGAAAGTCAGAGGGAATGTAAATGTTGAAAAAAGAAAAAAATTCATTGAAACCGTCGGAGGGGTACAGCCGGGGTCGGAATGTTGAAACAAAGTTATTTTCATTGCCGAAATCAGTTTCAGAAGATTGAGAGACATGGCAAATTGTAACTGGGAATAGATTTATGCACTTATAATTGCACAAGAGGTTTGTATTTTATAGGGTAAATTTGGGTTGTTCAATGAGTAACTGTTGCCTAGCAATTAGACGAGAAAAACTGTCAACTATTAAAAACGCGACACCGAAGGTGGAGCGTTTTTAGGTTGACAGTTTTTCGAGTCAAATTGCTAAAGGAAACAGTTTAGAATTTGAACAACACAAATTTACCTAATATCAGTACAAACATCGAGTGTAATTCGGCAGGACAATTTAATGAATGAGAAATTTAGAAACATCAATGCAAACTTTATTTATGAAACATTAAAAATAAACACATTTATATTTGAATGTACAATTATTAAAAACGCAGTTATTGAAATTCATACTAGGAACAGTGATGTCGCTGCGGGTGCCACAACTAATCGTTTCTGTAGCAGATGTTGAAGTTTTTTCTTTTTCCAAACGAATTGATTGAATAATGCTCGAATGATACTCTTTGTCAACTTGTAAGTATGGTTTTATTGATGATGAATTGCTGTGTCCTGTTATTTTCATTAGAGCTTATTCTTCAATTCCGCTTTTACTTAATTCGCTAACTGCTGCCGCTCGATTTGAGTGATTTGTAATTTTGACACGTTTGACATCTATACCGATACGTTGTGCTGAGCATTTAGTCCATTTGGAAATTTCATTAATTCCAATTGGCACATTCTTATACCAACCTTTAGAATTTTTCTTCTTCCAAAATGGATTTGGTGCAAGAAATACTCTGTCCAATGTTATAAAAGTGTCTCGTTTTTCCATTAACTTTTTAAATAAACGTATTGGGCAAATATCTTCCTCTAAAATATTAGGCGTAATCCATTTGCTGTCACATAATTTATTGTTACCGCCTTGTCTCGTTTTCGAAAATAGAGGATTGTACTCGATACGTCCAGTTTCTTTTCCATTATTTTCAATTTCAGATACGAAATAAGTGGTTTTGCAGTAAGCTGCTTCTCCTCCGCGCCAAGCTAATTGAAACGACAAAATGTGATATAATTGATTTTGAAGTCCTTCCGGTTCATTTTCGTCATATAATCTGGTCATTGCAAATACTTCAGATTTATTAAGAGCTGATGCTTGTAGGATTTTACGTTTAGCATTACGTGCAGCTCGTGATGAATTAAACTGAACGTAGGTGAAAGGGTTAAATACAATATTGAATTCGTTATAATATTTACTTTGTAGCATTTTAGCGGTGGTGTTCCAAATTGTTTCAACTACCGCTTCTTTGTAGTCTTCTCCGTAGTAGTCAATATTACATTCAATTTCTCGATGGAAGTATCTGGCTCGAATTTATATCTTTTTGCATCGCAAAACGTAGAAAATTGTCGCCAGATTGATGATTGCGTCGCAATTGTATTAGTAAGCACACAGGTATTAACAATTTGACTAATTTTGGCGTTCGTAGACTCACCGAATCGACTCATTGTTAGTGCTTAGAAATTCAATATGTTGTTGACAAACATGTCAAACTATTTATTTTGGCAACCTACACCGCGATAATTGATAAACAAATGAATAAGTGAAAAAACCACTAGTGCATTTGTCGCTGTAAAAGTTGCAGCTAACTTTTGCCGCTGTCAAACTGACAATTGCACTGTGGCATATGCGATTTTTTATACATTAGTTGAATTGTCAACATTATACCTCCGACGAGCCGACCAATGATTTATAATATGATTTGTCATGTATTTCGACGTTCTGTTACGATTCTGGGATTCAAAATACTCACCGGTGTGAAGTTAGCCACATCCACAGGTATACTCTAAGAAAAAAGTTAGGTCAATACATTTTCAGCTTTTACCAAAGGAATTACTCGAAAAAAATTGTTCAACTCAAGCAATTCCATCCAATAATATCACCTTTACTACACCCCTTTTACCGTTTGTCAGGCCTTTAGAGGGTGATAGGGAGGTAGTTTCTGGAAAATAATTCGATAACTTTCCTAAATGAAAGAGTACCGCATTCTGCTTTCAGGATGTATTTCATGAAGGGAAAATAAATCGAATGACTTATTATAGTTGAATTATCTTTGTAGTTATTCAATTGATTGGTTAAAAATATTTTAACTTAATGGAATCCTAATTTTTTATGGGAATGAATGCGGTCGTAGAAAGAGTATAGTACACAACTCGAGTTGTAAGATAATTCGCACTTCTAGTCGTGCGTAATATGCTTGTTATGTAATATACTATTTTGCAGGAGTTGCATACAATATTTTTTCTACATTCATGCAAAAATCAAAAAATGTTTTATTTAGGTGGCACTAAGTGTGGAAAAAAAAAGAATAATAAAAAATTAATATATTAATTTTAAAAAATTGCGACGTTTATGTTTGTCATGATCACAAATGACAGATGTAGAATGACAGATGAGTGCAATAAACATATTATTGCACAGTGCAATAAAGAACCACTTTTTTCACTAAATATAGTTCAATAAAGTTTTGTTTTTTGCATGAACGTAGAAAAATAACTATTTATGTATAGTCTCACAAAATGTCATATCAATATTAAAAATGATTGAAATTTATGTTTATAAAAACAAATATCTGAATACAGTAATTTTTTGATATAAACAGTATTACCAATTTAACTTTTTTGGAATTCTTCGGTACCCACTTTGTACGCCCATGGAGAAATAATTATTTTTTAAATGAAGCACCCAATGAACGAAAACCTCGTACTAAATTTCAACATGGAATATGTGGCAGTTATGGAAGAAAATAAAATAATTCAATTCAACAACTTCATATATGCACATTAAAAAATAACTGATCTTTTATTTTATACGATATTTTATTTTTCACAAAACATTATTATGTAATCGGTTATGTAATAAGTGTGGAAAAGGAAACTGGTTAAACTCCCCGCCTATAATCAGTCCAAGCTTCGAATTAATAAATCAATTAATTCATTAATTCCATAAACCTACTTTTGATTTCATAGCTCATGCAAATTGTCTGAAAGAAGAAACTGTTGGCTAACGTAGGTGTCGAAATCTGAATAAGTATTAGATACCGATTTTCATAATACGCTCATAATTGTGTCGAGAATGTCGATTTCATTCAATGACTTGCTTTCTGTCTTGATTAAGGACTTCGAGGGGTTTTTGAAAAATCTCGATGGCCTAGCAAGGCGAGTTATGAATTAATTGGGAATTTTTGTTCGACTGCTTATAATGGCATCGGTTCTTCTTGGGCAACTGCATGAAAGAGGTTGTCAATTAGTGTTATCTATTGTGGTAGAAATACATATTGAAGGAAAACTGTTGGAAATGTTATGAAGAGCTTGTAACCGTTACACCTATTGAATATTTTCGTGGGTAACTATTACTATTACTTCTCAGAACAAAACGCGTGCATTTTGAATTCTTCATAGTATAGAATGAAATTAATCTATAAAATTATATATTTTTTATTAATGATAAAAAATTATAGATAAAAAAAAATTAAAAACTCTAGAATGGAGTCTGCAAGAACAAAAAATCAAACCTGAAAAACTAATTCCTTGTTCAGCTCTTTCTCTCCACTACCTGCTCTACTGCCTTTTCCCTCTCATGCAAAAACCTGTTGAAAGGATTTAAAATTATTGGAGTAGGATTGACAAAGAAAAAAACTGTTTTTTTAGTCGAAATAAGACAAAGTAAAGATGAAAATGTATTGATCGGAACTCATAAACGTGTTCAATTACAATCTTATAGATGATGGTACATTAGGGTGTATACGGGGCATAGTCAAAAAAATAGTTTTTTGGATTTTTTTTCCAGCACTATTTCAAAACCAACAACTTATATTTTGTTAAGATATCATAGTTTCAGACTATTGTAGACGAAAAAACGTGTTTTGTTTCTTGATGACTCTCTCTGTTTGAAATATATATTTTTTTAATTTTCGAGTATACCCCTATACTGAAAACAATTGGCAGATCGTTTTTGATTACAAAAAAAGGAATTAACTGCTACTGCCCATTGAATAAAAGATAGGGTAACATTCTGTAGAACTCAATTGTTCAATATTACCTTTCATTTAGATGAAGGGTGCGTTACATTTTTTTTTAGGTTATTTACAATGTTTTTATTGAATATCTAGAAAACTGTTCTGTTAATTTGGACCATATTTACTCACAATATTTTGAAAATGTTGATATCATATACGATAGTTTTATCAACTTTTATTTTGCGTTTCTAAGATATGCATTTTTGAAGTTTATGGTATCACGATATATGGGGCAACCTATCGATTTAACAAAATTTTATAGAATTCTATTATAAAACTTTTCGAAATCAATTATTTGATACTATAAACAACACAAACCACACTCAACAACAATTTGGAACTCAACAGTATAGACAGTATACACGAAATATAAATAACGACTTCTAACATAAAAAGTCAATTAATATTATGGAAATCATAATATAACGAATCGAAATGAACCTGATGAAGCTATTGTATAGCGAAACACGCGTCGTGCTTTAGTGAACCCTTAAGTAGTGAAAATCTTATAGTGTATTGTAGTATTGAACTCTAAATCGAAATTGAAACTAATTAGTTATAAATAACATAAACAACAATTTACATAATTGAACTCTCAAAAAACAAACAATAAACAAAATCTAAATTCAAATAATATCATTAATATTGTTATTTATTGGTCCATTTGCGCAATCTAAAACATTGTTTAATCGCTCATGGCTAGGGTACTTTATCGTTTCTTGATGACGAGCATATCCTAGGTACCAAAGTACGCTGCAAATATGGGAACAGCATCCCACTGTTCTTGCTTCACTTTTGCAGTACAGTAGTAGCCTAGAATACGTTTATTTGCAGGTGCATCAGGAATAATACTGAAGGATATCCACAGTTGATTCTTTATAGCATTCCTAAATCTGGACGCTATGCGGCAGCGTAATAGTCCAGGTTCAGGATTACGCATATCAATCCTACCCCAATACGACGTTTTTACGAACTTTGGCCGCTTATATCTCAGAAAGTAAACATACAAAATCATTTAAACTCACACTTTTTTCTAATGACCCATCCTACTATAACATAATAAAATTTGTAATAATAAAAAATGAAAGTGTCAAGTAACTAATGAAATCACGAAAATGTAACAAATGACAAATGACAAGTGACACAACCGATGACATATGCCGTGATCACACTGGTGCCAACGTTCGATATTCTTTACGATAGGAAACTTACATAGAACTACTTGATGATTTCATTTTGTACCACATTTTGGCTAATATTCGTTATATAGTACCACTGTAATTTGATCACTGAAATGTACCACATGTGGTACAGTGAACCACTTACCACTTCTGGCAACACTAATTGAAATTCTGTTGAAACTGGAACTTGAACCGATTTGAACGCCGCGCCGTCGGAAACTCACTTGTATGTCCCAGCCAACTGTACGGTTGTACTTTCCGATAATCTGTCTGTTAATTGCCCGGAATTTTCTTTTGGGTTAATTCGGTTTACCCAACGAATAACTAATGAAATAGTAGTTTTTATATTGGCAGAATTCCCAAGGGAGATTGTATGATAAGTCGTAAGCTCTTTTCACTTCATCTGTTGAAAAATTATCAATTATCAAATTTCCCATGGGAGAAGTTTCGAAATTTCCGAAAGGACCAGAGATATAAGCAGGTTTATTATAAGTTGTCTCAAAATTGGATGTCTTTCATCAAGGGTGGCTTTGAGTTGAGCTGGTTGAATACTAGAGAATTGTAAGTTGTTAAAAAAATATACTAAAAATGGACAACTAGATTCACTGCTGATTTATAGTGACTGTATAAAAAATGCAACTGCGTATTGCATCCTATACATAGCACGCTTCCCTGTCAGGCAACGCCAAACAAGTACACCTTTGGAAAGGCAATTCAAGATGGAACCAGATGTCAATGATCATGATCAAAATAGGTTTGTTTTGATGGAGAGACGGAAACCAATGTTCTGGCTCTTGTGTATGCTGATCCCGCCATCTCACTCAGGAAAATCGAAAAATATCTGCCGATTGGACGAGAATCAGCTCGAAAAATCCTGCTAAAGCATGGTTTCGAGCCCTATAAGTATCAGAAATACCAGCGCCTTTACGAAAATTATCATCATCATATTGCAGTTGGCTGCTTGAGAACCGCATAAAAACCATAGTATTACGAGAAACATTATATTTTCCGATTAATCGATATTAACGAATTTTAGAATGTTTGAAAGAAAAAAAACACCAGATACTGGGCAACTTGTTATCTGTCGAAAGCCTTCGATTGTGTAAATCATGGAATACTCTTGCGCAAGCTCCAATGTTATGGCTTCCGGAATCAGAGTCTTAGTTGGATCGAGTCCTACCTAAATGAGCGTACCCAATTCGTAAGAATAAACACAAACTCAAAAACAAGCTTGGTTAAACATGGTGTGCCTCAAGGCTCTGTACTGGGGCCTATCCTATTTTTGTTGTATTTCAACGATTTGGTTAACCTCCAGATTGATGGTAGATTTACAATATTTGCGGACTCGAAAATTGCCAATAATATCTCCAGTGTGAAAAAGTGGTTTAACTCAAATTTGCTCTCGTTAAATGTAGATCGAACCAATCTCATCTCATGTCATTGAGCAAGCATATACGAGTAAATTCCTTGGAATTCATCTGGACAACAACCTAGATTTTGAATACCATGTGAAGTTCTTGAATTGAAAAATAGCATCTGGGTGCTATGCTCTACGGATAGTATCGAAAGAAATGGGTTCAGCCTCTGCGAAAGTAGTATATCACGCTCTGATTGAATCTCATATCAGGAATGGCATACCCTTCTGGGGTATCTGCAGCCACCAAAACTTCAGTAGTATATTTATTCTTCAAAAGTGTGGAGTTCGTTACCTTTGTGAAGTTGGACCCAGAGTATCTTAAAAGCCGCTGCTCTCTCAACAAAAAATCCTGACCCTTCCTTCGTTATTTATTCTAGAAACTGTGTGTTTAGTACACAAAAATAAAGTATCATATGAGGCAATTATTAGTATCTCTCGCCAAAATAATACCTAATTCAAGAGTACCTATTCCGTCTTCAAATTTAACGAAGAACTCTCTGATTTATAGTGCAGTCAAACTATACAATCATCTACAAAAACATTGTTTCGCTACCTCATTTCAGGAAATCTATAAAAATCGTACTTATAGATAAGGTGTTTTATAACGTTCAAGAGTTTCCTGACAAAGATTGGAATGGTTCATTTAGATGTGACACTGTTGAATACTTTTGGAAAGTTTATACATTCTCAACTGCTTAACTGGATGAAACTGTTTGTTCATTTTGGTTACTGTTGTTCTGTTTCGTGAAAAATTTATTTTTTATAATCGTGACAATGTTATGTTACCTGCACCATACGACTTATAAACTTATTTATATACTTATTTACTTACTTTATAATTACATGACTTTATCTATGAGATGTAATATCTTTCTCTTCCAGGGCCCCTATATCAGCTCGTGAAATCAGAAATGAACGAGGAAGAAATGTTAATAATATAAATATGGACTTAGCAACAATTCTCGAGTGGGGATCTAATAACTTGGTAGAATTCAATGCAAACAAAACACAAGCATGTCTTTTCTCTAGAAAAGCCGATCTCACTGTGCCTAACATAACTTTGGCAGGAGTAACCATACCACTGAAGTCATCCATATCGATGCATGGTATTACTATCAGCAATAACCTTTCCTGGGAAAATCACGTGAGGTCCATTGCCAAAAGTGCATCCCAAAAACTTGGTTTTTTGTTTCGTGCCAAGAGCTATTTCACCCCCACTCAGCTGCTTATGATCTATAAGGCACAGATCCGACCTGTCCTGGAATACTGTTCCCATATTTGGAGCGCGGCACCTAAACATATCTGAGGCTATTGATTCTGTCCAAAAGGGCAATTCGTCTCGTCGGTGATGCCTCGCTTACAAACTCGCTCACTTGTCTGGAACACCGTAGAAAAGTTGGCGATTTGTCTCTATTTTATAGATATTTTCATGGGCGATGCTCTTCTGAAATATCAACAATCGTTCCTGCTTTGGCAGTCTCTTCGAGACTAACCCGTCAAGTTCAGTCATCACACCCCTTCGTGGTCACTTTGGAGACCTGCAGAACATCACTTTCCAAAGACTCGTTCATCCAACGAACAGCGAGGCTTTGGAACTCATTGCCTAGGGAGGTGTTCCCCGAGGCATACAACCTCCAGAAATTTAAGAAGAACACCAACTCCTACCTTCTTTCCCTTGGTTCCCACGATGTTCTCTGAACATTACAGGATATCCCTTTTCGTGGGAACCAGAACATAAAAAAAAAAAGTATATATTGATTGATTGAACTGAAAACCCCATTAGAGAAGGGAATTTTTAGGAACGCTTTGGGTTCGACGTTTGGATGGGTCTGATTGTGCCAATAATATTCGATGGTATGTTGAATAGGCAACGCTATTTGAGATTTTAACAGAACTAAATAGTAGGTTCATAGATAATTCACCTCTAGATGTCTACAGAAAATGTATTTCCAGCAAATTGGTGCACCTCCTCATAATTGCGGAGTAGTGACCAATCATCTTGATGAACAATTCCCAAATCGATGTATTGGCAGGAATGCCCTACAAGATGGCCTCATGCCATTGGATTTTTTTATATGGGGTCACCTAAAAATATAGGTTTATTCTTCTACACCTACATCAAAGGACGATTTAAAACATCGCCTGAGAGCAGCAATTGCTAACATTACTTACTCATGCTCAGTTGAATGAGGTTATGGAAGCAATATCAAGACGTGCTTTTGCGCAGAGAACATAATGGAGAACTGACTGACTCGAAGGGGTTATTTTATGTTATATATACTGCACGCCAGCAGCGATGGAACGACCAATATTTCCGAAAAGTGGGAGCAAAATAGGCCGATTAATAAGCTGGTTTTATAGTTGGTGTGTGAAATTTTGTATATAAATTCAAAGGTAATAAATTAATCGATGAATGTCTGTCCATCCTAATTGTAAGGTATATTATTGCGAAAAATCATTTTGACGTGACAATAGTATTCCTGAAATTATCGAACCAATTTTCTGGATACTCACCATCAACGATTCAACGATACTTACCATCAACGATTCAAAACGATTTTAATCGCGCAAAACATGTCGTAAATGGCTGATGAATCTTCTTACAGCCTCGTCAAATTAAAGTTTGAACACAATGAAAATTGAGCTAGACTGTAGGTGGGCGCTCCCGATAACAAATATAGATAAAACTCTTGCATTTACAGTGTTTCGTATCGCTTGTGATCGTTATTTATATCGAGACATTGTTGCAAAATGTCGTCACTAATAGTTGCAAAGAGCCCTTTCATTAATATCTAATGGCATCGTTAAGAAATTACCGTTTATTAAAACTGATTATATGAATTCGATTTATCTGGTTATCTGATACGGGTTTGAGAAAATTATCTGGAGCGTGTCGATTTTTTCGCGATTGTTCCGATGATAAATCTAATAGTTGCCTGGTTAATTAATTAAAACGGCTTTATTCGGAGTACTCACTACGAGATACAAGCGATTTTTTCAGTTTCATTGGCTGATTTGCAAATAATATTGATTAGCAATAACCCGATATACAGGGTGATTCAAAAGTACTTTGACAAACTTCAGGAGGTGATTCCTCACAATATTCTAATATGAATTGTCCGAATAAATATATGTCCGGAAACGCTTCGTTTCCAAGATACAGGGTGTTGAAGTTTCATTTTTATTTTAGTTTTTTTCAAATAACTTTCGAAATACTTACCTTAATTGAACAAAAATTGGTATTAAGAGGTTTTTTGAGGTGTCGAATTCGAACCTGATGTTATTATTGCTCTTACTCGTAGGGGGCGCCACATACACGCCTTTCGCTTTTTTGAAGATTCATAACTTTTTTGAGCGTACTTCTAGCACATTTCTCAGGGAAAGAATCAATTTCTCTATCATATCTACGTAAAAAAGCTACCCTTGTTGCAAGTCGCTATAAGCAACTGTTTTCTAGATATTTGCACTTGAAAATTTCAAGTCGATTATTTGATAATCAATGCGTGTTGAAGTTATTACCATTATTTTGCATTTTTCACAAGAATGCTTGGGAAATGAATTTGGCTTTTAAGTAAGTAGTTTTGGTTTTTTGTAGTTATTTTTGTATCAAGGGTGCAAAATCTGTATTTGTTTTAATGAAATTTGCAAGAAATATCAACATTTTATTTCAAGAAATTTTGAATATGTAGAATAAAATAAAATAAAGGAAACTAAAATGTATTCAAATGTCCATCTTCAGAGAAGCGTCCATCTTCAGAGAAGATTCAGGCATTCTGGTCATTGAATCTCGTACCCGCTCAAAAATTATTGGTGTGCTTCTTATTGTTTCACAGGCGTCTACTATTCGGTTTCTTAGATCTTCCTCGTTCGCTACTGGAATTTTATAAACTAGTGACTTATGTCCCCAAAAATAAAAATCTAGCGGGTTTAGATCTGGGGACCTTGGTGCCCACGCCTGGTTAGGTTCTTCTACACCCCTACCGATCAATCGATTTGGATAGAAGTGTTAAGGAGCCCCATCAATCATAAACCATATGCGGATACGAATTTCTAATGGTACATTCTGAAGTAGTCCCGGCAATACATTCTCTAAAAAGTCTCTATAAGTTGAGCCATTCAGTCGGAACGGAAGAAAGAAAGGACCTATCAAGTAATTATCAATTATTGCCGCCAATACATTTACAGAAAATTTATACTGATAATGTCTTTCACTAATGCGTGCGGATTTTCCAGATTCCAAACATGGTTGTTATGAAAGTTTGTGATAGCATTTCGGGAGAAGTTTGCCTCGTCCGTGAAGAGTACATATCTTAAAAATTGAGGATTTTCAGCCAATGTTCTCAAAAACTACTGACCCATAGTAATGTGTTGGGAAAAGTCTCGTGACGAAAGAGATTGTACTCTTTGAATATGGTATGGATAAAATTGTTGATCGTTGATAATTCTCCAAACTGTGGACTGAGTAGAATTGAGAGCTTTAGCAATTATTCTTGTACCTACTTGTTTCTGGATTCTCCTCGAGAGCGTTCAAAACAGCTTCTTCCAATTCTGGGGATCGGACTGCTCGTGGTCTTCCAATAATATCAACTGCCTTCTTAAAGCTACCTGTTTCTGCCAAACGACGGTCGAGACTGGTAAATGTTGGAGCTGAAGGCAGTACTCAGTAATGACATTATCAAGATGGGAGTTGAACTGAAAAATCTGTTCTGGTTAAAGAACAATTCATTGCAAGATGAACTTTTCGTGAAGTATAAAAGTTTAAAGAAAAATTATATAGGCAGAATAGCTGAAGCGAAAAAAACTTATTATCAAAATAATCTTGAGAATAAAAATTTTCAACAAAAACAGAAATATATTTGGAGAACAGTCAGAGAAAAAACAGGTAAAACGAAAATTAGCTCGATAAATGAGATTGTGAAGTTCAAGGAAATATTATTAACAATAAGCAGAATATAACTGACGCATTTGCTGAATTTTTTTCATTTGCAGCAAAAAATGCCGTAATCTCGCATTTTAACAGCACTTATTTCAATAACTTTACTTCTATGAATATTGATAATACATTTTACTTTGCCCCTGTGGATGGTCATGAAGTGTCAAATGTGATTCGTTCTTTAAAGAACGTTACATCTGTGGGCATTGACTGTCTCTCAACAAAAATTATAAAAACTATAGGACTCATTATTGCAAGTCCTCTTTCAGATTTGATTAACATGAGTGTTGAATATGGCGAATTTCCTGTGGATTTAAAGACTGGTATTGTCACTCCATTATATAAAAAAGGCATACGAACATTGTTAGAAAATTTTAGGCCGATTACTGTACCAACTGTCATATGTAAGATTTTTGAGAGATGTATACATACCAGGATGCTTGGTTTTCTTGATAAACATAATGTTATAAGCAGGCATCAACATGGATTTCGCCCTGGAAGATCGACGGAGAGTGCCTCGGTGGCTTTTCTCGATTACGTCCATACTGCGTTGGACCGCGGAAGGTTTGTTGGGGTACTCTTCTTTGACCTTTCTAAAGCATTTGACTCTATCAATATTAATGTTGCTCTGGGCAAATCATCTGGACTGGGTTTTCGGGGCATGTTTTTGTCATGGCTCGCATCTTATCTTGAGTATCGGAAAATTTGCGTAATAGTGGATGATTGTAGATCTCAACTTTTTGATTAAGGAGTTCCTCAAGGATCAGTTTTAGGTCCCTTGATTTTCCTTCTGTACGTCAATGATTTACCAAATTATTTGAGCACTGAACACATTTTTTTGTATGCAGATGATACGACAATCGCCACTGATGCTGAAACCCCAGAAGAACTTGTGTAGAAAATGAATATTTTGTCGAAAGAATTTACTGATTGGTGTAGTAACAACTCCTTAATTGTCAATCCTGACAAACAGTATGTCTACAGTTTTATTCTCGTACAAAAATCTCAAATGATTATTTTGTTCGCGTAAACAACAAAAATATGTATATATTTTTCGGACTCAATAAAATTTCTGGGTACATATTTAGATGCAAATTTTAAGTGGAATACACATGTTGATCAGGTGTGTAAGAGACTCAATAGTAGTTATTATGCAATTTTGCAGCTGAAAAATATATTCACACTAGAGCAATTAATAAATGTGTACTATGCTCTCTCATATTCACATATTTCTTTTAACATTGTCCTTTGGGGAAGTACGGCCAATGCTCGCAGAGTTTTTATCAGAAAAAAGACTAATTCGCCTAATCTTTGACTTAGATTACCGAACGACGTGTAGGAATCATTTTAAAAAGTATAACTTACTGACGGTACCATCGATTTACATTTATAAAACTGTAACATATGTTAAACTCAACATCAAGAGCTTCTCAAAAAATTCTGACTCTCATGACTATGCTACGAGGCATGGTGATTTATTTAGAAGTACAAAGCACCGTACTTCACTTTACGAAAGCAGTCCTAAGTATAATGGAATACGATTTTTCAATCACCTCCCCAGTGATATCAAAAACGAAAAAAATATTAATAAATCCAAAATAAGATTGAAAAAATATTTAGTAGAATCCTGCTTTTATGACATTAGTGAATATTTTGCTAATTCATAATTTTTTTTTTATTTGATTATTTGCTTGTTTGTATGGACGATATGTTTAAAGTAATATAGTTATTTGTTTACTGTATATATATGTATATGTGTACCTATGTATGTCTGTCTATATACATTTTATGACTTGTCCTATATCATGTATGATCTTAAAGGATAAATAAAGATTATTATTATTATTACTACTTGATTAGGAAATCGCTTCTGGTAAATTTGTCTTGCTTCGCGCGCATTGCCATCCGCAAGGCCATAAAAGAAATGCATATCAGCTAAATAAGCATTATTATTTGAATTATCCATTTTTTTCAAAATTAGTGTTTTTAAACTTACAGAAACTTCAACAAAACAACAAAACTGTCACATAATATGTAATCACCAAAACTACTTACTTGAACGTCAAATTCATTTCCTAAGCATTCTTGTGAAAAATGCAAAATAATGGAATAACTTCAACACGCATCGATTATTAAATAATCGACTTGAAATTTTCAAGTATAAATATCTAGAAAACGGGTACTTATAGCGACTTGTAACAGGGGTAACTTTTTTACGTAGATATGATAGAGAAATTGATTTTTTTACTGAAAAACGTGCTAGAAGTACGCTCAAAAAAGTTATTAATCTTCAAAAAAGAAAAAGACATGTAGGGGGCGTCCCCTACAAGTAAGAGCAATAATAACATCAGGTTCCAATTCGACACCTCAAAAAACCTCTCCATACCAATTTTCGTTTAATTAAGGTCAGTATTTCGAAAGTTATTTAAAAAAACGAAAATAAAAATAAAACTTCAACACCCTGTATCTTGGAAACGAAGCGTTTCCGGACATATATTTATTTGAACAATTCATATTAGAATATTGTGAGGAATCACCTCCTGAAGTTTGTCGAAGTAGTTTTCAATCACCCTGTATATGAAAATAAGAATTATAATTATTTCTTTGACATTAACGAACAACTTTATGATATATAAATTGACATTAAAAGAACAACTGAATAATATATATATATCATAAATAAATCTTCATCCTTGTAGTTCCAATACTCCTCCTCAAAGATGATCAACTAGACCAATCAGTATTCTGAGTTTCTTCAGACGTGTTGCCTGAATTGGTTCAGTTAATAAATCTGCTATCATATTTTCTGTAGGACAGTAAGTATATCCATGAACACCTTCATCCTCAAGGTCTTTGAGGAAACAATATTTGATAGCCATATGTTTGGTTCGATTGCTATAATGTCCTTTCCGGATCATTTCAAGGCAACTTTGGTTATCTTCATGAATTGTTGTACGTTCCAACTGCTTTTAATCCAAATCTTCCAGAAGATTCCTCAACCACATAGCTTCCTGACTCGCTTCTGTAAGAGATACAAATTCTGACTCAGCAGTTGAGATTGCTACTATCGTTTGTTTTCTAGATGCCCAACTGATTGTGCCCCCATTCATTTTGAAAATGTCTCCACTATTAGATTTTCTATCCAGGCTATCCTCAGCCCAGTCAGCATCGGCATATCCAATGAGAGGTCAGTTCTTTTTTACTGAGACGTAAATAATTGAAATGGCTTGTTCCGAACTACTCGTTTTAGTTCATTCCAATCAGTTTGATTCGGACATGAGTTGTTCAAATGTTATTGATCACTATCGTTTCGGACGTCCATCATCTCAATGGATTTAAAAGGTTTTCAGACGTTTCAAATGCTTGTATCTGCAATCGTCTTCAGGTGAATACTGACAAGTTTAGGTGCTACTTACTAATTTATATGACTGTCGGTGCAATGATGCGTGTAATTCCGCCATGTGCAGTGGTGCGTGTAATTTCGCGCGGTGTGGTGGTGCGTGAAGTTTCTCGCCTCTGCAGCCCGCCAGAAAGAGTAATCAGTGGTTTCCATACGTTCTTGATCTCAACGCTTGGTTGACTAAAGGCGTTATTGGCTTCGATAAGGCGGCCTCTTTGAACTTTCCTTTGAACCAATGCTCCTCTCTATGTAGAACACTTGCGTAGTCCCATAGAACTCGATGGTGCTCAGTCCAGGCGTGGTCAGCGATTCTCGATTTTGATGTTTCTCCACGTTGAGTCCATTTCTTGTGCTCATCCAATCGTACCGATAACGGTCTCTTTGTCTCTCCAATGTAGGAATCTCCGCATTCACATGGAACTTCATAAATGCAATTCTTACTGATTTCATTTTTGTTGTCAGGTTTGGTCTTGGTCAGGAAACTCCGTAAAGTACTGCCGGATTGGAAGCAGCTCTTGATGTTGAACTTGTTTCCGATCCTTCTGATCTTCTCGGAGACACCTCTGATGTACGGAAGGCAGATCACTGTGCTTTGTTGTTGCTCTTCAGACGTCTTCGTTCTCCGGAGTTGTTTCAATACTTCTTCTAGGAGTTTCTTGGGATATCCATTCCGGTGAAGGTCCTCTCTGATAAGGTTTAATTCGGCATCTAGTGACTCCACGTCGTTGCATATGTGCGTCGCTATCTCTACCAATGTTCTCACGATCCCTCTCTTCGTCGAACTCGGATGGTTGGAGCTGTAACTGAGGTACTGCCCCGTATGTGTCTTCTTTCTGTAGACGGAGGTGCGAATTCCATTGCCTATTCTCCCAACGTTCACATCGAGGAAGGGTAAGGCACTGTTGGTTTCCATTTCTATCGTGAATTTGATCGAATCCCTGATTCTGTTAATGCTTGAGAAGAAATCCTGGAGATGCTTGTCTCCGTGATTCCATATAATGAAGGTGTCATCCACGTACCTCAACCACAGCTTTGGTTTGTATTCTGCCTCCCGTATAGCCAATTCCTTGAACCACTCCATGTATATGTTGGCGATGATTGGAGAAAGGGAAGATCCCATCGGTAGTCCGTCGTCTTGAGAGAAGAATCGGTCCTTTTCCTGGAAATATGAGTTCTGTAGGCAGCAGCACAGTAATTCCAATATTGCTTGGGTAGGAAGGTCAGTCCTCTCATGCAGCTGGTCATCCTCTTCGAGTTTCCTTCTGATGATACTGAGAGATTCCTCTATAGGGACATTGGTGTGAAGGCTCTCCACGTCGAAGCTCATGAAACAATCTTCTGGTCCAAGTTCAACATCTGTGATGGTGTCAACGAAGTGCTTGGAATTCTTGACGTATGAACTGCTATTTCCTTGTAAGGGTTGTAGTATCGGTAGGAGGTATTTCGATAACTTGTAGGTTGGTGAGTTCCGTGAGCTGGTGATCGGTCTCAGTGGCATGTCTGGTTTGTGGATTTTCGGAAGCCCGTAGAGATGCGGTGGTTTTCTGTAGTGTGGCGTTAGATGTGATCGTTCGTTGTCTGGAATGAAGTATTTAAATTTCCTCAGAGTGTTGTAGATCTTCCTTTCTATAGTGGGTTTTGGATCCTTCTTCAAGAGTTTATAGTTCCCTGTGTGGACTCTGTAACGACTCTATCTTGTCATCATATGTTGTGGTGTCCATGATAACCGTGGCGTTTCCTTTATCGGCTGGAAGAATCTTTATGGATGAATCCTTTTGTAGAATTTTTAGGGCCCTCTGTTCCCCTGCAGTGATGTTACTCCGGGGATTTCTTTCCTTCTCGAGTGTCTCTCTCACTTTCCATCTGAACTCTTCTGCCTGGGTGGGATTCATTCTGCTGCTGGTTGACTCTACAGAGCTTACAATGTCCAGGATAGGTATTGTTTCAGGTGCAACTGCAAAGTTCAATCCCTTTTCCAGCAGGGACTCCTCTACTCCTGTAAGTGGTTCAGTTGAGATATTAATAATGGTTTTCTTACCTTTGATGCTGGTTCGTGGAGACCGTGTTCTTCCTGCTATTCGATTCCATTTCTTCTGATGCCTCCTCTCTTGTTCCTGGCGGATTCTCGCGCATCTATTTTCAATCTTGGCAAATATGGGTTGATTGTCCTCCTCTAAGGTGCACTCTCTGATTTCTTGGAATCTAGCCGTGGCATCCTGTAGCAGCATCTCTTTCTTCTAACGGTGATAGTTGATCTGCGACCTGATTAGTGCTTGACTGGCCCGCTCCATGATGCGTTGTGCTCGTTCCCCGGGAATAGGTGACTTCACCTGGAAACCGTCTGGGATGATGTTGTTGTCTGTGGCTCTTCGTAGAAACTGGATGTGAGTTTCCTCCTTGGTAAGTTTTATCATTGTCCTTTCGTAGCCTCTGAAATGTTATTCTTGTGTAAAATGTTATTCTTGTGTTGCAGTGACCAAATATCAAGTGAGAAGTTGCTCTAAAAAAAATCTTTTTAACAGAAAATTAAACCGACGAAATACAGAACTGAAAAGTAAAAAATGAAATAAACCTTCTTAGTCTCAATAACTGAGCTCCTAAACTAATGTAAGTAACAAATTTTGAGTCGGCGCCAAACAAACAAGCAAATGAATTAGGTAAGGCGTAAAATGATGGCATCGAGTTGCACGGTGACATTCTGATAATTTTTTTGAAGTAATTTAATGATGTTCGTTGATTGTTCGTTTGGCGCCGACTCAAAATTAGTTACTTACATTAGTTTAGGAGCTTAGTTATTGAGACTAAGAAGGTTTATTTTATTTTTTACTTTTCAGTTCCGTGTTTCGTCGGTTTAATTTTTTGTTAAGAAGTTTTTATTTTTCAATTTTTTGTGGCTGGAATCTACTAATTACCACCCACTTGTTTTTTTATTTCTTCCAAAATACTTACTTACCCACCTCACTTCAACTATTACCAGTTAAATTATATGATTATCTACTTTTACTATTTGTTGTAATATAAATTATTTTTGTTGTTCTGGTTAGTTTATTTCATTACTTTGTTTATCATTCCATCCTCTTATAGAATATAATGATTGTGACGGATGTAGGAGAACAAAAATAATGACAGTAGCGATCTGTCATTGTCAACTACATATGTGTGCCAATAATGTTCACAAGTGAAAAATCAATTATCCCCTATTTTTCTACCCGTAAGGGTGGATAATTCCATTCGAAATCCAAATATGATCAACTATCCAAAATATGATTGATCAACTCTATCTAATAAAATAAGAATCATCCAAATCGAAGAACCCAGTACAAAGTTATGCCTGATAGAATCGGTTAACGGACCAGAATTCAGAGGGTGAGTGATCAATATCCTTCATTTTGCTACCCTTAGGGGTGGATTTCATCTTTTATATTCAAATGGGACCAACTTCGAAGTACACCCTATCTACTGAAAAATTATCGGAATCGGACGTCTCAGTAAAAAGTTATGCGTAATCATAAAAAAAATATACGCGTCGACTAGAGAACCTTCTTCTTATTGGTTTCGTCGGTTAACAATCAAAATGCTCATTGGAATATTGAAATCGCAGAAGTGGTTAGTGACAAAACCCGACACCTTCAGCTTTCTTCAAAAGTGAAAATTGAATAACGTCGATAATTGTTTGAGCGCTTTCATTTTCATCAGACATTCTACTTTTCGCGTCTACCTTGTTCGGACTCGTTTATTTGTAAACACGGCGAAGAAATCAGTTTCGCTTTTCATTCGATGTGCTGCAGTTTCGCTTTTGTTTGAAATTTTACTTTCGTTTGTTTTATAAATAATCCGAGCGTATTTGCATAACAGAAGGATGGATATTTGTCAATGAATGAGTCAGAATACTTGGAAAAGCAGCGCAGACCGATATGTGTGTACGTGAATGTGAAATGACTCGACAGTAGTAATTAAACTGACAAACGATGTTTGTTATTGATATTTTATGAATTCTCGACAAAATGATTAAAAAAGTAGTTTTTTTTAAACTAGACGAGTTAAAGTGCGATTTTTTTTACGGAGCTGCACGTCTACAAAGCATTGCGTTATGCCAACTTTCAGTGCAAAGATATTTATATTTCAGAAAACTAAAAACCCACTTAAAAAAATTAATAAAGCACAAAGGTTTTTTTTATATTGCGTCGTTTACCTACAACCACGTACTTATATATAATAATAATATATCTTAATTCAAATTGTCAAAAAAACAAGAACATCACGTTGAGTAGATTATCTGTATTATCCTTCACAAATTGGCATCATATGGAAAACATTATGATTAATAACTAGCCGACAGGAAATATCAAATCAAATCAAAATATGCTTTATTGTCGGAAAAATTAATTTTTTGTTGACAAAGCAAGTACTTAAAGGTAAATATGTAAATATATAAATAACAATGTAAATAAGAAAAAAGTATACATATAGCGTCACAATCACGTTATTACATTCGTAGTCACAAACATTGGTAATTAACATAAAAAACATGAAATATATAAAACATATCATACATATAAAATATATAAAAACATATAAAACATATTATAAATAGTCACAATTTAAAATAATTTAAGATTTTATGCTGATATTCCTATCTGAGTAGAATTCGTCTAATGAATAATAGGCCTTCGATATCAAAAACATTTTTACTGATTTTCTAAATTTAGTGGAACATTTTTCACCTTTAATTTCATTTGACAAGTGATTAAACATTTTCTTGCCGTTGTAAATGAACGATCTCTTAATTTTTGAAGAAATTGGAATTGGTAAACATATATTGAACGTATTTCTAGTATGACGTCGAGATATAGTAGAAATTTCATCTCTGTATTTTTTTTGCATTAGGCATACCATTTCCAAAATAAGAATGCAAGGCAAGGTCAGGATATTGTGTTTTTTGAATAAGGACCTACAGGAGTCCCTGAATCCTGCCTTACACATATTTCTAACTCCTCTTTTTTGCAGTACAAATACCCTATCAAATAAATATTGGCAAGATGTTCCCCAAAAACATATACCATAGCGTAAATGGGAATCAATCAGAGCAAAGTACACCTTTTTGGCCGACATAGTGCCCAATTCATTTGCTGATACTCTGACAGCAAAGCAACCTGAAGAAACTTTCTTACAAAGATTAGTTATATGATTTGCAAAAACCAAGTTTTTGTCTATTTGTAATCCTAAAAATTTTGCAGACTCCTTGTTTTCAATTAATTGCGTGCCTAGGTAAATTTCCAGCGAGGAGCACTTGAGTGTGATAATGCTAGTCTTAGCGATGTTGAATGATAAAAGGTTAGCATCACACCATCCTTTTATTTTTTCTATATCTTGGCTAATCCTTTGCTGCAGTTGCATCTCATTATTGCTGTGCCAAAATAATGTAGTGTCATCTGCAAATTGAGTTATATTTGCAGATATATCAATGCAAGCTAAATCGTTGATATATAGCAAGAAGAGAATTGGGCCGAGAACCGACCCTTGTGGAACTCCACGAGTTACTGTCTGGGATTGTGATATGTTGCCATGGAGTGTGACTTTTTGAGTGCGTTCTGATAGGTATGATCTGAACCATCTCAACGATACGTCTCTAAAGCCATATACTTCTAGCTTTTGCAGCAGGATTTCGTGATCCACACAATCAAACGCTTTCGAAAGATCACAAAAAACCGCTGCTGCCATTTCTCGATTATTAAGACGTAGATAGATATACATCTTCTAACAGATGGAACATAGCATCTCCCGTACTTTTTGAGCTTTGAAATCCAAACTGACTGGAACTAATAATATTATTTCTATTTAGAAACGACATAATTCTTTTTTTAACAAGTTTTTCTATGATTTTCGCGAGGGTAGGTAGCATAGAAATAGGCCTGAAGTTAGCAGGATTGCTGGTGTCACCACCTTTGTGTAAGGGAATAACAATCGCTGTTTTCAAACATGCTGGAAATATTCCCAATGTAAAGCTTGCATTTATAGCTTCCGCCAGGGCAGTGAGAGCGGAATTTGGTAAATTGGAGAATATCTTTATGGTCATGTCATCCCAACCGGAAGAGTTTGTATTTTTAATTTCTTTAAAGATTTGCTTAATTTCTGTAGCATCTGTAGGCATGAAAAAAAATGTCTCTGATATGGATCTGTCCTTGAGAAAACTTAATGGATGAATATTAGATTTTATTTCTTTTGATAAGTTGTATGCCACAGTGCAATAATAGTTATTTATAAAATCAGGGTTTAGATCCGTTTTTAGTGGAGCCGTATTGTTTTTCCCCCTGAGGTCATTTATAATGGCCCAGCTCTCTTTCTGTTTGTTTGCAGATCTTTCAATTCTTTCACTATAGTAACGCTGTTTTGCAGTCTTTATAGTATTTCTATAAATACTTCTATACCTATTGTAAAAGGAGTTGAAGGCTGCATCGTTACCCAAATATTTACGAATTGAATGTAGGGATCGTAGATTTTCTGCTGATATTTTTATGCCTTTCGTAATCCATGGCTTTTTTACTTTAATTTTTATTTTTTGCAGAGGAAATGCACTATTAAATACATTTGACATTTTTTCATGGAACCTATTCAATGGGTCATTATTATGAGGCATGAAATCATTCCAGTTTGTATTGTTGCATATATTTATAAATTTATCAAAGTTTTTCCTGCTGTAGATCCTACCAAATCGTTTCTTAGATTTCAACACTTTTTGGTCGCATTGGAATTTAAATAAAACAGACTCATGGTCGGAGAGTCCAGCACTCACAACTTTACAGCTGATTCTGTGGGTATTTGAACATACATAGTCCAAGATCGAACTAGAATAGCTAGAAATACGTGTAGGAGAATCAACGTGCATTTTGAGATTAAATGCGGTCAGGATGTTTTCTAATAATAATGTTGATGTGGAGAGTTTATTCTCAAAATTTATATTGAAATCACCCGTAAATATAACAAATGCCTTAGGAGGAATTTGTGATAATAACATTTCTAGTCTCTCCAGAAAGTATTTACATTACATAATGGTGACCGATAAAGACAAAACATGTATAAATTATAATCCTTACAGTAAATCACTGAAAATTCAAATTCCTTTTCGACCAACATATAATTATATTTATCACACTTGATAAAATTAATAGAAATATCAAAGATGACGTCACTCCCGGAGAAACCGGAATATTTCAGATGGATTTTCAATGTCTTATTTGTAAAGAATCATGCTACTTTCAGTACTCTTTATACAGTGCTCGTCTAAAGTCCGTTCCCCCCCTACTAATTTATGAACCACTTGGTATATCGCAACGAAATTTAGAGGGAGATAAATATCTACTTTTTCATGAAAAAATCACAGCTAAAAGTTTTAAAATGGCGGCTGAGCGCTATCTTCAATAATTTTTTTAAATAGAACACCCCGTATCTTATTTTATTTTCGAAATCCTACTAATATTATAAACGCGAGAGTTTGTAAGTATGTTTGTTTCTCTTTCACGTAAAAACTACTGGATGGATTTTAATGAAACTTTACAATAATATAGCTTATACATCAGAATAACACATAGGCTACAATTTATAGAGATATTGTGTGAGTTGTCCAAAATATGACGATAAGTGTCAAGTAAGTAGGAAAAAATCTACCATCTGCCAGCTATTCTGATGACGATGACAAACCGAGTGCGCGATAATACGGTACGGTCCAGCGGCACTATAGTATATATATATAAATATATATATATATATATATATATATATATATAACTATGAATTTGAAATAAACTTTGTAGAAAGGATATTCCTTGAGGTTGCAGTCAAATTTAATGGCCAATGAGAAAAGAAAAACTCTTTCTTATTTAGTCAAGCTTTCGAAAATGTTTATTTTCATTATCAAGACAGCTGTGAAAAAAGAAAACACTATTGTGAAATACGATTTTAAACAAATCTAAAGAACTTACTAAGGTGAGGTTAAGTGAAGACAGCGATCTAATCACCATTTTGTGATTAAGGTAGTTTTCAAAATCATATCACTATGAAACACTACTAGTAATATATATAAAAATTAAACAATTGCAAACGCACATATTGTTTAAGAAACTTAATTTAAACAATTTAAAATTTGACAAGTACATAAATTACCACATGGTTAAAGCATGACTGAAAAGGAAAATGGTGGATGACAAGTAATGCATGACATGAAGTGTCAAGTGTCATATGTCAATATATGTTCTGTGGACAAAACACATGTTTCTCCCATGACATATGACACTTGACACTTCGAAAGCTTGACTAAATAAGAAAGAGTTTTTCTTTTCTCATTGGCCATTAAATTTGACTGCAACCTCAAGGAATATCCTTTCTACAAAATTTATTTCAAATTCATAGTTATTTTCAACTAGTCCAGTCACGAGACTACCCTTCTTCAATATATATATATATATATATATATATATATATATATATATATATATATATATATACATACATAAATATACTTGAAATGGGAGCTCACCTTCTATTGGTTGCACTTGGTTATGAAGAAATGTGGTTTTATTGTCACATACTCTATTCCCGTCATCATAGCGGGATGAAATACATACAGGATAAGGGGCTAATGGGATAACGCAAAAAGCAGAAACGGGACAGCGGGATAACAAAATACCGCGATAATGTGTTAACGGGAAACGGGATAACGCGATAACGGGAAACAGGATAATGAGATAACAGGAAAACGGGATAACGGATAACGGGAAACGGAATGACGGCAAACGGGATAATGGGTGAGGTGGATAACGAGGAATGAGATAACGGGAAACAAGATAAAGGGAAGCAGACAAAGCCACAAGCATAAGCTAGATAGAAGGAGACAAAGTGAAACATAAGAAAAAATATAAATTCCACGCGGACGAAGTCGGGGGTATCAGCTAGTCTGTTCATAATTCCCAACCGTTTTCTCTAATACACTTTACTCCTAAATTCAATTGCTTTCGAAATATTAACGTTTGAAAAGTGACATTCCGGTTTAAAATGAAGTATATGGATTTTGGTCACTTCCGGTAAAACATTTTGTTAACTAAACGTTGTGATTAATTTTTAGTTAAATCTCCTAATGAATTCGACTAATAAGAGGAGTAAAGAGAGTTTATTAAGGATAAACAGTACCGCTTACCGGAAAATCTCGAAGCCTACGAATGTGTTCTGTAAATTCACAATCAAAACAAATTAGTTAGCTAAAAAATTATAATTTATTTTTGAATCACACTTCTATTTAACCCCAACAATTATTTCATCAAGTGTTCAATCTTGACAATAAAGTGCCCTATTATAAATAGCTTCTCTCACGTTGATGAACGTCTGTTCATCTATTTCTTCACATGTATCTATTATTCTGCGTTCCGACTCTTCTATTGTTTGGCATTCAGTGGCGTAGATTTTTGGCTTCAGATACCCCCAAAGAAAAAAATCTAGGGGTGTAAGATCCGGAGATCTTGGTGGCCATTCTGTACTTCCCCTGCGACCTATCCATCGTCCAGGAAAGTTTGTATCGAGGAACTCCTAGCCATGCGATCGAAATGGGGAGGTGCATCATCCTGCTGAAATATGATTTCACGATTTTCAAACTCTTCCTGATTGTTTCATACAATTTGTCTGATTCGAGGTTCAATTTCAGTTTCTAAAAGATTTCTGTAAAGAACTCCTGTAAGATTGCCTCTGAATGAAAATCGGTCCAACAACGCGATTGCCCAAAATCCCCGCCCAAACATTCACCTTTTTAGGAAACTATCCCTTTCTGAAATTATGCGGATTAGTATCGCTGCAGTATCGTACATTCTGTTTGTTGAAAAAACGTGCATTCGTCTGCGAAACATACACGTTTTAGGAAGCCCCGTTCTCCTTCAATTGTTCTTGTTAACCACTCACAAAATTCAACCCTCCGGTCTGGATCATCCTCCGTGAGAGCATGCAGGATTTTCACTTTATAGGGATGAAACTTCTATTTTTGCAGGACTTCTTGGACACTTTTTGAACTTACTCCACAGGATTCAGCAACTGCAGACGTCGACTGAGTCGGATTAATTACCATTTCAGCAACAATTTCTACCTTTTTTCATTCGGAAAGAGGCGGTCTTCCTGATCTTGGAGCATCTTTCAGCGTACCAGTTGCTTGGAGCTTATTTAAAAGTATGCGCAAATATGACCTCGAAATAGGATTCTCGGAAATCTATCATTAAACATGATAATTTCTTCCAGCTTCTCCAAATATCAAAACTGCTTCAAATTTATCGTCTAAACTACGAGCCATGATCACACTTTTCATAAAAGGATTTAGGCGCTCAACGGACTTTTGACAGTTAGCAGTTCAGTTTGACAGTAAACAAGATGTTACCGCGACAACGATTTTTTCCAATGCAAACTTGATTGAAAGCAACTTTAGTGTTTTCAGTTGGGTTTGAAATAACCAAAATGTCACTTTTCAAACGTTAATATTTCGAAAACAATTGAATTCAGGAGTAAAGTGTATCAGAGAAAACTGTTGAGAATTATGAGCAGATTTCGAAAATGGAATAATATACGGGGTGATCTATTTAAAAAAAATATTGAAGATGGCGCTTAGCCGCCATTTTAAAACTTTTAGCTGTGATTTTTTCATGAAAAAGTAGGTTTTTATCTCCTATTCAAGACTTACAAATTTCGTTGCGATATACCATGTGGTTCAAAAATTTGCAGGGGTGGAACGGACTTTAGACGAGCACTGTATAGATCACGCTAACTGATGAAGATATACCCTGTTTATTGTATACACTTGGCGAATTTGGAAAATGCCAAACAAATTAGACTGTATTGACAGTGATATGATGAAAATGATTGATATGATGAACTAGGTTGGCGTGTTCTATAAATAAACGGTTTACTGACACACTTCTACTGAATTATATATGCAAGAATGTACGTTCTTGTATTGTTCACGCATTTTATGCGAGTAATTGGAAAATGGAACTATATATGTTTGGAGTTGACTTAGGTGAATTGTTTTCATGCTATAGATGGCTTTTACATTCTAATTGGTACTATTGCTTGAGACGGATAATTGACTGAAACTTGTTTGATATAAATAGGAGAGATACCGCGGAAACGACATATTCAAAAAGTAAATCTCTTGATTTTTTGTGAAAAAGTATCTTTCGAGATCTTTTAAGTTTTCTTAGCACAATTTACAAAGTGAAAATAAATTGAGAGAAAAGATCAAAAAGCGTTCGGAAAACATGGGTACTTTGTATTCATACAGAAAAGCGGCCAAGTAACTGTGCGACTCGCGCATCAAGGTTTCCGGATTATGAACGTTTTTATTGCGAATTCCTCAAAATCCTGTCAAGATCAAGGCAAGTTGAGAAGCTGGATGGACATTTTTTCAAGACAAATCAAGACAAAAAAATTGGCGTCAAGACAATAAATCTTGTAATTATAATGAGCTTTATGTCAATGAAATATTTTTCACAATTAATAATAAAAAGTTTAGAAAAACAAAACATGAAAATGAAGTTATTTTCGCCCGTTTAAATAAATAAATATATAAAAAATATGTTAAATATAAAAAGAATAAAAATTTGATATAATGATATTTATACATTACACGAATACCTGCTGTGATTGTTTTTACGATTTTTCTATGTACTTTGCATCTCTGAACCCTTTGGCCATATTATAGTCAACGCAGATGATCCAAGAGTTTAGCAGTGGAGCTTTTATATTATCATCATTATGTTTCCAACAATCCATTTAATTCGCACATCCTGTAAAAGTATAGAAATTAAAATCCACAAACACAATTTTAGAATTCAAATAGACAAAAATAATCTACAAGCAAGAACATCCTGTATGCTAATTTTGAATCACATTCATAAACATATCAAATTTGAGAACAGAAAATTGGTAAATGTGAATTTTCAACAGTTCTATATAAATAATATAATGTGTAGATATATAAATTGTAAATAAAATATGTATTATAGGTTATATTTAGAAAATATGTTTTTAAAACAGAGTGAAAATTTGTACAGGAGAACAAAAAGTGATGGTTGCCAGGAAAAGAGGAAAATAGGGAGTCGAAAAAATAAAAATTAATAATTATATAAACAAATACAACACATAATAACAATATATATTGTAATGTAATGATGAATTGAATAATAATATTTGTTAATTTATTCCCTCTTTGGGTTAAATTTTGATATAAATTGATATGATATGAGATAGATAATTATTTTTGCCCTGTATAATATATTGCAATGTAATAATAATTGCTAGCTAACGTCACTGTTTCCTCGTCACGTTGCTGCCAATTGTTATTACTTTTCTTACCACGACTAAACTCAGTTGGTACGCCTTTCGTCTCAGATAGCCGGTCCAGGCAATAGAACCACTGCCCTGGTCTTGATGTCAATATCAACTCAGTGTTTATGAGTAAGATTGCAGATCATTGTGGAAAATAAACGAGAAAGTATCGAAAAACAATTATTTTCTTTATTCAGGAAAACTTATATTAACCTGGCCTACGATAGATAACTTATACTATGATCATTTTACAAATTTTCATAGACAATCATGAAAAAACGGTGATGGATAAAGTATACACAACCTCACTTTTTCTTTGAGGTTGAAAGAATTCTTTAATAGTTCAATATCAAAATGAAATAGAGTTCTTCTGATATGATACGAGTTATGTTGTGAGGTTATTCAGTTTGTGTGCACTAGAAAAGTTTATACCTGTAGCTAGAACTGTCGCTGTTACAATACACACCAAGAATCTGAATCCTTTTCCAATCTACTGCTCTCAGGACTCTCCAATACAAAAGAAACCATACAAATCCCAGAAATCAGCTTGGAAACAGTTTTATGTGGAGTACATTAAAGGTAATCTTGTTTTCTGCTATTTATTTTTATTGAAATTCTCTTGAGGTTGAATTGGTTGGGTTCTAATAGACAAACTACCTTATATTGGTGAAATTCTTGAATTTTTCTTTTTCCTAAAGTTTGAACGTGGCGTTCTTTTTAAAATTCTTTTCAATCTCCTTCTAGCTTTGTTTGTTCATCCCCTGGATACCATTTCTGTTTTGTCCATTTTATTGAATTTTCAAACTCACGCACTTTCTTGTCACATTATCACTTATTTGGGGTTATTTGTCAAAACTTATGAACTATTATATTTTTCTTTTCTTACAATCTATATACAATATTTGATGATAATTGTCTCTGACATTTCACCGTTCTTATTTTCTCACAATTTCAAATCTTACATCTGACCATATTGTTCCCTGATTGGCTATTGTCATCAAGAAGTTTGTTGTTCTCCCATTGGCTATTTTCAGTTAGATACAATTTCATATACTGTATGTTTCAAGCTTATAATTTTGTTGATCACATTTAATTCAGAATGATTTTGTAAATCTAGACTTTTTGTTGACTTTTGAACAATTATAGGTTGTAATCATTTTGACAATGTATGAAAATGATTGCATTATATTTTGTATATTTTTATCTATCAATATTATACAGAGGCTTCATGAAGGAAATAGAATCTCAAAATATGTAAAAACAATATCTCATGAACATTAACTATTAAGTAATTATAATTTTTTATGAAATTATTTCTTTTTTCCTTTTAAAATAGATTACTGATCCTTCATAACATAACAATATATATATATATATATATATATATATATATATATGTATATATATATATATATATATATATATATATATATATATAGTGGGTGGGTAGTATTTGCTGACTAGTTAGGTACAATACTAGGGATATTGGGGTAAGCAGCAATGAAAAAGTAAACTCTTTAAGGTTAATCCAAGCTTTCGGAAATGTTTATTTCCATCATCAGGGAAACTACAATAGATGAAAAAACCAACAGTAATACATATTCAAGCGCAAAACATTATGCTACTTACAACTTTGTTTAGGTTGGTTTTCAATGATGTTAAACATTTTCATCTAACATAGTGATACAAAAGAAAATCTATAGATCAAGGAATAAAACGAAGTTAAAACTTAATACAACCACATAAACATTGTTTAAAATTATAAAAATATAAGGGTGTACTCTATGTGGTGTGACTAGTGAAACTGACAGGTTAGGAATAATTGCCGCAATTATATTTGAGCGACACCTGACGGGTGTCACTTGGAAATTATTACAGTGGTGCCAACTGTTAGATTAGTACCAACTGCTGTTACCAAGTGACGCTAATTTTAAAAAGAACAATTGTTTGATATTGCATTGTTGTCAATTTTGATTGATATCTAAAGACAATAAATAAGAGTAGTCTCACTAAATGGTTAATATCAGTTTTTTTATTGATACAATTGTTTTCTTGGGAAATGAAAGCCATTTCTAAGAATGTTGATGTATCGTTATTCATCTAGTGGTAAAAATAAATTCACATGTTCTGCCAGAGCACATCTTTCAGGATGCAATCTGCAGTCATTTTTATGAGAAATTATTCTGTTCGATAATGATCTTTGCGTTTGACCAATACCATGACAAGGAATACTATAAATTACATTTGGCATTGAAAGTAATGGAGTTTTATCTTTAACTTTAGAATAAATTGATCTGATTGTTAGAACTGTTTTATATGATATTTTGAATTTTTCAGGGTTGTGAAATAATCCGGAGAGTTTAGGAGTCATCTCTCTTATATAAGGTAATGAAGTGAAAAAAGGTTGAGTAGGGGTAGTGTTAGTTTCATTGTTGTTTGAGACAATGTTCGAGTTATTACTGTTTGAGTTCTTCTAAGTGAGATAGAGTATTATATAGAATATTATTAAGTAACGTTTGTGGATATGAATTTTCTAAAAAAGGTTAAAGAGTATGTTTAAATTCTGTTTATGGAATTTGGGATCTGAGATTTTCAGTATTAAAATATTCTAAATCCATAAACAGAATTTAAATATTCTCTTTAACCTATTCTTAGGAAATTCATATCCAAAAACGTTACTTAATAACATTCTATATAATACTCCATTCCTATTTTTTGTTCTGTCTTGTACATCGTTTGTAAATTCAGAATTTCGACAACTCAAATGCATATGGTGCAAATTTTTGGAAACTCACTTTTTACAAGGTGTTTCATAATTGAATGCTGATCCTAAAGGGCGATAATCCATGGATGGTTTTAAGAAAAATGTTTCATTTGAACATAGGTCCGCAACCGCTTTATTTCTGAGATACAGGATGTTGAAATTCACAAAAAAACAGTTTTTTCCCAATATCTCTTAAACCGCTTTGTCTTTTTGGTACATGCAAAGTACACATAAAAATGCATTCTTTCCATGATAAAAGATTTCTTAATTTTCATCAATGGCGTCCCTGTTAACATGCCCTGTAATATTTTTGATCAAAATAATGATACGCCGCTGTCTTTTTTCCAAATAAATATTATTTTTGGTATTGTCCTCTATCTTCTCATAAAAATGGTCTTCTGCCTTTTTTTCGTCCGGCGGACGATTTTCGATATAGAAAATAAAATACATTCATTTGCTTGTCCCTATTCGATTTTTCTCTTAGTCTTAATTTCACCATTGTGGTAACCAAAGGATCTATGCAAGATTTTCATGATTTTATGGTAACTATTATTTAGTTTTTGTAATGAGTACGCATAAAATTACATTTTTTATTTTAAAAAAACATAACTATTATGAACAAAAAATACCAAAATCAAATTAACTGTCCAAAAGGTCCGCTTCCTGCAAGTATGCACGCTTCAGCCCGCCTTGTCATTGACTCGCGTACTCTTTGGAAAATCCCTGGAGTATTCCTTATTGCTTCACAGGAAACTATTACGCGGTTTCGCAATTCTTCCTCAGTAAGAATTGGTTGACTGTACACCAAAGTCTTGAGATGTCCCCGAAGAAAATAATCAAGACTGTTTGAGTCTGGGGATCTAGCTGGCCATGACTCTGTTCCCTCACGACCTATCCAGCGATTATGGAAGTTTTGTTTTAAATAGTCGCATGCCAGCGCACTAAAATGAGCAGGTGCACCATCGTGCATAAACCACATGCGATTTCGCATTAAAATAGGAACATCTTCCAACAGAATTGGCAAATTATCTTCAAGAAATCGGCGATAATTATGTCCATTTAATCTGCGTGGTAAAAAAAGGTCCAATTAGGTAATCTCCAATAATTCCAGCCCAGACATTTGATGAGAACTGCTCCTGGTGATGAGATTCCACGATTGCATGCGGATTTTCCTCGGCCCAAAAATGATTATCATGAAAATGTATGATCCTGTTTTTAGTAAAACTAGCTTCGTCCGTGAATGAAATTTCCCTGTCAAATAAAGGATTTTCGGTAACTTTTTGGAGAAACCATTGGCAGAAATCCACTCGTAATGGAAAGTCTCGAGGAAGTAGAGCCTGAACCCGTTGAATGTGATAGGGATATTATAAATAATCATGAAGAATCCTCCATACTAGAATATGGGCGATAAACAAATTATTGGCAACTTGCCTCGAACTTATTTCAGGATTTTCGTCAACTGAATTTAAAACAGCTACCGCAATTGCTGGAGTTCTTGCAGTCCGATGTGCTCCTTTCAAGTGATGATTTGGCTCAAAACTTCCCGTTTCACATAGCCTTCTGTGGGTGCTTGAAATCGTTCGAGCATCAAGAACCATTCTATTTGGGAAGCGCTCTTGATACAGTCGCCTGGCTTCATATGCGTTACCGTCAGCAAGCCCATACAAGTAATGCATGTCTGCTAATTCTTCGGTGTTTGTAAAATTTACCATGTTTTTTGTTAATAAACAAGTTTTTATAACCTAAATAATATCACGTATCTAGCTAAAGAAGTGTCAAAATTGTTTATGTTGAAAACAACGAAATGTGTTCTCAGCATACTAGATGGTAATCCTACTACTCTTCAACGGCTGATTTCGCATAGGGACAAGCAATTGAATGCATTTTATTTTCCAACTCAAAAACCGTTTGCCGGACGAAAAAAAGGCAGGAGACCATTTTTATGAGAATATAGAGGACAATTACAGAAATAATATTTATTTGGAAAAAAGACAGTGGCGTATCATTATTTTGATAAAAAATATGACAGGGCATGTTAACAGGGACGTCACTGATAAGAATTAAGAAATCCTTTATGATGAAAAAAATTCATTTTTATGCGTACTTTGCATGTACCAAAATTGAATTAAATAATAGTTTAAGAAAACTAAAAAACATGCTTTTTATAAAAAACCGAACTAAAAAATAAATAAATAATAGTATTAAAATACTAAAAATCAAACTAAAAAAATATAAAATAAATTTTAATAAATTTGAATTAAGAATAGTGTAAAAAAATTTAATAAATATAAATTAATAATAATTAAATGAGAAAAAAATTCATTTTATTTAAAAAAAGCGTAGGGTGCTTTTTAAGATTCAGATTAAGCACCCCACGCTTTTTTTTAAATAAAATAAAAAAAATTATCATTTACATTATTATTAATTTATATTTATTAAAAAAATTTACACTATTCTTAATTCAAATTCATTAAAATTTATTTTCTATTTTTCAGTTTGGTTTTCTATGAAAGCGTGTTTTTTAGTTTTTTAAAACTATTATTTATTTATTTTTTAGTTCGGTTTTTTATAGAAAGCGTTTACTTTAGTTTTTTAAAACTATTATTTATTTTCCACTTTTCAGTTTGGTTTATTTATAAAAGCGTGTTTTTTAAATTTTTTCAAACTATTATTTGTTCTAATTAATTCCGTGATTACTATTAGTAACTGTAATTATTTTCCAATTCATTAATGTGTACAGTTGTATCAATAGTCAAATCTCTTTTAACGTTGTCAATATATACAGTGAGCCGCCATCTTGAATTTTTCAATTTTGACCAAAGAATCATAATATTCGACTCCAAAAACCCCCACATACCAATTTTGAATAGAATCGGACCATAATCACAAAACTCGTCCACCATTTTGGAGCCGCTAGCTTGAATTTTTCAATTTTGACCAAAGAATCATAATCTCCGACCACAAAAACCCTCAGATACCAATTTTGAAGCGAATCGGACCATAATCACAAAACTCGTCCGCCATATTGGAGCTGCCATTTTGTTTTTTTTTCACACAAAAATTTCTTAATGCATTGTCACCGGAATTATGTACACCTGCCAAATTTCAAATCATTCGGACATCTGGAAGGGGGTAAAAAAAGCCAAAGTGGTTTCAGAGATATTGGGGAAGAACTGATTTTTTTGTTAAATTTAAACATCCTGTATCTCAGAAATGAAGCGATTGCGGACCTATGTCCATATGAAGAATTTTTCTTAAAATCATCCAAGGATTATCGCCCTTCAGGATCAGCATTCAATTATGAAACACCCTGTTTATTGCATATACCCAGGAAGCATTTTCCCAAAAAAATTTTAAAGAATAAACTGCTACTCATACGCCAGCCTGTCAACCCTGAAATATGGCAAGAAGAGGGAGAAAGTGAGCACGGAATTCCGCACTGTTTATTTTTTCCATCTACAGAAAACCCGTCAGTGAGCGTACTAATGAAAAAATCGTCGTTTTTCGGTGGAAGACCACGAACGGCTCGAAAACGAACGTGGTGGCATGCCCACGAAGCGTATCGCCGGCGTAATCTAGACAGCACCGCCGCCGTTGGTACCGTGTGGTGGTGGGGCGGCCGATGGGAATGGTGTCAGTCCACCATAATGGTGTTACGCAACGCCGACATCGAGCACGCACACTCTTCGCCAACCAACAGTTATGACATCACCATCGACTGGCTTGTCTGACAGGTTGCATAGCAGAACGAAACGAACGCTTTCGTCTACTGAATTGCTCGAAACGCGAGGCTGTTAAAAAAAATTGTAGTCATGGTTTGCAATGCAAAAAAGTGACTGGAATCCCTCCACGAGAATTGAAGTAACAGAACAAAGCGATAAGAAAATTAGAAAGGCTTTTCATTGCTTTTTAAATAAAATAGTTATTTACCTATGATACAAGTATAAAAAGTGGCATTCAATTTTGTGAGTGGGGAATACACGAACAAAAAAAATCACTTAACAAATTTATCAAATTTATTAGAATGCCCATTATACAACGGAGAAAGAAGTTCAAACAACCTAGGAGTCGACATCAAATCTATCCTCAACAACGATCTACAGAAAGTGCTGAAGTTTCTAAAAGATATAAATATACCGTGTGTAACAGGATCATGGTACACCCCCCGTATCTCCTTTAGTTTTGAAGGTAATTGATTGAAATTTGGAATATCCCATATACATAATAAGCGGCACTTTTTGACTTACAAATGATTTTTTTTTTCACTTCCGGTTTCGCCGGAAGTGATACCTACTTTCGATTTTTGAACAAAAAACACCCTATATATTATCACATTTCTGAAATCTGCATAATTTTTTGAATCCAATGATACCACATAAGTGATATTTCAAACGTCAACATTTTTGATAATTCAATTTCCAGTTTTCCATTTAAGTGTGCCATGATGGTTCCGATTTATTCCAATTCACCCGTCTAATGCTAGAAAAATCGAAATCCCGTCAAAAATACTAAATTGCGTTTTTTATGAGCAAATAAAGTTCATCGTGATCGATTTTGGGGTAAAACTCAATTTTTTCAAATGGAATCATATTGGTACCGTGGTACCATTTATTAGTACTATCAATAAGGAATTTATTCATACCTGCTAATAAAATGTGCGATAAATAAAATCAAAATTACAGCTAAAAGAAAATAAGATAATACAATTACTTTGTTCTAATTTAATGCTAAGAAGTTACTAAGGTGGCTTTGAAATACAAAAAATGAACACGAAACATTACAACAATTGATCGAAATGCTGTCCATTAATGTCAATGCACTTCTGAACTCGCATAGCTTCGAATGCCTGTTGAAAACAATGAAATTATTCATTCAGACTGTCAAATAAATAGGTATTGGTTTATCGGTATTTTTGATGTGCATTGGAAAAGTCTTTACATTTGTTGTTATTTTTATTCAAAATGCCCCACATTTATACAAGGGATGAAAAAGTGGACATGTTAATCATTTATGGGGAATGTAGAAAAAATGCCGTTGCGGCTAGAAACCTTTATGCCAACCGATATCCTGATAGACAATGTCCAGCGAGAAATTATTTAATAAAACCAAACGTTAACCCGAAGAAAACGTTATCATTGACGAAGGAACGGAAATTAATGTTTTAGCACGAATAGAAGTTGATAAGACTGTTTCTTTATGGCAAATTGGGTTTGAATTGGAAATTAGTCACCAAACGTTAAGCCGAATCTTGCACAAACATAATTAAAAATCTTTCAAATATCAATTGCACCAGCACCTGTAAAAAAATGATTATGAACGTAGGATGGAATATTGCAATTGGATCTTAATAATGTGCAGCCAAACAATGCTTTTTTGGGAAGGATTTCATTTTCGGACGAGTCTAGGTTTACAAATATGAGATTAGTTAACCAACAAAATACAAGGTATTGGTCACAAGAAAATCAAAATTTATTGAGGGAGAGTAACTTTCAAGTGCGGTTCGGTTTCAATGTTTGGCTTGGAATACTCGGTCGTAGAATCATTGGTCCAATACTATTTGAAGGATGCTTGACTGCAGATAGATACTTAGGATTTCTGCAAAATTAAATTGAGGACAGGTTAACTGAATTACCTGTCCATCTACGCTAGGGAATGTATTTCCTCCCCATAATTCAAGAATAGTAACTGATTACCTTCAACAGGCATTCCAAGAAAACGTAATTTCGACAAATGGTCCTGTGCGATGGCCTCCAAGGTCACCTGATTTGACACCTCTTGATTTCTTTGTTTTTGGCCATTTGAAAAATATTGTCTATGCAACCGCCATTGCAACCCGGAAGACCTGGAGTTGCGAGAAAGACGGGCAATTAATGGTATAACGGCCCAGCAATTAGCGAACGTTCTTCAAGAAATAGCTATGCGAGTTCAGAAGTGCATTGACGGTAATGGACAGCATTTAAAACAATTGTTGTGATGTTTTGTGTCCATTTTTTGTATTTCAAAGCCACCTTAGTAACTTCTTAGCATTAAATTAGAACAAAATAATTGTATTATCTTATTTTCTTTTAGCTGTAATTTTGATTATATTTATCGCACATTTCATTAGCAGGTATGAATAAATTCCTTATTAATAGTACTAATAAATGGTACCATGGTACCAAAATGGTTCCATTTGAAAAAAATTAGTTTCACCCCAAAATCGATTACGATGAACTTTATTTGCTCATAAAAAACGCAATTTAGTATTTTTGACGGGATTTCGATTTTTCTAGCATTAGACGGGTGAATTGGAATTAATCGGAACCATCATGGCACACTTAAAGGGAAAACTAAAAATTTAATTATCAAAAATATTGACGTTTGAAATGTCACTTATGTGGTATCATTGGATTTAGAAAATTATGCAGATTTCAGAAATGTAATAATATACAGGGTTTTCTATTCAAAAATCGAAAGTTGGTATCACTTCCGGTGAAACCGGAAGTGAAAAAAAAAATCATTTGTAGGTCAAAAAGTGCCGCTTATTATGTATATGGGATATCCCAAATTTCAATCAATTATCTCCAAAACTAAAGGAGATAAGGGGGGTGTACCATGATCCTGTTACACACGGTATATTGTAAAATCTGATTTCTAATCAACCTGTGTTTGTTTCCCCCTGCTAATAACTCTTAGCAGTTGATGCGGGGTCATTTTTGTTGAAATAAAAAAAAAATTATCATACAAGATTTATTAAGTACAACGCTTACTAATAGTGAAAAAAAGAAAAAAAAAATCACCTTTCCAATTAACTTCTGTAGGATTCTAATTTACGATCTCTGGACTACGATGCAGAGAGCTAACAAAGCACTTGGTAGTAAATTCTGGTATTCTGTACTAGAAATTGAAAAATAAACACAAAAAAGGTTTCTGGACAGTTTGAAGATTTCTCGGACAATATTATATCTATTAATCGTGCTGGTATGGCAAGTAAAAAAAAATGGAAAATTGTTTATTAGTGACCACAAATTGTGTGTGCAGTTTGAAAAGTTTATTCCAGGTCCCACTGATCTGGAAGTGGAAAGAATATTTACATTTATTTCATTATTGCTAGTCTCAATAGAGTTCAATATTGTATTGGAAATGCTGATTTTATTCTAAACCGAATTTTCAATGTAGCCTTCCGCCACTGAATTGGATTTCCAGCCACCATGACGTTTTAATGCAGTAATATCACCACCGGCATCAACTAATACGGTTGCAGATGTCCTTCGAAAACAATGCCCTGTATATAAATTCGAATCAGGCAGATTTAAATATGTTGCTATTCCCTAAATTACCAAATCTATTGATACCAATGTTTTGAATTGTACTTTTGTTTTAATTTCTACCACATTAACAATTAAGATTCCATTCGTATCTTTGACATTTTCACATTTTAGGTCATGTAGTTCATGCCTTCGACATGCTCCCATTATTCCAAAAAGCATTGCTACCTAAAACAAAAAGATAAATTAAAAAAATACAACAATAAGAAATAAAAAAAAGAAAAAAAAAGAAAAAAAAAAGAAAAAATGAAATAAACAGCAGGATGACCTAGGCTAGCTTCGAACCCGCGTCTCATACTGTAGTCTATAGTTCAAATCTAGCGCCTTAGCCCGCTTCGCCACGAGTTAACTTATCAAGTGTTCTCGACATTAATGAAATATATCATGCATGAGTCGAATGGAAAATGTAATCATGACAAAATTAAAAAAATGCAATGTTAGGTAGATACTTACTTTTATAAATAAAAACTTTTCATCGGGTGCTTCGTCGATAAACGTTTTTATTTGTTCAGGTGAAAATATTTTTGATTTTTTTCCAACATATCCTTTGGACTTTCGCTTTAATAAAGCTTGTAGCTCCTTATATTTAGAAATGTCTATATTATGGTTGATATTTACCAACGATTTTATTATTGAATAATGTGTCCATGTACTAGACGATTTCATAATTTCCATCAATTCTTGAAAATAAGCAATCAAAACATTTTCGAAGAATGTCGAAATATTATTTGTATTTCTCCAGTCCATAAACCGTTGATATAGTTTTTCGTACACTTTCTTAGATTTCTGGGGTAAAATATTTTGTACTGCATTTTCTGCTTTCTCCGATATGTGTGGAGGAGTCGATGGTAATTCTTCTATATCGCTGATATCAGACATTTTGATAATATAATTATCGAAGTTTAGCTATATTCTACGAAAATTTAATACCTACTGATTTTGACAAATAAAACAATTATATAGGAATCTAGGACAAACGTCAAATGCACAGCATGCTTGATTGAAAAATAATGGGTTTCTATTAAGTAAAAATCTGTATCGTTATGAAAAATCTGTCTCAGTAACTCTAAACTAATGTAAGTAACTAATTTTGAGTCGGCGCCAAACAAACAAGCAAATGAATTAGGTAAGGCGTCGTAATGATGGCATCGAGTTGCGCGGTGACATTCTGATAATTTTTTTGAAGTAATTTAATGATTTTCGTTGATTTTTCGTTTGGCGCCGACTCAAAATTAGTTACTTACATTGATTTAGGAGTTATTGAGACTAAGAAGGTTTATTTTATTTTTTACTTTTCAGTTCCGTATTTCGTCGGTTTAATTTTTTGTTAAAAAGTTTCTATTTTTCAATTTTTTGTGGCTGATATCTACTAATTACTACCTACTTATTTTTTATTACTTCCAAAATACTTACTTACCCACCTTACTTCAACAATTATCAGTTGAATAATATGATTATCTACTTTTACTATTTGTTGTAATATAAATTATTTTTGTTGGTCTGGTTAGTTTATTTCATTACTTTGTATATCATTCCATCCTCTCATAGAATATAATGATTGTGACGGATGTAGGAGAACAAAAATTATGACAATAGCGATCTGTCATTGTCAACTTCAATTGGGTGCCAATGTTCACAAGTGAAAAATCAATTATCCCCTATTTTTCTATCCGTAAGGGTGGATAATTCCATTCGAAATCCAAATATGAGGTATACCCTATCTAATAAAAAAAGAATCATCCAAATCGAAGAACCCAGTACAAAGTTATGCCTCATAGAATCGGTTAACGGACCAGAATTCAGAGGGTGAGTGATCAATATCCTTCATTTTGCTACCCTTAGGGGTGGATTTCATCTTTTAAATTCAAATGGGACCAACTTCAAAGTAAACCCTATCCACTGAAAAACGAATTATCGGAATCGGACGTCTCAGTAAAAAGTTATGCGTAGTCATACATAAAAAAAAATACCCGTCAGAATGTCACCGCGCAACTCGATGCCATCATTTTACGCCTAACTTAATTCATTTCCTTGTTTGTTTGGCGCCGACTCAAAATTAGTTACTTACATTAGCTTAGTTATTGAGACTAAGAAGGTTTATTTTATTTTTTACTTTTCAGTTCCGTGTTTCATCGGTTCAATTTTTTGTTAAAAAGTTTTTATAAACATTTTTTTTTCTCGAGTCGATGAATTTTTTTCTCCAGTTATCATAATTTCCCATGCAAAACGGTTCAAACTTCGAACTTATAATAATTAACATCGTTGTGAAATATGCCAAGTTGGCATATCTCAAATTTCCACTGTCCCATTTGTTTGTATGTTATAAAAGTTGTCAAGTCTTTCAATATATTTTTGAATTATCTTGTCATTTTCATTATGAGTAAAGTATCTTGCAGATAAATTCAAAAGACATGACCGACTACTTCGCAGTGTGTCCAATATCAACTCGAATCAAATCACTTTATTATTCCTGTGGAACTTATAAAGTTATAGGATAAGTTAAATAGGATGATACAGATATGATTCTTAGCATTACATAAAATAATAATAAAAGTTATAATAAATCGTACATTCAAAACATATGAAACTGTTATAATATACAAGAAAGGACGAAACATATTAACTTCATTCACACCCAATAACTAAATGAGATGCTGAGGTAAAATCACAGATTGAAAAATTCGTCATATTATAAGGGTGCTTCTGAAAATTCTATCAGTAGTTTTCAATGATTCTGGCAAGTAAGAAGGTGAGTTAGCTGTTTGTAAGGATTTATAAAATCATTGAAAAGGCAGGATATTCTTTGAGGGTTGTTGACAACCTCACTTTCATATATTAAGGAAATATTTTTCATAGTTGCAGAAGAGTGCGTTATACTATTTATCATCTGCCAAGCTGTTTTTGTGGGATTATCAGAAACCACTATTTTATTCTGATAATACAGGTGTTTTATTTCAGATATGATTTTAGAATGTTCTTCTTTTTCATTCTATATATTAATGTCAATTCTGAATACTAGTAGAGGGTTTCCCAAAATTTTATTATGTTCCTATGTTCAGATTTCATTTATCTTTGCTTATAATTTTTTCAAATCTAAGATAGTTTTTGAAATGTGTCCTGAAGAATCTTCCGTTTTTTTTTAGTCTTCTCTTTATCAAATGTGCAAAGTGCTCTTAGAAGCGAACTTCTTCAGTCTGTTTAGTTTGACCAACATACATTTTGCCAAGTGCATTTGAGAACCTAAAAATCGACAAGATAGTGATTTATAGAATTATTTGTGACCGCCATTTGGTTCTAATAAAATACGTAGCTGCTGATGGGAAGTTTTTTCCACACTATTTTCCTCTTCATCAAATCGAATCGAGGTCCATGATGTCCACAGTAAGAAAGTCTAACTTTAGATATTTTCCTGCAGGTAACTTCCCAATAATTATTTATCTTAATCTATTTCACTAGTTGTTTAGACTAGAAACAATAATTTGTATTTCGCCATACCCAGGAAATGTATTCTAATGGCATAACAAAAATACGGTGCTTCTCAGAAGTCCTCTCCCCCCCTCTTATTTTTGGAACGATTATACATAAACAAGTGAAATTTGGAAACTGAATATTAAAGGTTGTAAACTTCCCTACTAGTGATGATAGGTGACAAAATCGTCAAAGATGACGTCACAAGGCCATTGTGACCAATAATTTTGAATGGAACCCTACGGCAAGCGACACCTCTTTTAAAAGGTATCGAAAAAACCTATTCAATGATACTAATTTTGTTTGTATTTATGGCAGTTTTGGCAACTCACTTTTAAAAAACGCAAAGCTGTGATGAATTAAATCAGTTAATACTAAAATTCCAAATTCAAGCTCCGTCTCTGGATAGTTGTCAAATAAGCTGACGTTTTTGTTAGTCTCCCTAATTCGACGTTTTTGTAATTGTCCAAGTTTTTGTACATTTAATAATTTGGGTATTGTTGATCGAACGTTTAACTGTTTTAGCAGCTTTTGGTACTTTTAATATTTTTGTACATTTTAATAATTTGTTAAACTGTTGTGAGCCCAACGTTTAAGTGCTTCAAGAAGCGAAATGGTACGTGCTTTAGGTGATAAAGTAGCAGCGATCCTAATTCTTGGTGAAACTGGACAAAATATTCATGCAGCAGAACGCATTTTTAATGAGAGGTTTCCCGATCGCCCCGTTTCGAGGACTTATTTAAGGGAGCTTCTTCGTAAGTTTGAAACAACAGGTAGTATTAATGATGCGAAACGATCTGGCAGACCACAAATTTCTGATGAGAAAAAAATTGATATACTGGCAGAAGTAATAGTTAATCCCACTTCTTCAACAACTCACGTTGCATCTACCTGTGAAGTCAGTCAAAGTACAGTACACAGGGTGTTGAAAAAAAAAACAAATTTCATCCATACAAATCAACTCTCAGACGACGACCCAGACCGAAGACTAGAATTTTGTGAAAATATGGAAACTAAAATTAACAGCCAGACTATGTCAAAACAATTTGTTTTAGTGACGAAAGTACTTTCTGTCTAAATGGAAATGTAAATACACAGAATGTGAGGTATTGGAGTGACGCAAATCCCCACCTGTTTCGTGAAACACATACCCAATTTCCCCAGAAGGTGAATGTTTGGGCAGGTATCCTGAGAAACCACATCGTTGGGCCTCTTTTTTTAAATACTAATTTAACTGGTGAGGTTTATCTGGAGCTGTTGCAAAACGCAATAGAACCGTTAATCCTTGAAATTTTGGAAGATAATCCAGATGAATTCGGCAATTTGGAAATAACATTCCAACAGGATGGTGCTCCTCCACCACACTATTACGGTGCAGTAAGACGGTATTTGGATGAGGAGTATCGTGGTAGATGGATTGGACGACGAGGTTCAACGGAATGGCCAGCTCGATCACCGGACCTCGATCACTGAACCTGACAATATTGACGTTTTGAAACAACGTATTGTTGCAGAATGTGAGGCTGTTTTCGCAGACACATTTGCAAAAGTACGAGAAGAGTTTAAAAATAGGATATTTCACTGTCAGGAAGTAAATGGAGGTCACTTCGAGCAATTTCTATGGAGGTCACTTCGAGCAATTCCTTTAAGTAGATACTGATTCTTAAATCTGTAATTAATATCATACTGAATGGAATTTAAATTTTAATGTTTACTAATGTGCCATTAAAATTGCCATAAACACAAACAAAATTAGTATCATTGAATAGGTTTTTTCGATACCTTTTAAAAGAGGTGTCGCTTGCCGTAGGGTTCCATTTAAAATTATTGGCCACAATGGCCTTGTGACGTCATCTTTGACGATTTCGTCATCTATCATCACTAGTAGGGAAGTTTACAACCTTTAATATTCAGTTTCCAAATTTCCTTTGTTTATGTATAATCGTTCCAAAAATAAGAGTGGTTGCTATAATATATTCCTGCTTCAACCTTCAATAGTTCCATCGTATAAGGCGAAGAAGTCTGGAGTATAAAAATCCAAGAAAAGATAAAACTTTCTAAAAGAGAATAAACAGACACAAAGCTTTCCACGAACGAAACAGCAATAAATCGCCGGTTCATAAAAAACCTATAAAAAAAAACCGCCGATTAAACTCAGTTTGTTCTACATCCATCCCAGCTTGTTTCAAACGATTTCAAAATGGGTCAAGCGGGTGCTTTGCAAATCTGGGTCACCCACTTTTTGGCGCATCGCAACATCTCACCGGGATATTTCCCAAACATTCAATGTTTTAACGAATAAAACTCGACTTGGACTTTCATCTTGGTAGCTCGTTAAATTCCTTATTTATTTTCGTGAGGTGTTGCGTTTTCTGATGTTGCTTTGGATCGGAGATCTCTAGAGATTGCCCCCGATTAATGGAGTGAGTTTTCGTTGATATTTGAGTGTTTATTTTCCGTGCAGTCTTCAATATGTCCGGCAGATTTATTAGAATCCCCAAAATTGGGAGGAAAATCCGACAGAATTTTTGTTATCTATTTTCAACAAAAAAACACATAAACATATTTTTATGAATTATGATTGTCTAAAATTCTGCTTTATGATAAACGATTAGCAACAGAATTATGGATTTTTATTCCGTTATATTCTGGGTTTGAATGAATATTTGGTTTCAATAACCATAACAACATTGATAAAAGTTATAATATTTATAGAAGGGAATTGTCCTTGATATTTTTTTATATATCGTGGATGTTTTCGGACCAATCCACGATAGGAAAGAAATATTACTTAAAGTTTTCTCTCGCCCTGTATGTGAAAAATATTAAGAGAGAACGAGTGGATATGTAACACCCATAGACATATAATAATATGGACTGGTTGTGAGAAAGAGACCATTGATATCAGAACCTTTGAAAAAGGACAGAATGAGTTCAGGCAAAGCATTGGTTTCGTAAATTGTTTATACAGTGATTCTCAAAAGTCCTCTCCCCCCTCTTATTTTTGGAACGATTATACATAAACAAGTGAAATTTGGAAACTGAATATTAAAGGTTGTAAACTCCCTACTAGTGATGATAGATGACGAAATCGTCAAAGATGACGTCACAAGGCCATTGTGACCAATAATTTTAAATGGAACCCTACGGCAAGCGACACCTCTTTTAAAAGGTATCGAAAAAACCTATTCAATAATACTAATTTTGTTTGTGTTTATGGCAGTTTTAATGGCTCATTAGTAAACATTAAAATTTAAATTCCATTCAGTATGATATTAATTACAGATTTAAGAATCAGTATCTACTCGGAGAAATTCGAAGTGACCTCCATTTACTTCCCGACAGTGAAATATCCTATTTTTAAACTCTTCTCGTACTTTTGCAAATGTGTCTGCGAAAACAGCCTCACATTCTGCAACGATACGTTGTTTTAAAACGTCAATATTGTCAGGTTCAGTGGCGTAAACCTTCGCTTTAAGGTACCCCCACAGAAAAAAATCCAAAGGTGTGAGGTCCGGTGATCGAGCTGGCCATTCCGTTGAACCTCGTCGTCCAATCCATCTACCACGATACTCCTTTACCCAAATACCGTCTTACTGAACCATAATAGTGTGGAGGAGCACCATCCTGTTGGAATGTTATTTCGAAATTGCCGAATTCATCTGGATTATCTTCCAAAATTTCAAGGATTAACGGTTTTATTGCGTTTTGCAACAGCTCCAGATAAACCTCACCAGTTAAATTAGTATTTAAAAAAAGAGGCCCAACGATGTGGTTTCCCAGGAAACCTGCCCAAACATTCACCTTCTGGGGAAATTGGGTATGTGTTTCACGAAATAGGTGAGGATTTGCGTCACTCCAATACCTCACATTCTGTGTATTTATTTACATTTCCATTTAGATAGAAAGTACTTTCGTCACTAAAACAAATTGTTTTGACATAGTCTGGCTGTTGGTTAATTTTAGTTTCCATATTTTCACAAAATTCTAGTCTTCGGTCTGGGTCGTCGTCTGAGAGTTGATGAACTATTTTTAATTTGTATGGATGAAATTTGTTTTTTTTCAACACCCTGTGTACTGTACTTCGACTGACTTCACAGGTAGATACAACGTGAGTTGTTGAAGAAGTAGGATTAATTATTACTTCTGCATACTTTTAGTCCGCTGGAGTAAAGGTATATACTTTTACAGCGCCAGGCTGAAATAAGTATTATCCGTCGATCTTCGTCACGGTCGATAGGAAAAACATCACTTTTATTCCCAGTAACACGTAGAGGAAAGTGACGTCAATTGGAAAACGAAGCGAAAAGAATGGAATTCAGAGCATATGGCAGAAGCTATAAAATTAGTACGAGAAAAAAAAATGGGTTATTTGAAAGCCGCAAAACACTTCGATGTGCCAAGATCTAATTTGTTTCGTTTATGTCAGAAAAACGAATTTTCTCCAGAAGAAGCCGCAGCTACTACACTCGGAAGGAAAACTGTCTTAGGGACAACCCTTGAAAATCTTTTGGTAGACTACATTTTGACGATGGAGAAAAGAAAAGACTAAGCCTATGTCTGATTCAGATGATGAGGAGGTGATGCTGTTTGATACAGACAGCGAACCCGATGCCTTGATAGGATGTACAGCTCCAGACTCAGAAGATTCGGAGTGTATTTTCTGTGGTATGCTGTTTTCGAATGACACTCATGGGGAAACATGGATCAAGTGCCTCATGTGTGGGCTCTGGGCACATAATGATTGCGCTGGGCCAGAGTTTGATTCCTGGATTTGCGATTTTTGTAAATAATTTGTGTTCATTTCTTTATTATACCAAAGTTTTCAAAGAGTCTCTTATAAGTTAAGGTTAATTTTTCATAGTGATTATAGTATTCCATATTTGGGGTACCTATTCCATATATAGTATAATTTTTCTTACCTCAAACTGAACAAAATAATCTAAAATTGTTACAAACTTAAGTGCAAATATATGATTGTTAATAATTCCAAAAATTTTAAAAAAAGTTATGCCTGAAAATCAAAACTGTATTCCATATTTGGTCACTTTCCTCTACTATTTTCCTCAGTATTTCGCAAAAATAATTGGGCCATTTTTTATACAGACACGAAATTTTATAGATTACAAAAGCGTTTTTTATGTAGGCATTATTGATAACAAATTTTGAAGTTGCCGGAGTTCCCTTATAGTTCAATTGCACTTCTAACTTCATGATATCCAATATAAATGTAATTATCAACAATATTTTTCAGTCCTGAACTTTCTGAAAACTTTGGGAGAGAAATAAAAAACATTTTCATTCAGATGGAGGCTCAATGGAATTCTTTTGTTAACCGACGAAACCAAAAAGGAGGAGGTTCTCTAGTCGACGCGTATATTTTTATTTATTGAAAGATATCATGAAAAAATGTCGCATAAGTTCCTCAATGTGATTCCTTGAACTTTTTCAAAACTCATCTCATTCAAAGTAGTCAATATTTCCCTTAAAAAAAAAATAGATTTTTCCAATGTAATGCCATAGCCAATTTGTAGCTTTTGCCTCATTTGTCTCATTTCTATCCTTCACAACACAACCTTAGGCCAGTAGATAGGTATAGACAATCAATTAACATTAATTCCAAAAGTTTTCAAACTTCAATGGTATGTTAGTTCATCAATGAAAACAAACTATAAAAGTCTGCTATGAACGGAACTTTGTTTTAATTGCAAAAAACGTTTTCATGCTTTATTATTGCACTGAAAACTGCAAAAGTTCTGCAAACTAGGCATACCTATAGTAATGGTATTTTACAACATGCATTAAATTTGCAACCTTCTAAAAATTACGAAACCTTGTTTTTTGTCATTTGTTTAAGTTTTTTATTGTAATTTGTTACAAATTATAAAAGTTCTGCAAATTGGATAAGTGAACGAAAAAAAAGTTTAAAATATTCACGTACATTTGCAACCATTTCTGAAAAACGCATCATTTATTTATTAAACTGTTTTACGACGCTCCCATTTTCAATACACAAAGGCATTGAAATAATTAAAAGAGTTTTTGATTGTGGTTGCAAATAAAATGAATATCGGTCCTAGTGGATATGTAACTTTGCAACCCCATACGAAAAACGGAATCTATTTATCCACCAATTTTTTTTTTGCATTTTTACAACTTCTGAAATAATTGCAAAAGTTATACAAATTGCAATTAAAATTACGACTAATATTTTACGTGACGCAAGAGATTTGCAACCGTCATTGTTCAACGGAACATTTTTTTTTTGTAGAATCGATTTGTTTTTTTATAATTTGGCCATAAATTGCAAACATTGTGCAAATAGGTTTAGACCGACATATCTACAGTGGTCCAGTTAAATACTTGATTATCCATCGCGTATATCTGTTATATTTTGTACTGTTTGATTGAAATTGCATCCGAAGAATAATACGGTTACGTAGTTAACCATTAAAAAATTAGAAACTAATTATTGATCTCGGAAGCAATGACTGTTTTCGACTAATCAGCGAAATAAATTTAATCTAATATTTTCGAATGCAACAATCGAAAAAATACAAAATTTTTCTAAATTCTGCTAAAAGACTATTGGAAGACATTAATTTTTTATCGCATTAGAAATGACATGCAATCATGCTTCATTTAAAATTTTCACTTGTCACAAGATCGATTGTATATCTCGCAAGAACATAATTTTCATCATCAAACAGAAACGTCGGTGAAAAATAAAAATTTGTGAAATCGATATTAGATCTCAAATTTAATTTTTACAGTTATGTATTTCTTGAATTAAATAAAATTATAATTTACCTTTCCACTCGACTTTCTTTCTCCAATTGTGGTTTCACATGAAAAATTCTATTGAATCCGAATGGAGGACTGAAATATAATCGACACGTAATAATCATTTTCTTGATTTATAATCTTGATTTCTTGTTTTTTTTTAAATAAAGGTGGACAACATGTTGGTAGGCAATTCTATTTCAATTGTAGCTCCAGGACTATTAGATGAATGTGCATTGTTTTTGGTTAGTTAAATAGTTGTCTGTCATTAAAATACAATTTTCAGTCTTCTGTTATTCTGGTAATAAATCATGTTACTAAACTGCTGTGCATTCATTACTCTGTAAACAGAACACTGTGCCGTAACACAGTTGTAGGTTAATCGTACTAATGTACAACTGTACGAGTGTTTTTCAAATCTCAATATTTCCTGCATTTTTTAATGAATCAAGAAAATTATTAAAACGTGTCGAGAGATTCTCGATTCTCCATCAAACTTACTCGTACATATTTTTTTATGCAAATTCCTAATTGTAATATGATGTTTTGAATTCATATCGAAAACATTGACCTACCGTTGACGAGCTTCTTCTTGGTCGATAGTCATCTTGGTAACAATGAATGTCATTTATTAGGTATATAAAAATCTTTATTATTCAGGTAACACAGGTGTTGCTAAAATAAATAGTTTTTTAATACCTAATGTTCCGCACTGTAACATAGTTAGCAAATTATTTTACTGCCACCAAATGGTAAAATGAATTGTCTACCCAATTCGCAAAACTTTTGCTTTTTTTGGTAGAGTACAAATACGAAAATATTTTTCTTTTGATTTTACCCTCATTTCCGTGTTACGAGGTTGCAAATATGAAAACATTCTACGTCAGGACATCTCCACTTGCAACCATTATTTGAAACTTTCGTAATAAGATACTTATTTCAATAAAAAAAAACAATTTAATAAAAAAAAAATTTTTCGTTTGACGCCAGAGGTTGCAAATTAAAACTCTTGTCAAAAACATTATTTTAGTTATTTTTTCGAGTTTGCAGAACTTTTGGAATTTTCATCGAATAATTAGGACTAACAACAATTTTTTTTCGATAAAACAGTCATTTCCGTTTTGTATGAATGGTTGCAAATTCATCAGAGGATATAAATTGCTATTTTTCAAAACTTCGAAAGATTGCAGAACTTTTGCAAATTTTTCCGCGCTATCTTCCGTTCAGAAAAAAGGGTTGCAAAATAAGATGAATATCATATGAAAGTCTTCTTCACTCTACTGAAGTTTTGAAACTTTTGCAATTATTATTAAATTTTGGGAAAATAATGTCTATCTCTACTGGCCTATATAGTGCGCCAGGAACTGTGTGTTAAAGCCACGTGACGGCCAGTCCATCAGTTATAATTGGTAATTGGTAACACCTGAAAATATTCCCACTTTAGATATAATTCGAATTTGCACAAAAACTTCCCATGGAATTAGCGAATTCGAAACAAAATTCTTTTAGATGAACAACAGAAAATAACCTTCAACATGTCAACAGTGGAGAAACGATCTATAACTCATTAGAGGTGAGGCAATATGATATTTTTTTGAAGGAAATGCAATTTATTAGCAAGGAAGATATTTGTGGCGCCCTAAATGTCTCATAACTCTGTACAATGAATGCTATTGGCCCATAGAGATTTATCAGAGTATCGAAAACTTCATCGTAGAAAAAATTCAAGTCACAAAAGAATGTATTCAGATTTCATCTACGAGCTTTTCACGGTAAATTATCAGTTTACAATCATTTTGATAATATAAACGTAATTTATAGTATTTGAGAGATAATCTCGTAACAATTTCAAGGATATCTTTGTTATTTTTCGTCTACTAAAATGCATTCGGGTTCTAAAAATAGACCCACGAGTAGTGGACGTATATATCAATGCACTGACTTTATCGTTTGTAAAACGTAATTTTAACAACGAACGACGGTTGGGAGTTGCCTTCGAAAACGTTTCATCACTTGGTGTAGTTAATTTCACTTCTGAATTTCTTGGAAACGATTTCGATGTCGGGTATAGTGGAAAATCCATTGTCCTGTCTTTTTATGCGGGTGGGCTTACGTTATTTGACGACAAAGTGTTTCAAGGGAGAGTGAACAAAAACGGTCTTGTTTTATTTAATTTTAAATAAGGTGTCATGTACTGTAGAGACATAGTAAAACATTGAAAAAGCAATACATCTCAGTTTTAAGGCCTTTAACATCAATGAAATTCTACCTTAGACTCCCAAGTATATCAAATAATTTTGCGTTCTACAATTTCTATAACAGGCTAAACAATCTAACCTCATAAAGGAAATGAAATGACAGAACTTTGCACTGCAAAGATAGGTCCCGGATCATGAAATCGCCAGTCACTCTTCTAGAAAGGGGAAATAGGTGACATTCCTCTGAATATTGACCTTCAGAAAACCCACAACGGCCACAAGAATAAATATAACAGACATTTTTTTATGATCCTGTTGGCTGATTTATGGGATTTCATCGATTCCCCGAAAGTACGTCTGAAATTTGAAACTTGAGAAATACTTAGGTAGTTATTGAAAATGTCATAAACAATTGCTTGTTCACAGCGGATCACAATTTTTACAATAGAGGATATAGCTTAGTATTTCTATACAGTGACTAAAGTTCATTTAATTAGGTAGCCATCCATCACTGGGATATAATTTTTTTAAATGGCACCCCAGATTTTTCAATGTTTTTTTGAATTCTGCATCAAATTCTGAATTCAGCGATGTAGCACACTTACAGTTTCCCTTGATTACTGAATGTGTCAAAATAAAAAGCAATAATTCTTAAATTCTTTTTGGGTATCTCATTTATTGTACAATCTCTCTATGTATTACTATGAAAATTGTCCTCTGTACAATAAATTACTATTACTACTAAAAAAATAATAATAAAACGAGTTTAATTGATCTACCAGTTCAAAACTGTATTTCCTGTTCAATGTCATCTATACCATAAGACGGAAATAATAGTCAGTGACGTCAGTTACTGCATAGACGTGCTTGCGGGATTATTGGGATATTGGTGCATTGCATTATTGTTTCCGCCAGTGGAATTTCCTTCTCTCTTCCCTTGCCCCTCTTGGGCACCCTAAAGCTAAGAATGAGTCACTGACTATTATTTCCGTCCTATGGTATAGTTGTGTGTTACTGTACAATCGCAGACAATACAAACTGAAACAAATGTTTCAAACAAAAAATATTTTACTTTGAACTAAACTCGACCGACATCATAATTACGAGAAAAATAAACTGATAACATGAATTATTTTAGTAAGTGTTCAAATTGCTCCCTCACGTAGAATACACAATTTATTTATTTTTTAATTCTCGATTCTTACAGCTAAGAACGCTGCTCGCGATATGGAAGCACAAAGCGTCGCATTATAAACTGAGTCTTTGATATATCCCCACAAAAAAACAAGTGGAGTAATATCTGGACTTCGAGCTGGCCATGGTGTTGGGCCCTTATTTCCAATTCAATTCTCATTAAAATATTCATCCGAATATTGAAGTTTCTATCAGTGAATTCTCTTAAGAGATTTGGCAGCATGTTGGAGGAGAAGCGCAAGTACCTCTCTCCATTCAGAATTCCTTCGAAAAAATTAGATCCCATCAATGATTCAGCACCAAACAGATATACCGTTGTTATGGAAACGGCTTTCATCACTTCATGGATAACCATGCAAAGAAGTTCAATCTCCTATCAGCATCTCCTAAATATGAGAATAGATTATGGTTATGAAACAAAAACATAAAAAAGATTATTGCCTGGCCGTAGTTCTTGAACCAAATGTATTTTGTAGGGATGAAATTTGTTTTGTGACAAAATACGTTGTATCGACAATTTCGAAATATCACAATCATTTGCTATTTCTCTGATAGACCTATGTGGTTCCAATACCATTTGACCTAGAAATATCCATTTTGTGCCAGAGATTTGGCTAAGCTAGTGAATGTTTTGTCTGAAGGTAATCTTCTGTCGGGATATCGATTAGCGTATATCCTCAGTGCCTTTTTTGCATTCCTTTTTGCTAAATACAAAGCATATTTAACTTTTCTGCATTCGAAAATCGAACCATTTTTCAATTTTACGAAAAATCAACACAAAACTGAATGCAGTTTTGTAAAATCTGACAGGTTATCCTACAGATCTATTTTGTCACAGTCATGGCCCTCTTTATAATGTGCAATAAAGGGAAACTATGAGTGTGCTATAACGCTGAAATAAGAATTTGATGCAGAATTCAAAGAAGCATTAACCCTTTGTTGCCTGACTAATTTTTTTGTGACCAATCAATTGAAATGATGAAATGAGCATATTGAAATTATTTTAGATTTTTTGAGACATTTTTTCTAAAAAAAATAGAGGTGGTACTTGGAGTACTGGCAGGCATTTGCAAGTACCTTCAAATGGCAATTTTTTTTTATATAAATTAAAAAGTCTTTTATGATTATAAAAAATATTTAAATCAATCAGAAATAGTTTTTATTGAATGATAGGTAGCATAATCGGAATACTTTAAATCTAGCACAACATATTGTTTATCATCGGGTAAATAAAATCTCATAAGTGATTTCCTCAATAATCTTTAGGAGTTCTGCATCTGTTAGAGGTTTATTCTTCTGATAAATGAGCAAAAAACAATTGAAAGAATAAAATAAACATACCGCCTATGCTCCATCCATTTCACCGAATTGTAGCCTGACAGTACTTCAGAGTTGGTACCAAAAATAAACATAATACAATAGAGCTACTATTCACTCATAGAATATTCGTTTATGAACATTCCTCAAGAGAATAGTGCAACTACACTCATTAACAAGTTCACCCAACCGATAAGTTATGAAATGAACAATGCATAGTGCTGTTCTCTAGCGGCAACTCAATCACAGTTACTAAATTAAGAATACTTGTAGGCGGAATCTCTTAATCTTCATCTTTCAGATAAACTCATGAAAAAAAAAAACGTTTCGTCAAATAGGGTAATCTGGGTGATTATGAAACTGGTCCTTTTTTTCCACCCACCTCTCGGAAAATTTGTTATCGAGTTGGTCTTGGATAGGAAATGGTGCAGAAATCATCTCCTTCATTCGATATTCATAATAATAACGTTTATCGTACACAACAATACAGTTAAACACAAAAGGTTGAGGGAGTACCGTCCGTCAACAAAGGGTTAAAACATCGGGAGGTGCCATTTAAAAAAAGGCGTCGGTGTCGGTGTTTAAAAAAAGGCGTCGATAGGTCACCTGAAATTAGGCGGGTGACACTTCCCAAAATTTTGACGAATTTTACAAAGAACAAAACATTAAAAAAAACAGATTTTTAACCACTGTAATTCGTTATAAAATGGCATCGTACACTCGTAATTCACGGGTGTGCAAGAGGGTGTAATCTAACCCTGTATATATACAGTGTCCGTCATAACGTTTGCTACATATGGGAAGAAAATTAGATATTGAAATTTCTGAAAAACTCTAATGTCTGGTTCGTTTCTGCATGTCTGACAACTAAAAAATCCGTTGCGACTTATGTCACGTGACCTCAGATTTGACGGGAATTTTATAAAAAGTTGTCTTTGGTGCCGTCCAATTGACAAGATATCGAAAAAATTCACTGAGTAAAAATACCATTTTATTCCTCTGCCCATACTAAGAAACAATATACATTCTTGTTTTATCTGGAAACAGCTTTAATAACCTAAATCACATAAGTTTGGGTCAAAACTAATCAAATATTTTTGGAATAGATATTTTGCAGGAGATTAATTATGAAAACACGATTTAGCCCTGTCACTAGGTGTAGTCATGCCCTGTATATTGATGCACATTTTTTTTTTTTTTTTATGTTCTGGTTCCCACGAAAAGGGATATCCTGTAATGTTCACAGAACATCGTGGGAACCAAGGGAAATAAGGTAGGAGTTGGTGTTCTTCTTAAATTTCTGGAGGTTGTATGCCTCGGGGAACACCTCCCTAGGCAATGAGTTCCAAAGCCTCGCTGTTCGTTGGATGAACGAGTCTTTGGAAAAGTGATGTTCTGCAGGTCTCCCAAAATGACCACGAAGGGTGTGATGACTGAACTTGACGGGTTAGTCTCGAAGAGACTGCCAAAGCAGGAACGATTGTTGATATTTCAGAAGAGCATCGCCCATGAAAATATCTATAAAATAGAGACAAATCGCCAACTTTTCTACGGTGTTCCAGACAAGTGAGCGAGTTTGTAAGCGAGGGATCACCGACGAGACGAATTGCCCTTTTTTGGACAGAATCCAATAGCTTCAGGATATGTTTAGGTGCCGCGCTCCAAATATAGGAACAGTATTCCAGGACAGGTCGGATCTGTGCCTTGTAGATCATAAGCAGCTGAGTGGGGTGAAATAGCTCTTGGCACGAAACAAAAACCAAGTTTTTGGGATGCACTTTGGCAATGGACCTCACGTGATTTTCCCAGGAAAGGTTATTGCTGATAGTAATACCAAGCATCGATATGGATGACTTCAGTGGTATGGTTACTCCTGACAAAGTTATGTTAGGCATAGTGAGATCGGCTTTTCTAGAGAAAAGACAAGCTTGTGTTTTGTTTGCATTGAATTCTACCAAGTTATTAGATCCCCACTCGAGAATTGTTGCTAAGTCCATATTTATATGATTAACATTTCTTCCTCGTTCATTTCTGGTTTCACGGGCTGATATAGGGGCCCTGGAAGAGAAAGCGGTATGGAGGGTACTATCATCGGCAAAGCTGTGTACTGGACATGAAGTTGCTTTCAACAGGTCGTTGATGTGAAGTAGAAATAGTGTTGGTGCGAGAATAGATCCTTGCGGAACACTAGCATTTATGAGTAGAGTGTCAGATGAAACTTCATCGACCACTACATGGAGAGACCTGTTTGAGAGAAAACTAGCAAGCAGAGAACACAGCTGAGGGGGCAAGCCATAAGACGGAAGCTTGGCGAGGAGTCCCTGGTGCCAAACTCGATCGAACGCCTTGGAGATATATAATACCACAGCTAAAGTTTCTCCATACTTTTCAATAGATAGCTGCCATATATGTGAGACGTAAGCGAGCAGGTCACCAGTTGATCTCTGATGGCGGAAGCCATATTGCCTATCGTTGACAATTCCTGAGTCTTCCAGATATTTCATGAGCTCGATGTTGATGGCTTTTTCCATGACCTTGGAAATAATAGATAGCAGTGCGATAGGTCTGTAGTTGCTAGGTAGGGCCTTTTTGCCTTTTTAGGGACTGGCTGTACTCTTGCAATTTTCCAATTGGACGGAAATACCCCAAATTGTAAGAGTGTTGAACAACTTGCAAAGAACAGGTGTTAGTTCGGGGCACATTTCTTGAGAACAATCGGCGGGATTCCGTCAGATCCACAGGCTTTGTTGGTGTTGAGACCCAGCAAAATCTTTCTGATAGTACGTTGGCGAAAGGTGATCTCGGGCATGTGACTGTCAATAGGTGTAATGTTCGGGGGTTGTTTTCCCGATGAATCCAGAGTGGAATTTCCAGCAAATAGGTGCGCAAAGATATTGGCTTTTTCCTGGGCAGTCGTTGCTAGTGTTCCATCTTCTTTGGTTAGAGGAGGAAATGAGCTGGAAGTGAAGTTTCTTCCCACAGCTTTGGCGAAAGACCAAAATGAACGGGATCCGTTAGGACATTCAGCAAGTTTTGATCTTATTTTGGCATTGTGGGCATCTTTTGAGCATTCTATTGTCTCTTTGCATATGCCTCTAGCCTCGACATATGCTGCTCTGGTCTCAGGGCCCAGATTTTTTAGCCATCGATGGTATGCTGCCTGTTTGGAAGCCACAGCTCTAGAGCAGTTTCTGTTAAACCAGGTCTTATCGGATGATGTTCTTCTTTCGGTATTCGGTATGTAGGTTTGCATCCCCAACATGATGATTTCAGAAATTGTCTCAGCACATCGTGTTGGATCTACTGAAGAGAAACAAACTCTCTTCCATGGAAACGCTGAGAAAAACATACGAAGACCTTCCCAGTCGGCCGAATTGTAATGCCACATGAGACGGGGTGGTATTGTGCAGCTCGATGGTAAATGGACATGAGCTTATTCAATATTCTCAACCAGTAAATAAAATTTAAACCGACTAATATTAGTAATTGAAACTTAATAATACATTATATATCCTATGTGATTTTAGTATTGTTCAGGTAGATGTGGAAAAATAAAAAAAACTCCATAAACAAACAATGTACAAATTTTCAATATTCTACTTTTTTATTTTATTTTTTCAATCTGGTTTAAAATTGGTACATGGGGTCCTCGTTGGATTCCAAACAGATTTATCAATATCTTGTCAATTTGATCCATTTTTCGACACCACAGACAATTTTTTTTTATTCCCGCCAAATCTGAAATCACGCGATATAAGTCGCACCGGATTTTTTAGTTGTCAGACATGTAGAAACGAACCGCCATTAGAGTTTTTCAGAAATTTCAATAACAATTTTTTTTTCCATATGTAGCCAACTTTATAGACAGATATATATATATATATATATATATATATGTTATGTTATTGTTGAATTTTTTTAAAATATATAATATTGTAATATTTTTGCCCCACGTTTTGGGTGCCTTTTGTTATGGATTGATATTTTGAAAAATATTTATATATAAATTGTTTTGTATTGAAATAGCTAATTATTTTTGGTAATTCTTTGAGAGCCAAATTTTATATGATATAAATAGTTATTTATGCCCTGTATAATAATTGTCAGCGAACGTCACTGTTCTCTCGTCACGCTACCAACAATTATTGTTTTCTTCGCCACGGCTAACAACAGTTGGTACGCCCTTGTCTCATATAGTCGGTTCAAAAGGAATTTGGCCACTGGTGGCTAACTTCAGTTCACTGAATGATCTTAATTTTGTTAGTTGATCATTGTGAGAAAATAAACAAACCAAATATCAAAAAACAATTATCTCCTTTATTCAGGAAGACTTAAAATTACCTGGCCTACGAGAAATAACTTATGCTAGAGTGAATCAAACAATTATTCACGGATACTCATAAAATGCATATCATGGATAGATAAACAGAACCTCACTTTCTCTGTGAGAGTAATTTTCTGTTATTGTTCATAAAAAGGTGACATAGAGTTCATCGATTGTGAAAAATGTTATTTGTGAAATAGTTCAGGACCCGGAAAGCACTATTATAGGTTTTGTACCTGGTTGGAACTGTTGGTGTTCACAACTATACCATAAAAACAGGAAGTCTCCTCTCTCCAGCCTTCGTTAGGACTGCAAAAACCATGTGTCAGGAACGTATCGATGCGGGACTCAGCTTTTGGAATCGTGGATATATGATATCATTAAGGTAATCTTGTTTTGTTAAGCAAATGATGGAATTATTCCATTTTTCTTTTAGTGAAATTTTGTGCGTGCTTCCGCTTTGGAAAATATTTTTGATCTCCTTGAAGCTTTGTTTTTCCGTCGCTTCGCAACATCTTGCCCCTGTTGTTCTATTTGAAATTTTGAATTCGCTCACCAAATTGTCACTTTGCACTGTTTATATTAATGTTGCACATTTTATACACACAATTAAATTCCCATTCTTATCATTAATTACAAGTTTGAATAATAATTGCTTATGATACCTTCTCTTTGCCATTCTCTCACAATTTCCAACTTTTCATTTGATCATCTCTTCTCTGATTGGCTATCTTTCATAAAGACGTTTGCTGTTCTCTCATTGGCTAACTTTTAGTTTGCTACAATTTCATGTACAGAGTGTTTCAAGTTTATAAATGTGTTGATTACTTTTTATTCAAGATAATTTTGTAAATCTTGACTTTTAGTTGTCTTTTGAGCAATAATGAGTTATAATAATTTTGATAGTGTATATAATTGACTGTTTTATAGCACTTTGACATTTTTATCTATCCATATCATACCTAGGCTCATAAAATACATTGAATTTTAAAAGCTATTTACAAACAAACTCTTGAAATTGATAATTATTTATTATTTATTCTTTTTGTGGCTTTTTTGTCTTTTAAAATTTACAACTGGCATAACATAACATAAATATATATATATATATATATATATATATATATATATATATATATATATATATATATATATATATATATAATTTTGTCGCAAACTCCTAGCATTATTTCTCGGCAATAAACAGACAGCTTTCCAAAAGTATAGCCATACAGTTGGCTGGAACATTTTTTTAGCGTGCAAGTGAGTTCTGCAGTACCTAGCTCGGTACAACATACAGAGTTATTTCACAACCATCAAAATAAGCAGTTAATAAGCGCTTCCACTCGATACAGTATATATCCACATCAATTCAACTCATACTTTACCATCATTGCCGAAACCATAATAAGTCAACTCCCACTCAATGCTAATACCCTTTCTCTAAAATCACTGGACAATAAACTTAAACCTACCTCACCCGGGTCTTTTTTTCTTGTACCCATCACTATACACGAGCTGAAAAACTCCTATTGCCTTGATGTATACAATCTGAACAGCAAAATCATAAAAGAAACCTGTACATATTTGGTTGATCCACTGACGTCCATCTTCAATACTTGTATAGCGAAGGATCTTTTCCTGATGAATTTAAAATCAGCAAAGTCATCCCTGTTTTTGAAAAAGGTGACCAAAATCAAGCTGAAAACTATCGACCCATTTCTATCGTTCCCATTTTTGGTAAAATTTTCGAAATTATTCTCAAAAAACGGCTTGAACTTTATTTTGAGGAGAACAATCTCCTAAACTCGGACCAATACGGTTTCCGAAAATCATGCTCCACTGTTCAAGCGGTAGCACGAGTTGTGAGGGATATAGTCGACGGATTTGAAAAGGGCCATCACATCTCTGCAACACTGTGTGACTTGAGTAAAGCGTTCGACTGTGTCTATCATATTAATATATCACATAAACTGGAAGAATGTGGAGTTAGAGGTCTGGCACTCTCACTTTTTTTATCCTATCTGACGAACAGGAAACAGCTTGTTAACAATAACAGAACATCTGATCTACAGCCAATTGAATTTGGTGTTCCCCAAGGATCCGTTCTGGGGCCTCTTCTGTTTATTGTCTATATCAATGATCTCTTCTATGAACTACAACCCTACAAATGTGTCATCTATGCCGATGACACATCTATTTTATGCTCTGACAAGAACTGCCAGACTCTGCTTGCCTCCATGTCACATGCCGAAAAACAAGCTGAATCGTGGTTCAACTCCAATCTACTAAAACTCAATAAAGGAAAAACCCAACAAATCATATTTTCAACTAATCATAACATCTCAGTGGGAAAAACCGTCAACTTATTGGGAATTACACTTGATGACAGTTTGAATTGGGCACCTCACGTAGAAGCACTGAGCCAGAAACTCTCAAAATATATTTTCTTACTCAGGCAATTGAGAAACTTTGTAAGCTTGGAAACGCTTCTCTCGGCGTACTATGCATTTTTTCATTCCCATGCTAGCTATGGAACTCTGCTCTGGGGCAACTCCTCCAATGTACAAAAGTTTTCACGCTCCAAAAACGCGCAATTAGAACAATTTCAAATACAGGTTACCGAGATTCATGTAGGCCCCTTTTCATAAATTTGGGCATCATGCCATTACCATACTCTCTTGGAAATACATAAACATAAAGATGGCTTTCCGACCAACTCCCATTCTCACGAGTATAACACCTCGTGGAATACGTATTGAGACCTTACCGGTTTAACTTACAGAAATCCTCAAAGAACTCACTCGATGTCAACCTTTACAATGATCTTACCGTTCACTGACCAGAAATTTTACCCTTACCAATTGTTCAAAAGAAACAAATCGGATGGAATATCCTAAATTAAAAATGTTCTTTTATAGTACAGAGGAATATGTTGCCTTAACCTCAGTAGCTGAATTCTATAAACATTCAATATGTCCTATTATCAAGTCTGTATGTATGTACGTTTGTGTGTTTTATATATCAGATCTATTTATGCAATGTTGTACATTAACTGTTTATATATAATTATATATAATATATATATAATATATATATATATATTTGTTATTTTATTTTTTATTTCTAATGTTCTTAATGGATCTTTGCGCAGATCTGCTGTTTTTATTATCACTTTGTAATACTGACTTGCTACTAATGTATCCTAATATACCGTAGTTAATGAACATCTATCTATAGAACTCCCTCAGTTGTGACTGGTACGCCCGACCTTCCTCGTTCTTGGCATCCAGAAGTTTCGAGCGGTTCGTAGAGACATCGAGATCGTTCGATGTTTGTCATCGGAAATCCCCAACGGTTACATCGTCTGGAGCGTGATAAACAACGCAGGGGAGTACCTATTTTCGTAACAATATGATACTCGATGACAGGTTGAGCTTTAACTTTTATTGTGCAGTAGGATGTTAAACTCACCTAATTTATCGGTCTCCATGAAAATTTGAGTTAAGTACTCGAAACATAAATAGCTTATTCAACAATAGACAATACACTGTTGGATAAGAGTTGTTGAAATAACAAAAAATAAGAAACCCAGAAGGTCCACTAGTATTATTGGCGAAATTGGCAAATTTCGATATTGACGATGTTCACATTTACACATTTGTGGCTTTCACGCAAATTTTTGCTATTTAACAAATTCAGCAAAGTAAATGCCACAATTACACTGTAGACGATTTTACAAAATCAGTAGTGCATCAACAACATTCAGTTGCTATTTTTTCCCCTTTTTTTTTGTTAAGCTGACCCAAACATGTTTCTACAGTGAAGTAATTCATTTACTTTTTTCAATGAATTAACATAATATTTTAGTGAAATTAACATTGTAATATTGTCGATTCCTTTACTAGTTTTCATCATTTATTAACTGAGAAGAAGTAATTTGTAAACCTCATGCTGTTGGAATCTCATTCTCTTTATGTTGTTGTTGAAATAACATTTTGTCGATTCTATTCTTTTAGTTTTTCATACTACACAGAAAAAAAGTTTTATTGTCTTTTATTTCTTGTCAAAATATAAATAATATTTTTTTCAGATGACGTCAATTAGTATTCACTATCACTATTTTGTTTTTTGAAAATATCTTATATTGGTGGTAAAATATAACATAATAATAAATAACAGTTGAATGTCGATAAAATAAAATTAACATCATTATATGAAGAAATGTACAAATAAACATAAAGCAACACAATGAGTGATGCCAGCTTTATAATCCTTTGGTGGATTAATTTAAAAAAAATACTGTATTATAATAAATAACACTGCCTCGAAGGTAAAGAGCAGTAAGTGCAAGAATAAAGATTTTGAGTTTGCCAATTTATATTTTTTTTTACCCGACTGCGGCGAAGCCCAAAAAGACAGTTATGTGTTTGACCTGTATGTATGTACACAGGTCAAACACATAACCGTCCTTTTGGCAAACTCAAAATCATTTTTCTTGCACTTACTGCTCTTTACCCTCACGCGGCAGAATAGTTGAATGCCGAGAAAATAAAATTGACAACAGGTACCGAGTAATAAAATGTAATAACACCGAAACAAAATGTTTGCCTAAATTTACAATGCAAGTCACTATTCCAAAATAATTTCATATTTCGGCACAATACAATTAAAGTTCTGTTTATATGGCAAACTCAAATCAACCTGAACAAACGAAATCACACTACAAATACCACATTATCAATACGTCTCACAGAGGACAGAGGACTGACTGAGTGTGGATTTATGTAGCACAAAATAACAAGTATCAAATAACAAATATCACGTAACAAATATCAAATAACAAGTAGTGAAAATGTTACCATTTATGCACACCAAATTAATAATTAGCAATAAATGGTACAAGTCAGTTTCAAGCCATTTGAAATTTGAATGAACCTAACCTCATAATTTCATATTAAACAATTGTCGAACAAGGTCCCCAGCGTCGTCGAATTCCATTTCAAAATAATATATTTGTTCCAAACAAAACCCTCGATAAAAGCAAACACAAAACATAAATAATATCGTTTGTTTTGACAGAAGTTAGGTTAAGTTTCTTCACTGGACAGGCCAATCAACGGTCACCTGCGTACTTGTTGCGCACAATAGAAAATCACGTTCAATTAACGTAGAAAGTTAAAGTTGGCAAACTTCTTATTTGTTATTTGTTAATTGATATTTGATACTTGGCTGCATAAACAGTGTCATTGGAAAATAAGAAATGCAACTTATTCTTGTAATTTGTTACGTGATATTTGTTATTTGATATTTGTTATTTTGTGCTGCATAAATCCACACTGAGACGATGTGCTCTGGAAGCGGATTTTTGGCGCTAATTCTATACTCGCATATGCACGAGAATGCCCGAAGGGGATCAATTCCCTTTTCACAACGAAATAGGATAAATTCCACAATTTTATTGGACAATACCACCAACAGTTTTGGTAATCCAACAATATGCATTTTGACTATATCAGTTGTTCAACAAACAAAATTGTCGATTCCGCAAACGGTTCATAGCTATGAATACCTATTTGATGTTGCTAATAAGTGCACATCAATATTTTGAATTTGCAAGAGCATTTGCTATTTTCTTTCAAGTCACGAAAATATTTGTAAAATAAAGTTGTAACAGCAGCAACTTTCTATTCGAAGATTTCGACAACAATGAGACATACTGACAAAAAATGAGTGAAAATTGACAATGGACGAATTTAACTACAGCCGGAGTAATTTGAGTAGTGAATACCTGATTAATTGTTGTTGGTTTTAGCAGCATTTTTTCAACAAAACTAGATATTGTTGAAATTAACAACTCTTTTCTAACTGTGGAGTATGAGGTGGAACCCAGCCATCGGACTTGACCGTTTTTTTGTTCCATTCCACCAACACGATAGTTGTTTCGTCGTTTGCCTCTCGTCATCGATGAGTACGTTCGATTTATTTCACGTCCGCCATGTAGAGTGCAAAGAAAAAATCGACTGCATAAATTGTGCTAAAAAACTAAATATTAGTAGTTGAGGTATTGTGTCAAGGCCGGCAATGCAAAACTTGGCTCAATTAAAAGATAATGTGATAAAGTGACCTAGATTCGAAATAATACATATAGTTATGTGTATACAAACATGTAATAATCGTAAAGGTAATTTCAGCGTGCCAATCTCCACAAGGCCGGTACATATCCTAAAAATATTCCGCCTATTAATTCGATCGATGAATTAATTTCGGATTGGCGTGTCTTGGGTTTGTCGTTTTCCCGTACTACAGTGAAACTGGGATAGAAATAGTTGGAAAATGCGACTAAAGTTTAAATTCGCGTTGTCCTCCTTTCAGACAATCAGTTATTAATTCAGACAGAAACGGGAATGAAGGAAGTAGTTTTGAGGTTCAGTTTTTATAAATAGAGCGAATAAGTGTCATAAATAACGTCTTATGTGCATGGGCATGTGAGAAAAAAAATAGATTGTAGAACTGGCAAGGCGAGGCAGTCATTTATGCTTGTTGTGTACTACACTTTTTCTACGACTATTTTTCATGATTTCTTTGGAGGGAAATGCATTTAATAAAATTTTCCAGAAAACGATTCGTATCTCATTTTTATTAATTATTTTCCCTCGTGATATTTCATTTCACTCGTTTTCATGAGAATAAAAGACTTGATTTTCATGTTAATTTCTGTTCAGCAATTATGTTTTCTACCTGTCAAAGAAGTGGCCAAGCTTTTTGAAACCAAATAATTCAACAAATAATAATTAATCATTGTCAGCCATGACTCAAACTTATTTCATACGTTTTAGTACACGGCTTCGTGGTCACTTTGGAGACCTGCAGAACATCACTTTCCAAAGACTCGTTCATCCAACGAACAGCGAGGCTTTGAACTCTTTCTAGGAGGTTCCCCGAGCTACAATCAAATTTAGAAGAACCAACCTCCCTTCCTTGGTTCCCACGATGTTCTCTGAACATTACAGGATATTCCTTTTCGTGGGAACCAGAATATAAAAAAAAAAAACACGGCTTAAATAAAAGCTTGTCTTTAAAACTTTTTTATTAGTTATTTTAGTTCTTGCTTTTTAGTTAGTTCGCCTTAAAATGAAATTGATCTTGGCGTTTCATGGACATACCATGTTGCCAACTATTCAAGTCAATCCGGATTTTGGCACAGGTGCTTCAAAACTCGATAAAAAATACTTCAGCAATCGAAATTTAAGCACGGAAAAATATATTTTTGGGAACGATGGCCTTTTAAATTAAAAAAAAAAATGTGATTTCGCTTCTTTAATATTAGAATGTGAATGCTTCGTAAAGTTAATTGGCTTCCATTCAACTTGGATAGCAATGTTAGTCAAGTTAGGTTAGGTTGTGTTCCTTCTTTTACGTAACAAATTGATTGGAGCGAAGCGTCGCATTGTGAGGTTGATTAGCATGCTTTCAACATGGATAACAACGTTAGTCAAGCATGGTTAGGTTGTGTTCCTTCTTTTTACGTAAGGAATTGGTTGGATCGAAATTTTCGCGAGCGGAGCGAAGCGTCACCTTGTAAGGTTGATTAGTTTGCATTCAACTTGGATACCAAGGTTTGCCAAGTTGGGTTAGGTTGTGTTTCTTCTTTTTACGTAAAAAAGTGATTGGATAATTACTTAAAACAAAATAATCTAAAGTTACATTATTTTAATAGGTTTGGTAACTTTCTAAATGGGGCACATCAACTCCATGCCTAATTTTCAAAAGCTATTAGACGCTCCCAAGAAGCGTGGTGATATATTCTTTGCATTTTAAACTTCTATTGATAATATATATATATATATATATATATATATATATATATATATATATATATATATATATATCCATCAGAACTATCAGATCGTCTTTTCATGCTATAATACTTATTATTTATATGCTCAATATGTATGTCGCATTTCAGTACTTTTTTTCCTTTTGGTGACATAGGCAACGTCGCATATCAATAAACTTCCAGATCCAAGAGATTCGGATAAACATTACAAATCACCAACGTTTAATTTTTGACATTTCTTCTGTAAAATTTATGAAACGTAATCGAAGTTTTTTCATTACTTTATCGAAAATTGCGTGATTTAATATTACTAACACGTTAAATGAGTGTGCAGTTACTATTTTAGTGTAAAAAAAATTGTTTATATCAGTTTACAATTTCCAAAAGTGATATCCCATAAACTCTCTTTATGGACCTTCGGGGGCCAGTATCTCCTAATATTATCTTTTCCGCGCAAAATTTTCGATTGTTATACTGTTTTTATCATGTTTTGAAGCACATGTGAAAATTTCGTGAAGATACTGGGTGATCTCATATTCTTGACCTATTCCCATTCACCAGGTAAACAAAAATGTCATTAAATGTCAACAATCACAAGGGATTCGACAAGTTTTAGGTATAAAATGGCTAAAATCATATAAACATTAATGTTTCGAAAAGGTAAACAATGTACTTATGTATAGTTTCAAAAATCGACACCAGAGTCAGTATCCCTTATTTTGAATTCCCAATTGACGTTGTAAAATCGAAGTGCCACAACGCTCACATAGCCTTCGACGTCTATACAGAGTGATTCAGAAGTACTTTGACAAACTTCAGGAGGTGATTCCTCTCAATATTCTATTATAATATGAATTGTTCGAATCAATATATGTCCGGAAAAGCTTCGTTTCCAAGATACAGTGTGTTGAAGTTTTATTTTTATTTTAGTTTTTTTTAAATAACTTTCGAAATATCGACCATAATTAAACGAAAACCTTGAACCTGATGTTATGATTGCTCTTACTCGTAGGGGGCGCCACCTACACATCTTTTTCTTCTTTCAAGATTCATAACTTTTTTAAGCGTACTTCTAGCATATTTTTAAGTAAAAAAAATCAATTCCTCTATCATATCTACGTAAAAAAGCTACCCTTGTTACAAGTCGCTATAAGCAATCGATTTCTAGATATTTGGACTTGAAAATTTCAAGTCGATTATTTGATAATCGATGCGTGTTGAAGTTATTACCATTATTTTTCACAAGAATGCTTAGGAATTGAATTTGACGTTTAAGAAGTAGTTTTGGTAATTACATATTATGTGACAGTTAACATTTTCTTGTTTTGTTGAAGTTTCTGTAAGTTTTAAAACACTAATTTTGAAAAAATGGATTATTTAAACAACAATGCTTATGTAGCCGATATGCATTTTGTTTATGGCCTTGCGGATGGCAATGCGCGCGAAGCAACACGTATTTACCAGGAGCGATTTCCTAATCGAGTACTGCCTTCAGCCCCAACATTCACCAGTCTCCACCGTCGTTTGGCAGAAACAGGTAGCTTTAAGAGGGCATTTGACATTATTGGAAGACCATGAGCAGTCCGAACCCCAGAAGAACCTGTTTTGAACGCTCAGGAGGAGAATCCAGAAACAAGTACAAGATTAATTGCTGAAGCTCTCAATTCTACTCAGTCCACAGTTTGGAGAATTATCCACGATCAACAATTTTATCCATACCATATTCAAAGGGTACAAGCTCTTTTGCCACGAGACTCTCCCCAACGCATTACTATGTGTCAGTGGTTTTTGAGAAAATTGGCTGGAAATCCTCAATTTTTAAGTATGTAGGTACTCTTCACGAACGGGGCAAACTTCTCCCGAATGCTATCACAAACTTTCATAACAACCATGTTTGGGCTCTGGAAAATCCGCACGCAGTTAGTGAAAGACTTTATCAGTATCAATTTTCTGTAAATGTACGGGCGGCAATAATTGATAATTACATGATAGGTCCTTTCTTCCTTCCGTTCCGACTGAATGGCGCAACTTATAGAGACTCTTTAGAAAATGATTTGCCGGGACTACTTCAGAATGTACCATTAGAAATTCGTATCCGCACGTGGTTTATGCATGATGGGGCTCCGGGCCATTTAAGCGTTGTAGCCAGGGAATTCCTCAACACTGTCTATCCAAATCGATGGATCGGTACGGGTGTAGAAGAACCTAACCAGGCATGGGCACCAAGGTCCCCAGATCTAAACCCTCTAGATTTTTTTTGGGACATTTGAAGTCACTAGTTTATAAAACTCCAGTAGCGAACACGGAAGATCTAAGAAACCGAATAGTAGACGCCTGTGAAACAATAAGAAACACACCAATAATTATGGAGCGGGTACGAGATTCAATGACTAGAAGACTGAATGCCTGTATCTTCGCTGAAGGTGGACACTTTGAACAATTTATTTGAATACAATTTAGTATCCTTTATTTTATTTTATTCTACATATTCAAAATTTCTTGAAATAAAATGTTGATATTTCTTGCATATTGTATTAAAACAAATACAGATTTTGCGCCCTTTATAAAAAAATAACTATTTCAAACGAGTAAAAATAAATAGAATAGTCGGCGCCCCCTACAAAAAACCAAAACTACTTATTAAACGTCAAATTCATTTCCTAAGCATTCTTGTGAAAAATGCAAGTCCAAATATTTAGAAAACGGTTGCTTATAGCGACTTGTAACAAGGATAGCTTTTTTACGTAGATATGATAGAGGAATTGATTTTATTATTGAAAAATATGCTAGAAGTACGCTAAAAAAAAGTCATGAATCTTCAAAAAAGAAAAAGACGTGTAGGTGGCGCCCCCTACGAGTAAGAGCAATAATAATAATAATAATAATAATCGTTTTTATTGATAGTAAGTGAGACATAAATCATACATGAAATGTGATTCTAGTACTATCAAAGGGCAGAGTTAGCGTTTACCCATGTGTTAGATGGGTAAATACTTTCTTACACTCAACCTTTATACTAATATACTAATGGAAAATAGAAATAAAAAGAAAAAAAAAATAATAAAAGCTAAATTACAATATCTAGCAATATATCTATATAATAATAATGTGTAAGGCACAAAAAAAAAAACAATGTAAGTAATGATATGTTAGTATGTCTGAACACGTAGAATGGGGATAGATTAAACATGGATAATTATTTTATTTATAAGTGTAGATGTACAGCGGGATACTTATAAATGTATATCATCCATCAACAGAAGTTTTTTCATTTTTTTCTTGAAGAGTCCAATGGGAGTATTTTTTAGAGTATCTGGTACCTTATTGTATAGCCGTGATATCATGTAGGAAAATGAAGACTGATAGAGAGAGGTTTTATGCAAAGGTGGTGTCAATTTGGACTTGAATCTTATATTAATATTGTGGACGTCTGTTCGGAACGATACTTTTTCAAATAAGTATGGTGGCTTCTTCTCGAGGATGATTTTATAATACAGCACAGATGAATGCAGAAAGATGCGATTTTGAAAACTTAGCCAACCCAGCTCGCTCAAAGGGGGTTGATATATAAATTCGTTTCCTTAAACCACAGATAAGACGGACACATGAATTTTGTACCAATTGTAGTCTGTTTATATCCGATTTGAGTAAGGCTGGGCCGAAGACAACATCTGCGTGATTTAAGGAGACAAGACTAGGGCTTCGCATAAGATTATTTTACTTTTTTTTGTCTAGAAAGGATCTGTTAGAGTAGATAAGTTTCAGATTGCAAAATGCTCTTCTGATGACAGTATTCACATGTTTCGTGTACCTCAGAGTATAGTCCATAAATAAGCCTAGATTTTTAACGGTATCTATGACTGGAATGAGTTCGTCATTGACTCGAGGTTGATATGTGGTAAACACCTAATTGGACGTCTTTGTTTCTGCTAAACAGTATGGCATTTGATTTTGAAGGATTGATAGAAAGACATAGTTTGCTCGACATGTCGACTATAGCAGTCAGATCATCATTCATATGCTGAAACCGAGAGGGCTGGTTACTTTCGTAAGGAAGATATAGTTGAACATCATCTGCATAAAATGACTACTAGAATAATGTAAAGTTCTGTGTAAATCAATAGTGTACAAAATGAAGAGCAACGGCCCAAAATTGATCTTGTGGTACCCCATTTTGATTTTACGAAATCAGACTGTTGGTTATCGAGTTTGACTGTTTGATAACGATAGTATAGATAATTTTGAAAAACATAACAGAAGAATCACTGAAACCAATATAGTGTAGTATGGCTAGTAATAGGTCATGTTTAATTCTATCGAATGCTTTAGTATAGTCTAGAAATACAAGTAACACCAACTTTTATCGTCTAAATATTTTGAGAATATCGTCTGTCACCTTCAAAAGTGCTGTATTACAACTGTGATGAGTCCTGAATCCTGATTGGTGCGGAGGTAGGGAGATTATAATCTTCTAAGTAGATTTTCATTTGTGCATGTATGATCTTTCTCAAAGACTTTGGACAAAACACATAGAATACTAATAGGTCTAAGAAATTTGAGTTCAGTGGGATTACTGATTTTTTGGGAAAGGGAGGACAACAGCATGTTTCCAAATAGATGGGTAGTATTTTTTTTTATACAGTAGTTAAAATGTGACAAGATGCTTTTAAGACAGATGGACAAGCATGAAGTAGCATATTCACACTTATAGAGTCCGCACCAATAGCTCGCGATTTTATAGAAAGAAGGTTTATAGATGTCAGTTTCACTGATAGGGTGAACCTAAATAGTCCTGCACCAGGCAGATTGTTGTTGAGTAGTGGTTGATAGTATCAGCTTCTAGTTGTAAGTCGCTCTGTGAAGAGCTGGTAAAATAGTCATTTATAACTTTAGCATTTTCAAATTTGCTGGGATTGTTAGGTTTCTGTTTTAGAGTGGATATTCATTTTGTCGAGTTCTTTCCATAGAGATTTACTGTCATTTCCACAATTTCTAGTTCTGAATTGATATACGCCCTTTTTTCGCGAACTATTGCATGTTTAGTTAGGTTCCTGAGATCTCTATAGTAGTTCCAATCACGCTCTAGCTTGGTACGCTTATATTTAATCAGTGCTTTATCTCGAAATGACATCATCAATTTGATTTATCAGTGATCCAAGGTGCTGGTGGCCTGGTTACTTGACAGTTTTAAAAGGTGCATGATAATCAAATAAGGCTATGGTGTATTATTGAAGCATTCTACTTTAAGTCAATATTTTCAAGGTGGTAGATTGGGGAGAAATCAGTGTGAATCAAATCAGTTGTAAAAGAGTCATGATTAAATTTTTAAAATCGCGAAATGTACGTAGATTGATTTCAGAGGACACGTCGCCAGTACCGATCGAACAGGATACAAGGCAGTGATCAGAAATGTCAGAGGCGTCACTGACCAGTACGTTGTTGGCAAGGATAGATTCAGTGCATAAAATTAAATCGATGGCTTTGGCGCTGGTTTGGCAGAGTCTAGTTGGTTCAAGTATTAAATTCTTGAGATCAAACTTGATATGGTATTGCTCAAAAGTATAGTAGCATTACTTCCTACATCCAACATGTCTATATTGAAGTCCCCGGCACATAATAGGTGATCGTATTTGGGAGCAATCATACTCAAAGAGCTTTCAAAATCATTCATAAATTCGTTTATATTTTGCTTGGGTGGACGGTAAAGAACACCAAGTGCGTATTTGACATTTTACGGAGAACGATACCCATAATTGTTCGGTGTTACTAGGATCTAATCGCACAGGAGTTACTTTTAAATTTGATTTCAAGTATATTGCCACACCGCCACCTCTCCTATCAGACGATCTCTTCTATACAATAAATCCCCATTAAGTGCAATCAGGTCGTCTGGTATTTCTGCAGAGAGCCATGATTCAGTGACCAGTATTATATCAAACTTCAGATAGACACAATCTTTAAATTGCTGAAAATGTGCTACTAGCGATCGCGAGTTGATATGACAAATCTTGATTTTCATACTAGTAAGCACTTAATGTAAGTACGATAACATTGAGATCACAATAAAAAATAAAAAAATAAATTGAGAACAGGAAAAGCAACAAAAAGTAAATACATGAGTAAGAGGTACCTGCAAGTACAAGTTAAGTTGGACGTATGGATTGAGAACGGAGTCTTGTTCTTGGATTTTCAAGGAAGCTGCTGACAGGAGAATTCTCCAACTTCCTCTTTCGCTCTTCTGTTTTCAGTATGCTTGTCTTCTTTGAGTAATTGTTCATAGGAGTAAGATGTACCATCGATCAATAATTTATTATTGACAATTTTGGCATTAGGGTCAGTGACTTTAGCCAGTTTAAGTTGTTCGTACATACATTTACGCTTCATATAATCTTCTTTGGCATAGTCTTGAGAAAACAGCACACCTAGTTGTTTCAGGTTGGCGTTCTTGTTTCGAGAAGAGGTGAGTATTTGGGTTTTCAAAGTGAAGTTAGTTACTTCTGCAATAATTGATCTTGGTTTGTCACCATTATTTTTTCCTATCCTGGTAATGAAGCGAAAGTCGTGGTTATGACAGTCAATACTCAATTCCTTATTGATGCATTTCACCAGATCAGATGAAGTGTTGTTTTCTTCACCAGCTAATCCATGGATTATAATATTAAATTTTTTTGATCTTCTTTCAGTTTCAAGGAGGCGCTGTTTCAAAGTTTCATTCTCGCCCTCCAAGCATTCAATTCTGGTCCTGAGTGTCACGAAATCAGCACTGATGGTGGTTTTCAGCTCTGATATCTCTTTCTTAATTTCCTGGTTGCTTTTCACTATTAATTCGAAAAGGTCATCAATGGTTTTTGACATGTCCTCTGTGTGTTAGGCAAGTCGAAATAATTGAAGGCAACTGCTGTGTCAGTATACACTCCCAGAGTTTATTATTATTCTGGCGCTATCAGTTCCCTTTTTGTATGAGTTCTTTAGTAGCCACTTTTTATGTGTTTCGTTTTGGTGTCTCTGGTGTATGAGTATGACATCAAAGTTAGCACTATTCGTAACTCACCCTGATGATTACAATGACATGAACACACAACTTTTGATCACTATTCCCTAAGGTTCACTTTGATATAAATTTCAAATTTGTTAAGCAGTGATTTCCCGATAAATTTCGAAAGAACACAGAGCGGAGGTGTTAATCAGCCGACATACTTTTCAATATCAATAACATCAGGTTCGAATTCGACACCTCAAAAAACCTCCCAATACCAATTTTCGTTTAATTAAGGTCAGTATTTCGAAAGTTATTTAAAAAAAAACGAAAATAAAAATAAAACTTCAACACCCTGTATCTTGGAAACGAAGCGTTTCCGAGCATATATTATTTATTTGGACAATTCAGATTAGAATATTGTGAGGAATCACCTCCTGAAGTTTGTCAAAGTACTTCTGACTCACCCTATACACGTCGTTGTCCGCGAACGTGTTAATAATGTCCTAAAAGAAATAACAATCGCATTCATATGAAGTTAACAGAAATAAAAATGTATTCAGCTCGTTCCGCAAACATAAATTTCACTCAAGCACCTCTATTTATTTCAAAATGACTTTCAATTCGTCCAAAACTGATTTCATTTGTTCTCCCATCATTCAAAATGACACAATCCACTCCTTACATCCCACTCGTCCTGTACAACACATTCACGCTTCTCGGAGAACCAGCAAGAGTCCCAAATATAAAACAAACCAAACCGAAGTGCGGAAGGTAAAGGGCCACCTCCCGCGGCCCTCCGCTCGCCCTATCTACCCCGCCGCGCGTCCACATGATGCGCCGTGTCTATGTGGGTCAGTAGGCCATCCCCTCCCCACGTTCCACGCGCGCCCCCTCTCGCGCCGCGAGATAGTGTGTGCGATGTTGTAAGTGTGCGAGTATGACTTCACAACAGCACTAACATAGACCTGGTTCATTGGAAAGTAGGTCACTAGTCCCGACTCACTTTCACTTATTGCACGGACTCCTAATCATTTTCCATTGTGGCCCTGTACCGGCAACACAGGTTCCGAAACTCCGCTCCTCCGTCCGGTCAGTTTTCAGTTTGCGAACAAACCTCCGATAGCGAGGAGGTGTGCGATTGTGCTACGTATCCGCACTTACTGTCGTTTTCGTTTCAACGTATATCGAGAGTGCGTCTCGTGTGTGTGTCTCTTGGATTATAACAAACAACTCTCTTTTGTTCGAATCGTTTGTTGGATTACGCCGACTGGATATATATTTATACGTAACAGTGGTGTGTGCTTTCGCTGTGTTTCTATCCTAACATGACGGTGAGGTAGTGAATTGGCTCTCTCGCTCAGAAAACCCGGTGACAAACAGAGTGAAATGTTACTCGACATGGAGAACCATTCAACGCTTTTGTCTCTCAACATGTCCCCTTTCAACGCGAGCTCGGGCGATTCCCCCATGGCCAACCAGGCTTCTAGCCCCTTACCGCCCCAATACGGTTCTCCCCCGATCTCCAGCTCTTACAGTAGCTGTCAGCAAACGATGAGCATGCAGCATCATCATCAGCAATCGATGATGATGTCCCAATCGATGAATAACATTGACACTTCTTATTTGTTTTCTCCAGCAGCCAACGCTCTGTCCGGGATAGACATGGGGGCCAGTTACCAGATTTCGGGGCCCACCACGTCGCTCAGCGGCTCGGGCGGCGACGTTTCCGACACCAAGGACGGCATCGAAGAACTGTGTCCCGTTTGCGGGGACAAAGTTTCAGGCTATCATTACGGACTATTAACGTGCGAATCCTGCAAGGGATTCTTCAAACGGACTGTGCAAAACAAAAAAGTATACACGTGCGTAGCCGAGAGGAGTTGTCACATTGACAAGACGCAGAGGAAGAGGTGTCCTTTTTGCAGGTTCCAGAAGTGTTTGGATGTCGGGATGAAGCTTGAAGGTGAGTCTTTGCATACTTAGTTTTTGGGGGCCAAAGAGATCCCTTTCCTACTCGTTTTGCAGCATAAAAACACGTGCCTGTAATAGAATACACTAGTTCTAAGCAGTGTTGCTCCTAAGGTTAAAATTTTCGTACAAGATTTTCCTTGTAAAAAGTACTAGATGTAGAGTATAAAGTACTAGATAGATTAAGGTAAACCACCCAATAATTGACACCTTTAGAACAAAAAATTCAGATTTTTTTTATGACAGGATAAAAAAAAGTCGTAATTTTTTTCTGTTCATTCCAGATGATGTCTTAACTTGTCCTTCTCCACTTCTACTAATGAAAATGGCTGGGAATCATAAAATTATATTTGTAAAAAAATTAAAGTATTGGTCGTTTTTTGTACCAGTTATTGACAGAACAAGTTTCGAGGCTACCCAGTAATTGACACCCAGTGTTTGACAGTATAAAAATTTATTCATTTCAATACTTGTACATATATGAATATATGAATTCCACTTGAGTTGTGTGAAAAATAAACAATTGATTGATTAAATAAGCAAGAATATAATAAAAAGTAAGTAGGAATTGAGGTCAGGTCATAATAAAATGAAAATAATCCCTACTTGCTCTCAAAGACGTCAACTGGTTTTGAGAATTGATATTTCACCCTGTCTCCAATTACAAGGATTTCAGGTGATGGCAATTTTCCTATTGTCGCCGACATTTCCACCAGTGACACATCACTTTCATCTACTCTAAAAACATCTTTTTCAGTATTGGATACTTTCATTGACATAACTTTAATCTCATTCTCTTTATGTAGTACATTTTGAACAACACAAACATAACGATATTGAGTTGTTTTTCTTTTTCCTCCAAAGAATTTCACTAAGACATAGTCTCCAGCGGACACATTGTTCATCCCGTCAAGCTCGCAATATTCTTTTTCTTCAGATATAGTCACATCATCCAAACTGTCTTCTTCATCCGAACTTTCCGAGTCAATTTTCGCCTTTTCTTTTTCCGCTCTCTTCTCCACTCTTACCCTAGCTTTCTGTTCTTTTTCCTCTTGCTTTTTTTTCTTCTCATTTTCTTTTCTAGAATGATATTTCTGCCAAGCAGCAGATGTGATTTCAGAAGGTGTTTTTTCTTTGCATCTCCTCTTCCTTGTAGATTCTTCAGGTTCAGGCCAGAATAACGCTCTTTTAAAGTCCAAGGGTATAGATTTTCCTGTTTGATTCTTTTATGATATACTCCACACTGTCTAACAGCTAGTCTTTTGTTATTGGATAATGAAGTTTCGAAATCGCGATTATCCACTGTACTAGAATATTTTCCTCCATTGCGGTCAAAGTAGTTGATGGTCCCATTGAGCATTCTCTTGGACTCTTATCTTTCCATTTATAAAGAAGTGTTACTCTTGGTACATTAAACTCTTTAGCTGCAGCAGAAACATGTATTCCCCTCTCGAAAGCTCCAAGAGCTGCAGCCATTTGCTCCGGTTTATAATTCTTTTTTGGGGCCATACCTGAAAAGTGTTCAACCCAATTATTGACATGTTATTGTCCAGTAATTGACACTACTGTCGATAACTGGACATCGTAGGTTTTAGAAAATGAAAATTATATTTTAAAACCACCTTTTGACGGAGATCTACAAGCAACTCACAACCACAAAAATATTGGTGTTCTAGTGTTTGACACATGTGTCAATAACTGGTTCAACATGATTTTTCGTTTACCAGTAATTGACACTTGGGTTTTTCTCAGTAAAAACATTTATTGGTTACGTTAGATTTGATATTTCTCCCTTATCAGCATATTGATTGGGTAGAAATATAGAAAATGTATAGTTCATACGAAATAAAGGTTATAATGAATATTTTTTTCATATCTTTACCTTAAGAATATCTCTAACAATGGGCACAATTATAATCAAATGATGCACCTGTTGACTTCATCCACATACTATGATGGAATGGCGGCTAAGAATGGCACAAAATGTGGTGTTCAGTTGCCACATATATCAAGGAATCCAACTATTTGCAGAACATATACTTTGAAGTAAAACTTTTCTTATTTTAGTAGAATGAATTTGAAAGTGTCGATGACTGGCTAGGTGTCGAAGACTGGGTGGTTTACCTTACTTTGACCATATTCCTCAATGGAGGACTTCGGCTAAGGTTCAGTGATACCACAACAAAAATTTTGGCCTTAAATCTACTGACACATTTTTTGGCTATTTCTGATAATTTTGAGATGAAAAACACCTTCTGATACCCCAAACCAATATTAAAGGTGGGAATTGTTGAATTATTTAGATATTGCATAAAACGCAAATGTTTAGGGAATTTGTATTTTTATAGTGATTATTTTTTCCTGGAAGGCGCCAAATTCAAAACAATAACATGAATAACTCGTACGACTTTCCATTGTCAAATTCGTCCTATGGATATTAAAAAATTGAATATTTGACTTAGCAGTGTTGTGGAAATCGTGTAATAGACTTTTGGTATCTACCTATTAATTTTTATTTAAATTAAAATGGTTTATCGCTGTTGTTATAAAAATTGTGAAAGTGACTCCAGAAAGCGTTATAAACAGCGAGTGAAGTTTTTTCCCTTTCCCAAAACAAAAAGAGATTTGGTAAAATATCTCAAGCGGATTGAACTCTGTGGAAATAAAAACCCCCTTCCATAAAAAATAAACAGAAATACTTATGTTTGTAGCCTACATTTTAAGGATGAATGCAAAAACGAACCAGTACCATTTTCCAATCTGCAAGTGTGCGAAAATGTGGCTGAAGGAGAAATTATGGTGTGTGAAACTGGTGAAATCTCAATAGACAGTATGGAACAGAGCAACGCAGAAATAATTTCAAGTAATAACTCCCAACATCTTTCTGAAACCCCTAATGACCATCACTGCTAATGATGAAGACATTTTAACTGAAAACTCCCAACATCTTCCTGACATCCCTGATGACACCACCATAGCTAATGATGAAGAAATCTCCTACGTAGAGTCTTAAACGCCGACTTTGGAATGTACTCCGAAGGCAAACATATTTTCATATAATAATTTGAAAAAGAATTCAAAACATTTCAAATATTTCACAGGACTTAATTGAAGGAGAAATAATAACTAAAAAACTTGCTAAAGCAAGAATTCATGTTGATATTTTGATATTTATATAAAATATATTATATATCAGAAATATTTGAAATGTTTGAATTCTTTTTCAAATTATTATATGAAAATATGTTTGCCTTCGGAGCACATTCCAAAGTCTGCGTATAAGACTCTACGTAGGAGATTTCTTCATCAGCTGTGGTGGTGTCATCAGGGATGTCAGGAAGGTGTTGGAAGTTTTCAGTTAAAATGTCTTCATCATTAGCAGTGATGGTGCTCAAGTCATTAGGGGTTTCAGAAAGATGTTGGGAGTTATTACTTGAAATTATTTCTGCGTTGCTCTGGTCCATACTGTCTATTGAGATTTCACCAGTTTCACACACCATAATTTCTCCTTCAGCCACATTTTCGCACACTTGCAGATTGGAAAATGGTACTGGTTTGTTTTGCCTTTATCCTCAAAATGTAGGCTACAAACATAAGTATTTCTATTTATTTTTTATGGAAGGAGGTTTTCATTTCCACAGAGTTCAATCCACTTGAGACATTTTACCAAATCTCTTTTTGGTTTGGGAAAGGGAAAAAACTTCAATTGCTGTTTATAACGCTTTCTGGAGTCACTTTTACAATTTTTATAACAACAGAGATAAACCATTTTAACGTAAATAAAAACTAATAGGTAGATACCAAAAGTCTATTAAACAATTTTCACAACACTGCTCAGTCAGATATTCAATTTTTTTTTCTAATATCCATAGGACGAATTTGACAATGGAAAGTCGTACGAGTTACTGGTGTTATTGTTTTGAATTTGGCGCCTTCTAGGAAAAAATATCAACTATAAAAATACAAATTCCCTAAACATTTGTGTTTTTATAAAATATCTAACTAATTCAACAATTCCGCATCTTTTTAATATTGGTTTGGGGTATCAGAAGGTGTTTTTCATCCTAAAATTATCAAATATAGCCAAAAAATGTGTCAGTAGATTTAAGGCCAAAAATTTTGTTGTGGTATCACTGAACCTTAGCCGAAGTCCTCGATTTGGTGTAACTTTGGTTTTATCTGAGGGTTTATGGAGCTACAAAGTATGTATATGAGATTTATGGTAAATATAAAGTTACTCTACATGCACTCTGAATATAGGGAAAAAACTTTTCTTACGTGTTTTTGCCTCCTGAACACGAATCCGGAAGAAAAATGCGGCGGTCTCATACCGTTTCCGAGTTACAGCACTTTAAAAAAAAACTAACCTCATTTTCAAGCACCGTTTTCTCGCACAAAAATCACTCAAAATGCCTCCTTCTTTTTACCAGCATAAACAATACACCCTAAATCACTTATTTTCGGCACAACTTTGCACAAAATATCGTCGTTTTTATCGACAAAATCCTCCTTCTTACACAGTTGCAAATGAACAATTTTCTTTCCTTTGATAGAAGACATTTAGAATGACTTCTGTCAAAGGAACGAAAATTGTTCATTTGCAACTGTGTAAGAAGGTGGATTTTTCGATAAAACGACATATTTGTGCATGAAATAGTGATTTAGTAGATATGTGTAGAGGAGTTTGAGTGATTTGAGAAAACGGTGCTTGAAAATGAGGTCAGTTTTTTTTAAATGCTGTAACTCGGAAACGGTATGAGACCGCCGCATTTTTCTTCCGGATTCGTGTTCAGGAGGCAAAACCCGTAAGAAAAGTATTTTCCCCATATTCAGAGTGCATGTGTGATGTAACTAGATATTTACCGCTCCTAGGGTGAACATTTTCGTACAAGATTTTCTTTGTAAAATGTACTAGATCTAGAGTATAAAGTACTAGATAGATGACTTTGACCATATTCCTCAATTTGGTGTAACTTTGGTTTCATCTGAGGCTTTATGGAGCTACAAAGTATGTATATGAGATTTATTGATTCTAGATATATCTATTTAGGGGTAAATATAAAGTTACTCTAGACATGCACTCTGAATATAGGAAAAAAACTTTTCCAAGTTAGAGAACTTAAAAAAAAAATTAGCCTCATTGTCAAGCACCGTTTTTTTGCACAAAAATAACTCAAAATGCCTCCTTCTTTTTACCAGCATAAACAATACACCCTAAATCACTTATTTTCGGCACAACTTTGCACAAAATATCGTCGTTTTTATCGAAAAAATCCTCCTTCCTAGTGCGAATTTACACGATCCAATAAATTGGTCAATTTTGTGACCTGCAATTTTATTGATAGGTGTAAACAGAAAATTGTCGTCAATTTGAACTTGACCAATAAATTGATGAGTTTACAATCGGTTCTAATTTTTCAACAATTTTTAGTGACAATTTGCAGTAACTTTCGGTCATGAATTGGATGCCTGCTAGAACAGAGATTTTCAGGTTATATGTTATTATTTACGCGATTTCACATACCCTACCCTAACCGCGAGAAAAATGATAGTGCGAAAAAAAAACATAATTTAAGTTGCATTACATTCGCAGCAATGTGCATTGCTGAATATAAAAGACAGAGATGTAGAAGATGGTGGATTAGATCTTGGATTGAGAAAAGAGCGAGGAAAAGAGGGAAAGGAAACTTGACATTATTTCACGAAAAATTCTTGAGTGCAGATCCTAATAAATTCAAACGATATTTAAGAATGGATCAGAGTCAATTCAATAAGCTATTGAATAATATTCGGAACTTTTCCTATAATTGAACCATTTCTTGTCAGTATGTTGGTATTCCTGAGTAAAAACTGTTGCCAAAATTGATCAATAAATTGTCAGGTGTAAATATAACCCATATTGGTCAATTTTATTGTTCAATTTATTGATCAATTTTATTGGATCGTGTAAATTCGCACTTACATTCACAGTTGCAAATGAACAATTTTCGTTCCTTTGACAGAAGTCTTCTGTCAAAGGAACCCGTAAGAAAAGTATTTTCCCCATATTCAGAGTGCATGTGTGATGTAACTAGATATTTACCGCTCCTAGGGTGAAAATTTTCGTACAAGATTTTCTTTGTTAAAAAGTACTAGATCTAGAGTATAAAGTACTAGATAGATGACTTTGACCATATTCCTCAATTTGGTGTAACTTTGGTTTTATCTGAGGCTTTATGGAGCTACAAAAGTATGTATATGAGATTTATTGATTCTAGATATATCTATTTAGGGGTAAATAAATATAAAGTTACTCTACACATGCACTCTGAATATAGGGAAAAAACTTTTCTTACGTGTTTTTGCCTCCTAAACACGAAGCCGAAAAAATGCGGCGGTCTCATACCGTTCCCGAGCTAGAGAACTAAAAAAAAAATTTACCTCACTGTCAAGCACCGTTTTTTGTAAAAAAATCACTCAAAATGCCTCCATCTTTTTACCAGCATAAACAATACACCCTAAATCACTTATTTTCGGCACAACTTTGCCCAAAATATCGTCGTTTTTATCGAAAAAATCCTCCTTCCAAATAAATAAATTTCACACTTTGACAGATGGAATTTAGTAACTTTGCCTTATTTTTCGTGTTGGTAATAAATAAATCTCCCGCCCACAACAATTGCACACATAAATGAACTATTGCTCACTATTGCTGAATTTGAAAAGTTGGCGGTGATTCATTTATCACCAACATGAAAAATAAGGCAAAGTTACTAAATTCCGAGGGGGAAACAACTCTTTAATTAGGTGTACAAACAGAAAATTAAATATTTCAATTTTAATTCAGTATCAAATACCACTTCATTTAATTTTTTAAAAATATCCACTCCATACTTTAAATATTATTTTCACTACAAAATATCTACAATATGTTTCAATATTTGTCAGTATTTCCAAGAAATACTTATAGTTTTAATATTGTTTCCATTACCAAAATATCATTCTCAGTATTTCATTACAGTTTAAATATTACAATATGCTTTTTACTCCTCGAATATATTTCAAATATTTGGGTTGCAGTTCAGTCTACAATAAAAAAAAATTGCTCCACAAGATGCCTATTTCGAATACTGAAAATAGTCCGCAAAATATTACTTTACCGGACTAGGCCGGGTCAGCTAGTAAAAATAAATAGCTTGTTCGAGGTCGATATGTTTATAGGTAATTAAGATAAATTTATTCCCAATAAAATCATTTGTTGGGCGATATTACCAAAAATGTATTCATTATTAATTTTAATCTTATTTAAAGTGAATAAATCATTTAACAGATAAACATTTTCGTTTTGCTTTTTCGTGTTATTTGTTATAAATTATAGTTAAAAAATTATTCGAATAAATAATTTATTAGTTGTTAATTAATTTAGTTAACTATGAATAAACTGTTTTTTCAGTGTAGGCATAAGTAAACTGGACCGCAAAAACAGCAGTTATTTTTTCTGTTAGATTGTTCCTAGAGTTGATCTGATATTTTATCAGCGTACCTTTTGTTTTTAGTTTGACATTTGAACCTTTATTTATTATATTATTTACTTTATTTATTGATAAACATTTATTTTGGAATACTTTTCATTTTTCAGTTATTTTACCCTGATCCCAATAACTTTCATTTTAATTTCTTACCAACAGATATACACTTTAGGTACTTTTGTAAAAACACAGGGTAAATTATACCAAAATCATTGATTATTTTAGTTCAATAGTTTCATCACGTTTTTATTACCTTAATTACCCCAATATTATAAGTATTTTCAATACCCTTGGTATATTTTAATTATTTTCAATACATCTCTAGTACTTTAAATACCTTCAGTATAGGTACTTTAATTATTTAAATACATTTTCAGTACATTAAATACTATCATTATCCTAAATATATTTAAAATATTTCATTGGTGTGTTTTTATAAATATATTTTAAATATTGTTCATTATCAGATATTTAATTATGGTGTACATATTTTGGGTAGTTGTTTCCCCCTCGCTAAATTCCAGCTGTCAAAGTCAAAGAGTTTATTTGGAACTGAGTATGAGTAAGGAGGATTTTTTCGATAAAAACGACGATATTTTGTGCAAAGTTGTGCCGAAAATAAGTGATTTAAGGGTGTATTGTTTATGCTGGTAAAAAGAAGGAGGCACTTTGAGTGATTTTTGTGCGAGAAAACGGTGCTTGAAAATGAGGTTAAATATTTTTTAAAGTTCTCTAACTAGGAACGGTATGAGACCGCCGCATTTTTCTTCCGGATTCGTGTTCAGGAGGCAAACACACGTAAGAAAGGTGTTTTCCCTATATTCAGAGTGCGTGTGTAGAGTAACTTTATATTTACCAGATTTATTGCTTCTAGATATATTTAGGTAATCATCCGTTAGTTAGACAAATACTTTCCGAGATACGTACCTTCAAAAGTCAAAATCATGTAATTTTTCAGCTCTATTTTCGGCCACTGGAAACACCAACAGTCTTCTAACCAAAAAGTCCCACACACCATTAATCACGTGGTGTTAGCACTTTTTTGTAATAAAAACTGCATTTTTTCAATAAAATCACCCTTTACAACGTGAACAGATCATAAGATTCCATCTCATATAACACTTCCGGTTGTTCAATCAAAACTGAGCAAGTGATTGGGGTTAAACCAGGATTACCAATTTTATTTCAATTGTTCAATACGGGTTTATGAGATAAACCTAGTTTAACAATGGTTTAAGTTAATCTCACGAATTCAGGGGATTAAGGAGATAATTTGCCGATTTTAACCTATTTGATTGTTTGACATTTCAATAGACATTGACTATTCTGAAAATTATTATAGTCTTTAATATTATTGTTTTATACTATACTGCAATTTTTTTTGAAGTTTTTGATATTATTTTTTTTTATTGTAAAATAAATCGTTTGCAACTAACAAGAATACAAAGTATCACCCCTCAAATGACTACAAAGGCCAAATCTCGAAAAAAAAAATCCAATAAAAAATCAAATCTTGATTTTTTATACCAAAAACGTTTGTATAAAAAACTAAAATTAAATCATCACAATTGTACATATAATGAGAAACTACATGATCTGTTCTCAAGAATCTCTAACAAATGTTGATTTACTGATGATTGATTATGTTTCAAAGATAATGTTCGTTTATTTGATTGAGATTCATATGGGTTTTCTCTAGATTCTACTCCTCAATCTGTAGTTCCAAGAAAAGTTGGTGTTTTACTCTCATATGTATTAATTTCAACTTCTAAATCTAAATCTACAAGATCTGCTTTGGATAGAGCCCGAGTAGAAATTTTTTCCTTTATTGTTAAGGTGTTGGGTATTCCTTTTTAGACCTCCGTAGATGGTATTGTATTCATTACTTATTATAGCCCACGCCTTCAATTTTTGCGAATTAGTAACTTTTACATTCTACATATCTTGGTATTTTTTACCGTGAAATTAGAATGTTTTCTTCACCTTCATTGAAATTATGAGTCCTTTTTTTCTTAAGAGACGCCTCCAATTTATAGCATACACTTGGCTTTTTTTTTCGATCAATTTTTCTTCTACTTTTGACAAAACTATGAATTCTTAGGTTAAGCTTGATTCAATATATTGAGAACGCTACGAATCATGGTACAAGCGAAAAAATGTATTACCAACATATGGAAACAACGAATTAAGGAATTGAGGATTCGTTTTTCATTGAAAAATGCATAACGTTCTAATCCATAGATAATTAACAATCCGAGTTTAAATAATCAACGGTTTAAACTCGCATTGATTAACCGGCCCTTAGGATTTTTATTTTTAAGGTGTTGATTAGACTCGTACTGTCAAACGATATCAAAGTGCGTTTCATTGCGCAAAATGGGATGACTATCGGTGTTTTTGCCTCCACTGATTTGAAATATGTTGGTTATACGCGAAACTTCCCTAAACTTGCTTTTTTACCACAAAAATTGAAACCAAATTCTATGTACTTGCATTTAACGACTGACTGTCAATATTGTGTCCACTCTAAAAATCCAGTCAATGTCTTACGTAGAAGAAGGGAACACAACCTAACCTAACTTGGCTAACCTTGCTATGCAAGTTGATGGCCAGCTAATCAAATGTTATAAGTAACGCTTCGCTTCGCTCGATTTTACGAATTATTATTTGGGCACAATAGTGACAGTCAGTCGCTAGATGCGAGGACACAGAATTTGGTTTCAATAGGAACAGATAATTCAGCAAATGTGTTATAAATAATGGTAAAAATGCAGTTTAGGGAAGTTTCGTTTATCACCAAAATATGTCAAATCCGTGTTTAGGAGGCAAAAACACCGATAGTCATCCCATTTTGCGCAAGTACAATGAAACGCAGCTTTGATATCGTTTGACAGTACGAGTTCAAACAACAATCTCAAAAATAAAAATCACTAAGTGTTTAATGGTTATGAGATGAAATCATATGATCAATTCACGATGTAGAGAAGGGTGATTTTATTGGAAAAATGCAGTTTTTATTACAAAAATGTACTTAAACCACGTTTGGTTTGGTGTGTGTGATGTTTTGGTTAGAAAAAAGACGTCTGGTGAGTGTTTCCAGTGGCCTAAAATAGAGTTGAAATTACATTTTTTGGAGGTACGTATCTCGGAAAGTATTTGAGACCGGTACGATTTGACTTCGGATTCGGGTTTAGGAGGTAAGAATCTATGTAATTCATATACAACAAAAATAAAAATTATAAAGGCAAACGAATGGAACATCAAAATTTAAAATATACATCACAACCAGTGGGATATGTATAACTATATTGATACCACGAAAAAAAAAAATTTTATACAAGATTATCTATATTGGGTCCACCTGAAAGTCTTGAAAATAGTGAAATTTCAAAACGCGAGATCTTCTGCATCAGTTTCTTTTTAAGTCATTCATTTTTTGTTTTTAAAAACATAAAATGGGCTTGAAATTATAGCAATAACAGCGACTCGCAAAAATAAAAAAGTCACCATTAATTTCATAATTCAGAGTATTCACTTAACAGAAATCATCGTTGAACGTAAAAGCCAAAAGTTACAAACAAGGAAAAAGGGAAACAAGATACAACAAACCAATTAAACGGACTAATAAAGAGAGACAGAAATATATTTCACAAGTTGACTGATGGCACCTGAACTCATTTGGTGTTCTGTGATTGAAAATCTTTCGTGTTTGCTTTTGTCAAAAAAGACTAGATTTTACTATATTTCCCCATAAAAATGCTTGTACTAGATCTGGTACGAAGGTACTGACAGTAACAACCCTGTAGAGCGTAGGTGCTCTACATGCATTTTATAGTTTCAACAAACGTTATTTTAGCAAAAAACAGCCTAGGTTGATAACCTAATATTACCCCAGCTATTTTAGTATTATTTCGGTTAAATCTGATCGTCTTGGGAAGTACTAATGTTTCGCCAATAACGTGGTGGTCGTTCAGAATGCATGTTGAAAGTGAAATAGACCAATAAGATGTTAAAAGTCATTTCCAAAAGGGTTTTGAATGTTTTTTATAGCAAAAAAGTTGTATCTTCGTAGGATCGTTTCTTCGGAGGTAAAATGTAAAGAATGTGTGGCTAGCTTGCACTTTCAAGGATGCCTTATAACATGATAAAAAACTGTACCGCAATCGAAATTTTTGCGCTGATAATAATTGTAAGGGGATATACCTACGTAACTCTAGGAGACTTTAGATAGCTATACACTATTTTTTTTCAAAGCCGCAACAATACACTCATTTACCTCATTAGCAATATTATCCACTTAATTACCCAGAAAAAAACATCACTTTGATTTCAATTAACTTTCGATAATGTACGTCAAAAGTCAAACATTGCAATAGTTGCGTTTGTCTTCGTGTAGAGATAATTAGGAATTACTCGTGTTAAATGCAATGCGATTAAGAGATTAAGAAACTAACTTTGGTGACAGTGGTTAATTTAGCAAAGATGTTGAGTTAAACACATGTTTTAGCAACATTTTTAAACTCAACTTAACGACATGTATTGAACTTTCAAAAGATTCGATAGCCAATTTCTGATTTTGGTGTCTTAGACCAAAGTAACCTTAAAAAAATTTAAGAAACGTAGGATGATAACTGTAGATGTAGCTTGGAACAGCAATTTGTTGTCTATGAATGAACTGTAATTAAGCAGAATTTCATCAAATCCTTCAAGAACAAGTTTCCTAGACAAGGAAAAGTATTTTTTAAACTATTTCCAGATAAATTCGAATGTTGCCAATATTTCTGAGCAATCATTTACTTGACCACATATCATTTTATGAAATAGGAAATGAAATATGAAATCTTATAACTTATTTTCCACATTTCTTCATTGTTTTCAGAAGCATGGATAATGAAAATTAAGTCTATTCTTAAAGATATCCAAATGAATAACACCATAGTAGGAAAACGCCAAAGTATCCTTACATCGTATGAAAAGACGATCTGATAGTCTTGAAGGACATACAAGTAGTTTTAAACCTTTTTGCCGACCAAGTGATGTCACGAGGAAATTACCTTTTTTTCTTTTTTCACTCAGACGAAGGGGACACAACATAACCCAATTTTGCTATCGAAATCGATCACAAGCCAATCACTCGTACAAAGTAATGCTTGCTTGCTGTACTTTTTTCTTTTTCTACTTTTCAAAACTATTTGTTTCAAGGTATTTTTTTTTTTCAATGCTAATATTATTCTTTATTTGCAATAAATAGTAAGTAATTTTCATTGATCTCTACAGAAATAGGCAATAATACAACAAAATCATTTGTTTTACGTAATGGGGTCATCGAAACGCAACTCTTGCATCTAGGTGTTATCCGTTTGACTTTTGACGTGGGTGATGGAAAATCAAATAAGAAATAAGATTTATTGTTCGAATTATGAAAGCTACGTCGGATAAAATATGGATAAATAAGTTTCCCAGGCTTCGAAAAACATGAAAACTATTGGTAAATTAAGAGATACGTTTAGTGTGAGAGGTCATAATAGTTCCCATTCATCCAGTTTTTTTTTTTATAGGGAGATATCTGCCCAAATATATGTTGAGCGTTTGCTATACGTGTGGTAAGATAAGATAGGAAAATGTAAACAAGCAGTTTCGCATACCTGAAGCCTCAAATTTTGAGGAAAACAGTCGATGGTGTAAACACACGTGCCAACGATTGAAGTAAACTGGTTGTTTTGATAGTGGTGGAAAATATGCTAAAACAAAATGGTTTCAGGAAATGTGATTCACCGCCGGCGAATAGTGGAATATTTGAACTGTGGAAAATTAATTGTTTGATTTGATGAAACAATAAATAAGTCGTCATTAGTTTTCCATTTACAACTATTGAGAGGATTTCAGATGTCGTTATTCGAAATCAAAGAAACTCTGTAAACATTTAAAAAAAATCGAATAGTGTGTCAATTCTTCCCGACCTACTAACACAGATAAATAAAGTGATATCTGTTCTTATCGTTCCGATTTTTTCGTGCTCGCTATTCACTTCTGGCAAAAGTGATATTTTGATAGCGTATACATGATAAGAAGACAGTCGCGTCGTGTTTCTTTGATACGCGCTTATTTGGGTGTGTAAATACTCCGAATTATCACAAGTCGGTGCCTGAAATGATTTGAGATGTCGATAAAATGAAAATGATAAAAAATAAGACTAGGTTGTGAAATTCCAAAAAAACCTAACATCGGTTTGTCTTAACATTTCAAACACGTCCATTTTAAACACATTTTACCAAAAGGTTTCTCAGAGGGAATAAGGTGATATGTTACAATTGCTAATTTTATATATATATATATATATATATATATATATATATATATATATATATAGTGATAAGTATTCGTGACTGGCGGTAATATAGAAGTGGATTTCTTGTGGGGATGCAGTCAGGTTATAGGGCTGTATTTCAAGTAAACTCTTTGAAATTCGTCAAGCTTTCGGCTATGTTTATTGCCTTCCTCAGGACGACTGAAATTATAATGAATAACAATATGAAATTGTATAGTATTAAGGTACTTACATGTAACATGAGAATCAATAAAATTAATACATATGAGGAACATAAAATATTTTTCTTATGACAGTGACAATTGTATAATATTATCAATCAAGTTGGAAAATTTTGAATACTTAGTATAATTATTTTTTTTTTTTAAATTTAATTAAATAAGTGTAAATTTGACTGAGATTGTTCAAATCAGTTCGTTTATTCATTGATTACTATTAGAATTATATAATTTAAAAAATTTTTTACATTATTTTAGATGCTGAGAATAATGTAACCAAAAGAATTTTCTTGGAAATGGTTCATATCAATTCTAATAGTCAATCAATGAATAAACGAACTGATTTGAACAATCTCAGTCAAATTTACACTTATTTACTAAAATTAAACGAAAATAATGATATATCACTCAGTATTCAAAATTTTCCAACTTCATTGATAATATTATACAATTGTCACTGTCATAAGAAAAATATTTTATGTTCCTCATATGTATTAATTTTATTGATTCTCATGTTAGTAAGTACTATACAATTTCATATTGTTATTCATTATAATTTCAGTCGTCCTGAGGAAGGCAATAAACATACCCGAAAGCTTGACGAATTTCAAAGAGTTCACTTGAAATACAGCCCTATAACCTGACTGCATCCCCACAAGAAATCTACTTCTATATATATATATATATATATATATATATATATATATATATATATATATATATATTTTTCTTAATTTTCGAATATTATATTTATATATATATATATATATATATATATATATATATATATATATATATATATATATCTGACCCGACAGACGTTGTCCTGTCCAAATTTCTTTGTTCCCTAAAATGTTTTTCCCGAAAACTCTCGTCCGCGTAGAATTTCTTTTTTTCTATGTTTTCCTTTATGTTGTTCCATCTAGACTATGCTTTTGACTCCTTCCGCTTCCTGTTGTCCCGTTATCCCGTTTTCCTGTTATCCCGTTTTTTCTTTATCCCGTTATCCCCTTATCCTGTCATCCCGTTATCCCATTATCCTGTCATCCCGTTTTTTCGTTATCCCGTTATTCCCGTTTTCCTGTTATCCCATTTTTTATTTATCCCGTTATTCCGTTTTCCCGTTATTTCCTTATCCTGTCATCCCGTTTTTTCGTTATCCTGTTATCCCTTTTTTGTTATCCCGTTTTTTCTTTATCCCGTTAGACCCTTATACTGTCATCCCGTTTTTCGTTATCCCGTTATTCCCGTTTTCCTTATCCCTTTTTCTTCATCCCGTTATCCCGTTCTCAATTTATCGTACTACAATTATTATATTCGATTGCCATCATGCAACCCTATTGCGAATCTGTGAATAAAATAAAAAAAAACTCTGTGAATAAAATAAATCTGTGAATAAAATAAATAAAAATCGCGATGGAAAAATAGGGGTTGATCGTAGAAGGGTGAAAATTTAGGGTTGTATGTATTTTTGAATGCTGTATCATTGAAAAGAACGATTTCTATCTAAAAAATAAAAAATTAAGGGGTGGACCACCCTTAACATTTAGGGGGATGAAAAATAGATGTTGTCCGATTCGTAGACCTAACCGATATGCACACAAAATTTCATGAGAATCGGTCGAGCCATTTCGGAGGAGTTTAATTACAAACACCGTTTCACGAGAATTTTATATATTAGATATATATATATATATATATATATATATATATATATATATTTATATATATATATATAGAAAACAACAACATACATACCTTTACCATACATAGACAAACTATTAATAAAACAATGGAAAAATACAACATAACCATATCACACCGACTGCAAAATACGAACAAAACCATTTATTCAAAATTAAAACCAGAAATACCAAAAATCAAACAAACTCATACAGTATATAGAATACCGTGTAAAGACTGTCAAAGTACCTAAAAGGTCAAACAAAACAATATTTGCAGAAAAGAGTACAAGCCCACAAGTACTCAAAAACCGACATTACAGCCTTATCCAAACACGAAAAAGAAAATCAACATAAGTTTGACACTAACAACGTTGAAATTTTGATCAAAGAAAGGAATCCAAGAGTAAGAACATTCATTGAAATGATACATATTATAAAAGACCCCAATAGCATTAACAATAAAAATGATATCAAAAACTCAAGCCAGATTTATAACAACCTTTTTTAACTTCGTTTATAGTAATAAAAATAAAAACTGATCTTTACATGCTGTCAAAAAAAAATACAGTCCGACTCATATACTAGAACTCAATATGAATAATTCGGTGTACTTATGAAGAGGGTAAAAATGCATGGAAGATAAATGAACCATTCCCTACACAATAACGTTCGTACAATGCGAACGCAGAAATTAAAATAAAAATAATTTGCAAGTCAATACTCATATATATTACATATATTTTTATATTGTGTTGAATAACGTGTTATATTTCAAACCAAATGTTTTTGAAGAATTATTTTAGTGCATACATTTTAATATTGTGTTAATTAAATATGTCTCAAACTCCATATTTTTAATTTTAATGTTTTGACCTGATGATGACAAATACCATGTCGAAACGTCGTTAAAAGAAATTATATGAATTAACTGAATCAGACCTTTATTCCGAGAAATTGAATATATATGTGGAAAAAAAAGAAATATATATATATATATATATATATATAATTACCAGCTGTAACCTAAAGTAGGTATCTTTATTAATAAACAGTCCTCTTTCTGAATTTTCTAGAAAAAACTGTTTAGGTAATACCATTTAAAATAAAAATACATAAATCTAGCAACATTGTTCTAATATTTACCTAAATTTAGAAAAATATGGAATATTATTAATGGGGGCCATATCACTCCCTTGGAAATCTACTTGAACAAACCACAACCATCATGTGGGGTATCATTTGAAAGGTTATGAAGGACACAAACATCTTTTTGATCTCTTTTTCGAACGACCAAATATCCCAAAGTTATCTGTTAAAGTTCAACCAAAATCGGGTTTGGTTCGATCGCTACCAAACGTCAAATGCACATTTCAGTTTATATAAAAAAATGCTATCTATCATCATCACGACAGTTATATATCCTACTTCAAAATGACTAATTTGAATACACACAAGTAAAAGTGATTATTTTGGCACCTCTGGTAAAAAAGTGACTGATTTCGATGAACCTGAGTAAAATTGATCATTCTTAAAGAAGGATGGAGGTTGACTTCATGATTCCATCACAATTTTACACTCTTCTTTTGACGAAACAAAAATGCATATGCTATTCGGCTGTGTATTTAGGTGGGTGTCCTTGTTGGCAGGCTTCCCTGAAAAAAAATCTGTGGAAATCTTGAAACCTGTCAATGAATAGTTTATATTGTTAGGCTAGGTGAAACATGGCTTGGGTAAAAAAATGGTTTAATAAGTGAGACAAATATTAAAACATCGGTCTCTATTGAAATTATAAGAAGTATTATGAGAGGCTAGACCTGTTGCTTTTATTTGACCGATGTGGGTAGATATTCTGTACACCTGTCGACAGATGCCGGTCTAAAAATACACGGGCAAAATATTAGGTAACATCCATTTCGAACCCTTTGTTGTAAAAACAATGCAGGTGTGGTCAGGGGTTTGATTTCACTAGTCCATTATAGGTATCGGATTTAGTATCATATATTTGTCCTAAAGTTTAGTTTGGCCCCAAGGGTATTAATAACGTGTACCTAGGTATATTCTAAATCGAAAAAAAAATGTACTAGATTTCTCCTAATCGAAAATTTGCTGGCAGATGCACCCTGTACAAGCAGTAAGAGACCCATTCGATTGGCCATTTAATCGCATCAGATTGTTGAACAATCATCATGCACGATGGTATGTCTAATCGTGATCAATTCCAAATGGAAATGTAACCAACCATTCTATTCCAAATCGATGCGAAATACCTCGCCAGTGTTGGTAAATAGCTAGTAGGTATTCGATTTTTTGTAATTGTGCCTGTACCCATTCTGATCTGTTACGAAATCTTTTGTGGGACGAGTATCGTTATATTTAGATTTTTTTCATTGTCTGCTTTGAAAGTGGTCATTCGTGAGTTCTGTATTCTTCAGGAAATTCCTTGATAACACACTTTTAATTATCTCTTATGGGCTGAGAATGGTAGGGTGGATCGAATATCCAGCAGAGAATATCTACTTTCCTGGCTGATATCCGTGTATTAGAAAACAACTATTCTATTGGCTACATCTTAGCCAGTAAAGTAGTTGTTCTCCAATTGATATTCGACTCTCTAGTCCATCTAAAGATTAACTCATCCGCCATCTTGGAGTTGCCATCTTCAATTTATGAATTTTAACTAAAAATCAATAATCTTCGACTAAATTCATAATCTCCGACTCCAAAAACTCCGACTCGGGCCATAATTACAAAACTCGTCCGCCGTCTTGAATTTGTAAATTTGATAAAAAATTCATATCTCCGACCCCAAAAACCCCCACATACCAATTTTGAATCGAATAGGACCATAATCACAAAACTCGTCCGCCATCTTGGAGCCGCTATTTTGTTTTTTTCTCTAACAAAAATTCCATGAGCCGCCATTTCATTTTGATAAATTTTTACAAAAAATTCATTATTTCCGATTTTGAAAACCCCCCCATACAAATTTTGAATAGAATCGGACCATAATCACAAAACTCCTCCGCCATTTTGGAGCCGCCATCTTGAATTTATAAATTTTGGCAAAAAATGCATAATGTGCGACCCCGAAAACCTTCACATACCAATTTTGAATCGAATCGGACCATAATCACAAAACTCGTCCGCATTATTGGAGCCGCCATTTTGTTTTCTCTAACAAAAATTTCATTGTCACCGGAATTATGAACACCTGCCAAATTTCGGCTCAATCAGATTACACTTTTGCCACATTATAAATATCAGCATTATTTCAACAGAAAAAATTATGAGTCTGTAATTTTTAAACTAGTTTTGAATTTGCAGTCAATCTATTGATTATTTAAGGTTCACTGAATTGATCATTTAAATTATTTTTAGAAAAACATTCTGAAACCTCGTTAATGTTTTGCAAAATAGTATATTATTCAACGAGCGAGAAATGTGGCCAATACTCGCGAGAATGTCATTCGAGCGAGTAATGGCTATTTCTCGCGAGCAGAATACTATATTTTTTCTGTGACTTATATCAGGACTATTTGAAAATAAGATTCATTTGTGAAGGAAATCCTGACAGAGTGTAATTCATTTAATTGCATAATAGGAAGTTTTTATTGAATGAAAAAACCTATAATTATATTTCAAATTTTTTTATAACATAAACAAAATCATTTTTTGTTAATGAAATTAATAGTAAAATTGGAACAGTTGAAAATCATAACTGAAGGTATCGAGGATTCTATATCCAAATTCACATTTCCATTTTTCATTTCCGAAGTGTTCTGTGCAATAAATGTTTGTGAGATGTTGCTGGTACTGGTAGACGGTTTCATTGAACCCAAGATTTTTTCTGCAGTATTCATTTTATTTTTCATCGAGTCATCTATGTATCCTTCCGCCACGGATGTTGACTTCCACCCTCCATGCCTCTTCAAAGAAGTGATGTCTCCACTCGCATCCACTAGCAGGGTGGCAGATGATCTAGAAAGGTATGCCCAGTATATAGTTCTGGATTTGGAAGTTTCAAAAATGTTGCGATTTGTTTTCCCATGGCTCCGAATTTATTTATTCCAATTCTTTGATTGGTGCATTTACTTTTCAGATAATTCGAAAAAAATTAATCTGTCAATACATTACTCGGTCGTAGCGTGATTTAATACAAATATGGCGAAAAGGCTCAGTTATGGTGAACTTCCGAACAATTTTCGTTTAGGTGTTTGGTATGGTGACTAATATAGCCGATCCAAGATCTTCCAAGTCCCCTATTTTCATAGAGTGCATTTCATTCGCACCACAGGCTCCCATGATTCCCATTATCAATGCACCCTAAAAAAATATTCCAATTTTCGAAAAGGGAAACATTCTCAATTGAATATTGATAGAAATATTTTTCTGTGAATTGAAAAATCCACGATTAAAATGAAGTTATTTTTTGTGAATGTCTAACAGAAAACAACTACTTCCCCGGCTAAAGCCACGCTGGACATTGAACTACATCTGATAGATATTCTGAAAAGGCCCTAACTCGAAAGAAAACTCAGATTTTTCTTTTGAGTTAGGGCCTTTTCAGAATATCTATCAGATGTAGTTCAATGTCCAGTGTGGCTTTAGCCGGGGAAGTAGTTGTCTTCTGTTAGACATTCACAAAACATAACTTCATTTTAATCGTGGATTTTTCAATTCACAGAAAAATCTTTCTATCAATATTCAATTAAGACATCGTGTCTTGTAAACATGAATATCCCACAAGAGGTTATCTTGACGATGGAAGAAAGTGACTAAGGTTTATCTTTCAGTCGCAGATGATTCCACATCTGATTTTATGAACATCCTGTTTATATTTTCAATAAATCAGTCTATCATACCCCATGACAGGTTTTAATGTCAGAAAACACTAATTTCAAAGTGTCTCTCCAAAAGAAATGATTCTAACTTTTTCCATCTTTGCACAGTGAGATTGCTTCTTGAAAATATGTTTCCCATTTCTTCCGGTCTTCCTGATGATCGTGGAAGCGTGAAATAGATTTTCGTCGACAAAAATGTATTGAAGACCTAGTGAATGCGATGTCTCTCCTGCGTCAATGTTACGAATGATTTCTGGTGAGTACTCTCTTTTGGAAAACATTCTTCTTTGCCTCATTCATCTTTATGAGTTCTTAATTGAGACTGGAATAGAAAATCGAATAACTATCTGAATGAAAATGCAAATTTTCAATTTCAGATTTTTCTTTTGAGTTAGGGCCTTTTCAGAATATCTATCAGATGTAGTTCAATGTCCAGCGTGGCTTTAGCCGGGGAAGTAGTTGTTTTCTGTTAGACATTCACAAAAAATTACTTCATTTTAATCGTGGATTTTTCAATTCACAGAAAAATCTTTCTATCAATATTCAATTGAGAATGTTTCCCTTTTCAACATGAATACCCCACAAGAGGTTATCTTGACGATGGAAGATAGTGACTAAGGTTTATCTTTCAGTCGCAGATGATTCCACATCTGATTTTATGAACATCCTGTTTATATTTTCAACAAATCATTCCAATTTTCGTTATTTTATTCAATTTTAAACAGTTTGATAATTGCTAAATCAGAGGTTGGAAAAGAAAAAAACCTCACCGTCAGGTGCTTTGTTTATGAATGAATTTATTTCATCTGGGGTGAATGTTTGAGCCTTTCTCGGTATATAACCATCGGATTTGCGTTTAAAAAACTCACGTAATTTTGAATAACGTTCTATGTTGACGTCGTGGTTGATTAGAATGGTACTTCTTAACATTGAATATTGTGTCCAAAGCGAGGACGATTTATATTTTTCGGCTAATTGGGAAAAATATGCTAGAAGTACATTTTCCGAAAACGAATTCACATTATTTTGCTTTCGCCAATCCATGAAAATTGCATATATCATCTCATTTTTTTTCTGGATTCATTTGGTAATAGATTTGAATATATTATTTTCGCCGCACTACAAATTTCTGGTGGGGTACACTCGTCACTTTCCGAATCCATCTTTTTCTTCTTGTTTTTCGTTAGAAACTATATTTTACAAAACGAACTGTCAATTCAGTGATTATGACGTTTGAGACCAAGTTTGAAGTTGTTAAATTCTCAAGGCATACTTGCGAATGGAAACAATTCCAACACAACTGCACAGTAATGAATATCCTCATCTGTGATTGGCTTCAAAGTGTTGAGTAATGAATCTGGTTCAACTGTGATTGGTTCGAACCTGTTGAGTAATGGATCATTACCTACACGGGGACGAAACTAGAGTTCATTACTTATCAAGAAATGGTCATATAAATGTTGCTTTTTTCAATAGTCATAGAAAAAGTATATTTTAAGCAAAAGCGCAATGTATGTATATAAAACAGTCGTCAATCAATACGATCAAGAGATATTCTCCTGCATGGCTGATAAAGGGTCTTTCAGAGAGATAAGAAAGAACAGTGGACCCAAAATTGAACCTAAGGGGACTCCTCAATCGATATTGTTGCAAAATAAAACGCTCCGTATATAATGCGTATTGTTATATCTAACGTTGGCCCTATCAAAAGAGATTATCTCACGTCTTGCGAAACCTGTTGGCAGAAGTTGCTGAAATTTTTCGCCGCACCCGGCCTTTGTAATTTTTTTCTCGGAACTCGTGCTGTATTGTTCACCGCACTGCCAAAAATCCATACCCTACATACAACTCGCTCAACGGACAAAACTCGCCAGATGTCACTTTTCTTTTTCAACCCAATTTCCGAATGTGTTTATTCAAATTAGCGGATTTATAAAAGTAAGTGTATGTTCGTTGGGCAACGAGTATTTGACTAAGAATTTATGTGGGTTTACAATTGTTCAAAAGTAAACTGTGCGCAATGTACCAATTCCCTCAAGAAGTTACAACAGCCGAGTTGTGTTGTTGGGTAATTTTAGAAAACAACCGACGAAATTTATGCTTTTAACGAGGTGAATTATTGCCGAAAATTGACGGAACATGCAGAATTGGATCATGCATTTTCACTCGTTTACGAAAATATGACTGCGATCTTATCGGCGACCACGAAAACGAAAGGAATCAGATAAAAAAGACCCATTATTATTCAGAGTGGATAATTGAGAATGGCTATAAAGTACTAAGTTCAGATCATTGATATTTTAAATACAAATGTATACTATTCTCATCAAATTTTATTATTTAAATTGTATATTTTCCAATAACTGAAACCATTGATTATTTACCGACGTTTCGACTTTTATAAAGTAATCTTCAGGCACGTCCTTGTTGTTTCCTACACATTGAAGAAGGAATTTTTTGTGATTTTCGAAATTGTTGATTATTCTTGTCCCAATTCTTCAGATTTGGGGACATATCTTTGATTGATTTGTTCGAAAATATGAACAGGATGTTCATAAAATCAGATGTGGAATCATCTGCGACTGAAAGATAAACTTTAGTCACTATCTTCCATCTTTGATGTTATGTAGGGTTGGTCCTATTTATTATTTAAGATTTTCCAATGATTTGACATTTAAAAAATCAAATTTTTAACAGTGGGATATATCTATTACTTTCTTTCCGTCTCTACTGAAACTTTTTTCTTAGAACGTAAGACATTAACGAAGTGTTCAAGGACTCCGAAAAATATTTTTTTTTACTTTAAAAAGTGATTTGGGTTAGTAGGCAAATTGGACTAATAGGTCATTGTAAATGGAAATAATTATTTCAAAATTTACCAATTCCGAAAGCCTCGAAAGTAGGAAGAACAGTGAAGAATCAATCAATATTATTTGCAACGTTTTTCAAATGCTGAAAAATTATTAAAAATGAAATTATTCTCTATTTTCGCGAAAAAAAAAGTTTGTAGGTTTCTGGAAAAGGTTGGAAATGTTATTTCTTCAGGAAGGTGTGAACCAATCAAGAGTTTTGGAAATCAGAAATATTCTAGGATAAACGGCACAAATTTTGTCAAGATTTTATTTTCGGATATCGTTATTTTTTCTGACTAAGTGATCTTAAAATAGTCACACAAGTTTTTTATTTTAAGTTGCAATTTTTGAATACCTACTTGAATTCCATGGCACTTTTTTCAAATGTCCCTTAATCTTCCCTTGATATTATTTTATAAAGATACATTTCTCCACATTTGATATCAAGACATTTTTGAAAACTCTTGTCTTTTCTTATGTTTTTTTTTGGTATTTTTAAAGGATTTTTCGTACATAGCAGTGGTAATAATTTTCCGATAAAATTTGTGATTTTTTATAGGCAAACTTCTTTTTAAATTGCGAGTGGCTTTGATGTTTGCCACGAGCAAATTGACTTAAAAAAAACGAAGTTGTACTCGGAAAGACTATTTCACGAATGTTATTTTTATTTTGTATTAAAACTCAGATTTGCCTTCGCAGCATTCTACGGGATTTTTTTGTCACTGACAACTGGTAACAATGAAATTCGACTTTTACTCGTAAATTTACTCTAGTGGCAGTGCTAACTTCATAAGTTAGCACAGCCACTACCTATAAAATAAAACTAAAAGTGCGCCAATTTTTTTGGTTCAACGACAAATTAATGAATTTTTTTTAACAAATAATGGCCTAGGTTTTATCGATTTTTGAGCAAGTGGCTTTGTTAACTTTACAGGTGTGATTATCGGTCCCTGTTTTTAGTTTTATTGATTTGTCTATTTTGTTGATTCTTATGTATGAAAAATACCGCAAAACCTGGAGAAACGTCGGCCTTGCTTTGATTACAATGGAAATTCGTTTTTCTTTGTCAAGTAATTAATATCATAATATTTCCGAGTTTTGAATAGTGAAGTCGCAAGAACATATGGATTGAGATTTCGAATCGTCAGAAGCAAAAAAATAAAGGAACGAAGGCGATATGATGTGATTTTTTGTCTAAGAAAATTTCAAGTTCGATAAGAGGAAGCAAACGAAGTTTTATGAATAGTTGTCCAGAAAAAAAACGTAAAAAATGTAAGTAAAGAAGTTCGTTTGGCCTATTTTGCTGAAAATCCCCAAAAATGGCCTTTTCGACTTCATGGAATCTATAGTCAATGCTCAAATCCATGCTGGCCACAAAAAAAATGAATCGAAGTAAAAACATTAAAAAGGGAAACATTCTCAATTAAATAGGAAGATTTTTCTGTCAATTGAAAAATCCACGATAAAAATGAAGTTATTTTTTGTGAATATCTAACAGAAAACAACTACTTCCCAGGCTAAAGCCACGCTGGGCATTGAACTACATCTGATAGATATAAATAGGTCCTTTTCTCAGCGTGGCTTTAGCCAAGAAAGTAGTTGTTTTCTATTAGATATTCACAAAAATAGCTTAATTTTTATGCTAGATTTTTCAATTCACAGAAAAATATTTCTATTCGAATGAGAATGTTTCCCTTTTCAACATGAATACGCCACAAGAGGTTATCTTGAACGATGGAAGATGGTGACTAAAGTTTATCTTTCAGTTGCAGATGATTCCACATCTGATTTTATGAACATCCTGTTCATATTTTCAAATAAATCGAAGTAAAAACGGGTTACTATGATTTTAATTCAATTTTAGGATCTTCTAATTATGGGTTTTCCGGTATGACGCTAAATGATTTCAACCATAAGAAAATCCCCAAAACCAAAGGGAGATTGTTAATTATACGTCCTGAAAGATTTGCAACTCTATAGGAGTTATTCACAACTAGCTGTTTATATTTTATAACAAAGGGAAATTGTGCCACCCAAGTTTTAGGGATGCATTTTGTGGAGGAAGCCTCTAGAAAAAAAATCACGGCCTACCTTGGATTTCAAAAATCCATGCGAATTTACAGTTACAGGCAACTACTTTGATTCTCAGCGATTGAGGAGGTGATACAAATATAAAAAGCCACCGTGGCAGAAGACTACCTGGAAAGTTTCATCAAAAACAAAGTTGATACAGCAAACAAAATCCAAGCAGGTTGTTGCACCAAATAAAATTTGCCCCCGACCAATTTTGTTAGTACTAACGAATTTATAAATCTACAACCTGTATTGGTCAATAACTTGGTTTTATCTCAATAAATTTCATTGATTTTTTTCGATGATTTAGCTATTGATGGCTAATGCGGAAAAGCAATAAAATAAATATTCTTGTGAGAATATTTCATAGGAAATTGCTTGAAAAAAAATGTACAGAAACAACGCTATAACACGTCTGGCTGTTGTAGCCAGTATTTGTGCTTTTTCAAGGTGAACGAGAAAAGTTGAAATACCGACAACAGATACACAATCCGTGTATGTGTTTAATATTCAGATGCCGGTTAGTTTTTTTTTCTAAGAGTGGCTATTTTTAGAAACGAACATTTTAGCTATAATTTCTTGTTACCAAAAAATAATCCGAATAAAACAAAATTTCGGAAGACACTGTCAATAAAAAAATCTTTATATTGTATGTAAATAGCAGTACAGGGATTTTTTAGAATAGTGCTTGATAGATAGATATTTGGAATAAGACATAATCTGCGCCTCCAAAAGTTCTCAGATACCGATTTTGAATAGAATCGGACAATTAATCACGAAACTCGTCCGCCATATTGGAATCGCCATCTTGAATTTTTTACCAAAAAATCAATAATTCTCTTATCCAAAAACCCTCCAAATACTGTTTTTGAATACTATCAGATCATAAATAACAAAAATCGTTGAAATGTATTGTCATGCGAATATTGTCAATTAGTAGTATTTTAGGTGTGTTCAGATCAAGTTCTATACGTTGCTCAATGATAGCTTCATAGGGGGTTCGTTCACTTTCAGCTCTCGTCAAATCGGCAAGCAGCGAACGTGCTTTTTTGTCAATTCGAAATTTACTCGAAAAATTAAACTACTTATGGAAGTTAAGTAGCCTTTCACTTTCGTGTATCCCAACCGTTTCGTTACGTGCTCTTTGATATCTTCGACACGTGCAAATTGTACGAGCACGTTTTCTGTTCTCGATGTTGAAGTGTTGCGCTTCGATAAAGTCGTGGAGACAACTTCGATATGCTCTATCGCTCATATTGTACTACTCAGGACTGAGACATGCTACAAATGCAGTGGCAGAAATCATATTGAGCTATTTACTACTGGGATTCATCTAATATCAGCACTTGAATGCAATCGGTGGGGGAAAGGGGTACTTGCAAGATTGATAGTAGTACACGTCGTTGAAGTAGCTCCGTTAATAACTGCGAGAGGCTGACTTGCTCGAAATATTTTTCAGTGGAAGTATTAGGTAACAGATTATGATACGCTTCGGTAAAGTATCGTAGGAAATTGTATTTGGATTACTCCCAACCAGCACTAAAAAATATTTGTTCGGGAGAGGGTTACTTGCGAGATAATAATAATAATGACGTTTATTCGTGATTAAATCGATACAATTTATGCGGTAGTGACAAATTTTTCGCAATATGATCTGAATAAACATGACAATACCCACAAAGTATACATACTTGTATGTGGGAATCTAATATAAACAATTTTAAGATAATATAAATATGACATAGATAAACATTACATTATTGCCATAATAATCAATAAATATAGTAAGAACAATTTTTACTAGAGTAAGAATTAAAAATCCTGTGGATAAAATAGATAAATATGTGCATATAAGAATACATTTTTAATACGAACATGAATGAACATTACAATATTTGCAGAGGTGTTGTATATAGTGGTAAATAATATAGTGTAGATAAAAACAATTATGTAATAAGAGTTAGATGTTCTATGAGATCAAGTGTGAGCATATAATACTATATTTTTTTGGGGTTAGGTTAGTTAAATCTCCCTTTTTTTATGCTCAGTTTTAGGTTCATCCTTCAATCAATTTATGAATATCAGTTCTTTTATTTTTCTTTATAAATGCTAATAGTTGTTTTTTAAAGCGTTTTAGTGAAATTTCGTCTTTGATTTCTTTTGGTAGCTAATTGAATAATTTCGGTGCTAGATACCAGTAGCTTCTCTGTCCTATGGATTTAGAGGTCACTGGTATGTAATGTTGGTGCCTTGTTCTCGTCGCGTATGGATGGTTTGGGGTGTCATGTTCAGTTTTGTTTTTGTATATTAGACATCCTATTTGGACGCTGTATAATTGTGTTTGTGTGTGTGTGTGTTTCTGTGTATAGTAAATCGCTTGAATATCTTGCAGGTTTGTTGAGCAGTATTCGAAGAAATCGTCTTTGAGAGACTTCAAGTGCATGCAGGTGTGTTCTTGATACTCCTCCCCAGCCAATAATGCCATAATTCAAGTGTGATTCGACCCAACTATGGTATAATTTTTTTTGTATTTGTAATCCAAAAATCTTCCAACCCGCTTGAATCGATATAAAATACATCGTAGGTTTTTTGTTAAGTACTCTATATAATGGTCCCATCTGAGATGTTATCTATATATATATATATATATATATATATATATATATGCCTAGATATTCAATTTTTTTCGTTGGTTTGATTACAAGGTCTTGTTGAATATTCAGAGTGTATTCTGGCAAGGATGTCGAGATACTGCTGAATGGTAAGTATACAGTTTTGTCGAAATTTATAGTAAGTAATCTACTGTCAAACCAGTCTTTGAGTTTTCCTAGATCTTTTCCAATATTTAGTTTGAGGTTGTACCAGTCGTCATTTTTATAGTATATTCCGCGAAACTGATGATTTTTCCGATTGTTTCTTGTATGAATAAGTCATTCGAATATATCACGAATAACACCGGCCCCAGTACTATTCCTTGAGGTACACCACATGTTATTGTCATTTCTGTACTAACCTGATTTTCAATTCTTACTCTTTGTTTTCTGTTTGTTAGGTAACTTTTTAATAGTTTGTGTGCCACACCTCTCACACCCATATCTTCTAGGGTATCTGAAAGTATGGAGTGGTCGACCGTATCGAACGCATTTTTCAGATCTGTGAAAACACCTATGGAGGGGGTACTTGAATCTAGGGATTCATAGATGATTTTCGTTAGGGAGTGAATTGCATCCGTAGTAGATTTATTATCTCTAAATCCGTACTGAGATGTTGATAGTAGATTATGTTTTGTTAGGAATGTGTTTAATCTCGTTTTCAGGATTTTTTCGAAGACTTTACTTATCGATGGTAGAAGGAGATAGGCCTATAATTTGTGACATTATCAGTTTCTCCACATTTGAATATTGGAGTTACTATCGAGTTTTTCAGAATTGAGGGAAATATTCCGGTTTCGAATGATTTGTTTATAATGTCCATTAAGGGTTTGCTAATAACCTCAATAATAACCTTAAGAATTTTGGCTTTGATTCCATCATGCCCAGGAGATTTATTATTTTTCAAGTTATTTATTTCTTTATCTTACTAATATTTGTTGGTGTTGAGAAATGGTATTTTTTTTATTTTTTTTTATTTATTTTTTTTTTTTTGTTTTTTTTTTTGGTTTTTTTTTTTCGATTTTAGAATTTCATTAACAGTTTTCCATAATTTTTTGCTCGTATTATGTCCATTTTCCATTAACTTTTTATAATATTTATCTTTTGCATCTTTAATTTTTTTCTCAGTATTTTTTTTGGTTGTTAGGTATTATTTTTCTTTTATTTGGATTTGTTTCCATTCGCGATTAATTGGTTTTTGGTTATATGTTTTATTAATGACTTGTTATCCAGGTTTTTCTGCTGCGTCACATTTTTATTTTTTTATAATACAGGTATTATTATGTTAATGAATTTTTCGGTTGCAGATTCGAGATTACACATTGGGTACAATTCATCCTCCCAATTTATGTAGCTAATGGATTCAAGCAGTGATATTTTGTCTAGTCTTTGGAAGTATTTTTTTGAATTATTATTCATTCCATGTATTTTTTTATTATTTAGTACGATTTGTAGTAGCGTTATGTAGTGGTCTGTGATTGTGGTGGAGATAGTAATGGCAATATATTGTTATAATTTTGATGTTTGATTTTAATAAAGATGGTCCGACACTTCGTTAAAGTAGTGCCGATAATAGCCAAAAGAGGCTGACTTGCTTGAATTATTTTTCAGTGGAAGTTTTAGGAATCAGATTGTGATACGCTTCGTTGAAGTAGTGAAAAAATGGAACAGATGATCATTGATAATAATTAAAGAACCCCCACTGTTCATTATTGGACTGATATGGAATGCTATTTTCGAGACGCTTCGGTATTGTCAATAATAGGTAATTACATGTGTACTTATACGTCGCAAACAATGAAATTGAAATAATGATAGGCAAGATGTCTGATGAAATGGACATGTTTGTGTTTATTACAACGCTACTTAGGGAAGATTAGTTAAAAAGATAAATTTAGCGTTTTAAGTGAATGTAAATGCTCGCAGGTATAGATAACCAATCGCAGTTCAGTTATTTATGGTCTGAATTGTCACTTTGAATGAATTGAATGCAGGTATCCGATTCATTTGTTTTTTATACATGCTGATTACGTATTACACAGATTTGGGTTGGTAAGGCTATAACTTTAATAGCTGGCATATGGTATAATCGAATATTTCTCTGTAATACATCGTTTTTTATATGAATATACACAGGCTTGTTTCTGAATAAAAAAAAAACAATCTTCGATCTAGACTATTTCTTCTGTGGTTGTTCTTCCCAAGTCTATCGTAGAAACAATATTTTTTCAACTCTACTGTATTAACTATCTTTGCCCACCTTTCTCTGCAGGTCGTTTTGGCACAGTAGGTGGTTCCTTTGTTCTCGGTACACCTCGCTCTATTTTACCTTATAAAGCAGTAGTATCAGTTTCGCCTACGTATTTATCGCCTTTTCTCACACCCCCACAAAGCATTGAGTCTTGCTTGCATAAGTTATATCATGTCTACGCGGACATCCGATTTACACATAGAAGAATTTTTCATGACCGTGTCAGTTTTTTATTTCCCAATATTTCGATGCCTAAAACCTACTAATGGCCGAGTCATATTCCACATTTGAAATCGCCCGGTATATATCTCCACTTATGTTTGATATCACGACCGATGTAATTGCAACCTTTTCAGTCTCTTCATTGGGTTTGGTTGAAATTACATAACCGAAAACGCGTTTACTCAATCTCTATACATGAAACGCATTTTTTTCATGATGAAATGAATTCGACATTTATACTTGCGTTTATTATATCGCCGCTTGAGATTCGAGATTGTTTTGCTCGAGCAATTCATAATGATTTATTTTAATGCCTAGCGAGCGCAGGAAGGTTCTGTTTCTATTCACAAGAATGCCGATTTTTATATTGGGAAAAATAGCGAGAAATTCTCAAATCGTTCTTTGGTGAAATACTTCAATGATGTCAAAGAAATACCCTTTGCATGGACTTTTTTTGCTTACAATTCCCCAGCTTTTCGTTCCTTACAATATCTGACTATAAAAAGTATTGACGTTGGAAAGATATTCTCAGTATTTGCATGAATGTGATGCTAAAAAGTATTTTAGAATATAGTGTCAAAATATTTTGCTGCTGAAAAGGTATTCTCAGTATCATTGTATTTGCATGAAATATATATTTGAAAGCATTTTAGTAAATAACAAGGATGACAAAATTGCTTTTTTGTGGACTTTTCTGATTTTTGTTTGCTTTTCTATACAACTGCTTGCTATAAATGCATTTTTATAAATATATTGACGAGAAACATGAAAATTCTGCTAAGTCTGTTGAAAAGGTATTCTCAGTATCATTGTATTTGCATGAAATATGCATTTAAAAGCATTTTAGTAAGTAACAAGGACAAAATTTCTTTTTTGTGGACTCTTCTGATTTTTGTTTGTTTTTCTATACAACTGCTCGCTATAAATGCATTTTTATAAATATATTGACGAGAAACATGAAAATTCTGCTAAGTCTGTTGAAAAGGTATCATTGTATTTGCATGAAATAAGTATTTAAAAGCATTTTAGTAGGTATCAAGGAGGAAAACATTGCTTTTTTTGGACTCTTCTGATTTTCGTTTGCTTTTCTATGCAATTTCTTGCTATAAATGGATTTTTATGAATATATTAACGTGAAACATGAAAATTCTGGTAAGTCTATTGAAAAGGTATCCTCAGTATCATTGTATTTGCATGCTATAGGTATTTAAAAGCATTTTGGTAAATAACAAGGATGACAAAATTGCTTTTTTGTGGAATCTTCTGATTTTTGTTTGCTTTTCTATACAACTGCTTGCTATAAATATTTTATAAATATTTTAACGAGAAACATGAAAATGCTGCTAATTCTGTTGAAAAGTTATTCTCAGTATCATTGTATTTGCATGAAATATGCATTTAAAAGCATTTTAGTAAGTAACAAGGAGGACAAAATTGTTTTTTGTGGACTCTTTTATTTTTGTTTGCTTTTCTATACAACTGCTTGCTATGAATATTGACGGAAACATGAAAATTCTGTAAGTCTGTTGAAAAGGTATTTGCATGAAATATGTATTTAAAAGCATTATAGTCATCATAAATTGCTTTTTTGTGGACCCCTCTGATTTTTGTTTGCTTTTCTATCCAATTGCTTGCTATGCATTTTTATAAATATATTAACAAGAATCATGAAAATTTAGCTAGTTCTGTTGAAAAGGTATTCTCAGTATCATTATATTTGCATGAAATATGTATTAAAAAGCATTTTAGTAGGTATCAATGATGACAACATTGCTTTTTTGTGGACTCTTATGATTTTCGGTTGCTGTTCTTTACAAATTCTTGCTCTAAATACATTTTATATATTATTATATATTGTCGTGAAACATTAAAATTCTGTTAAGTCTGTTGAAAAGATATTCTAAGTATCATGTAGGTATCAAGTATGATTATATTGCCTTTTTGTGGACTCCCTATCTTTTTGTTTTCTTTTCTATACAATTTCTAGCTTTCCAAGAGGCATTTTCAATATGATTTTATCAACGGGAATTATGAAAAAAAAATTGTGTGATTGCAACATTCCATATTTTATTTTGAAAATATTCTAAACTCATGTTTTATATATGTAATGAATACATAATATTGTCATAAAATTATTTGTTTTTTTTTGCATGAACGTAAATGTTTTCCAATTCAGACCTTGGCAATTCAGTATTTAGTTTCACATACAATAATACTAACATTCGGACAGGTATTCAATAAGATTGAAAAACAATGATTTTCATTATTTTCTCTATTTAAACCATTTAACTCTCGTCTACCAGTGGATTTAGAAAGGTATTGAAATAAGAACAACTGTTGTATAGTGGCCTTTTAAAATGAAAAACATTCCCAACACCACAGTCGAAACTATTTTCTAACTAATAATTATAGACAAGTTTTTTCATTTGCCCGTTTGTGGTTCACAGAGAAAAGGGCTTTGACCCACTTTCTATCTAACAGTACCGTAAATAAACAGTTATTTTATTTGACCATCGAACTTGGAAGGGCCGTTTCTTAAAGCAGGCCTATTAACAGATGTAGCCTGTATACCTGTTCCAACTCTCAGTGTTATTGAGAGACTATGAGACTTTGTTTGGACCATACTCAATATAGGATTTTATTTTTTATTTTGAATTAATGCGGCCGATATTTAATGAAAATCTATATCAAAGTAAACAAAGGACACTCAGTTCACCAAATGATTTTCACTGAACTGGGTTTTGAAATAATAGAAACGATATTTTATGTATGTGAATTTCTCGCTCAGTTTTACAAACTTCCAGAAATAATCGTACAAAAATAATTAGAATCCTACCAAAAATAATTCTTTGAAATGACCAAGTTAGGGCATTAAGAGCTCTTCTGAAAATAAAATAATTAATTAAAAAAACCTTTTTAAAGACAAGCTTATATTCAAATGCACTAAAAAGTAAAAAATAATTTCTTTGGATGTGCAACGTAGGTTATTCAAGTGCTTGTCGCTTGTCTTTAATTTTTTTTTAGTAAGTACGCCTTAATCTATGTTTTTGTTAATGCATCGTCATTATGAGGCATTTTTTCTGTAAGTTCTGAGCTATCTAGTTCTTCAACCATCTAAAGATTAACTCGTCCGTCATCCTGGAGCTGTCATCTTCACTTTATGAATTCGGACAAAAAATCAATAATCTTCAACTAAATTCTTAATCTCCGACCCCAAAAACCCCGTCATACCAATTTTGGATAGAAACGGTTCATTATCACAAAACTTGTCCACCATCTTGGAGGCGCCATCTTGAATTTATGAATTTTGGCAATAAATTCATAATCTCCAACCCCGAAAACCTCCTCATACCAATTTTGAATAGAATCGGACCATAATCACAGTGATCGTCCGCCATCCTGGAGCCGCCATTTTCATTTTATGAATTTTGACAAAAACCCCCACATACCAATTTTGAGCCGAATCGGACCATAAACACAAATCTCGTCCGCCATCTTAGAGCCGCCATTTTGTTTTTCTCTAACAAAAGTTCCTTAATGCATTGTCACTAGAATTATAAACACCTGCCAAATTTCACGTTAATCGGGCAACTAGAAGTGGTTCAAATTTAACTTGCAAGATTTGATTACAGACAGACACTAGGACAGGCGAAACTAAATAAAAGCTTGTAAAAATCAGTTACATTTTGTACTAAGTTGAACCTTTTTCTAACATAGTATTTTCAAGTAAAATACAAACTTCTGTATTGACCGACATTTATTTGACTCTACATTTAAGTGTTTCACACCCCAATGTTTATAAATTTCCCATATTTATATGGCAAGATAAAAGCAATAGGAATTATTCCTTATTGTCAAATTAAGATAATACAAATTGTTATAAAACAGGATCAGGATACCATTAAACATGTCTAAAAACAATATTTAAGAATAGAAACTGAAAAAAAAACTGCTATATGAAAGAATTAATAAGATAAACAACATGGTGTGTTAGATTTTTTTTTTTTTTTTATGTTCTGGTTCCCACGAAAAGGGATATCCTGTAATGTTCAGAGAACATAGTGGGAACCAAGGGAAAGAAGGTAGGAGTTGGTGTTCTTCTTAAATTTCTGAAGGTTGTATGCCTCGGGGATCACCTCCCTAGGCTAGGAATGAGTTCCAAAGCCTCGCTGTTCGTTGGATGAACGAGTCTTTGGAAAGTGATGTTCTGCAGGTCTCCAAAGTGACCACGAAGGGGTGTGATGACTGAACTTGACGGGTTAATCTCGAAGAGACTGCCAAAGCAGGAACGATTGTTGATATTTCAGAAGAGCATCGCCCATGAAAATATCTATAAAATAGAGACAAATCGCCAACTTTTCTACGGTGTTCCAGACAAGTGAGCGAGTTTGTAAGCGAGGCGAGAGAAACAAAATGGGTTTTATAGACCATTGACCAGTATTAGTTTAGGAGAGACTGTCTTATTTCTGAATATTTTCCTTGTAGAAAAAAAAAGCCTTTTGCATTATTTTCGTCAACTGTTTTGTCTTGAAATCCTTGACGATGGTACTGATAGAGGGAAATTTTGTTTCAGTAATTGAACTGTTTGTATATAAATCATTGGAATAATCCAAACACCGGATGTTCCATTGTCATGCGATTTTCTGTTTCCTTCTTTGAATGTTATTGCTAGATGTTGAAAACGTTTTTTTTTTTAATGAACAGCAGTTGAGTATAGTCGTATAAAATCGTATTTCACCAAACGGTCAAAACAGCAATCAAACAGAAACTCTCCTTAAAAGATTAATTATATAAACTTTTTTTTGTTTATTCAAATTTTACACCATTTAATTAAAGTAAAAAACGTATAGGTCATTATGTAAACTTTATTAATATAATATAAGCAAAACAAACATTGTAGGTATAAAATATAATTATAAAAAAATTAGTTTTTGATATTTCAAGTCAAGTTAATGCATCTGTATAAAACTCCCTGTATACGAAATGTAACTTTCAGTTCATAGTGACATTTCAACCCACCCTTGTTGTTCCACTTCTTGTTTTTTTTTTAATTCTACCAACAAAGTATGATGCCATTTGTGTACGTCCGTTTTTTCGCATATTTTCGAACTTTCTACAACAATTTGACAACGTCGCAAATTTTTTGGAAAAAGGAAGTACTTCTATACGTATTTTTTCCTTAGTCCAATGGTGTGAAAATTTACAGGTTGATGGGTCACCCTGTATAATGGATCCGACGACCCACCATCCAATAGTTCCATTAAAGATTCTCATCGTTCCAACCATACGGTATCACCTGGCAGCAACAATGTCATAAATTATTCAATAAAAAGTATAAATATTTATAGTAATATTACATAAAGTCCATTCATTTCAGCGCGGTATATCCATTTTATAACTTGATGAATTGGTTGTTAGACTAGCGCGGAATTTTTCTTTTTGCCCAACAGATTTTGAAAGTGAAAGTGAGATTGAACGAAACTCTTCGCGCCTACGCGCATGCACGATGAGAAATTTAACGCTTTGGCAATGCCACAGAATTCGGTAATTTAGGCTGACACATAACTTTATTGATATTAGGATTTGCAAACTGGTATCGTACTTGTTGGATACGCTGGAGGTCCATACTTGAACCCTATTGAAAATATTTGTATTGATTCATTACCCCTCAACAAACATATTGATTGTCCAGCAGCTGTATGACCTTTGTATTAAACGCTAGAAGATATTTTGAGAACCATTCTCATGTTAGATTCTTTGAAACATCCCATCAAAATCCCTCATATTCACAAGGGTTCTAGATTTAACTCCACACAAAGTGCAACTATATTTTTTATTCCGTTCATCTCATAGTTTTCGTTGCATTTTAGTTCATTTTATTAGATTCTCCACCTTGGGATCCATTCTTAATTGTTACTTGAATTTGTGGATGGTGTGTGGGATCTAAGGGACATTTAATACTGAAAATTAAAATCATAAATTCTTACGGAAATAATTTTGCATCATATTTCTCCTTTTATTGATGTTTTCGAACTAGGCTAGATGGCTTACATCACTTGGGTTTAAAAAAACTTCATACGTCATTTAAAATCCTTTTGTAACGAAAAGGATTGATTTCCACATCCAAAAGAATATCTGCAATCCTCAAATTTCATTTTTCACCTAAAATGGCGAAGTAGAAAGACAAAAATTTACCCAAATGGGATGGTGTTGAATGACAATCGTACATTTTTGTCAAAGTACATCATTGCAGTTTCATTCGAGAAAGTGGACATGTATACAAAAGGTATATTATAGGACACAAGACAGATCCTTGGGGTACCCCTTGTTTCACGTTACACAAAACTTCTGCTTTGTAGTATATACGTATACAAAAGATATATTATAGAGGCCAAGATAGATCCTTGGGGTACCCCTTGTTTAACGTTACGCCAAACTTCTGCTTTGTAGTATACATGTATACAAAAGGTATATTAACAGACCCCTCATCTATGAATGCATGCTTTATTTATAATAAGTTTATATTTATAATTAGTTTACTATGTAAAAAAAAATGATATAAATCATGACAGAATTTCACATGATCTGTTATAACCAAATTAATAGATAAAATAATGTATAAATAAACTAATAGTTTCATAGGAACAACGACACCAAGAAACAACTAATATATAATATTCAATTTATCACATATTGTCTCAATTTTGATTTAAATAATTTTATGGAAAAGGATTCTTTGATTTCACTAGGAAGTAAATTGAGAATTCGACTTTGAATAAAAATGATTAAATAAAAATGAAGACCCGCAAAAATACCTATTTTATATTCGCGGCAAGATTTTAAATCTGCTACTCACAGAATTATTTTTCTTTTTCAGCGCATTTGTATAAAAGCTTTCCTTATTTTTTTTTATCATTTTTATTGAATTCTGACAAAAATTGATTATCTCAATCTATTGGCATATGGTAAATGATTGGGTAGTAAATTATTCATCATTTTGAAAATGGAAATCATTGTTTGAATATAATGATTTTGTTTCACATTGAACCAGTTGAGGACACCCTAACATCGAGTTTATATTCGTATACCTGCTGCAACCAAAATCCGAATTGCTTTATTTTGTAGAATTTGTAGTCTGTCTTAATTAGGGATGTTTGTGTAAATTATAGAACTGCAATAATTGACATGAGGCAATATTAAAGTATTGTACACTGTTAATCGACTGTACTGAGATATACCTACGTCTCATAAATCCATTTTTTTACCGATTAAAAAAAAAACTATTTTAGTTGGATATCAAGTACGAATTCCAAATATTTCATTTCCTGAATCGTCTCTATTCGTTGATCGTTGATTTTGATATCTAAGTCCAGACTCAAAAACTTTTGATGAAGTAAAATTATTGCCAATAAACATATATTTATTTTTTGCTTCATTAACTTCTAGTTTATTGGTTTTAAATTTACAAATAAGTTGATATATTTTATTATTCTATGTATATGATCAACGAAATCACCACTAAAGATGAATTGTACATTTTGACAAAACACAACCCATGTAATAGAAATAGAAACTGAAGAGGACCCAAAACACTTCCTTGTGGCACACCATAGTTGTTAGAATGACATTCTTACTATATATTTTTCATTTTAGTTTGTTTTATATCGATTGCCTAGATAACTCGTTAACCAATCTATTATTACTAAACCGGAAAAATCCGTATTTCTTTAATTTTAATATTAATATTTGGGGATCTATTGTTTCGAATGCCCCATGGATCAAACTGGTATACAGATTACGATTTTAGAACCAGCACATCTTGTGCTGAGAAGAAAAAGAGGAATATTAGATAGAGTGGTATACAGATGGATCAAGATTTTAGAACTTGTCCATCTTGTGCTTAGAATATTAGAGGGCCAAAGACAGATCTTTGGGGAACCCCTTGTTCAATGTTACACCAAACTTCTGCTTTTTATATACGTGTATACAAAAGGTATATTATTGGGCCGAAGACAGATCCTTGGGGGACCCTTTGTTTAACTTTACAAAATGATGGTAGTTTATGTGAATATAAACGAGACTAATCATTCCAATTTGTAATGGTTTCGATTAGCTTAATGAATGAGCGCGAGTAACTACGTTGTGTCGTTTTGCCATAGACGAACGTTTTATTAGCGGCTATAACGGCAATTTCCTCGTTTTTAGAACGGGCACTGCTAATTCGTGACTACGACCAACTATTATTGGCACATGTGGCAATATAAATGAAAGTTATATTTCAATTAACAGTTTATATTTGGTGTCAAAATGGAATTTTCACCAAGTTTCACGTTTCGTTTTGCAAATGATATGTTGTTTCTTATAGTCTTATCGAATTGAGTTGATCGAAAATGGCCCAATGAACTTTACATCAATAATATAATAATAATTGAGATACTTATTTGCATCTTCAATTCGGTAAGTAGATGTTTATATCGTAAAATTAAAAGTAAGCAGAATCATGAAATTTTCATCAGTGTGAAAGCAGCCACGAGTTTCAGCAATGAATCTGTCGCGGCGATACGAAGTGTTCTCGGCCGCCAGCGGTCCCTAAAATGTGTAGGAATTTCATGGCCAGAGCCATTAATTTACTATTTGATGGGAAAGTTTTCGTCGATGGGGATTTTTTGCATAAACCTGTGCTACTTAAAGTGCTTTACAAGATCTATATATCGAAATATTTTGTCGCACAGAAATTTGGCCCCCACAACGAATAAAATTAATTTAAAAAAATTCCAAAACTCCTTCAAAGTTTCGTGGATGGGGATTTTTTTGCATAAACCTGTGCTACTCAAAGTGCTTCACAAGACCTATATTTCGAATTATTTTGTCGCACAAAAATTTGGCCCCCACAACGAATAAAATTAATTTAAAAAAAAATTCCAAAACTCCTTCAAAGTTATCGTGGATGGGGATTTTTTCGCATAAACCTGTGCTACTCGAAGTGCTTTACAAGACCTATATTTCGAAATATTTTATCGCACAAAAATTTGGCCCCGACAACGAATTAAATTAATTAAAAAAAATATTCTAAAACTCCTTTAAAGTTATCGTGAATGGGGATTTTTTCGCATAAACCTGTGCTACTTAAAGTGCTTTACAAGACCTATATTTCGAAATATTTTGTCGCAAAAAAATTTGGCCCCCACAACGAATTAAATTAATAAAAAAAAAAAACAAAACTCCTTCAAAGTTTTCGTGCATGGTGGCACAATATTTCGAAATATAGGTCTTGTAAAGCACTTTAAGTAGCACAGGTTTATGCAGAAAAATCCCCATCCACGATAACTTTGAAGGAGTTTTAATTAATTTAATTCGTTGTGGAGCCAAATTTCTGTGCGACAAAATATTTCGAAATATAGGTCTTGTAAAGCACTTTAAGTTACACAGGTTTATGCGAAAAAATCCATATCCACGATAACTTTGAAGGAGTTTTGGATTTTTTTTTAAATTAATCTAATTCGTTGTGGGGGCCAAATTTTTGTGCGACAAAATATTTCGAAATATAGGTCTTGTAAAGCACTTTAAGTAGCACAGGTTTATGCGAAAAAATCTCCATCCACGATAACTTTGAAGGAGTTTTGGATTTTTTTTTTAAATTAATTTAATTCGTTGTGGGGGCCAAATTTTTATGCGACAAAATATTTCGAAATATAGGTCTTGTGAAGCACTTTGAGTAGCACAGGTTTATGCAAAAAAATCGCCATCCACGGAAACTTTGAAGGAGTGTTGGATTTTTTTTTAATTAATTTAATTCGTTGTGGGGACCAAATTTTTGTGCGACAAAATATTTCGAAATATAGGTCTTGTGAAGCACTTTGAGTAGCACAGGTTTATGCAAAAAATCCCCATCCACGAAAACTTTGAAGGAGTTTTGGAATTTTTTTTTAAATTAATTTAATTCGTTGTGGGGGCCAAATTTTTTGCGACAAAATATTTCGAAATATCTTGTAAAGCACTTTAAGTAGCACAGGTTTATGCAAAAAAATCCCATCCACGAAAACTTTGAAGGAGTTTTGGAATTTTTTGAAAATTAATTTAATTCGTTTAAGGGCAAAATTTTTAAAATTTAGTAGCACAGGTTTATGCAAAAAAATCCCCATCCACGAAAACTTTCCCATCAAATAGTAAATTAATGGCTCTGGCCATGAAATTCCTACACATTTTAGGGACCGCTGGCGGCCGAGAACACTTCGTATCGCCGCGACAGATTCATTGCTGAAACTCGTGGCTGCTTTCACACTGATGAAATTTTTTATGCATTTAAGAATATTAGTCAAATGAAACCCTATGGATTATCTCTATGCCAGATAATTCCATCCGTTGGGCTGTTGAACCAGAATAATATTTGTTAATGCTAAATAAACAATAATTGGAACGGATGTGGTACGTTTGTGTGGTTGATGTGGAAATCCTTTCAAATGTGGAGAGATACCGAAGTAGGTAAAAAAAAATCGGAACTACTGATAGCTTTGAAATGGAGTTAGTTATTCGCTAAGTAATTTTCGAACACACTTAATTGGCGATTAGTCAGGAATAGTTGTAATTCTGTAAGTGATAATTTCGCGGGTTTTCGCGTACAGTGGGGCTCTATTTTAACGAAATTTCAGATCGCTATTTTGTTTGTCACGAAACTGACGAAAATAGGTCGAAGCAAACAAAATACATTCACTTCACTAAACTTGGTTTACAAATATTTTTGCCGGTGTTCCTATTACAAATTTGAGAAGATTGTGTGTGACAAGTGTAACCATCAGCCATTAGTAGCGTTTATGGGCAATAAAAAAGGTAAAATGCAGTTTTTTTTATTTTTCTGTACTTTTAAAACTTGTTTTTTCTTCAAAAACAGGGATATTTAAAAAAAAATATGCCAAATGAAAGTCCATTAGCTATATTTAGATATTATTCTCTTTAGGAATGGCTGGAAAATTTACCTAACCATAACTGATTTAACGATGAATCGATTCCGAAAGAGAAACTGAAAAGTGATTCCTAGACATCATATCAGTCGTAATTTAAATCCCATCAGTATTCGTTCGTAGAATATTGGAATTTTACAAATTTCATTCAAAGCACTGGTTCCAAATTTTCCCTAATGGGACATTCCTGTCCCGTCCTGTCCTGAATGATTTTTTGGGCAGGTAAACATGTTCAAAGTACGTTCCGTTTTCTCCCTAGGGACATTTTGTTCTACATGGAATTGAAATCAAACGCATACGGCATATAATGTTCGGGTATACCCCAAGGATGTGACGCGCGGCCATTATTTCGATTATTTGACTCTCAGCCATTTCAATGAAGAAAACAATGTTCACTTGTGTTTCATAGCTTTTTCTATATTGATAATATTTTCTAGACAACAGAAATGTATCTTTAGCCATCCGTTTTTAGCAGTCTCTGGTTCAGTCAATTTTGACGTAATAATAAACCATACTGGCTCCATATTTACCAATACTTGGAACTCAATATATATTTTAACTTTTTTGTATTAGAGATATTGCTGACAGTGAGATTTAAAAATCACTCCATCTTCAAAACTGCTTGCTAAAACTAAAGTTTGCAGAACGACTCTAGCGAACAGTTTTTGTTTCCAATTCACTTGAGTAATATATTTTTTCTACAACTCTTTACGAAAAGACGTTGTTTTGTAATAGAATACCTTCAGCGAAAACGTGATTTTCGTCGCAAGTGAGAGAAATTCTCATAACGTTAACTTTCGTTTCTAGTGACGAAAGTTAAATTTATATTTTCAATCATTTCCCGCCCTCGTCTATAATGTTTTGATGACTTTAAATTATTAATAAACAAAGACAGGAATCATTTCTATAATTAGAATGCATTTTTTTACTTTTGTTTAATAAAAAAGCAAAATAGAATCGTTAAAATACCGTGAGATTTAAAAACAATTTATATCTAGTTGCCTGGTTTCATTAATTTGACGTTCCTCGTTAATTGTTTAGACTTGTCAGTTTGCACTAAAAGCATTGTTGGTTTTTTTAAGTTATTATGATTTCTGATTCGGAAAGTGATTTAGATTTTCCAAATACACCACCAGAAATAGCAAATCAAGCTGAGGAAACCTCTTTGGATTTATTACCAGGAAAATCTAAAAAGAGAGATTCATGGATTGGAGAGTTGATAATCACGTAAATTCATTTTCGGAAACTGTGCTTCTTGCGTATTTTGGATGGTTGTCAAAAAAATTAAAGCCACCGACGCTATGGTCTATGTGTTCGATGTTGAGAACCACTTTATCGATTGAAAATTACACCGATATCAGTAAATATCCCGAGTTACGTTCTTTTTTTAAACGAAAATCTGATGGTTTTAAAAGTCAAAAGTCTAAAAATGTTTCTTCCGATGAGATACACACTTTCTTAAAGAATGCACACGACTCCAAATACTCAATGACTAAGGTGAGTTAATTACTTTATTATTGCGACAAATTCTTAATGATATTAATATTACCGTTTGTAGGTAGCCATAGTTTTTAGAAATTCGGGAGCTTGTCGTTGCCATGAATTAAAAGATTTGACAGTAAATTATGTAAAAGATACCAGCAGTATACTCTTAGTTACAATACTTAATACAAAAACAAAAGTACCGCGTTCCTTCCACATTTCTGGGTTCTTCTACGAGATTTCTAAAATATATATGAACCTCCACTAGATATGGACAAAATAAATTCAAGATTCTTAATTAACTACCAGAACGGAAAGGGTACTAGACAGGTTGTGGGAATACATAAATTCAGTAAATTTCCTCTGCAAATAGCTCAATATTTAAACTTGCCTGATCCTCAAAAATATACTGGGCATTGTTTGCGTAGAACTTCCGCAACGTTATTAGTTGATGCAGGATGTGATTTACTTCAATTAAAAAAGCATGGAGGTTGGAAATCTAGTAACGTTGAGGAGGAATATGTTGATCAATCAGTTAGCAGCAAAAATCAAATACAAACCAAAATTTTACAATTTATACAAAATACAACGCTATCCGATTACGGGGCATCTTCATCTGGAGTGACATCAGTTAACAACATAACAGATGTGGCATCGTCTACCTCAATACATAATTGCTCGAATGTAACAATTAACCAATATTTAAATCATAAGTAATGTTTAAAGAAATTCTGTTATTTTTAATTTATAATAAAATATTTGTTCATCGTTCTTTTTTAGCATATTATTATTATATAAACAGGGTTGTAGAAAAAGTATAGTGTTTCACTCGTTGAAAACATGTTTTGAAGCTCGTGAACATTACCAGCCTCGGCAGGTAAACTGTTCTCTCGCTTCAAAAAATGTTACTTTCGTTACTCGTAAAACAATATACTATTTTCCAAATAGATTCTCCAAAGGCAATTCAGTTCCGTATCGATCCCGCCATTCGTTGTGTTCTGACTTGTAAAAATACGTATAGTGTGGTAGATCGAATACATAAATCCAGTTTTTTCAACAGGTGTGGTTTTTTATACCGCATAAGAGATAGAACTACGACCACTTTATCTAGAACTGGTCTTATTTCCTACGGAGATATTAATTCTTCGGTATACAGGTAAGTGAACAGGTAAGCAACGATGCCGCTTTTATTTTCGAATAGATTTGATAATCCACGACTGAAGTAAAAGGACACCTCCTCGTGAAACGTTCTGCTGAACAAGTGATCCATTGTTTTTCGCTTGACAGCATTTAGAGCCACTTAAGACGATTATAATATTGAGAAACAAATACCTACAGGCTAAAAGATATTAGGAGTGACTATACATTGATGATGTGATTACTTAACAAAAACAAAAATGGAAAATCAGACAACAAGAACGACGCCCAAAGAAGAAAATACAAGAGGCAACGAAGTGAAAATGGAGAAAGAACCGAAATAGCCAAATGCTAGAAGAAAAATGATTAAGAATAAAATCTTTTGAAAAATCAGAAATTTTTCTATGAAAATTAAAAAAATTATGAAATGGTATCAAAAGAAGGTGTGATGTTCATAACGGGCGGTTTTAATGCACAAAAAAGAGGGGATGTAGAAGTGCAAGCGCGTATTTAAGGGGGGGAGGGGGTAATCTTTCAAAGTCTACTAAAAATATGAGCGATGGATGTCAATCTGAGAAAGATATATTTTTCGATTTTTTCCGCCGACGAGAATTTGCTATTTTTTTTTAGCAAAAACAAAAAACAAAAACGGCCTTAGTTTTTTGGTTCTAGCTCAAAAACTATTGATGATAGAGAAAATAAAAAACCAGGTTCTTGAAGAGGGGGAAATTTCCCATGAAAAAGTACCCACTCCCGGAACTATATCTCATTATTTATAATTTTTATTCAACGTTGAAAATAGGGCATACAGCACCTCTCGAGAGCACATAAAATATTTTTTTCTACTATTAAATATAAATTAAAAACATTTATTATAATATCAATTGAACACTTGAAAGAATGTAATTTCGTTAAAAAAAAAATTATTGAATTTTGATATTGTTAATTGAGTTTTTTTGGAACCGCCGATTTTAAAACCAATTTTTATAGAATGACTCAATAATTGTTTTGCTTCCTGGAGCAATTTCACATGTGTACTCGATAATATCACGATATAAAATTGTTTGAAAGTTGATTATTATGTTAATTATAAATTTCTAAAGTTTTCGAAATATGAGAAATCTAGTAAATATTGTCATTTTTTTATTGATATTTCACATTACTATCAGTATCAAGTTTGATAAAGGCATTTTACAACATTCAAAAAAATACGCTATTCATTTATAAAATAATTATAAAGAAATGGATACGTTGAATATTTTGCATTATTAGGTTGTTAAGAGTGTTTTATGATTAAAAAAATATATAATGTCAAAGTTTGTTCATAACTAATTGTTAAGTAAATAAACAATTACATTGTTAATAAAAAAAAATCTCATTAGGTAGAGAATTATTATTAATTTTAAAGAAAAAAAATCCTAATATATTATTTAAATAATGAAAAAATAAAAAAACTATTATAAAAAATTGTAAAAAATAAGATTTTTTTAATTCATGATAAACTCTTAGCAACCTCATGCAAAAAATCAATTTTTGAAAAATATTCAACTTATCCATTTGTTTATAAATAACTTTTATTAAACGTAAAATGCCTTTTGTCAGTCATAAAACTGATAATAATGTGAAATATCAATGAAAAAAATTGAGAATATTTACTCGATTTCTCATATTTTGTTACCTTTAGAAATTTTAATTAAAAAATAATAAATTTTAAAAATTTTAGGTAACATGTAAAATGTGCTTCCAAAAAAATCATGGAGTCATTCTGTGAACAACTATTTGATTTTTAATAAAATCGGCGGTTCCAAAAAAATTACTCAATTAACAATAGCCTCACATTATCAAAATTCAATGAAAACATTATTTCCCAACGAAATTACATTCTTTCAAGTGTTTAGCTGATACTATTATTTTTTTGAATTATTAAATTCTTTTTCGATTAAAATCTTGTGACGCTAACAAATTTCCCTTGATAAAAAAGTGTGTTCATATTTTGAATACATTGCTAGTGTGGCATCCGCTGAACGAAGATTTTTCTTCGTTGAAGCGGTTGGATTAGGTCTACTTCATGTTCATAGAGATGTGCAAATAGATGTTTTAAATGTTATTGAAAGGTCTGCAAATAAGAAACAGGATACTGGATTTCATTTTGTGATTTTTATTTTAACGAAAGAAATCTTCGTTTTTGTACCTACTTATAAGTACATATATGTATATTTTTTTTATTACATTCTGTATTTTTGTTTGAATTTGAAGGAAAAAAAATACTAATGTTTTTTGTACCTATAAGTAGAGGTATATAACTTTTTTATGTCATTACCCCCCAGGCAGAATTCCTAGATACGCCATTGTTCTACAGAGATGTGGCTCAGAAAAAAAGATTTAACAGCTATTAAGGATCTTATTGAGGAGCTAATATTGAGTCGATATCGTATACTAGTTGTAACAAAATGCAGAGTATAATACTGGAATGATGGAAAAAGGAAATGGGAACCTAGAAAACGGTGAAGCAAAAAATAAATATAACATGGAAATGACTCCTTTTATCATCCTCCATATCACTCCCCATATTTTGATGTTTCTGCATTATTTTCTCACTTGGAAAATGTTGGATTTTTCTTCACTTTCGTCAAAGTGATACAGTTACGTTGGGATTCATTTACCGCGAAATTTATAAAGAAGGTGGAGAAAAATTATACGATAAATTATTCAAACTGATTATACGAAAATGAAAGCATGATCACACATATAGAATTGATGGTGATTGTAATATAATCGAATCCGTCGGCAGTATTTACGATCAATTGGTCATTTCCCGTGAAAAATTCCATTTATCACGAGTATGATTAATGTGAACTGCCCGTCATTATTTGTTTATGTTGAGAACAAACCCATGAATCTTATGTTTTCGTAAGGAAGTTTTTTTGAGGAATGTTCGACGGTGTTGAATAAAGAGGGTTGTGTTTTTTGGCCGTGATCTGTTGGACTATCGAGGATTTCATTATTGTTATTCCGTCGACCTCGTCCCACTTCACGGAACCTCAGGCCTTGTTCACACCACTGAAATGATTAGTACGACCAGCCATGTGTACACAATTGGGATTTTTTATAATTGTTTGGTGTCTGGGTGAATAGGGAACGCTAAAACTGCATCTTTGTATCTGTTACGACTAGAAAATTGTGAGTATATAGATTTTTTGGTTGTTCATCCATCATATTCCGCATTGTGAACGTCACCCGGAAACGTAGTTTTTCTTAAAAAAAACTGTCGGCAATAATCATTTTAATAAAAAATAATCAATAGGGGATCAGAAATCGATAGGTACATGAATTAGAATTCACATTGGTAATCACACATCGATTTTGAAGCCAATCGGAGCTTAAATCACACAATTTTTCCCAATCTTTTGACAAAGATAAATTTGTCAAAGTATGTTATCACAGAAACCATGTGCGCGTGCAGTATTTTTACAGTTTTTTCAAGTTAAGCTTATTAAATTTAGTAATTAACCTTCCTAGTACTGACTGACTTCACACCCCGTAAAGTACTAACTGGGGTAATTTTGTACCCCAGCTAATTTAATGATTTAAAAAAAAAATTTTAGCATCTTATATTTGATGTAAAATTAATCAAATTTGTACACAAAATATTTATTTTAACAAATTTTGCAACTAAAAACAGTTAAAAAAATATAAAATAAAGTAACATTTTTGAAAGTAACATTTTTTTTTTAATTTTTGCACAGTTCACAAAATATTTTTTTTACACGCTTTATATTAGCTTCACTTATGTTTGTTTGTTTGTAACCGACTCCTTTGGGCGTGATTTTGACCCACTTCCAGACCTCCGAATGATCTGAAATTTGGCAGGTGTACATAATTCCGGTGAAAATGCATCAAGAAATTTTTGTGTGAAAAAAAAACAAAATGGCGGCTCCAATATGGCGTACGAGTTTTGTGATTATGCTCCGATTCGCGTATAAATTGGTATCTGAGGGTTTTCGTGGTCGGAGATTATGATTCTGATGATTCAAAATTTAACAAAGTCAAGATGGCGGCTCCAAAATGGTGGACGAGTTTTGTGATTATGGTCTGATCCTATTCAAAATTGGTATGTGGGGGTTGTTAGGGTCGAATATTATGATTCTCCTGTGAAAATTGAAAAATTTAAGATGGCGGCCTTTGAAATGGCGGGCCGAGTTTTCTTGATTATGGTCTGATTCTATTCAAAATTGGTATGTGGGGTTTTGGGGTCGAATATTATGATTACCTAATTTAATAAGATTATTCCATTTTTTTAATTTGCAGAAAAATAATTAAAATTATAGTTTAAAAAAACCTAAAAACACGCTTTTATAAATAAACCACACTAAAAAGTAGGAAATAAATAATAGTTTAAAAAAACTAAAAAACACGCTTTTATAGAAAACCAGACTAAAAAAATAGAAAATAAGAAAAAAATGTATTTTATTTAAAAAAAAGCGTGGGGTGCATGGTATTAATTATTACACACCTAGGGCAGTAAAGTAAGAAATGTCTCAGATCACAGGTAATTGTTGGCCGAGGCCCACGCTTTTTTTTTTTTATTTTTAATTTTTTTAGTCTGGTTTTCTATAAAAGCATGTTTTTTAGTTTTTTTTAAACTATGATTTATTTTACTATGCTCTAAACAAACAAAATTTTTACAAGATTCGCACTTATTTCTAGTTTTTCTGTCTTTCTGGCGAGGAAAAAATGACAGCGGCCAGATAGCTTTTAGGGCTCCCTGGGATAACAGAAGTCCTATATAGGCCTTTATTTCAATAGAATCTGTAGGTGTCCATACTTTCTTATTTTCTGGATGTTTTTCAATCCACTTTCCATATTCCAAAATAGCTTTTTCATTTGTTTTCTCAACGATAATCTCCAGAATATTATTGGTTCGAAAAAGGGGAAAACACCTCTACCATAGTTTCAAAACTTTTGCTGTATTCCGAAAGCCCAAGACCTTGTCTTATAATGTTTTTAGACTTTGTAGAATGTATAGGTCGTTTACACCAAGATCGGCGACATCAAAATGATCGTCTTGAGGTTCAACTGCCGCTGCATCGATCACATCCGTCTCAAAATCCATTTCCTCCAGCAAATCCTCCTCGTCAGATGAATCCTCAAATAAGGGCATGCCATCATCTAGATCCAGATATCCTTCGGGATATTGTTGTAATTCTTCATCTGTCAATTTGCTGGGGTTTTTTGGTCTCTTACTTGCCATTTTCTAAAATCACCAAAAAAAAATTGCAAAAAAAACAAAGAAGACATACAACTTACCCGGTCAAGTTTTATTACGATTTCAAACACCAATAATTGTAAATGTTTTGCCGAAACACCTCACACAAAGTCAATGTTGCACCAACAAAAGACGTAATAAGAATAAAAATGCTTGTTTACTACTAATCGCGAAACACCAATATCCAGAATTTGCAGGAAAATACCTGTTCAAAACTATGAAAAAATAGTTTTTGCACACCTACAAGTTTTACGAACTGGGGTATTTTTTTACCCCAGTCATTAAAACCTTAAAAAAATTGTATTTCCTAAAAACTAATTCTGCTTCGAGAATTTAATCAAGAATATTGTCTAAATAGCATTTCTAAAAGGATATTACATGCGCTTAACGGAAACAAAATTATCCAACATTTTAATTAAAAAAAAACAAATTGGGGTACAAAATTACCCCAGTTAGTATTAGGAAGGTTAAGTAATCAATTTGTTTGTTTTCCAATTTAATAGTTTTCAAGTGTTCGATGATATGGCCGTATTTTTTTCTTTTTTAGAATGAATCATCGCGGTATATGGTACCTGGTTTTTCAACAATTCCATTTTGTTTGGTAACTTTTGAGCTGTGTAACACGATCTTTAACCAACCAAGCGCAACTAACATAACCACGGGCTCGACTACTTCATACCAGTGGCGGTGCAACAGTATGGGATGTGGGACGACTAAAAACATTCTTATTATCCCCAATAACTATCATAGTTTTCCAGAAAGACTGCTTTTTATAATTATGAATCATTTAGAAATAAAATTAGTGGGATTTTTTCGAAAAAGAGGCTTAATAGTCAGTAAAATAATTTAACGCAAATATACCAGAGGACACATTCTCCATATTTTTTAAAAACATTTTCTTTGAACGTGCTGAAATTTCCTCTCACTGATTATCATCATTTCAATACAAAACAAAAGATGGCGCGTATAGTCCACTGGAGAACCGAAGACAAAAACTCAAACAATATTTTTTCTGATGAAACATAAACGAACATGGTGTTCCACAGGGTAGTGTACCCGGTCCCTTATTATTTTTAATATTAATTGACGATGTGGTAATATTGTTGGAATATGATAAATTCATTTCAAATTTAGATTGTACGACGGTAGTGAATATAAGCAATGAAATACTAGAAATCATAAACAGATGGTGTTGTGCCAACCAATTGAAGGCAAAAACAAATTCATGTTGATAGGTAATCACAAAGAGTATAAAAAGTTCAATGAAAATATGTGTAAAATAAAAATCAACAATAATTCAATTGAAGTCGTGGATACTTTCAAATATTCAGGAGTAATTATTGATAGAGCTTGCAAATTCAAAGAACATGCAAACTATATAATAAAAATATGTAATATCATTTAATATAAACTATTTGTACAAAAGCTCTCTGAATATGGTCAAAAACTATTATTTACTATACAATAATTCTTAATCACTTCAACTACTGCTTTACCATACTAGGTTTACTACAACAAAATGAAATAAAACAATTACAGAAATTGCAAAATCGAGCAAGGGGAATAATACTATCCTGCTCTAAACGCTGCTCTAAACGAACACTCATAAATGAAATGTTAAATTCGATTGAATGGTTAGCGGCAGATAAAATGTTACTATATCAATCAGTGATCTTCATCTTCAAAATGAACAGGTAGTTCTTTCGTATCAGAACACCACAATTACAACACCCGAAATAGAAATAGTTTATTCATTCCAAATGTAAAAAACACAAGATTAAGTTTTTATTTCAGAGGACTAAAATGTTCAAGGAACTGTCTAAGGACATAAAAAATGCATCTTCTCTTACTGTATTTAAATTTACATTCTTCTGTTGAATGAGTGCATTACCTCGATGATAATACCTTTTATTAACTTTTATTTATTGATCAATGATATGTGTATGTAAGAATGTATATGTACTAATTACTATCTGTTTGTGATCAATGAAAAATTGTTAAATTAGAAAGACGCTAAAAAATGTTAATCAAACAACATAAACTCAAAGTGGACATCAAATGATTCCACACTCAGACGTTGTTAAGCTCGTAATTTGCCGAACATCGCTTCATCAGGAATAATTTTTTGACTCACGTCAGAATTTTGGAATTCACTGCTTGATGTGGCTTTGCCAACGAATACAACCTCTCTACATAATTTTTTTTTGTAAGTATGTTTTCTACCCACTTTCCGTCCCTAATGTTATCTGTCTCTCTTGAACATATACTTTATATTCTGCCAATCCATGTGTTTCAAATGATTGTCTTTTCGATTGTCTTTGTCCTGGAACCCTATGCCAGTTGGTTTTGATTTGGTCAGATTCCCAGCTCCGAAACTGTTTCTTGTGGACTTTGGAAAGAGCACATAAGAGTTCTGGGCCAGAAAATTGAGTGATTGTCCTTTCCTTGGCAAGGCTGTCTGCTTTCTCATTGCCTTTGATTCCCTCATGACCTGGCACCCACATCGTAGCCAGTTGTCTTAGGGAGGGTTTAGTGCTGCTTGGAGGCTAGCTCATAGGGTATAGATTTGTGCCCCACTGGAGCCTCTGACAAGGCATTCTTCTATTGAGAGAACACAATTACAATTACGACTACTGAAATGTTTTTATATTCAGGTATTTTCTTTTTAATAATACTGGATTTGTTCGTTGTTTAAACGTTTAATTTTCGTTTATTGATCATTTTTACACTTCTTTCAATATTTCCTATCAACTCTTGTCGATGCCATAAACTCTAATACCAAGAACAAACTGTCAGTGTCAAGGTCCAGTACAATGAACGGCAGAGGCAAATTCTGGCGGAATATCGGTGCAGGTTTTAGATGTGTAGGAAGTTCTGGAACATCCAGATGTCGAAACTCAGTCAACACTGGGAAATGCATGAATTCTAGGAATCAACATCTGCTAGGTAAGCCAGCTTATTATAGATTTTGCGGAAGCTGAACGAATGAGCGTTAAAGAAAATTCTGTAGCGATTGTAATGTTAATGAAATTAAGGAATAGGAGTTCTATGAGAATTCAAACGGTGATAGTGAACCTTCAATCGGACTCTAATGATATTATTGGACTATAACAAAACAGAAGTCAATTCGGTTGAATGGTTCGAATATGTTAAAATAATGGGATGTAAATTAAACTCAAAATAGATACAGGGAGTCAAAGAGACTTCCAAATGCTTAATTTGTGTAATTACTGACAAAGTGAAATATAAATTATATGTAGGGGTAGCTGACGGAATCATCGTATCCGAGCCAACAGACTGGGTTGATCCAATTGTCGTCGTACCTAAATCTAATGGCGATATTCGATCTTGCATGAATTCTGGGGTTTTAAATCTAAATAACTGACCGACTGACATATCAACGCACAGCCCAACCTCCTGGGGCTAGGACCGTGAAAATTTGAGTGTGGGTTTCTTTGTCACTGTAGGAAATTTAACTCCTATGGTGGTGAAAAAGGGGGTGAAAGTTTGTATGACAATCCGTCATTCTAGAATCATTTAATCTGACAAACTGTCATAATGTTCGAAGCTAGATGGAATCACATAAAGAAAACCAGGAAAAATACAAATTCTACGCGGACGAAGTCACGGGCACCAGCTAGTGATTATATAAAAAGGGAATTATTTACAACTCAACACAATATTTTTTATATTTGGATCTAGCAGCTTTTAAATTAATGGATGTTTCGTCAGCTTTTCTTCAAATACCATTAGACTATGAGAGTTCTTTGATATCATTACTCCTTTTGATAGATTTCACATATGGACGCAAAATTACCACGTATCCAACGTCTTGTACATTATTGTTGTGATACCAATTCGTACTACAGTATGTATCTGTAATTGGATTGTATTTTGCAGACGCTTATTGAAAGAAAATGCAATCCAGGAATTGTAAGGTCATAACAGGTGCTAAACATACAATTAGACAATTCTTCATTCTATTTATGCTAGAACACTGAATTTGGACTTAAACATATATGTAAGTAAAAAAATAGCAATAAAAATTTAAAAATGCTCTATTTGGATGAAGATTATTAACAATTATGTGACACTCCTGGACCCCTTTGAAATGACACGCTACTGCCCGACATTCCAATTAAATTCATGATGTTTGTTGCTTAATCACCACGGTTTTTGTGTTCTATTAAGGTGGGTTTGAAAAAAAAGAACGGGCAGTTTGTACTATGGAACTCTGATTTGGATGTGGTCCACAAAGCTAAGAAGAAACGTGTATTTTCGATATTGGGAATCGATTGCTAGTTGATAAATTTCATTCCGCGTAGAATGCAGCGTACCTCAAAATTCGATTCTCATTCCTAGTTTGATTTGTTTGAAAATATGAATCAGATGTGGAATCATCTGAGACTCGAAGATAAACTTTAGTCACACCTTTAGTCAATTGAATATTGATAGAAATATTTTTCTGGAAATTTAAAAATCTGCGATAGAAGTTATTTTTTGTAATATCTAACAGAAAACAACTACTTCTCCGGCTAAAGCCACGCAGGACATCGAACTATATTCAATAGATATTGTGAAATGACTCTAACTAAAAAGAAGAAATCTGAAAATGTTTTTTTTTTCTTTCATATGTTTTCTTTTGAGTTAAGGTCCTTTCAAAATATCTAGCAGATGTAGTTCAATGTCCAGGGTGGTTTTAGCCGGGGAAGTAGTTGTTTTCTGATAGATAATACAAAAAATAACTAAATTATTGTCATAGATTTTTCAAATTTCAGAGAAATATTTCTTTTCAATATTCAATTAAGAATATTTATCTTTTTTTATCATTCTTAGTTTAGAATTAACCTCAACCCTCCTTTTGAAGAGTAGATGATTTGTGTGAATTCATTTCGCTCTCTAATTCCAGAAAAACTATTCTCTTACGGTTTCAATGAACAAATAAATGCTGTTAAGCGCGAGTTGACTCTCGCATCAAGGGTTCCATACCATTTACTTTTTTATTTAAATGACATTGTTTTCGAAGTTCGCCTTATTATTTTCTATAATAGAATCTCTCAGAAAGCATACTATTGAACATGTTTAGTCTTACAGATCTCTAACCAGAATTTGTGTTACTCCATGACCATTTATTCTGCAAACCTTTTCAAAAGCCTCTTGTTGAAATTTTCTTCATGGCATTTCCGCAATCACGAAACAAACGATAATAGAAATGGGGCAGAGAAAAAACTACACATTCGAAAGGCAAATTTCTATTAGACTGTAATCAAATCGTATATTTAAACAGCTCATCTAGGATTTGATGTGCGGAATGCTAGAAATGTATAAATCTAGCCTTCCATTTTTTAACACGAGTTTAGAACCGAGACGAAAATTCTTATTAAAATATTGGGGTGATCCTCTTTAATTTAGCCGACCCATCCTAATTGGATAAACGAGGGTGATATATATTCGCATATAATGCGGGTCATAGGGGTTTTTATAAATACGCTCGTCTTCTTCAAATTGGGGTAATACCATTAATGGATTAGGTTCAGCGTGTCTGATAATTAAAATCGATGTGGTAACTTTTAAATATATACCACCAAGTAGGTCGTTTGTCAAGTGGTTGTGTAACAAGTTGGACTGAATTTTTGCGTCAATTGCAGAATTGGTTAGAAATCGATGAAATCAAGTTTTATGTTTGTTTCGGATTTATAAACATTTTTTCTTCAAAACTGTCAGGATGATTTATTCTTTGTCTCGGGAAGATCCATCGGCGAACGTTGCGATATACGATTAGGTTTCACATTTTGGTTACGAAAATTAACATTTGCAGCCGTCGATTGTTATGTAAAACGACATTCTATTCGATGGCCCCTTTTTCGTCCACATGGCACGCGGAATGTAAAAATTCACGATAATTTTGCAGTTATACACATCGGAGCGTGAGACATTTTTCTTCGAAATTAATTCTACGAAAACTGCTCAATGTTTCAAATTTGAAATGAACTGCGGTGACGTCAGCAGTTTCGTGAAAACAAACACTAGTTCAGTTTGAACAGATGTTGATTTTTTTATTTGTATTACATGAACGTACGAGGGTAGTCTGAAAAGTTTCCGACCTGAACATGAAGATGGCAGCACTAGTCAACAATAGCTTGGGAATGTGTTTGCGCATCTTTTGAAAGGTACTCCCCAAAATTGCAGCCATTTTGGACGCGCAGTTGTTGTTTGACAATCGTTTGAGTGAGCCGATGTGAGTGTTTTTGAGAAAATAGAAAAAATCGAGTATCGAGAGCTGTCATTAAATATTTGTTTTTGAAAGACTATACGTCTACACAAATCAAAGACGAGATGGACGCAGAATTTACACGTGGCCGTACCAACTTGATGAACGTTCGGGACGTCCAAAAATTGCAACAACGATAACATAGCTAAAGTTCACCAAATGGTGCTAGACGGCTTGTTTTCTACTCTTCAAAATACGCACGGCACAGCTCGGTGTTTAGTTTTAAGAGCCAGCGAAAGGCAAAGACAATCTGATATCAGAATGGGCAATAATTTCTGCTTATACAGATATTCCAATGTATATTTTCCCAAATTAATCGACTTTATTTTTGACTCAAGTTATTTTATATTTGATGGAACATTTTACAAACAAAAAGAGGGAACAGCTGTGGGAAATCCAGCCAGTCCTGTGATGGCGAATATAGTTGTTAATTATATAATTACAAAAATAACATCGGGATTACCTTTTGATATAACTTTCATTAAATATTATGTTGATGATTGCATTCTTGATATACCAGCTGACAAATCTGATGAAGTATTAAATATTTTCAATAGTTTCAACCCAGTTCACGTTAGAAATAGAAGAAGAAAACAAACTACCGTTTTTGGAACTCCAGATCATAAGAGATAACAATGGGAAATTACTCAGCAATTTGTTCATGAAACCTACCAGAGAATTTTGAATTACTTATCAGAACACTCTTTCAGCCAAAAGGTTAATACAGCCTCTAACCTAATTTCAAGGTTACTTACTATTAGCGATAATGGTTTCCATTCGGAAAATTTTGTTAAGGCGAAGAACTTCTTGAAAAACAACTACCCCACGAAATTAATTAATAGTATCATTAATTAACGTCAAATAACAGATAGACAGAATATGTTTCCGAAAGAAATGTGTTACTAGTGAATGAATGTGGTTTTTTGTGGAGGAACAACGTTTCTTGACATGTTTTTTGGGTAACCTTCTACAGTCTGAAAATGAAAATATAATCAGGAAAATCTATACAAGTGTAGGAAGGGCAAACTGATTAGTTCACCCCGATAAGTTATTGCGTTCACCAAATTATATTTCTTATAGAAAAATGATTCAATTTGTCAATAACTTGCCGTTTTCTGAATTTGCCTATCAAATTTTTTTTTTTTTAATTCAAAAGATACTTCTCTATACAGTTTTTGCTTGACGTTTCGGGGACTATATCTGCCCCCGTTCTCAAAATCTTCCAAATCTCCTCTAATTGTTTTGTAATTTGTATTTTTTATCGCAGAGTCTTTTTCGCTTTTTCAACTGACGGATGTCAATTGAGATCTGCCAAAAAAGTTTGAGAGTGACGTATTGCTCATTTGATATATGAGGTGTTGTTCAGATCAGTTTATTAGCATTCTACCATATCTCACTTCCTCTCTGAGTAGAGGTAACCATGTATGATCAATTTCAACAGAATTTGTTGAAAAGCAGTTGTTATTGGAAAGAAGAATACAGGCCGTTTCTTTCAATTTTCTCCTCTCTTGATGTGGTTCTTTCATCAAGATTTTTGTCTTATTCCATTCAATCGTATGATCGCCATTGGATGTGAGGATATGTTCTGCAATTTTTGATCCAGTTATTCGTCGATTTCTGATGTAACTCTGATGTTAACTTTGGCGCACTTCCAATGGTCTTGACGTTTCACCTATATAACTATCACCACAAGAACAGGGTATGTTGTAAACACAGTTTTTGGTACTTTCTTCTGCGTTTTCTGGTTTTGTTTGTGATAGTATAGATCTCAGTGTGTTTGTTCTGAATGATGTTCTCACATCATACCTATGTCCAATTCGTTTGATCTTTTCAGATAATCCGGGGACATAAGGTATTATGTTGGTTGTGAAATGTGTAGGTGGTGGGAGTACTCCTGTTGGTTGTGTTAATTGGTTGTTTGATGGGTTTTTGTTTTCAATGTCAGTGATTGTTTTTTCCACAAACTGATCTGGATATGCATTTTCATTTTCAGACTGTGGAAGGTTACCCAAAAAACATGTCAAGAAATGTGTTACTATTTTAAATTTCCATATCTAGATGGACTCTCATATAAAATTAAAAAATGTTTATCAACTGATTCTCACAAGTTTGCTTTTTACAATTTGAAACCTACAGGAAAATTATTCAAGCAGTCAAAATATGAGATACCAGCTAAATCAGATTCAGGTGTAATATATAGTGTTCCCTGTGAATGTGGGAAATGTTATATAGGTCAAACTAAACAATACCTGAAAACCAGAATATATCAACACAAATAAGTCTGCTATGAAAATAATAGACAGAAAAACGAAAAAAACAGCACTTGCTGCACATCATGAATCAAAATGTCGTGCAATTTTGATTTCGACTCAGTAAAAATTTTGGAAAAAGAGATGACCTATTCAAAGAGATTGTTGGGAGAAATGATTCAAATCAATATCCATGATAATTGCGTAAACCAAAAAAGGGATACACAAAACCTGACAAAAATATACACCCATATTCTAGAAAGGTTCAAAAGAAAAACTGATTTCTGAATAATGATACACAAAGATTTGTTTTGTTTTGTTTTTTTCGTTTCTTTATCTATGTAGCGCTGGAATATTTCAGGTGGGATGATCATTGCATATTGACCATACACGGGTGTGTTGTTTCATTTTAACGTATCTGTATTTGTTTATATACAATTTTAAAGTTTTTTATGTGTAATTTGTGCCAATGTGTTTTTATCGGCCAGATATTGTATCGACTACTCAACAGTTTTTTAGTTGAATCCATGAGCAGGAAAAACTTAGTTTTAAAGGTGGGTCATAGATATGTTCTTTGTTTCAATATATACGTGAATATTGTCATTTTAGCTTTGAAAATGGAATAAATTAATTCCGAAACGTCAGCGATAAATAAAAAAATTGTTCTACTCCCTGGTCCTAATCCATTGAATCCAACTATAAAGACAATAATGTTCAAATTAATTCTCCTGCGCATCGCGTACTGTTTTCTGATGGGTTGCTAATTAGGATCTTTCGTTCACTAGCCAATCAGAAAACGCTAGTAGAACCTAACAAACTTTCGTTCGTAGACAGCTTTGTAAACCGTGCATGCGAGAATCTTGCTTGGCAACAATGTTCAGTTCACGTGTTCTGAATCACTACAATGGTCGCGATATTATTTTCAAAACAATATTCAATTGCGAATGTTTCCCTTTTCAATACTGTTTGTGTCGTTTGTTTCTTATAAGTGACTGTGATAATTATGATGAGTGCCTTAATGCAGAGTATGAAGTCAACTAGTTCTGACTTTATCGCCAGTTTGGATATAACAAGGTTAGTTGTTTTCTTCACTTTGAAATTGAATATTAATCTCAGACAGCCTGCAGTTCAACATTCTACATTATTCAAATGTCGAGTTAAATGTTTATTGCATTCGGCAATTGCCAAAGTTTTTCTCTGAGTAGGTCACCTGAAATTAGGCGGGTGGCACTACCCAAAATTTTGTCGAATTTTACAAAGAACAAAACATGTTTTAATTTTTTTTTCAGATTTTTTTATTTGTTATAAAATGGCAATATACACTTGTCTATCACGGGTGTTCAAGAGGTTAGAATACACCCTGTGTATTGACGAATGCTGTATAATCACAAGTATTTCTGGTGATTGCACTTTTGTTTATTATAATTTTTCAGAATCGAAAATTTCTTCTTGAGGATTTGGGTATTTCAGCAATATTTAATTATAATTTGAAGTTGATGCCCGCATAAAACCGCTTAATTTATATATTTGAACCTAGCTTAAAATTGTAAAAACAGAGATTATATTCGGCAGCATTTAGTAAGACTGGTATGGTATTAGAAGAATTGAAATGAGAATCCACTGGATGCAAGTCAAAATTGAGGAGCAGGTACATGCATTTAGGGTAAAGTGTCTTTGAAAGTTTGTCCGTTATATATTTTGGAATAGAATGATAGATCACGCGTGGATTGCTATAAAATTGTTTATACTTTTCATTTCATACTTTTTTGAGACATAATTATTCTATAGATTTTAACGAACACTTGAAAAAAATTATTGAGATTTTCGATGTTCAAGAACTTGCAGACACAACTTCCAAAATATCAATCTCGAAGTGTCCATATAAAACATTTTTTTTGCTGTCAAAGAATGCGACCATTCTATTCTGAATGAATGAATCGCCCCCCACACCAACTGCTCGAAGAAACCGAATATTATCAGGTGTCCAACTGATATGAGTATTCCCGTTCCATGTGGTATCAATGAACTCGTTAAATAAATATTTTTCGGATGACATAATAGTTATCTTTCGTTTATGATGCAGAAATGTTCCGGAATATTTCCTTTTCAAAGCAAACAACTGATAAAGTTTGAATTGGGTCGGAATTTCTGTACCCCATTCATGATTTTATAACAAGCATCATCTGTTTTTTGTGATAAATTGCAATTGCTTTTTAAACATCTCATTATGCTTGAGTACGCTTATATGAATATTCTCGAAACGATATATAAGATCTTGTCGTTTTGCTTGCCATATTTTGAGCATATGTGTGATTATGACGAATTCCAGAATTTATCAACTCCATTAAAATTCGATATGCGGCCACGTTAGGATAAGGCTGATATTGCAACTCGAAAATTCGTTCCCATGAAAATGTGGGTCAAACCGCATACACGTGTTGGCAAAATGGTTCACACGAGAAATTGCCAGCGACTTTGACATGATGACTTTTCGAAGAGTGGTGTAGATAAAGCAATACTTTATTCCCGTTTCCAATTTTGGTACACACATGTATGTATAGTGTATCTATTGTAAAACCTCCCCAATCGTCATGAACACCTTCGGTGCTGAACAAGGAACATTCTCAATTGAAAATTGGAAAAAATCTACGATAAAAATGGATTCTGGATCAATCAAGAACAATTTCAGAACCACACCATAAGTCCGATGCAATCAATGCTTGAAAATACGGTTAAGTGTTTCGCAATAATTTATTAACAATTTTGACAATTTCTTTGTATGGTATGGATAGGTATTCAGTTTTTTTGTCCCATTTGAATAGGCTTGCCAATATACCTTACTTAGCACAGATGGGTTATAAGACTAAAAAGGTTTATTTTATTTTTTGCTTTTCAGTTCCGTTTTTCATCGGTTTAATTTTTTGTTAAAAAGTTTTTATTTTTCAATTTTTTGTGTCTGAAATTATTTAGTTTTTGATTACTTCCAAAATACTTACTTACCCACCTTACTTCAACTATTAACAGTTAAATTATATGATTATCTACTTTAATTATTTATTGTTATATAATATCAATTATTTTTGGTTGTTCTGGTTAGTTTATTTCATCACTTTGTATATAGTTCCATCCTTTCATATAATGTAATTATTATGACGGATGTAGGAGAACAAAAATAATGATAATAGCAATCTGTCAATGGCAACTACATATGTGTGCCAATGTTCAAAATTAAGGAAAACATAAATTTGTAAGCAACAAATTCAGTATAATGACATTTTGTGGCAGCATATATACATAAAGGAGCAGCAGAATAATACCCACAAACTGCTGCATTTTATTGGCCACCCATTCTGCCATGAGAAAAAAGATGGATTCCAAATGTATATAAAGTTATACGTAATGATAGTAATCACCGGGTCATTGTGTTTTGTAATTGTATATGCGCATAATGAAATAATTACCTTCATTGCAGTACAGCTACCGACAAAAAAAATCTGATACGACTCTTGTGATCAAAATCATGTGGGATTCGATAGATTGAAGCAGTCTTCTCATTTCAAGCTCACTGTTTGGCCGCGAAAAAAAAAGGACCGTTAAGAATCTGACGAAGCTTATGACTGGAATTAAAAAAATTACATTTACGGGAATTCTCGTGTCAAAGAGAATGGAACAGAGACTGGCAACGTAGATTCAAAACTGTCTCAGATTTTATTTTCGGCAACTCGGTGTGGTTTATACATTTAATGTTGTTTTCTGTATTAATACGAATGAAAAATAAAACAATTTAGTTTTATTCAATGCATGGAGTTGTAAAGCTGAGTATAACGAATGTTATGATGCTTGAAGAACTTATGAAATAAAGACAAGAAACTTGGAGTTTATGGACAAGTGCATAACACTTGTACTAGAAAACAGAAAATGTTGAAAAATCTCATTTATACTATAAGGAACGAAGCAATTAATTGTATTTCTTTCTTGAACTTAAGTGGACTATGAATTAGTGTGGATTCTTTGGGAAGAGCACTCCTATACGAGTCCAAATATGTATGGGCCAATGGATTGACTAGTATATTTATAGCGTATTTTTAAATTTGCAAATTCAAGCAAATAAATCTTTGTGTCTCTTTAAATTGTATCTCCTCTTTGGCAGCTCTTAAAAAATTATCAGTTTTCTGGTTATATTTTGACGATTGTTTGCAGGTACCTTCTTGAAAATCCATCAGGTCTTGTGAAAAGTTGGCTAAATCAAAATTTCCCCAATCGTTGGATGGTCAGGGGAGGATTAATTGGGTGGCCACCTAGATTGCCTGATCTAGCTTTACTCGTTTTTTTCCTGTGGGGCTTTCTCACACAAATAGTTTACGAATTATTCCCAAGGAATCGATTAGAACTGTGCCCAAGGTTTTAGTAGGACTGTGCAGGAATAACTCGCAAAAATCACGGAATACTTTGAAAAATATTAACTCATTTCGTATCTTTTTCGTTCTCCGCATTTGCATTGATAGAGTTTATATTGTTTCCCGTTAATTTGTAGCCATCAGAAATGTGGTTTTTCGTTGATTTATTCGAAATTATTGACACATTGATCACCACATTATCATAAGCGAGAATTGATGGATTATTGTTCGATATAGGGAATTTATGGAAATTTATTCTCATAACTTTTTTATGAATGAAAATAGGATGGATATTTTTTCGGGACTTTGTGAATGCAGTGGTGTAGTTAGGATTTTCGCCGATGCGGTAACAATTTTGATAGGAAAGAAACAGCTAATGACACGGTACACTTTAAACCCTCATTACACTATGCCTTTTTCGTGCCTATTTGTTTGTCTGACTGCCAGTGGCTGAGATTTAAAACAAATACTATTTTGTTGACTGTTTCAGGCATGGAAATAAATTAGAGTGGTTCCATTTTTCCCCTAAATCAAGGGGATTTCAAGGACGCCTGTGGAAATGTCAGGTTTGCCAACACAGTAATTATCTGTTGGACTTGACATAACCAACAAATAAATTAAATTCATCGCATAGTTCTCGTTTGCTTGCTTTCTTGTTTTTTATGGCCTATCTATATTACTAGATAATATGCCAGTAATCGGGAGCCATAGCCACAACTTTGGCACCCCTTTCGAGGACACACGGGATTGGCTCATTCAAAATGATACCAGGAATACCCAAAACTTTCACAACAATGAATTAACTTTTCGATGCACGTGGAACGGCTGTACAATAACTCACATTAACCTGACTTCCTGACCACGTGGTCGAAGTCTGTCTTCCACGACAGCAGGAAGTCGAATCATAGTTTTCGTTTTGTTTAGTATGGCAGAAAAGAAGAAAAAATCTAGTAAGCAGGCAAGGAAGAAGTTGAAACAAATAATCCGGGTATACTAAATTACTTAATAATTTAAGGTAAATGTCAATTTTCCTTATGTTTGCAGCTCTGAAATTACTGCCTGAAACAATCATTTAAAAAGGCATGGTGTAACAGTGACAATCATTTGGGGAAATTTAGCCAACAAATAGCCATGAAAATAGGCAAAAAAATAGTAACGAAAAAGGCATAGTGTAATAAGGGTTTTAGGGGAATGTAACGTAGGTAGACATTACTCCCATTATCGTTTACAACCTATATATCGTGTCCTTGATTAGCAAAATTTTTGTGGATACTTCATCAAACGAGTGGACCACATCTCGAAACATTTATTCACTCTTCGTCATGGTTATAATAATCCAACCGGTGCCGTTGACACGAAAACGGCAACACCGCACTCGTTACGTTTACACCGACCGACCCAACAACCTACATCGCGGAGATCGTCTCTTGCATCACATTTTCCGTCTCTTTTTACATAATTGTGATCGGCATAATAACGACTTTCCGTCTTCGTCGCACGGCCATTATACATGCCTACTATGATTTGCACGTCGCGCAGACATACTTTCCGTTTCGTTCGTGCCATTTTTTCACTTTTCAATGATTGCGCTCGAGTCGAACCGTTTAAATGTGATAGATACATCGTGTCCCAAAAAATCACTCGAAACTTTTTTCGAATGGTGAAAAATTCAACTTTTTTTTCTGTTCGCCTGCTACAAATCTTGACGCACTTCCGTTCATCCGTCTGGGTTGAAACTTCGAATACACGTGTAGTTCTAATGACAATACACTTTAACCTGATCCAATACAAACGCTTAATAAATCCTCGGTTCTGAGCTTTCTGCTCCTTTTCACAAAGATATAATTGTCCACTTATAATCTTCCTAGAGTATGGATTATTTCCATAAATTTTTAGAGGTGCGTTTGACACTGTTTGTCATACCCAACTATTAGAAGTATTGGATTCAGAGGGGTACCCTATAAAATTATGGAAACTATCTACTTGACAGAAAACATCATGTTAAAATTAATAATTCCTCAAGCGAATCTGCGAACATTGACTATGGTGTCCCTGGGGGAACCGTTCTGGGGCCGGTGCTTTTTAATATCTATCCAAATGACTTATTCAAATTGGATCTGATTGATGAAGTAGTGAGTTTTGCTGACGATACAGCAATCTTCTACACCGATAGAGATTGGAATACTTTAAAACGTAAGGCTGAAAAATATTTTGAAAATTTATCAAAATGGTTCGACAATGAACTTCAAGAAAACTAACTATATTCACTCCACCAACTTACCAGAATTCGACTCGCAGTCCAAAGAGGTAACACTGATATAAAAATCCAGTCAGCTGATTCCATAACGTACCTGGGTATCTACTTAGATAGACATCTGAGTTGGGATACTCATATTAGTTATGTGACAAAAGATATTAAGGTGCACCCTCTATAAATACAAATACAGTGGCTATTGAACAACTGCGGATTCTGTGCTGTGCTCTGGCTGCAAACAACGTACATATAAGAATTCTGGAAACCACCCAAATGGACTTGAGACAATTATTTTTCCCAACAGTAGTCGTGAGACAGCACAAATATAGAACGGACTTCATTGCTATAATCCATGATTATGAAACACGTAACAAAAGACAATTGTGTAAAATAATAAGAACAACAAAAATATACTGTAAAGATCATACTTCTATCTGGGACCAAAACTATATAATCAATTACCCTGGATGATTAGGATTTCAGATCTCTACTTAAAAAATAAAACAAACAAAATTTAGTAAATAAATGCCAAGCTTACGAATTCATGAAATTATGAATGGCAGTTGGATGTGTTAATGTTGGAAATTTTAATTGTACAATACATTTTGAATACTTCACATGATAACCCGGTATTTGGAACAGTAAAATCTTTTCTGGTGTAGGTGTACAAAATAATAAGAACAGATAAGAATTTAATGTTTTGCCTCCCGGATAGGAATCAATATACCTTCTTAAGAATTCAAAGTGGGTGCAGAGTCTAGTTTTTTTAAATTCCGGCTAAAGTAGTCGTAAATAAATCAAGGAAGTCGACACGGTATAATAAGATACAATCAGGAAGGTATTTTTTGTCGTTCATGGTCAAAATAAGTAAATTTTAATATATACAGACACAGCTTTGAACACGTTCTACGCACTTCCGATTAACCATTTATTTAAACATTCAACACTTTATTTTTTTCAGAATCATTTATTCAAGTTGAAAAGGGAAACATTCTCAATTAATTATTGAATGGAAATATTTTTCTGAAAATTGAAAAAATCTGCATAAATAAAGTTATTTTTTGTAATATCTAACAAAAAACAACTACTTCCCCGGCTAAATCCACGCTGGACATTGAAAATAGTGACTGAAGTTTAACTTTGAGTCGCAGATGATGCCACATCCGATTTTATGAACACCCTGTTCATATTTTCCTCCAAATCATTCATTGAATTGAAGCATGCAATGTAAAGTTGTTTATTGATAACTGTCACTTCATGACCTGCCAAGTTAATGAATATAAAAAAGAGGGGCCACCAATATTTACTAGTGTATGGCGTATTTTTAAATTAGCAAATTCAAACAAATACATCTTTCCTCTTATGCTGAGGAATATACAGGACCTTCTTGAAAATCACCTGGAATGTATAACATTTTTTGGGGCATTCAGTCAGCCCATATTGGAATTGTTAAGCTCGAATCTTGCCGAACATAGCATAACTTTTCAAGAGGTTTTTCCCAACAAACATCACCCCTTATATGATGTTCTTTTAAGAACCTCGTCGGTCTCAACTTATTACAAACATACATGGTTACCCCAAACATTACACAACCTTTCGTGAAGTTTATTTAAGTGATATTTGTGTGCCTTTAATTATCAGGCTCGAAGGACCAAAATGCACGAGGAAATGATCGGATGTGTGCCTAAAATCCGAATTGAGGCCCTCGTCTATGACGATGTCGTAACATCGAGTTGATCTCCGTAAATTAGGCCAATGTCAAGGCGAGATCGTGATACCAATTGTCGGTGAGAGTATGAGAAGAAGAAGAAAAGTCGTTCGCCGAAGCGAAGATAGGTGCGTTGACTTCTTCTTCTGCGTCCATCGTACATAAAAAGTGATGATGTATTGTTGCGTGGAACGAACAACAATCGCTTTTTCTTCTATAGGTTCCGGTCACTCGTTATTCTTGGTGCTCTTTTGGAGCTCCACTCTTTGTGATGGAGATTGAAGCTAGTTGGGGGAATGTGAAAGGGCAAGAACAAAGGTGCCTTGAACGGATTTCAAGTTGTTTTGTGATGGGAGGAGGTTTGACCTAGATTCTGATTGATCTGGGAATTTTGAGCAAATCCATATGCTGAGATGGACATGAAGAATGAAGAGGAAAAGACCATTATGATTTTTTTCAAGAGGTTTCCCCGGATTTTCTCAGTGGAAAATGCACCGATCCGGTCGCACAAAAAAACATTTCATAGTTTTTTGAATTCTCTACAAAAGTTCCATTGAGTGTGAAACGATTTCTTCAATACTTTTTAAGATATTTGTTAAAAACCAAAATAGTGGTCATTTTTGACACTACTTCTTGTTAAAAAATTCCACAAAGCGATTTTGTTGGGGTTGTTGGGGTTTTCATCTACGAACTATTTTTGAAAGATAGTATAGTCTATTTGCGCCTTTATTAACCGACGAAACCAAAAAGGAGGAAGTTCTCTAGTCGACGTGTATATTTTTTTTTATGTATGATCACTCATAACTTTTTACTGAGACGTCCGATTCCGATCATTCTTTTTTCATTGGATAGGGTGTACTCCGAAGTTGGTCCCATTTGAATTTCGAATGGAATTATCCACCCTTACGGGTAGAACAATAGGGAATAATTGATTTTTCACTTGTGAACATTGGCACACATATGTAGTTGACAATGACAGATCGCTAATGTCATTATTTTTATTCTCCTACAACCGTCACAATCATTATATTCTATGAGAGGATGGAATGATATACAAAGTAATGAAATAAACTAACCAGAACAACAAAAATAATGTATATTACAACAAATAGTAAAAGTAGATAATCATATCATTTAACTGGTAATATTTGAAGTAAGATAGGTAAGTAAGTATTTTGGAAGTAATCAAAAAACAAGTAGGTAGAAATTAGTAGATTTCAGCCACAAAAAATTTAAAAATAAAAACTTTTTAACAAAAAATTAAACCGACGAAATACGGAACTGAAAAGTAAAAAATAAAATAAACCTTAGTCTCAATAACTAAGCTCCTAAACTAATGTAAGTAACTGATTTTGAGTCGGCGCCAAACAAACAATCAACGAACATCATTAAATTACTTTAAAAAAATTATCAGAATGTCTAATCCATTTGCTTGTTTGTTTGGCTTAGTTATTGAGACTAAGAAGGTTTATTTTATTTTTTACTTTTCAGTTCCTTATTTCGTCGGTTTAATTTTTTGTTATTTAAGTGAGAAAATAGGCTCTATTTTTTCTCTATTGGTTGGCCTATGGGTGTCATGGTTGATATTGAGTTGAGTTTTTTTTAAGGAAGATGCTTTCTCGATATTTTATACCAATATAAAAAGCAACTGCTCCAGATCCTTCTCCGACTTTGATATGTTCAAGATAACTTCAAAGCCCCGAAGAAGAATTATTAGAGAAACCATCCACGACGAAAATCTCAACCCGAATTCCGCTTTCGTCTCATGAATAATTCATCAATCGTCCCAAACATAAATTGCATAAAGTCGGTGATTCGGCTGCGCGCTCTGAAATCGACTGAATTTCCAAACAATAAGTCATACTTGACCCAAATTCGCGGTGCTTAATGTCATCCAGCTCGACCGCCGTCATTAAAACATACCATCGACACAACCATTCGCGTAATTAGTGAAACCAATAAAAATTATGAACGCAAACTCCCTCAACTAGGTCGGATATTTCGTTTTCCATAGCGTGAGAATTGTGGAGCTTAGAATGCATGGCTCCCAAATATGATGGTTGAGCGTCATAAGAAACCGAAGGAATTATAGCGATTACAGTCAAAGAAAAAACATTGATTTTCGTCAGACACAGTGAATTCAAAAATTTTGTCGTGCCACAAAAATGTAGGTGCGATAATATTGGCGGTATCCTGAATTTTTTTATGGCTAAAAATGTATACCTGGGGAGTCTGAGAGATGGGGCACCCCTATTTTTGAGAGAAATAATCCGAATCAAAGCACGAAAATTTAGGGGGCTATTGAACAACTAAAATGTGATTTTTTGAGATAAAAATTAATCTCATTCCGGTTTGCTAGAAAATCTGATATTCGTTTTTCAAATGGAACACCTTGTACATTTTCACTTTTTTAAATTAAATTTTAATTTTTTTTTTTTTTTTGAGAAAATGAAATTAGCATTTTAATTACAATACTTTGCCACCAGCCGCTGTTTGAATGTGACAAAATCACTTTTTTTCAATTATCCCATGTTTTTTAAATGGCCTCTATGGGACACTCTCTGCAACAGATTGTTTCGAAGGAAAGGAATCGAATGATACCAAAATTTTGAATACCCGTCGATTATTTTCAGAGTTATCACTATTATACAAAAAAATGTACCACAAAATAGTGCAGCCGCTGGACTAAACAACACCAAAATGATGGAAATTTTTAAATATCACTTCTACTCAATTGTCTCAACGATTTTCAACATTGAAATTATCATACGTTAAATTTATTATTTTGAATTTGAATACGTGATTTTGAGGATTATCAACATTTATTACAAATTTTTGAAAACAACAAATACGTAGCACAATGCTCTGATACTCTTACTATAAAAATTGCTCAAAATGTTGGCCATTATGTTCCATGAATAATTGCACCCTTCTGACTGCTGCTCGAACTGCTCTAGTTAACTCTGCTGGGCTGATATTATTGAAAGCTGTGATGACTTTTTGTTGCAGTTCCTCTCGTGTCTCACTAGAAGTTGCATATACATCATTTTTTATTGATCCCCATAAATAATAGTCTGAGGGGGTTAAGACTGGTGACCTAGGTGGCCATCTGATGGGACCATGTGTAGAAATTAGTTTATTTCTGTAAGCATTATTCAGGTAATTATGATTATGAGGGGTGCACCGTCCTGTTAAAAATAGAAATTTTGCAGAACCAATGGTAGGTCGTCAATGATTGGCTCGATAGCATCCCGAAGAAACGTTAGTTACCTCGCTCCAGTAAGTGATCCATCAAAAAAAAATTGCCCAATGAATCGATCTCCAAGTATACCCATCCAACAGTTGAATCCGAACCTTTCTTGAGGATAACCTTGATGTAAAAGCCTTGGATTCTGCTGTGCCCAATATCGAGTATTATTCCTATTGAAGAGCCCTCTATTGGTGAATCTTGTTTCATCTGAGTATAAAATTCTCAAAGGAAATTGAGGATTTTCGCGAACATTACGAAGAAACCATCGACAGTATTCAAGTCTTCTTTCATCGTCTCCACCATAAAGCCTTTGATGTATCGGATATTTATACGAGCGAAACTTATGCTTTTTCAAAATTCTCTGAACAGTCGATTGACTTGCGTCACATTCATTAGCTAATTCTCGTGTTGAAGAAGTCGGATTTACCTCTACATATCCTAGAACGTCTATCTCTTTATCTTCGCTGACTATTACATTTACATTTCGATTTCGAATACGTCGGTTTTTTGGCTCTTGTCCCAACTGACGTTCAAGTTTCACGAAGTATGTCCTACACGGATGTCTTCTACCAGGAAACCTCCGTCTGTATAAATTTGATGCAGCCGTAGAAATCTTCAGACACTCACCGTAAATTAAAAGCATGTCAATTTTTTCATTTTGGCTAAATTTATCCATGACACAGTTATGATGATTGGACTGAGATAACAGTTATTTCATATTGATACTTATTTGACAGCAGATATTCATTTATTTTTTTATCCAAAGGCGACTTTGACAAAATTTGGAGTTGACGATGGAAACACATTCCTTTATTGAAACAGATTAAACTATTAAACACTTTCAGAATCTGTGAAAATGGATAGTGTAATTTCTGTGTTTCTATCAACCATAATGGGTCCATCATGGGAATACTAGTAATTAGTCTTTTTGAAGACGAATTACTTTCAAAATGTGAATTATAGACGTAATGAAATATCTGCTGGTAGCAAACCAGAATTTTCATTACATTTTTCTGGAGTATGCATCTATTAGAAATACATACATCAAATTTGCCAACTATTCTTATTGGTATAGTAAGTGAAATTTCAAAGAACGTTATTATTTGGGATTTTTATTAGTCCAGCGGCCACAATACTTTTTGGTACATTTTTTGTAATAGTGATAAGTCTGAAAATAATTGACAGATATTCACATTTTTGGTATCATTCGATTCCTTTCCTTCGAAACAATCTGTTGCAGAGAGTGTCCCATAGAGATGCCATTTAAAAAACATGAGACAATCGAAAAAAAGTGATTTTGCCACATTCAAAGAGCGGCTGGTGGCAAAGTATTGTAATTAAAATGCTAATTTCATTTTCTTGGACAACATGGTATCGAAGAGGAACGTTCAACATGTAAAAAATCATCATCCTTGAAAAAAAAAATTTTTGAAAAAAAAAATAATAAAAAATTTAGCTTATCATGTTCAGAATTTGCTCTAGATTTCAAAAATGTGAAAATGTACAAGGTGTTCCATTTGAAAAACTAATACTCAGATCATTTCTGGCGAAACCGGAAGTAATACAAAATTAATTTTTATCTCAAAAAAGCACATTTTAGTTGTTCAATAGCTTCCTAAATTTTCGTGCTTTGAATCGGATTATTTCTCTCAAAAATAGGGGTGCCCCATCTCTTAGACTCACCCGGTATATGATGAATTTTCAAAATGTAAACTTAAGGTTGGGGACAAACATGGCTTGTAAAAGTAATCCGATAGAGGAGCCACCATGCATTATAGTGCAAACCGTGCAAATGAGTAGTTATAGTCGAAACTAATTTCTACTACGAGACAATAGCCGGAGAACAGGCCGGCGGTCATTGTTGCCGATAAAGTTACGTATGGTAAAACCAGAGATCTAAGAAGGTCGTAAATCACCAACCACTTCAGTTATCAGCAGGCGGTGGATTCTACGCAGAGTTGTACCTGTCCTAGCCATTAAATTTTGTTTTATAGGTAGGTATAATGATATTGGGTTAAATTATTAACAAAAATCGCTTGAATATAATTGAGAATTGTTTATTTATATATAATATATGATAATAATATATATATTTTTTTTTTTGTTATGTTCTGGTTCCCACGAAAAGGGAAATCCTGTAATGTTCAGAGAACATCGTGGGAACCAAGGGAAAGAAAGTAGGAGTTGGTGTTCTTCTTAAATTTCTGGAGGTTGTATGCCTCGGGGAACACCTCCCTAGGCAATGAGTTCCAAAGCCTCGCTGTTCGTTGGATGAACGAGTCTTTGGAAAGTGATGTTCTGCAGGTCTCCAAAGTGACCACGAAGGGGTGTGATGACTGAACTTGACGGGTTAGTCTCGAAGAGACTGCCAAAGCAGGAACGATTGTTGATATTTCAGAAGAGCATCGCCCATGAAAATCTCTATAAAATAGAGACAAATCGCCAACTTTTCTACGGTGTTCCAGACAAGTGAGCGAGTTTGTAAGCGAGGCATCACCGACGAGACGAATTGCCCTTTTTTGGACAGAATCCAATAGCCTCAGGATATGTTTAGGTGCCGCGCTCCAAATATGGGAACAGTATTCCAGGACAGGTCGGATCTGTGCCTTATAGATCATAAGCAGCTGAGTGGGGGTGAAATAGCTCTTGGCACGAAACAAAAAACCAAGTTTTTGGGATGCACTTTTGGCAATGGACCTCACGTGATGTTCCCAGGAAAGGTTATTGCTGATAGTAATACCAAGCATCGATATGGCTGACTTCAGTGGTATGGTTACTCCTGACAAAGTTATGTTAGGCACAGTGAGATCGGCTTTTCTAGAGAAAAGACATGCTTGTGTTTTGTTTGCATTGAATTCTACCAAGTTATTAGATCCCCACTTGAAAATTGTTGCTAAGTTCATATTTATATTATTAACATTTCTTCCTCGTTCATTTCTGGTTTCACGGGCTGATATAGGGGCCCTGGAAGAGAAAGCGGTATGGAGGGTACTATCATCGGCAAAGCTGTGTACTGGACATGAAGTTGCTTTCAACAGGTCGTTGATGTGAAGTAGAAATAGTGTTGGTGCGAGAATAGATCCTTGCGGAACACCAGCATTTATGAGTAGAGTGTCAGATGAAACTCCATCGACCACTACATGGAGAAATATATATATATATATATATATATATATATATATATATATATATATATATAATTATATTATATTATATAAAATATGTGATATATAATTAATTAAAATTAATTAATTTTAAAAATTTTTAAAATATATGGGATTTTTTTTTATATCCATATATGACGTTTCCACCTTTTTAATATGGGAAACACACTTGGCTCAGCTGCTATCAGGAATGTTTGCATTTTCTGTTTGAATAAGCAATAAGTCTGAGCACCGTATGTCCCAAGCTTTTAGCCAATTAATCACAAAAATATTTCTTTTTTATCACTTAACTGCGTAAAACTTCTAGTAAATGTTTTTTGTGTACTTTTCCTCATAGTACATATAATTATTCAGCATATATTCTTTTATAATGGCTTTGGTGTCATTTGAACATGGTGCTTTATCTAGTCTTCGACTGTGGTATCCATGACGATAATACTGTTGGGTGGAATATTTGGTATGAGTTTATTTTGGAACCAGTCTTCAAATAATTCGGCTGTAGTATCATCATGATAATCGACTAAAGAGTCCTTAATATTCTTTGCCGATAAAGACAACGCATTTGGTATAAAACCATTTTCGGTTCCTGCGTGAATGTTCGTAATGCGTTTTCCTTTATTAGACAGCGCATTAGTTTGGCACAAGTCAGATGAGTCTACCCAACTTTTGTTTGGAATATCGTGTGTATCGAACCAAGTTTCATCCAAATACACTACTGTTCTACCATATTCTCTAAATTCGTTTATTGCCAATAAATATTGGCATATTTCTTAAGGCGCACAGATTCCATTATGATTTTTCTGCTACTAGTAGGTTTTTTAAATTTAAATCCGTATTGAAGAAGAGACTTCCTTAAAGTCTCTTTGCAATACTTGATACCAGTTTCATTCTTTTCAAGCCGCTGCATTAAAATATCTAATGTAGGCACAATTTGCTCTTTATACAAGGCATATATTGTTCTTCGAATTATATCTACATCACAGCCATCTAGTTTCCTTGAACCGCCAGAGTCTTTTCGTTTCTTTTTAAAATAGGGTTACTTACTATTTTAAACACTGTGGAATACCGCGTTTTTGTTAAAGAAGCACTTTCTTGCACAGCTTGATCCTTGGACATTCCACGTCCCAGAAGGGAAGTATAAACATTTAATATAATTTGTTTCTCATGAGGGTGTAACATTTGTCGACTAGTGGTACTACGACCACCAGTTGAAGTACTAGCTTCAGGATGAGCCCATAGACGCCACATTTTTCAAGACACAAAAATCGAATAGACACTTTAAAATAGACACAACGGAGTATTAGGTAGGTAATGACTAAATGTTGTTTAACTTTCCCCTTTTTATTTCTGAAATTGGAAAAATGTCAGTTCTCAAAAAAGTCTTGCTTTCCAAATCTGGTAGGTAATTTATTTTGTAACCGTAAATAGACCATTATCGCTATAATCTCGTTAATAGCCCATTAGTACTGAAAGTCTGGTGGCCAGGTAAGTAAATTTTATTATTTACACACATTTAAACATATCCTTACCAAGGGTTCTAAATCAATCTTACGAGATTTTTTATTATCAAATAAATTTAAATACAAAACTGTCAACAAAAGCAAAAAATAATGGAGAGCCCACTATTATTAAAATGCCAAACTATTTCATGAGATATTTTAATCCGGACCTGGGAATCTTTGAAGGGACACACACTTTTATTGCTTATCTATATTTCGAACAATAGGTAACAATGAGGGTCGTCGGCTAATATTGATTTACGACCTTCTTAGATTTCTGGTTCTACTTTACTCCATGTAATAGCTGTCTTGAAGAGTCAATTATCATTTTGTTTGGAAATTAATCAGGAAGAAATGATTCGTGAAATATAAAATAGTTATTCCTCTACAAAGGTTAGGAAAATTAACCCAAATATTCGTAATTATAACATGCCAGTTGGGTTGTCATGTGAAAGTGAATAAGGAAATCCTCGTTACGGATTTTACGGCAGAATATATTATTCTTCTACTGAATGTTTTGAAAATCTCGCATTGTCAACCGGGCATATAGTTTTGAATCCCAGGTTCATATATATTTTGATTGCGACTTTTGTGTTAGTAATTTTTTTTTTCAATTCTTGCATACCAAATCGAATCACCTTATAAAATTTCCCTTTTTTTGATATTAATGCAGAAAATCACATCTCTATTTCATTGTACACATCTAAACTGTGGGCGCGATTATTGAATCGTTTACAGAATGCTCCGTAATCGACGTCGTATTGAATGATGCATTCGTAACGATGCCTGGCCTGGCTCTCATCTTGCTGACCTAAATTGCGGGAAGTGATATCCCACAGACCCAGATGAATTTCATAACAGATTAAAGGATATAACTGACGGTGGGCGTTTTGTTTCGTATACAGAGTGGCCACTTTTTTAATGGGATTGTATTGGTAACTTTTAAACCATAAGAGTTAGAAGGTCGGTCGAATGGAGAAAAAATTGCATTCATAGAAGCATTATCAAGTAGTTCAAACAAATCGTGATTACCAGGGCCGGTTATTGAGATATCATAAGAAGAGTAAATTCTGTCATTTCGATTTTTCTTTTTTTCCCACTTTATTTCGAATATTATCAAAAAATATCACGGGAGTTTTTTATTCGACAATAAATTATCCTCAATTTGACATAATCAGATTTCGTATCCAACGTTTCGTACGCTGTGGGCCACCCTCAACCTCATTTTTTTCAATACGGACCTGCATATTTTATGACACTTTTCGAAATAACTTTTAACGCTGAACTCAACGATATATCAAACAATGTCATTCATAGTTGATTTTCAGGTGATTTTGACCCTTATCCAAATTTCTTTGGGTCGGATCTGTATTACATTTAGGTACCTTTAGTTTAATTAACAACATGCAATACATTTCAATAAAAAAATCAACTTACTCATCTTCAACTGAATGGAACGTAACAGAATCAAAGCAAGATACAAGCAATAATTATTTACAAATTTCAAGAGGTGAAAAACCTAATTCATAATAATTAAACGAAACTATCATTTAATGAAAGAAAAATCAAATGATTATTCGAAAGTAAATGATGAACATTAATGAAGTAAGTGTTCGAAATGTCCACCATTTTGTGAAATGCACTTTGCGGTTCTGGAACCCATACTTCTTATACATTTGCTTATTTCGTCTCCTTGAATACCTTCCAATACATTCTCAATCTTCTCTCGAGGAATCATAATTGTTGGATTTGTCATTTGTTCCGTTGAAACAAATTACAGAATCGAACTTTATTTTGAGATCATTACGATATAATTTTTGCAAGGCTTGGTATTCAAATTCAAAATCATTGTATTCGCGTCTCTTGACTATTTTATTAACAGCAGTTTTTTTTCTGGGTTCAATTGAATTTGGGTCAGAACATTGATATCGTTGATAGACTTGTTTTTTCTTACATACACACAACTTTAGGTTTATTGAATGTATTATTTTCAAGTAGTAGGCCGTGGATAAAAAAGAACATAACAAGAAATGTCATATTATTTGTCACTTCGTTTATTATTGTGTCACAAGAACTTGTCATTAAGTACTTTTCTGAGTAATTCCAATTTAACTTATTCGATATGGTGAGATACACAAATGAAGAGAAGAGAGATATGTACGAAGTGTACATAAAACTAGATAGAAATTCGTTCAAAGCACAACAAAGGTATGGTGAATTATATCCTGAAAGAACAACACCAAATATTAAAATGTTTCGACGTTTATCTACAACGTTACTTGCACATAATTCATTCATCAAACCTAGAGGTCCTTATGTACGACGAAACGAGCCTATCAATGACATCAATGTTCTGGCCCAAATTCGAATGAATCCAGGAATAGGATCGAGAACTATGGCCAGTTATGCAATTTATCAAAAAGTGCTGTTAATAAAATACTCAAGAGACATGGATACCATGACTATAAATACCAAGCCGTGCAAAAACTATATCGCAATGATCCTGAGAGAAGGTTGCAATTCTGTAATTGGTTTCAACGGAAGGTGCGGAATAACAACAATTTTGCGCACAATATCATTTGGGGAGACGAAACGACATTCACAAATTCTGGCATGTTCAATCGAAGGAACAAACATTTTTATGCCACAGAAAATCCTCACTCAATTCATGAAGTTAGACATCAATATCGTATTTCTTTGAACATATGGTGCGGTTTGTTGAATAATAAATTACTGGGACCCTATTTTATTGACGGCAACCTAACCGGAGTAAAATATGTAGAAATTATAGAAGAAATGTTGGATGATCTTCCTATACGGTATCGGCGTAATAGTCCATGGTTCCAACAAGACGGATGTGGTCCACACAACTCAAGAATAGTCACAGACTATCTAAATCGAACTTTTCCCGATTCATGGAATGGAACAAGAGGTCCAGTAGCATGGCATGCCAGATCTCCGGATTTGAGTCCAATGGATTTTTATTTGTGGGGATATCTCAAAAATGAAATTCATGATACTACGAACCCGACAATAGAGATTCTTCGCGAGAAGATTGAGAATGTATTGGAAGGTATTCAAGGAAACGAAATAAGCAAATGTATAAGAAGTATGGGTTCCAGAACCGCAAAGTGCATTTTACAAAATGATGGACATTTTGAACACTTACTTCATCAATGTTAATCATTTAATTTCGAAAAATCATTTGATTTTTCTTTCATTAAATGATAGTTTCGTTTAATTATTATGAATTAGGTTTTTCACCTCTTGAAATTTGTAAATAATTATTACTTGTTTCTTGCTTTGATTCTGTTACGTTCCATTCAGTTCAAGATGAGTTAGTTGATTTTCTTATCGAAATGTATTGCATGTTGTTAATTAAACTAAAGGTACCTAAATGTAATACAGATCCGACCCAAAGAAATTTGGATAAGGGTCAAAATCACCTGAAAATCAACTTTGAATGGCATTGTATGATATATCGTTGAATTTAGCGTTAAAGGTTATTTCGAAAAGTGTCATAAAATATGCAGGTCCGTATTGAAAAAAAAGAGGTTGAGAGTGGCCCACAGCGTACGAAACGTTGGATACGGAATCTGATTATGTCAAATTGAGGATAATTTACTGTCGAATAAAAAACTCCTGTGACATTTTTTGATAATATTCGAAATAAAGTGGGGAAAAAAGAAAAATCAAAATGACAGAATTTACTTTTCTTGTGATATCTCAATAACCGGCCCTGATAATCTCGATTTGTTTGAACTGCTTGACAATGCTTCTATGAATGCAACTTTTTCTCCATTTGACCGACCTTCTAACTCTTATGGTTTAAAAGTTACCAATACCATCCCATTAAAAAAGTGGCCACTCTGTATAATGCTGTATATTCGAAGCACTCAAAATGATGCGGACTGTTTCTAAACGAGGCACAATTCATTCGAGAACTGCTTGCCCGAAGAACGATTTCAGGCGATATCAATAAAATAACGATTTTTTTAGCCGATATGGCTTAGGCTTGACGCCTATAATCAATCGGTACTTGTCCCAATACGTTACTGTGTTTTTGGTATTGTGTATTCAAAAAAAATATTAAACACTTTTCAAGTCAAGCTTCTATACAAACGCACTACAAAGGAAAAATAATTTCTTTATTGTTTGACCTAGGTTATTCTGCGAGTGGCAAATTCAAAATCTTGACGCGCTAAATACCTATTTTATATTTGCGCTGAGCTTTTGAATCTGCTACTCACAGAATAACCTATGTTAAGCAATTAACGAAATTATTTTTTCCTTTTCAGCGCATTTGTATAAAAGCTTGTCTTAATTTTTTTTTCATTTTTATTCAATTCTTCTTAGTCATTCATGGAATCTGTCATCTTATTGAAATCTGACAAAAATTTATAATCTTCGACCCCAAAAAAAACCCACGTGCCAATTTTGATTGGAATCGGGACATAATAACAAAACACTTCGCCATCTTGGAGCCGCCATCCCCAAAAACCCACACACATCAATTTTTAATGGAATCCGGCAATAATCACAAAACTCGTCGCCATCTTGGAATTCGTGGATTTTGACAAAAAATCATGATCTCCGACGCCAAAAACGCCCATATACCAATTTTCATTGGAGTCGGGCTATAACCACAAAACCATATTGGAGCCGCCATCTTGAATTTATGAATTTTGACAAAAACTCGTGATCTCTGTCTCCGAAAACCTCCACATACCAATTTCGAATAGAATCGAACCTTAATCACAAAACTCGTCCGCCATATTGGAGCCGCCATTTTGTTTTTTCTCTAACTAAAACTCCATAATGCATTGTTACCGGAATTATGAACACCTGCCAAATTTCACGTTAATCGGACAACTAGAAGTGGGTCAAAATTTACTCTCAAGATTTGAACCAAACATACATAAATACATACATACAAATGTGAACTCAAATAAACTTAGAACATTTCAAATTTGTCAGTAAGTTGCAGTTCGAAAATAATTTGCCTAAAATATTTGACAGCAAAAATATCAAAAATCGTGAATACAAATGTTTCCTTTGATGACATTTCGGGAATCACCTCACAGGATGTTCAATTCAACGTTTTTTTTTTTTTTTTTTTTTATGTTTGGTTCCACGAAAAGGGTTCCTGTAATGTTAAAGGAACCAAGGGAAAAAGGTAGGGTTGGGTTCTTTTAAATTTCTGGAGGTTGTATGCCTCGGGGAACACCTCCCTAGGCAATTAGTTCCAAAGCCTCGCTGTTCGTTGGATGAACGAGTCTTTGGAAAGTGATGTTCTGCAGGTCTCCAAAGTGACCACGAAGGGGTGTGATGACTGAACTTGACGGGTTAGTCTCGAAGAGACTGCCAAAGCAGGAACGATTGTTGATATTTCAGAAGAGCATCGCCCATGAAAATATCTATAAAATAGAGACAAATCGCCAACTTTTCTACGGTGTTCCAGACAAGTGAGCGAGTTTGTAAGCGAGGCATCACCGACGAGACGAATTGCCCTTTTTTGGACAGAATCCAATAGCCTCAGGATATGTTTAGGTGCCGCGCTCCAAATATGGGAACAGTATTCCAGGACAGGTCGGATCTGTGCCTTATAGATCATAAGCAGCTGAGTGGGGGTGAAATAGCTCTTGGCACGAAACAAAAAACCAAGTTTTTGGAATGCACTTTTGGCAATGGACCTCACGTGATTTTCCCAGGAAAGGTTATTGCTGATAGTGATACCAAGCATCGATATGGATGACTTCAGTGGTATGGTTACTCCTGACAAAGTTATGTTAGGCACAGTGAGATCGGCTTTTCTAGAGAAAAGACATGCTTGTGTTTTGTTTGCATTGAATTCTACCAACTTATTAGATCCCCACTCGAGAATTGTTGCTAAGTCCATATTTATATTATTAACATTTCTTCCTCGTTCATTTCTGGTTTCACGGGCTGATATAGGGGCCCTGAAAGAGAAAGCGGTATGGAGGGTACTATCATCGGCAAAGCTGTGTACTGGACATGAAGTTGCTTTCAACAGGTCGTTGATGTGAAGTAGAAATAGTGTTGGTGCGAGAATAGATCCTTGCGGAACACCAGCATTTATGAGTAGAGTGTCAGATGAAACTCCATCGACCACTACATGGAGAGACCTGTTCGAGAGAAAAATAGCAAGCAGAGAACACAGCTGAGGGGGCAAGCCATAAGACGGAAGCTTGGCGAGGAGTCCCTGGTGCCAAACTCGATCGAACGCCTTGGAGATATCTAATGCCACAGCTAAGGTTTCTCCATACCTTTCAATAGATAGCTGCCATATATGTGAGACGTAAGCGAGCAGGTCACCAGTTGATCTCTGATGGCGGAAGCCATATTGCCTATCGTTGACAATTCCTGAGTCTTCCAGATATTTCATGAGCTCGATGTTGATGGCTTTTTCCATGACCTTTGAAATAATAGATAGCAGTGCGATAGGTCTGTAGTTGCTAGGTAGGGCCTTTTTGCCTTTTTTAGGGACTGGCTGTACTCTTGCAATTTTCCAATTGGACGGAAATACCCCCAAATTGTAAGAGTGGTTGAACAACTTGCTGATAGTACGTTGGCGAAAGGTGATAACAGGTGTTAGTTCGGGGCACATTTCTTGAGAACAATCGGCGGGATTCCGTCAGATCCACAGGCTTTGTTGGTGTTGAGACCCAGCAAAATCTTTCTGATAGTACGTTGGCGAAAGGTGATCTCGGGCATGTGACTGACAATAGGTGTAATGTTCGGGGGTTGTTTTCCCGATGAATCCAGAGTGGAATTTCCAGCAAATAGGTGCGCAAAGATATTGGCTTTTTCCTGGGCAGTCGTTGCTACTGTTCCATCTTCTTTGGTTAGAGGAGGAAATGAGCTGGAAGTGAAGTGTCTTCCCACAGATTTGGCGAAAGACCAAAATGAACGGGATCCGTTAGGACATTCAGCAAGTTTTGATCTTATTTTAGCATTGTGGGCATCTTTTGAGCATTCTATTGTCTCTTTGCATATGCCTCTAGCCTCGACATATGCTGCTCTGGTCTCAGGGCCCGGATTTTTTAGCCATCGATGGTATGCTGCCTGTTTGGAAGCCACAGCTCTAGAGCAGTTTCTGTTAAACCAGGTCTTATCAGATGATGTTCTTCTTTCGGTATTCGGTATGTAGGTTTGCATCCCCAACATGATGATTTCAGAAATTGTCTCAGCACATCGTGTTGGATCTACTGAAGAGAAACAAACTCTCTTCCATGGAAACGCTGAGAAAAACATACGAAGACCTTCCCAGTCGGCCGAATTGTAATGCCACATGAGACGGGGTGGTATTGTGCATCTCGATGGTAAATTGAAAGAGCATGTTGTGGAGATGAGGGTGTGATCAGAGTTTCCAAGTGGGGCACAAACGTGATCTCTTTGGAACCTATTTTCCAGTAGGGACGTCTAGATCGTTCAACTGAAAATCTCAGCGTGACGTCCACCGGTCAGTTGCCACATTCCTAGAATTCCATCCGAATAATGAACCCTTACATCTTCTGGCGTGCGAGATAAACAACGCCGGGGCGTACTGTAATAATTTTCGTAACAGTATTCAATTATTTTTGTCATTAAAAGTTGTTGAGGACTGTATGATATTTATTTCGACCGATACCTAAATAAAACAATCGGGATTTCTGCTGATACCTGTAATTGACCACAGTGATGTAGATTTTAGCCGATATTTATTTTGGTCTGCATCACTCCTAGATTAATGATTTTTTGGTGGCCCATATGTATGAGATTTACAACAATAAATTATCAAAATACATATAGACAAGTAAAAACATTGTGTTAGGAACGAAGAAAATTATCTTATTTCAAATAGGTAGTGGACTCGGGCAGTTTAGGTACTATATAGTTGCCAGTCTTCCAGTTTTGAATTCATTTAAAACGATTTGGAATCGAATTCGCACAAACCTGGTTTGTTCACAGTTTTGCGAATCTCATCATCTTCTATATGCGTCATTCGCTAAAAATAAACTAAACTTGTTAAATAGGACCATTAACCTGGCATTGTGAATTTAAATTACCTTCATTGCCGGTTTTTAATTATTAATAACTTCAATTTATTTTTATTTGTTTCCTCAGCTTTGACATTCAAATTGATTTCCTCAATATATTTCGAATTTATTTCAGTCGATTTATTGTGCAACATAACGTACCTTGTTTTGTTAAATTTTTCTTTTCCAGGCTTTGAACAAATTGATTGGTCAACAAAAAAAAAACGCCCATATCTCTGGTAAAAGCGGGGAACACAACCTAACCTAATTCGTCTAACAATGTTATCCAAATTGGTGGCAAACCAATCAAAAATAATTTTGAATTACAAACTATCCTTTATAGTTATTTATGCAACGAGTGCAAAAAGTAAGTGTTTATTGCACTCGATTTTGGTCACACCCATTTGAAAGCATCACAAATCCAGTGGCGTCGTCAAGTTTTATTAAAAAAAATCGCTAATATGTTTTTTGGATTTTTGACCTTGAAACAAATTCGAAGTAAGCCGTGAAATTTTTATTTTTATTTCGAATTTATGGCATTCAACTAGAACTATTAATGCGCTATCTACTGAAAAAAAAACTTCTGAATCGGATAATCATTAACAGTTTTAGAGAGGTGGCCCGCTTTCAAATGGGTCACTCTGTATATATAATATATAATATAATATATATATATATATATATATATATATATATATATATATATATCCCAAATCGAATTCAGTAAATTTGTTGATGGATGGATTGTAATTGAAATAGCTTTATATCATTTAAATGTTTTTATTTAAAATATAACAATTAATTCAATTAATTTCCTTGAGATTTATAATTATGTGGTTGTGGTTTGTGCGTAACACGTTGTAAAACCTTGTTCCAAATTGAAATTTGAAAATTGGTCTTCGAAAGAAAGCTGTTAAACTGAATACTGATGGAAAAAATAGTCAACATTTACAAAAATAATATATAGGGTTTTTCATAAGTTCAATTCATAAAAAAATATTATTAACATAGGTACCCGCGCTCTTTATTTTTAAAATACATTGTATTACAAATAGAGTTACTATGGGCTTCTGTGAAGCAGAACGCACCTGAAAAAATGTCAATTTTGATTTTTAATTCGTGGAAAGTTTGAGTGATGAATTTTTTAATTCATTTTTCGTGGAAAGTTTGAGTGATGAATTTTTTAATTCATTTTCGGAAAGTTATCTTGCTTTTGAAATAGTGGTTGACAACTGAATAATAATTGTAGGATCTAATAGTGACAATGAAAGTGAGTGGGTGACTGATGAAACTTTTGTATATTCTATATTCTTGAAAATATTATTTTTTAACCGACGAAACCAAAAAGGATGAAGAGAACCTCATCCTTTTTGGTTTGGTCGACGCGTATATTTATTATTTTTTTTATGTATGGTCACGCATAACTTTTTACTGAGACGTCCGATTCCGATAATTCTTTTTTCAGTGGATAGGGTACTTCGATTTGGATGATTCTTTTTTTATCAGATAGGGTATACCTCATAGTTGATCATATTTGGATTTCGAATGGAATTATCCACCCTTACAGGTAGAAAAATAGGGGATAATTGATTTTTCACTTGTGAACATTGGCACACATATGTAGTTGACAATGACAGATCGCTAGTGTCATTATCACAATGAATATATTCTATGAGAGGATGGAATGCTATACAAAGTAATGAAATAAACTAACCAGAACAACAAACATAATTTATATTACAACAAATAGTAAAAGTAGATAATCACATTATTTAACTGGTAATAGTTGAAGTAAGGTGGGTAAGTAAGTATTTTGGAAGTAATCAAAAAACAAGCAGTTAGTAATTAGTAGATTTCAGCCACAAAAAATTTAAAAATAAAAACTTTTTAACAAAAAATTAAACCGATGAAATACGGAACTGAAAAGTAAAAAATAAAATAAACCTTCTTAGTCTCAATAACTAAGCTCCTAAACTAATGTAAGTAACTAATTTTGAGTCGGCGCCAAACAAACAATCAACGAAGATCATTAAATTACCAAAAAAAAATCATCAGAATGTCACCGCCCAACTCGATGCCATCATTTTACGCCTTACCTAATTCATTTGCTTGTTTGTTTGGCGCCGACTCAAAATTAGTTACTTACATTAGTTCAGGAGCTTAGTTATTGAGACTAAGAAGGTTCATTTTATTTTAATTTAAAAGTGTTTTTTTTTTCGAGAAATAAACACAAAACACAAAGAAATTGCACATTTTTCATTACGTTAATTTTTTCATATAAATAATCTAAGTTTGTGCCTCTGATTGTACTTTTATTAGAAGCACGCATGTGCATTTTTCCATTGATTATATCTCATAAAGTTATTAAAAAAAAACATTTTTAATACCCTTTATTTAAAAAATGAAGATGTTGATTTGAACTCTTTTCTTAAAATCGGGCAAGGATAAGTACAGCTTTGAATATTTTTTTCACAAGTTGTTTTCCTTCCCGCCCTGACACTATCCGAAACAATAGATTGGTTCATGTCGCGCGCAAAACGCAGTCAGTTGTTTCATTCCCTAGATATTTATTTCGTAAAAGCCAGAGCAAGAATAGGTTAGGTCGGCTATTACGAATGAGGCAATGGCGGCCAATAATAACTATGCATGTTGATTATCCGTACGTGCAAACTCTACGAGATTAAAGTTGTGGGCACGTGTTTGGATCTGGGTCAGCGTCGAGGGGAGGAGGAGGGAAGTTTGTATACGAGTGGATGATGGATTTGTTTGATGAAAACAAAATTAAAAGGGCAGCGTGAATGAAGCAAGCCGAACACATTATACCGACTTTTTTCAGACGTCACAAGTATATTGTGTGGTTATTCTTCTTCTTCTTATAATTCGAATTTTTCTTGAAGATGGCTATAAAGTGGGATCCGAAACGTTGAAATCCTAAAATTGCTAGACGCGCTTCCACATTCAATAATAACGAAATTTGTTGACAAACTAGAGGTCACATTTTCCAATCGATTGAAATGAAAATTGCCACAAAAATACTTTTTATCAATACCAAATCGGTAGGGAGGCTGTAGAAAGATTAAAAAAAAGACATTTTCATATCAATATGGGCAAGCGATATATCGTTTGATAGAGTTTTTTGCGATTTAGATCTTTCAATTGAAAAATGTTTCTTTAAATAATAGAAAATCTGTATACACGATTATTTATGTATTTCTTGTAATACATCAAGACAGCTCACTACACTACTACCTATACAATAGGTGTATGTTAGCCGAATATCAGAAAACAACAACTTTCCTGACTAATGGCTAGACGAAATACATTTTTTGATCGACTTTCTAGAAACATTTCATTGTGGGTTCCTTCTTATTTGTATTTTTATATAATACACAATAAGAGGATACCCTATTTCGGAATGGAAATCAGAAAAGTATTGAATTTTTTCTTTTACGTCCTGACTATCGACGTTACGTTTCGGTGAAAGTAAACGGCGTTATCATTTTAATTTTCACATTATCCAGTTTTCCTCGTATACTCCGATGTTTATTGTTTGTCAAGCGTTGAGTAAGAATTTTGTTTCACATTTTCTCACGCATATGCGTATTACGGTGTACTTGAACAATTTGTTTGTACAGTTTCAGATGTGTACAAACTATTCTCTAATTGAAGATTGGGCAAACGCATGTGACATAATTGAAGTTTCGGTAATGTTGATCAATGTTCTTTCAACACAATTGTCATGGTTTGGAAATGGACTCACGCACATTTTTAAACGACTTCAAAACATTAGGTTAATTGCTATATGTACGGATATACGGGGTGAGTCAGATAAGACCGATGAACTTGGTCTGTCGAGTAGATTGAAAAAATCTTTCACTTTCGGAGAGCTTTATGAGCTGCACAACTTTGATTCGGAAAGTTTTTCTCCAAGGTGTACACACAAATGTTTGGTTTAGATCTGAGGTAAATTTTCCTAATTAGTAAATTTTCATCATTATGTTCGTGGCACTTCATTGATACTTTAATAATTTTGTCCATCTTTGATAAGCAAATGTTAGTCGAGAAGTGAGTTTCCTGCGAAAAATAGTTCCAAGTCTTCAAAAAATATAAGCCATAGCTCAGTCTTTTTTTTTGTTTTTTTCCTGACGAAAATTGCAATTGTTATTAACAAAAAACAAAAACAAAAAAAAGGGTTCAGTTTTTTGGGAATAACTCAAAAGCTATAAACGATAGCGAAAATTGGCAAATAGATTCTCGAAGCGGAGGAAATTTCCAATAAAAAACTTTATCCGGAACTCTATCTACATTATTTATAATTTTAATATTTTACACTCGAAAGAACAAGGTCCCGTTGGAAAAAAAGATTTAAGTTAATTTTTCAACAAGTTAGGCATTTTTTAATTAGTCTTTATTGTTCAAACCTCGGTTTTCGTAAAAAACGGCATAAATGTTCGAAAAAAAATTTTCTCTTCGCCCTTTTTATATATATACTTAACAAGATCACGTTATAATTTCTTTAAAGTTCTTTTTTTTGTTTAGTATAATTTTTTTAAGGTAACAAAAAATTAAAAAAAAAATTATCCACGTTTTGCATTTAATAACATTCGAAAAAAATATTTTATTTGTTTATAAATTGTTTATAAACAAATTTATTAGTTAAATATTAAAAAAAAATAATTTTTTCCATTTTTGTTGGAGAATATAATGATTTTTTTTAAATTGCTTATAATTGTTTTATTATACTTCCATTATTTAAATAATTAATTAAGATTTTTTTTCTTTAAAAATCATAATTGACATTTTTCAATAGAATAACAAAAAATAGAAATAAAATTATTTAAAATTTAATTGTTTATTGAGTTAACAATTTGTTATAAACAAATTCCAAATCTCACTATATTTTTTCTGGAAATACTGAAAATTACAAAAACAACCATATGCAACAAAGTGTCGAAAAAAATTTTATACCGTAATTTTAGAAAAATCTATAAAACATCTAAAAACTAAAATTTTCGACACTGTTGCATATTATGAAAATTTTAGTTTTTAGATGTTTTATAGATTTTTCTAAAATTACGGTATAAAATTTTTTTCGACACTTTGTTGCATATGGTTGTTTTTGTAATTTTCAGTAGTTACAGAAAAAATATAGTGAGATTTGGAATTTGTTTATAACAAATTGTTAACTTAAACAATAAATTAAAAAAAAATGTTTTTTATTTTTAAAATTTTTTGAAAAAAAAATGTAAATATAGAAAAACTATTATGAACAATAAGATTTTTTTTCATCAAAAAATTGTTTCTTATCTGTAAAAGTTACTAAGTACTCCATGAGATAATTTTTATGATTTTATAATAATTGTAATTGTCAATGTTGTGATATTAGTTTAAGATTTAGATTAAGTTTTTAAATTACGACTCCTATACAGTTGTAATTGTCTAACTGGAGAATAAAGCGAAAAAAAAAGAAAAAAAAATGTTAATGGCAAATAAATATGCCCGGTCCCAAGAGTACATCGTTGTTTGCTGGTGGGGAAAATGTCAATATACAAAAAAACTACATGAATTAAACAAAATATTTTAGCAAGTTTATTATCAGAAAGGACAATCATTGATTGAATAATACAATCATCGCGACAACTAAATATTTTTGTGGCATTGTGTGTTTTAGGAAAACAAGAAACACTTTTTAAGAGAAACCCGTCCAAATGGTCGTATTTTCCATGTAATGCCTCATTTTTTTTTTCAAAAATCAGCTGTTTAATTTTTTTTTGCACAAATTCAATGGTATTGACATTTTTATTAATCAGTGCCTTTAAGAAAAAAAATCCTGTATACATTTTTTCTTGCTCCTAGCGGGGCTTAACGTGTTAAAAGAAAGTTAATTGTGTAGATGAATTTACCAGTGGATTATAATCACCTCTTCCTCTGATATTGTTGTATGATTGCCACATTTTCATCGAAATCTATTTAAGTCAACAATAAATATTCCAGTGATGTAACGGACTTTACTGCGTCTAACACATTCGTATTTCAGGTAGTTAACGAAGTGTGGAAAATGATCGAGAACAAGCGAATCATTCGGTGTAAAATGAAACAGTCCGCCATTACACCAACTCTGACTTTCGAAATAATTGTGACAAATGCCTTCTTACAGCTTTCCCGTGTCACTTGCAACAAAAAGTAATTATGGTTTATTCGGAACGTAGGTAGGTCCCTAACAATGCTAGACGCGTAGGATTTTAATTTTTTTTCCGATTCCGAAACGATATCAGTTGTGTGGCATATCACGGTGTGGTGATCATGTAGGTTAGTTACACTGCGCATATTTGACGACAACAAAAATTTCGATAGCTTAAAAATCGGCGCTCGTTAAGTGTGTCACAAGTCACAACTGTTGATATTAAAACGAGAATTATGGGATAATCAATTTTAGTTTCCTATGAATATTCCGCGTTCCGATGTATTGCGTTGATTGTGAACAAGTGCACCATTTGTTTTGTAATTGGATCGAGTTTCGACAAGAGAAAAAGTTGATTTACGAAGCTATGCGAGAATTGCGGCTCAGCTATCGACATGTGCTACCGTTAAGACACTGAAAAAAATATTATTTTTCAAGACGCTGTTTGGGCTAATTCATACGAAGGCGTAGAAGGGCCAACAACAAAATTATTTTTTTAAATATTTGGAATTGCCACTTTGAACTGACAATTGTCACTTTGAAGTGACAATTGTCACTTCGAAGTGATAATTGTCACTTCTAAAAACATCTGGAATTGCCATTTCGAAGTGACAATTGTCAATTTGAAGTGACAATTGTCAATTTGAAGTGACAATTGCCACTTTGAACTGACAATTGTCACTTTGAAGTGACAATTCGTAAATTCATGCCATCACGAAAACGAAGTTATCGTATAAGTTGGTTGTAGATTGTAAGGGGGTGGATATGGCTCTTCAGTCTTTTGTACATAACCCTTAATCTATTCAAGACCCTGGATTCCGAGACTCCTTGCGAAGCGAATCAGTTTCCTGAGAGGTTAGTTCAACGCTAAATCCCATTAGACCACCGCAAGTAACATCAGCGAAGATCTATAAACTTCATCTGGCATAGGGATCACATGTAATATTCTTTACCTACGACCACTGTAGAAAATAGGAAAAAACACTCGACACACAGCCTCAGTAAATACAGGGCCGGATTAAAAGGTGTGGAGGCAACAAAGGAGTGGAGGCCCCTAATTGTTTTTCAAACAAGTTTTTTTTTTTATTTATTGCGGAACAAATCAAATTATTTCGACACGAGCATATGTAGGTATAATAAAATACAAGAAATAAATTAAATTACAGCGTAAACAAAGGGATTCTTGCGAGCTTTTTTCGACAAAAAATCATGATTTCGGTCAAATCCAGCATCCGGAGAAAATCATTCTCAATGCTAAGAAGCGATAACTTTGATAGGCGGCTTTGTCTCATCGTAATTCGTCTATTTTTTTCATTTTGGAAAATGAGCGCTTTCCAGTGCAATTTGACATCATCATATTCTCAGTTGTAACATCACAAGAGAATGAAAATAATTCGACAGATTTTCGAAAACTTGTTGCCAGGCAATAGACAAGAGACCAACTGGCTCGAGTGGCTATTGCCAACAAGTTTGAGAAATAAATCTAGATAATTATTTTCTACTATATCGAACTCTCGTGTGGTATTATTTAGATTATTTTTTGATGTTACGATCATAAACACATTTCCTTGCAAAATTATATAATGTACTGAACCGGATTTGATTCATTTCACACTTTTCATGCGAATTGATGACAGACGTCAAATTAAAAATATAGGTTGTCAGACAATGAAAACAAAATACCTCAAATTATTCCCGCGACAATTTTCTAGGTAGAATATTCCCGCTATTGATTGGCCAAAACGTATATGAATTATTTGAATTGAACGTTTCCCTCATGGTTTCTAGCAATGTCAAAAAATGTTCACTGTAATTTCAATGTTTGAGAATGTAGCTCTGAAATTTTGGTTTTCAAGAATTTGATAGTAGAACATCTTAGATAGATAGATAGGTAGTCCTTTTCAGAAGGATTTACATTTGTTGCGGAATGTCATCTTTCTCTTAGACTCACACTTTCAGATTTCGGGGATTTCTCTGTTACAAGTGCGCCACTCAGCGGACACTTGTCAACGCCAATAAATAGGAAAAACAGGTATAGACGGGCAAAGTGTTTGTAGAATCGGCAGAAAAATAGTCAACAGAATTTGAACTTTTGTTCTATTATGGAATGCGCTCTTATAAATAATTTGATGCAATCATATTCATCAATTGAAATATTATTTTCTTTTGCTTATGATTATTGAATTTCATTGTGTATCTAGATCGCTTGTGTGATTCGAAGAATACATCGACAGAAAATCCTTTAATATTTAATTAAAAAAAAATTTATATATTTTTTTAAATTCAATTGTTCTTGTTTTTACAGCTAATTTCGATACGATGTAATATTTTGTATAATAGTATGATGTTTTACTTGGTGATTGTTTCTCACAAATACACATGATTCATCAGATCGAAGATTAATATTAACCATGGATTTTGACAAGAATACGAAACATGTTTTTGAATGTTTAAAACGAAAAATGAGAGGAAAAAGTGGGAGAACTGCTCTTTCGTTGTCAGATTTTTTATATATAATTTTGCATATCCTTCGGTATTTGTTAGGAAATTTTACCTAAAAATGTATATTGTGGAGGCCCCTCTCTTGTGGATGCCCCGGGGCAGCAGCACCGTTTGCCCCCCTCTTAATCCGGCTCTGAGTAAATAGCTCATTACGCACGGTAAACAAATCGCACAGTTTTCGTAAACGAAACGCACAGTTTGAATATATTAAAATTTATACGTAAAAGTAAGCGGAACATTTAATGATTCCGCAAGTAGGTCATGCGCAATCGCCCGTCATAGCGACCTGTCAAAATCAAAATAATACAAACTTTTTTGAAAGACAAATAAGTTCTAGTTAATAATTATAAGATACATACTGTTTAAATAAATAATAGTTTAAAAACTAAAACACACGCTTTAATAGAAAACTAAACTAAAAAGTAGAAAATAATTTAAAATGAGTTGGAAATAAGAATACAGTGATTAACAACAAATTTATTTCACCGTTAAAAAGCGTGGGGTGCTTGATGTAAATTGTTGTTAATATTTCATGGACAAATATTGGTAAAAGTAGAATCATTATGAAAATATCTTAAAAAGCACCTCACGCTTTTTTACGCTGAAATTAATTTGTTGTTAATCACTGTATTCTTATTTCAAACTCATTTAAAATTATTTTCCACTTTTTAGTTTAGTTTTCTATTAAAGCGTGTTTTTTAGTTTTTAAACTATTATTTATTTTCAACATTTTAGTTTTGTTTTCTATTAAAGCGTGTTTTTTAGTTTTTCAAACTATTATTATTTAATTTGTTTAACTATTTTTCTCCAATTTTGAATAGAATCGGACCATAATCACAAAACTCGTCCGCCGTTTTGGAGCTGCCATCTTGAATCCTTCAATTATGACAAAATAATCATAATCTCCGACCCCAAAATTCCCCACATACCAATTTTGAATAGAATTGGACCATAATCACAAAACTCGTCCGCCATTTTGGAGCCGCCATCTAGAATTTTTCAATTTTTACAAAAGAATCATAATATTGGACCCCAATAACCCCCACATACCAATTTTGAATAGAATCGGACCATAATCACAAAACTCGTCAACCATTTTGGAGCCGCCATCTTGAATTTTTCAGTTTTGACAAAAGAATCATAATCTTTGACCACGAAAACCCTCAGATACCAATTTTGAAGCGAATCGGACCATAATCACAAAACTCGTCCACCATATTGGAGCCGCCATTCTGTTTTTTTTTCAAAAAAAAATTTCTTAATGCATTGTCACCAGAATTATATACACCTGCCAAATTTCAAATCATTCGTACGTCTAGAAGTGGGTCAAAATCGCGCCCAAAGGAGTCGATTACAAACAAACATACTGTGAAGCTAATAGAAAGCGTGTATAAAAACTTTTTAACAAATAATTAAATCGACGAAAAAATCAACTTAAAAGCAAAAAATAAAATAAACCTTCTTAGTCTAAATAATAATTGAGCTCCTAAACTAATGTAAGTAACTGATTTTGAGTCGGCGCCAAACAAACAATTATCGAAGAAGTCATCAAAACGCAGCCGTGCATCGCGCTGCCATCATTTTACGCTTCACCTAATTCAATTGCTAGTTTGTTTGGCGCCGACTCAAAATCAGTTACTTACATTAGTTTAGGAGCTCAATTATCATTTAGACTGAGAAGGTTTATTTTATTTTTTGCTTTCCAGTTGATTTTTTCGTCGGTTTAATTTTTTGTTAAAAAGTTTTTTATTTTTTACTTTTCAGTTCCGTATTTCGTCGGTTTAATTTTTTGTTAAAAAGTTTTTATTTTTCAATTTTTTGTGGATAAAATCTACCAATTAATACCTACTTGTTTTTTTATTACTTCCAAAATACTTACTTACCCACCTTACTTCAACTATTACCAGTTAAATAATATGATAATCTACTTTACTATTTGTTGTAATATAAATTATTTTCGTTGTTCTGGTTAGTTTATTTCATTACTTTGTATATCATTCCATCCTCTCATAAAATATACTGATTTTGACGGATGTGGAACAAGAATAATGTCAGTAGCGATCTGTCATTGTCAACTACGTATGTGTGTGCCAATGTTCACTAGTGAAAAATCAATTATCCCCTATTTTTCTACCCGTAAGGATGGCTAATTCCTTCCGAAATCCAAATATAAGGTATACCCTATCTATTAAAAAAAGAATCATCCAAATCGAGGAACCCAGTACAAAGTTATGCCTGATAGAATCGGTTAACGGACCAGAATTCAGAGGGTGAGTGATCAATATCCTTCATTTCGCTATCCTTAGGGGTGGATTTCATCTTTCAAATTCAAATGGGGCCAAGTTCGAAGTACACCCTATACCCTATCCACTGAAAAAAGAATTATCGGAATCGGACGCCTCAGTAAAAAGTTATGCGTGATCATATATAAAAAATATTATGGAAACAAATAAAATATACGGGTCGAATAGAGAACCTCCTCCTTTTTGGTTTCGTCGGTAAAAAAAGAATACCTCTACATTTTCAATATGTCAAGTGATAGTGAGAACGAAAATTTAACTTCTCCCATGTCATGGCAATGGCAAAAATTGCAAGGAATGATTTACTGCCAAGTAAATCTCGCGAACGCTACGAAAATTGTTACAGTAGATTCATGGTCTGGAATTGTTTCTCCGAAAATGTTTTGGTAGCATATTTTCAACACCTATCGGAAAAAATTAAACCTAGCTCTCTATGTGCCTTTTACTCAATGTTTAGATCGACTCTAAACATAAAAAACAACATAAATATAGAAGCCAAGTTAATGGCGCTATTAAAAAGGAAATCGCATGTCTTTAGAAGCACAAATTCAAAAACTTTGACACCCAAAAATATTCAAGATTTCCTCCTGACAATCAGTACTTGTTTATGAAGGTAAAATATGTCCACTAATACTATTTTCCACACTAATTTTTATTTTTAGACTGTTCTTATGATTGGCGTAAGTGGTGCATGCCAAAAACAGGAACTGAGAGATATGAAAATTGAAGATGTTGAGGACACAGGAAAATCCTTCATTATTAAAATTCCAAATACAAAAACCAAATTTCAACGTTTTTTTGTGATCTCTGACCATTTTTATTCTAGAATGAAAAAATATTACACAATACGCAAGACAATACTAAATGAAAATTTACCTTTTTTTAAATATATAAATGCACCAAACAACCCGTTGGGATAAACAAATTAGGCAGAAAGATATTGCAAATTTTTTTAAACTAGAAAATCCTAATCGATACACAGGACACTGTTTTCGCAAATCTTCGACAACTAGGTTAGTCGTTGCTGGCGGGGATCTATTGGATTTGAAGAGACATGGTGGCTGGCAATCGTCTTCAGTAGCAGAAGGTTATGTTGACAATTCCTTAAAAAACAAAGAACTCACCTCATCGAGAATATCCTCCGCTATTTCACATAATAGTAATACCACCTCAACAAATTAAAATATTACAATGTCATATGATTCGACACATCGAAATACTTCTAATATATTTAATAATTGTACAGTGACCATAAATAATTATAATGTTCCTAATGTTAATTAGACCAACGTGGTAGCAAATAGAACGAATTATATCCTATATGATCATCAAAGTTGTGAAACATATATCCTCTGTATTTTGTAAAATCGTTCGAAATAAAATTGTTCAAAAAATCTAAAGATGCAATAATATACAGGGTATCCCATTTGAAGAAATGAAGTACCCTGTCATAACTAGTTTTTAGATATCTCTGTATACATGAAACAAACAACAAAAAACGACAACTAAAATAAAAAATCGACGTGTTTAAGCATCATTTACAATACCTAATAATCATGAAAATATTAAAAGTAGTCATGACTTTTTTGGCATACTGTATATAGCCATAGGTAAAGTATAGTACGTAACTCGTGTTGTAAAGCAATTACGCACTCATTTTTCCATTCGTGCGTAAAATGCTTTTTACAACACTTGATACTATTTTCTTACTCTTCTTGCCTAGTTCCAACGAAGTGTAGGTGATTTTTGTTTTTGTTGACTGTAATCAGCAATTAAGATCGAGCTGTGCAAACAAAGCGCTGGTGCAACTAGATAGAATTATCTCACTCAGGAACTAGACATTGGTGGATCATTTTATAGCAAACGAAACCAAGATCACTTGACTGGCGGTAAGCTTGGTTTGCTTTTCCTCGGATTCCTACTACCAACCGGGGTCTTTAGTCTCAGTGATTATCTCTTGGTTGGTTGGTTGGTTGAAGGCTGACGAACCAGAGACAGGGTTGGCACTTAGCTTCCCTTGACACTGCGACCAGCTGGGGTCTATTGTATCACTCTGTCGTCAGTGGTTCCTCATTCAAACAGGTTTGTGCCTTTAATTAGGTTAAGAAGCCTGTTGATAAGGTTCTTCGGATTCATGCCTGTTTCCGGGCTGATCTCTCCAAAGGTTCTGTGTCGCCTACTACTTAGGGCGTCACAGTCGAAGATAATATGAGAGGCTGTTTCCTCCTCTTCATCACACAGCCTACACTCCACGGTTTCCCTGCGTACTCCCATGGTCTTTGATTTGTTTTTGGCCACCATAAGAGTGAGCCATAAGTTATTCTTGGTCTTATTACCGCTGTGTAAAGCCAGTGCATGGCTTTCGGTTTCAGCCCCCAGGTTTTTCCAAAAGCTCTCCTGCACATCATGAAGGTAATCTTGCTTTTGTTGGTTACATGTTGAAGATGCGGGTTCCAGGTTAGTTTCTTGTTAAGAATCAGCCCTAGATATTTCACCTGCTCTACTACTTGTAATGTTTCACCGAATAGTCTGGGAGGTATGAGATCTCCCATGTTTCTTCTCCGGGTGAAGGGAATTAGTGTTGTTTTGTTCGGATTTGCCCTTAGGCTCTCTCTGTTACACCATTCCTCTACTGTCCTCAGTGCATTTTGCATTAGCTCTGAGGTTGTTCGAGTATTCTTTCCCTTGATGAGGATGACCAAGTCATCTGCATACCCTTGAGAGTAATACCCTTGGTTATTCAGAGAAATTAGCAGTTCATCTACAACCATGACCCACAGAAGGGGGGAGAGTATGCCCCCTGTGGGGTACCTCTGGAAATTTCAACCTGCTCTGTTTCCTCGAACATGTTGGCTTGGACCAGTCTATTGTGAAGCATTGAGTGTATCAACCTGCAGGTGGTTTCGTCAATGCCTCTTCGAGTGGCCGCAGAGACCATACTTTCAAAGGAGGTGTTGTCGAAGGCTCCTTCGATGTCTAGAAAAGTGCATAGTGCAATTTCTTTGTTTGCTAGAGACTCTTCAAGCCTTGAAACAAGCATGAAGGGCTTCCCTATTTCTAGTAAAAAGTTTCTTTGGTCATATGAGTCTCGTCCAGGTTTTGGAATAAAGACCACGTTTACAGTTTTCCAGGTTTGAGGTAGCCATCCCAATGCTAGGCTCAGCCTGTACAGTCTGCACAGTTCTGGTGCTAGATATTCAACTCCGCTCTGAAGTAGTATGGGAAATACTCCATCTGGGCCCGGAGACTTGTAAGGCTTGAAGGAGTTTATTGCCCACACTACTTTTGAATGAGTTACCGTTCGTTTAGCCACTTCCCAGTCTGCCCTTTTTGCCCTCAAATGAAGGTTTGCAGGGATTTCATATCTGGGGTTTTGATTTGTGGTGACAGTGGATCCTGGGAAGTGTGTATGGAGCAAGAGTTCCATAGTTTCCTTCCCAGTGTTGGTGTGGTTGCCGTTGGGTTTTTTGAGAGTCCCCAACGGATTGATGGGGTCTTTGGAAAGGATGCGGTGGAGTCTTGCTCTTTCTGAGGTTTGTTCTATGTCCTCACAGAACTTCCTCCATGACTTTCTTTGTTCCCCTCTGATTTTTTTGTTGTATTCTGTGAGAGTTTTGGAATAATCCTCCCAGTCACCAGTTTTTTTGCACGATTGAATAGTTTGCGCGTTTTATTTCTAAGATGTGTGAGTTCGGTGTTCCACCAGCTCACTTTACCTTTAGTGGTGCTGCGCTTCAAAGGGCAGTTGTTATGATATGAAGTTATTATGGCCTCCTGTAACATTAGGGAGGTTTGCTCTATTTCATGAATTGTATTTGATTGATTAACTCTTACTCTCTTTCATAATGCTCAATAACTTATTCACTAGGTGGTTGAGGTTGCTCAGCCTGCAGGCGGTAGAATCCTGATAGACCGGTCATTGTACATGCTTTTGTACTGTTTAGGTTCGGATAAGTAGTCAGATAGCTTTGTTTTCCTTATTTTAGACACTCTCTGACATATGTCCGCATATGGTTTTGGTTTTCGCACCTGTGAGAGGCGTTTGCTGGTTGATCTGTCCCCATTACCTGCTTTGCCTCTTGTCTGGTACCCACGAAAGTTTTTACCGGTTAGCAAAGATCCAGCAGGCATTCCACTTTATCATATACACGTATGTTCGTTTTCACCCACTAGATGTTTCTGTATGTTTTAGCTTTCATCTGTTTTCGAGCCATACGTGTCCCAATCAGAGTGTTCTTCCAGATTATTGCGATTTTATGTTTAGGATGATATCAATGATGGCGGTTGCAGTGTTCGAAGCAGTTATGTAAATCAGTCAAGGAATCATTACTTTGCATTTGAAAGAATGGGAGTTTTGTATCGTAAATTTTTACAGTTCCTGTAATGAATCGTTTATAAAGTTGAACACTCCTATAATATCATTTCAATGTATCTAGTAGTAGTATGTTACTGAAGCAAGCCAAGTGAGCTTAGTGTCTTTGGCACACTGACCAACGTCTTCCTATTTATAGCTCTACCTCTTCAATGGCAGCAGTACGTCTTTATGTGTCGATAACTAGTTATGCAATGAATTCAAGGGCAGAGAAAGTCGCCGTTCCGCGCTATATTATTAAATTACCGACTGACTGTTACGTCGAATTGAAATCGAACATTTTTGTATTTGTCTGTTCGACCATTTTCCATCTAGCTCAGAGTGGGCTGAAAGCGGATGACTTTTGGATACAGGTAATGCGGATGGATGGTCTAACGTGGGATCCATCAATGGCCCTGAAAAAGAAATAACCGATATAAGTTTGATTCGACGAGAAACAATACATGGTTATCGAAAAATCTGATTGATGAGCAAGTGGATTTAGTTTGTAGTCGTCTCCAATCTAATGGACTAGACGGCTACTGTTATTTTCAATTTATCATTGGTTGTTCCAGCAGAGTTACCAGGCAATTGAGAACTCGTCCATTTAAGCCAATTTTACTGAATATTTGAGGAAATGGGGGTATATGAATTGGAATGACAGTTCAAATAATAGATTTGTTTATGCTTGATGGATATCACATTACAGACACCCTTAGCAAAAGTAACATATGTCATATTCAGATCAATTGGTTGAAGGATGTATACATGTTTGATATTGATAAATTTCAGTATTTGTGGAGGCACATTTAAAAATATATCGGTTCATTGTTTCCCAAATGAAATACATGTTAGCTTTTATGAAATTTGGATTAAGCAAATTACTAAATAATATAGAAATTTGCCCAACACTGTTTATTACGATTTAAATACAAACTTCTAATAGGAGTATCTCTAGAGAACTGATGCTCGTCTGCTGTAAGGCCGAAAGTATAACATAAACAAATTCTAAATATTATTATAAGCAATGTGTCATCCATCGGAATGGACAGTGGCGGAGAATTACTTGAACGCTAACATATACAGTGCTCGTCTAAAGTCCCCCCCCCTACTAATTTTTGAACCACCTAGTATATCGCAACGAAATTTGGAGGGCTTGAATAGGAGATAAAAACCTACTTTTTCATGAAAAAATCACAGCAAAAAGTTTTGAAATGGCGGCTGAGCGTCATCTTCAATAATTTTTGGGAATAGAACACCCCGTATATTATTCCATTTTAGAAATCTGCTCATAATTCTCAACAGTTTTCTCCAATACACTTCACTCCTAAATTCAATTGTTTTCGATATATTAACGTTTGAAAAGTGACATTTTGGTGATTACAAACCCAACCAAAAACACGAATGTTGCTTTCAATCAAGTTTGCATTGGAAAAAATCGTTGTCGCGGTAACATCTTGTTTACTGTCAAACTGAACCGCTAACTGTCAAATAGTCCGTTGAGCGCCTAAATCCTCTTATGGAAAGTGTGATCATGGCTCGTAGTTTGGACGATAAATTTGAAGCAATTTTGATATTTGGAGAAGCTGGAAGAAATTATCATCTAGCAGTCCGTATGTTTAATGATATATTGCCCGATAATCCTATTTCGAGGTCATATTTGCGCAAACTTTTAAATGAGCTCCAAGCAACTGGTACGCTGAAAGATGCTCCAAGATCAGGAAGACCGCCTCTTTCAGAAGAAAAAAAGGTAGAAATTGTTGCTGAAATGGTAATCAATCTGACTCAGTCGACATCTGCAGTTGCTGGAGTAAGTTCAAAAAGTGTCCAAAGAGTCCTAAAAAAAGAAAAGTGTCATCCCTATAAAATGAAAATCCTGCATGCTCTCACGGAGGATGATCCAGACCGGAGGGTTGAATTTTGTGAGTGATTAACAAGAACAATTGAAGGAGAACGGGGCTTCCTAAAACGTGTATGTTTCGCAGACGAATGCACGTTTTTTCTCAATGGAAAAGTCAACAAACAGAATGTACGATACTGGAGCGATACTAATCCGCATATTTTTGGAGAGGGACATACCCAGTTTCCTAAAAAGGTGAATGTTTGGGCGGGGATTTTGGGCAATTTTCATCAGAGGCAATCTTACAAGGGTTCTTTACAGAAATCTTTTAGAAACTGAAATTGAACCTCGAATAAGACATATTGTATTAAACAATCAGGAAGAGTTTGAAAATCGTGAAATCATATTTCAGCAGGTCGGGGCACCTCCCCATTTCGATCGCATGGCTAGAGAGTTCCTCGATACAAACTTTCTTGGGCGATGGATAGGTTGCAGGAAAAGTACAGAATGGCCACCAAGATCTCCGGATCTTACACCTCTAGATTTTTTCCTTTGGGGGTATCTGAAGTCAAAAATCTATGCCACTGAATGCCAAACAATAGAAGAGTTGGAACGCAGAATAATAGATACATGTGAAGAAATAGATGAACAGACTTTCATCAACGTGAGGGAAACTATTTATAATAGGGCACTTTATTGTCAAGATTTAGGAGGGGGCCACATTGAACACTTGATGAAATAATTGTTGGGGTTATTCAAAAATAAGTTATAATTTTTTAGCTAACTAATTTGTTTTGATTGTGAATTTACAGAACGCATTCGTAGGCTTCGAGATTTTCCGGTAAGCGGTACTGTTTATCCTTAATAAACTCTCTTTGCGTCTCTTATTAGTCGAATTCATTAAGAGATTTAACTTTTAAAAAGATAACAAGGTTAAGTTAGCAAAATGTTTTACCGGAAGTGACCAAAATCCATACTTCAATTTAAACCGGAATGTCGCTTTTCAAACGTTAATATTTCGAAAACAATTGAATTTAGGAGTAAAGGTATTGGAAAAAACTGTTGAGAATTATGAGCAGATTTTGAAAATGGAATAATATACGGGGAGTTCTATTTGAAAAAATTATTGAAGATGACGCTCAGCCGCCATTTTAAAACATTTAGCTGTGATTTTTTTCATGAAAAAGTAGGTTTTTACTCCTATTCAAGCCCTCCAAATTTCGTTACGATATACCAGTTGGTTAAAAAATTAGTAGGGGGGGAACAGATTTCAGACGAGCACAGTATGAGGCACCATGTACCATGAAACAAATCATCAGATGTAGCAGCACATAAGAAATGCTCTTCTGCTGAAGTTATGAAAATATCGCAAGCATCACGTCTCCGTTTTATTTTCAAATCGAAACAAACTACTTCCTCTCCTATCCACCCGCCCCGCTACGAGGTGTTATCTTTGGACATCGCCGATGTAGCAGCGTAAAACACACAGAACACAAAAACTACATGGTATCGTGCATGGGAGTTGATTGTGCTAATTATAGGATGAGAGACTTCCTCCAAGGCCACACATACACACACATCGCATAGCCAACTTGTTTGTTTTTGCATTACAAAGCTGCTATTCGAAGTGTGCGTGTGAATAGAAAAGAAACGTTTGAGAATTATTGATGATTGGGTCCGACGTTGGGCGCCAAAACTTGACTTTCATTCGTAGAATGAAATGTTTGCACGAATCACATTTTTTTGTAATAAAACGATAGGTTTTTTTTTGAATTTTGGTAGAGAATGAAAGAACGAAACTTGATACTGGAAGTGAATAGAACAAGAAACCTACAGAATTCTGTGTGTGTATGATATTTTCAATATACCTACTTCAGTTGATGTTCTTGTCGTAAGCAGTTTTTATACCGGATATTCAAGAATGACTTCGCAATATTGTCAATTTGAACGTAACAAACTTATTGTTACCGTTCAAAAATGATGTGTTTCTTGTCCGTAGCTAATTCTCACTCTGCGGATAACTGAATCACCTAGAAAACGTGTTGGTATATTTTCTCTTCTATGAATTATATCGGCATTCGCGATGTCAGACGAATGATTTGTGTCTGTTTGTTTGCCACATTCCCTATTAATTTAGGAGTTGCGCCATTATAGAAATCCGTGCCCATATATCTCCGCGAAATTGCAACGTCAAATGCTGATTCTAAATTGGTTTCAGTTTATAAGGAAATGTCGAAAACATGTTAGACTAGTTTAGCTTCTACGGTTGAGAACTTGATGTACGTGGGAATTTCGAATGGGTGTTTGTTGGGTAATGGCATGCCAACTAAACACATTTCTGGAAAAAATTAGAAGAGTAGTACTGATAAGTTTAACAACAACAACTTCCAAAAAGGGTGATAAGTTGCAAGACGTTATATTATTGAAAAATTTTCTTACTATTGTGTTTTTCATAAAACAGTCCCGACTAACATCATAGGAAAATTATACCAAGCAGAGGGGTGAAATGAACTGGTAACTGAGACCACCGGATCTCCTTCAAAAACCATAAACCTAATAGGCGTAGTGCATAGTATAAAAATTACTTGTTATGAACTTCAAATATACCTTCACAGCCTCATGGGTCAATAGAGCTATTTATTAGGTCGAATTTCACCCAAATACAATACAAAACCGGCTCATGTTAGGTTAAGCCGGTAATGGATGTATTGACAGAATGAATGCATAGATAAGCTGCGTTCAACAAGCTTCGTCTGTCGCCAGCGGTAAACTACTGCCGTGACAGTTTCGATGATACGACAAAATGAAATTCAATGAAGTTGGTCCAGCTGAAGCAAATGGATAAAAAAAATGTATTGAATAAAGTGCAAGAAAACGAAAGCAAATAGCAAAACAATAAAATATTGATGTATTGAAACGATGACTTCGAAAATTTCAACACTAATCATTGCGGCGACCGGAAACGTCGAATTAAAGTTTTTAAGCAAATCATAATATCTCGATTTTTTTAGAGGTAGTCACAATTGGCAAACAAATTGAATTGGATATTTCCGAGCACGGCATTCAGCAAAGTTAGCATTTATTCTAAGAGTACTTTCAGACTATGCGGAACGCGGCCATGTCAAACTACAATTTTTGAGCCAATCACTACACACCTTTTGATATTTAAAATGTTATGATTGGCAATTTCTCTTCGGCTAGAGATTCCCTCCTTACACTGAGATAACATTATCATGGATATTATTATGGTAAAATGTGCACTGAATACAATACCACTGATATTCGATGTTCAATTCCAGAATAAACACTTCAATTTCAGAATAAATACTTATTACGGCGTTTTGTAGTATATATCGTTTTCTTTGAGTTACTAGGTATAGGCTAGACAGAGATACTTGGTTTTACTATCAACAAGAAGTAAAAAATAATGTTTATGTTTTCTCCGTATTAGGAATTAAAGTGATCATTTTAGTGTTTTTGCTCAGAATATCGAATAGCAACAATATAAATTTATTATCCACGATTCCAATCCAACCAGAGAACAGAACATATCGCATGAAAAAACATCCCGTAACAAATTGGTATTTCATCACGTGACCACAATGTGAAAGGGTCTGAAATTCCAAGATAATGAAAATGGACCACAAAGTCAGGAAATAAAGGTTACTTTCGGCTTTGCATGAAGCCTATGTGTTCTCAAAGTTGAAATTTTAGGAAAATGCGACTTAAAGGTCGCATATGGGATAGACGCCATATTTTTTGGCTTGAAGCGTTTCCGCCATTGCAAAAATGATCCATAATGTCCTTGAATTGACTATATTTTAATGATAGATAGTCAAAAAATTGGTATATATGATATGTATATATATACTTTATCTATGAAATTAGTTTCTGCAGTGTTTGATGAAAAAAGTTGAGGAAGTACACTTAATTTTATGAATTTTTTCCATACAAATTTTATATTTTGAAGGGGCCCACTTGTTTTACATAAGTAAAATTCAACATTATCACAGAAAAGTTTGTATCGCAAATAAATCCGAACTAGATGTGAATGCGAAACCACACTTGCATACATCATTCTCTGTGTACGTTTCTTGACAGTTCTTTTTTCATACGCCATGTTCATCTTCAAAGCTTTTACGAATAAACATGTAGGTTAAGATACACAATATGCAGTAAACATTTATTATCTTCTTCTAACCTTCTACTGTTTGTTTTAATATAGTGTTTATAACCTAAAATAGGTGGAAATGACTACATTTTTACCATCAGTCGACTATTCTGAAGGCAATTTTACCTATTTATGCCTTCGACTTATTAGGCAAAATGTCTTGATTGCCCAATTTTCGACTTCTGAATTACTTCCATTTTCTTCCCCATATTGGTAAATTTGGGCAATTTGGGCGCTGACCTATTTGAGGGTCGAAATGACGTAAATTTTACTTCAAATGTTTGTTGAGGTGGTTACGTCTGGAGTGCCACGGGGTAGTGATTTGGGCCTAATAGTACTTTCTATATTTTTACATGTTTCTTGATTTTTAACCGACGAAACCATATATTTTATGTTTTTCCATCATATTTTTTTATGTATGATCACGCATAACTTTTTACTGAGGCGTCCGATTCCGATAATTCTTTTTTCAGTGGATAGGGTGTACTTCGACTTTGGTCCCATTTGAATATAAAAGATGAAATCCACCCCTAAGGGTAGCGAAATGAAGGATATTGATCACTCACCCTCTGAATTCTGGTCCGTTAACCGATTCTATCAGGCATAACTTTGTACTGGGTTCTTCGATTTGGATGATTCTTTTTTCAATAGATAGGGTATACCTTATTTTTGGATTTCGAAAGGAATTAGCCACCCTTACGGGTAGAAAAATAGGGGATAATTGATTTTTCACAAGTGAACATTAGCACACACATACGTAGTTGACAATGACAGATCGCTACTGACATTATTCTTATTCCGTCAAAATCAGTATATTTTATGAGAGGATGGAATGATTATACAAAGTAATGAAATAAACTAACCAGAACAACGAAAATAATTTATATTACAACAAATAGTAAAAGTAGATAATCATATTATTTAACTGGTAATAGTTGAAGTAAGGTGGGTAAGTAAGTATTTTGGAAGTAATCAAAAAACAAGTAGGTAGTAATTGGTAGATTTTAGCCACAAAAAATTGAAAAATAAAAACTTTTTAACAAAAAATTAAACCGACGAAATACGGAACTGAAAAGTAAAAATAAAACTTTTAACAAAAAATTAAACCGACCAAAAAATCAACTGAAAAGCAAAAAATAAAATAAACCTTCTTAGTCTAAATGATAATTGAGCTCCTAAACTAATGTAAGTAACTGATTTTGAGTCGGCGCCAAACAAACTAGCAATTGAATAGGTGAAGCGTAAAATGATGGCAGCGAGATGCACGGCTGCGTTTTGATGACTTCTTTCATAGATAATGATCTTCGATAATTGTTTGTTTGGCGCCGACTCAAAATCAGTTACTTACATTAGTTTAGGAGATCAATTATCATTTAGACTAAGAAGGTTTATTTTATTTTTTGCTCTTCAGTTGATTTTTTCGTCAGTTTAATTTTTTGTTAAAAAGTTTTTATTAAATTCAAATTTGCTGCGGATCACCTGAAGTCTAACGACGACTAAATCAATATATTTCCAGCTTGAAATGTTACTGCAACGAAAATAAAATGATGTTGGAAATTTTCAGCAAACGCTGTAGTCATTCTGAAATGTTAGCAGCATCGAAAAGGCCCAGAATTAAGTTCCTATGAAATATATTTAATTTGTCTATTTTTTTCAATGTTTTTTCGACTAAGCACCTGTGTTTTTTTTACTTCTATCTATACTATACGTTCTGGTAATGGAATCCATGGGTATGAATAACAAAGTCTTTATTTTTTTCAGCTGTACGAGCAGATCGGATGAGAGGCGGTCGGAATAAATTTGGACCTATGTATAAGAGAGATAGGGCGAGAAAGCTGCAGATAATGCGGCAGAGGCAGTTGGCTGTGCAAACCCTTCGCGGAGCTGGTATCGGTGACATTTACAGCAACCAACCTGGTAGCTCGCCCTTCGCCAACATACACATCAAGCAGGAAATTCAAATCCCCCAGGTAAAGCTGATTGATAATTTTTTTTCCTATCCTCGAATGGGAAAATAAACTATAGGAGTGAATTAATGATTACTTCTAATCAGAACGGTAAACAGCTAAGAATTAAATGCATCAGAGTGATACCAATACACGATAAGAATCTAATGTTGTCGAAAACTTTTCCATCAGAAACTAAAATCATCATAACTGAACTTCCAAGTATTATCATTTTCCAAAACAATTCAGTATTGCATTTCTCAATGAACGAATACGGGCGTAATTGGTCTGAACAACATAAAATCATAACATTGAATTAAAAAAATATATCTCTTACACCATACACTGAAATAAAATAATTAATAAAAAAACCTTTTTATCCAATTGCGCTAAAAAGTAAAAAAGAATTGCTTTGGATGTGCGTTATAGATTCAAGAGCTTGTCTCGCAAAGTGTTCAGTTCGAAAGCGACAAGCTTTCAATAATAATAAGGTTTATTAACCAATTTAAAAAGTACAAAATGATCAAAGAAAATACATCAAATAGTGTGGAGAATTTGGAAAGAATAAACGAGAGGATTACTCAAAAAAGCTCTGGAGAGCTTGTCTCTGAGATGTTTCGTTCAGCTTTTTTTTCAATTTACACAAACTTAATTAATGTAAAGGGATCATGACCAAGCACCAACTGGAGGAAGATAATGTTTTTAAATATATACAGGGTGTAACTGAATAAGTGTAAAACATTTAAGGAGGTGATTCCTCATCGAAAAAAAGATAGGATCTTTCATATAAAGAAACTTCATTGGAGCATCCCTTGTTAAGATACAGCCCCTTAAAGGGGGTACATAAAATTTGTATAACAATTTTTTTCACAAGCACTGAAAAAGTTACAATATTGAAATTAACCTGACGTTTTGTACTACCAAAAGACACTTAGCCAGTAATTTATTTGGTTTACCCCATGGTTGTAAGGGGTGAAAAACGCAACCCCTAAAATTTATTTCCAATGTAACTTTTTGTCTTATTATTTGTTTACCATTAGCCTGTTTCATTCTAAACAAAAAATGTCTCTTGGGTTTTTTGCCCAAAATAAACCAGTAAGCAGCAAAACATTATTTTACGAACAACTACAGAGATACATCGTCATAAATGCGAACTGGATTTATTGTTATTTTGTAGTTAGTACCTGCATTAAACGATTAAAGGGTAATAAACAAAACTAAGTTATTAATAACAAAACACACAACATGTAGAAATCATAGTGAATGTTCAATATGTCTACCTTCAAACATTACGCATGCGTCTAGACGTCGGCGCATTGAGCCACGTATTCGCTCAAATATTCCTGGAGTCTCTCTGATTACCCTGCACGCATCGATGATGCGGTTTCTTAAGTCCTCTACATCGCGAACAGGAGTACGATATACCAAATGCTGTGAATGGCCCCAAATAGAGAAATCGAGAGGATTGAGATCCGGGGATCGAGCGGGCCATTTATGTGGTCCTCCTCGACCTATCCACTGATTTGCATATGTTTCAGTTAAATGCTGACGTGCTACTTGACTAAAATGGGCGGGAGCCCCATCATGCATAAAAACATATCCCTTCTGACGCCCAAAGGAACTTCCTCCAGCAGTACTGGATGCACTTCTCTTAAAAATTGAACGTATGCCTCACCATTTAATCGAGGAGGTAGAAAATGAGGCCCAATTAAATCATCCCCAATAACCCGAGCCACACGTTAAGAGAAAACTGTTCTTGATGGCTAGTTTCGACAATAGCGTGAGGGTTTTCATCAGCCCATATGTGGTAATTATGAAATTTAATAATCTTGTCCCGAGAAAAACTACATTCGTCTGTGAATTCTATCGTCTTCAGAAAGTCACAATTTCTTCTAATCATTTCCAGCATCCAATTGCAAAATTCAAGACGGTTCGGAAAGTCTCGCGGTAACAGTGTCTGTACTCGTTGCAGATGGTAAGGGTATAAGAGTTGTTCCTTTAAAATTCGAAATACCGTCATATGATCAACATTTAGCTGGAAAGCAATCTTTCTAGTACTGGTAGTAGGTTGTTCTTCAATCAAATTAAGTACTGCTTCCTCAAGCTGTGGTGTTCGTATTTCTCGATGGCGACCACAATCCTGCGTTCTTTGTCGAATGAACCATATTCTCGTAATCGTTGATGAAGTCGAGCAAATATTCTATGTGAAGGATGCTGCCGTTGAGGATACATTTCAGCATAACTTCTAGAAGCTTCTAACCCATTCCCCTGCGACAGACCGTAAACGTAATGCATATCAGCCATTTCCTCATTTGTGTATGCCATTTTATTAACAAGTGAATTATTAAAGTAACAAATTAAGAACAGAACAACAACACACAATTAGTATTAATTCAATTTCGAAAATTCCCAAACTGACAGCGTCATACCAATTTAATTGTCACTATCGCTAATAGCGACCTACTAGATAGATTAGTTTCGTATTTTCGCATTTATGACGATGTATCTCTGTAGTTGTTCGTAAAATAATGTTTTGCTGCTTACTGGTTTATTTTGGGCAAAAAACCCAAGAGACATTTTTTGTTTAGAATGAAACAGGCTAATGGTAAACAAATAATAAGACAAAAAGTTACATTGGAAATAAATTTTAGGGGTTGCGTTTTTCACCCCTTACAACCATGGGGTAAACCAAATAAATTACTGGCTAAGTGTCTTTTTGGTAGTACAAAACGTCAGGTTAATTTCAATATTGTAACTTTTTCAGTGCTTGTGAAAAAAATTGTTATACAAATTTTATGTACCCCCTTTAAGGGGCTGTATCTTAACAAGGGATGCTCCAATGAAGTTTCTTTATATGAAAGATCCTATCTTTTTTTCGATGAGGAATCACCTCCTTAAATGTTTTACACTTATTCAGTTACACCCTGTATATACACATGTATACACATATAATCACATAGATATGCGTATATGTTCCGATTTTTGCTGGGAAAATTATGGCATGAATTGTATGTTTATCAGAAGAAATTAACCATTTTTTTACATGTTTTTTGAAAGAGGGAGAATGCATTGAGTTTTAATATTTTTTTTTACATTACATTACATTCAGGCCCTAGTTTTAGTACACTATTTTTTATTTATTTTCGAGGCTCTTTCACTCGTGTGTCTATCAATTCTCTGATTGTTTTTCTTAGGCCTGGTATTTTCACCTCCAGTTATACTAGGAATAAATTAACCAACTGTTAGAATATGCTTTTGTTTAACGTTTATTGATAAAACAAAAGCACATTCTAACCATTGGTTAATTTATTCCTAGTATAATAGTATCACCAAAGTGATGTAAGTATACCGGGTGATTCTCTAACGTGACTCACCCCTATAACTTTTTTATTATTGAAGATAGAAAAACGAAATTTGGGGGTTGTGTATTATAGTTCAATTTACATTTTTTGACATATTTACCGGAAATGACCCCAACTTTCGATTTTTTAATGGGACATCCTATATATTTCTACTTATTTCGATCGAGAATGACAACACCTTAATTTGTTGAAATTATGAACAGGATGTTCATAAAATCAGATGTGGAATCATCTGCGACTGAAAGATAAACTTTAGTCACTATCTTCCATCGTCAAAATAACCTCTTTGGGGTATTCATGTTGAAAAGGGAAACATTCTCAATTAAATATTGATAGATTTTTTTTCTGTGAATTGAAAAATCCACGATAAAAATGAAGTTATTTTTTGTGAATGTCTAACAGAAAACAACTACTTCGGCTAAAGCCACGCTGGACATTGAACTACATCTGATAGATATTCTGAAAAGACCCTAACTCAAAAGAAAAAATCTGAAATTGAAAATTTGCATTTTCATTCAGATAGTTATTTGATTTTATATTCCAGACTTAATTAAGAACTCAATCTATCATACCCCATTACAGGTTTTAATGTCAGAAAACACTAATTTCAAAGTGTCCCTCCAAAAGAAATGATTCCAACTTTTTCCATCTTTGCAAAGTGAGATTGCTTCTTGAAAATGTGTTTCCCATTTCTCCCGGTCTTCCTGATAATCGTGGAAGCGTGAAATAGATTTTCGTCGACAAAAATGTATTGAAGACCTAGTGAATGCGATGACTCTCTTGCATCAATGTTACGAATGATTTCTGGTGAGTACTCTTTTTGGGAAAACATTCTGCTTTGCCTCATTCATCTTCATGAGTTCTTAATTAAGACTGGAATAGAAAATCAAATAACTATCTGAATGAAAATGCAAATTTTCAATTTCAGATTTTTTCTTCTGGGCTAGGGTCTTTTCGGAATATCTCAGATGTAGTTCAATGTCCAGCGTGGCTTTAGCCGGGGAAGTAGTTGTTTTCTGAAAGATAAGTGCCATGTGAAGTGGAATGAATAGAAAAATCGAATTAAACGGTTTTCTTCACATAAAGGATTCAATATAAAATTGAACCAGAAAATGGTAGATCTCAGGTGAAAAACAACTACTTTCCTGGCAAATACCACGCAGAACATTGAATGATATTCACCTGAAAATCCATGCATACTTCCATATAATATCAATGGACATTGAATGCAAATGTTTCTTTCTGATAAGCTCGATTATGTTTAATTTATGTCGTGTTCACCTAACAATCCGCATACCGGTTTCAGGCTTCTTGGCCCTCATCAGTACGGAGTAGTCAACCAGCCAAAAGTCCAAAGAACTCTGGCTGAAGTGAGACACAACGTAAACAAACCATCATCGATCTTGTAACACCTATAGGTACGCCGGAAAAGATAAACTTTAACTGGCGGTACCTAGTGACAGAAAGAAACACTCGAAAATCTCCCACCTCGATAGGTTTCTAAATAAAAGATTCCTTCTCAGTAGGAGTGGCAAGCCCGTCTAGCATATAGTGAAAGATAAGTGCCATGTGAAGTGGAATGAATAGAAAAATCGATTAAACGGTTTTCTACATAAAGGATTCAATATAAAATTGAACCAGAAAATGGTAGATCTCAGGTGAAAAAACTACTTTCCTGGCAATACCAGCAGAACATTGAATGATATTCACCTGAAAATCATGCATACTTCCATATAATATCAATGGACATTGAATGCAAATGTTTCTTTCTGATAAGCTCGATTATGTTTAATTTATGTCGTGTTCACCTAACAATCCGCATACCGGTTTCAGGCTTCTTGGCCCTCATCAGGTACCGCCAGTTAAAGTTTATCTTTTCCGGCGTACCTATAGGTGTTACAAGATCGATGATGGTTTGTTTACGTTGTGTCTCACTTCAGCCAGAGTTCTTTGGACTTTTGGCTGGTTGACTACTCCGTACTGATGAGGGCCAAGAAGCCTGAAACCGGTATGCGGATTGTTAGGTGAACACGACATAAATTAAACATAATCGAGCTTATCAGAAAGAAACATTTGCATTCAATGTCCATTGATATTATATGGAAGTATGCATGGATTTTCAGGTGAATATCATTCAATGTTCTGCGTGGTATTTGCCAGGAAAGTAGTTGTTTTTTCACCTGAGATCTACCATTTTCTGGTTCAATGTTATATTGAATCCTTTATGTGAAGAAAACCGTTTAATTCGATTTTTCTAGTTGTTTTCTGTTAGGCATTCACAAAAAATAACTTCATTTTTATCGTGGATTTTTCAATTCACAGAAAAATATTTCTATCAATATTTAATTTTCCATTTTTGACAACACCTTACTTGTCAATATTTGACAAATAAAGTCATTTTTATTCTAATTTTTATTTTTCGATCTAGAATGCCATGTGTAAATCGCTTCATTCTTGATGAACATGGGAAAAATACGACTGTGAGGCTTATGACTTCACAGTCGTTTTAAGAATTATTTAAAAGTCGAAAATTAGTCCATTAAGGTTCTAAATTTTCAAAATGACCTTGATTAGCTGTCAAAATGACATTGATTAGCTGTTCCGCAGTGATGTTTTGGAAATCCACCCTTACTTTATACTCCAGTTCTTCACGAGTAGTTGATGCCTGTTATACACTTGATTTTTAATTGTTCCCCAGAAAAAAAAATCTAACGGAGTATCTGGTGATTTAGAATATGAAAAAAAAATTATACATTATGAAAAAATATGACGACTTGAGAATGTATTTCGCAGGCCACTGAATAGCATAAATACCAATCCACTTTTCTCTTACGACTTGAGAATTGTGAGGTGGCGCTCCATCTTGTTGAAAATAGATATCAACTTGGTTAGCCAGTTGCAAATCTTCAATGAAATCATTAATTTGATTTCTAAGGAACTGTGGATATCTTTCCGCAGTAAGTTGTCCTTCGAAAAGTATTGGCCCCAAAAGTTTTCCTCCGATAATAACCAGCCAGCAATTGAAACCAAATCGCTCTTGAAAATTTCCTTCTTGCATCAGATGTAAATTGTTTTGAGACCAATACCTTTCATTATTCCAATTGAACAGACCCAAGTTGGTGAATCGAGTTTCATCTGAATAAATAATTTCAAATGTAAAACGTACATCTTCTCTGTATTTAGTCAAAAACCAGTTGCAATAAGTTAATCTTCGGTTGTGGTCGTTATCGTAAAGATGTTGGTGTAGTTGGTACTTAAATAATCGATAATTATATTTGTGAAGAATTGTCCAAACGGACGAATAACTTATATCACACTCGAAAACAATTTGGCGAATTGACGCCGTACAATTCACTTCAACATAGGCCAACACGTCTACTTCTTTTTCTTCACTGACGATGAAGTTATTGACATTTTCTTCTGGTTCATTTCGCATTTTCCTTTCCAGTTTTCGAAAATAATGCCGAGTGGGATGGCGACGATTAGGGAATCTCTGAGCATAAATTCGAGCTGCATGTCAATTTTCTCGTTTCTAGTATAATTTTCCATATCAAATTATAAACTACGCAACAAATAAATTTTTGAAAGTGACAGCATATTCATTAGCCTATTTGTTCAGGTAGTCCTAGCAACAGCTTCAATTGTTTGTCACGGATAACTAGAATAACAGGAATTAGTGCATAAGTATACCGAATACGTATTATTTGTTATTAGGTATGATCGCTTCTTGCAATTATTCAGAAAAATAGTGAAAATAAAGTGAAAGTGTGTGGTATCAAATTGTTCGTAAGAAAATGATCTTTCACAAAAAGCCGACGAGCCACCACCCCCTTTCCATTTGAAAAAATCAAGTTAACTGGAAAAAATCATATTTGCGACTTTTTAATAATTGTTAAACCGACTGTGAAGTCATAAGCCTCATAGTCGTATTTTTCCCATGTTACTTGATCAAGAATGAAGTGATTCACACGATCCATGGCATTCTAGATCGAAAAATAAAAATTGGGATAAAAATGACTTTATTTGTCAAATATTGACAAGTGAGGTGTTGCTGGATTTAGAATGTCATTCTCGATCGAAATAAGTAAAAATATATAGGATGTCCCATTAAAAAATCGAAAGTTGGGGTCATTATCGGTCAAACCGAAAGTACGGCAAAGCAAGTAAATATGTCAAAAAATGTAAATTGAACTATAATACACAACCCCCCCAATTTCGTTTTTCTAGCTTCAATAATCAGACATCTTGCGAATATTTTTCTTGCGTTGATCCTCACTAAAACCATTTTTAAAATGTTGAAAGTCTATAAATTATTATTTATTGTAACAGCTCATGCGCCAGACTGCTACTATTAGAGTCGACTATGTTTCTTCCAAGTCTCACGTGTGTACAGACGATCCAAATTTACTCTAAACAATTTTCCACGAGAATGATGTTTTAAGGAATTTCATAAAAGGTCGGGTGGCGCTCATGAATGTAAAAAATCCATCGCCCACTCTGGCCAGCATCCCATCGAATTTCTAACCTATATGAAGTTAGCGAGACAACTCCGAAAAAGTTGATAACAGATTATTCCATAATTTGCCGCCTTTTTGTCGCTAATTAGTTGCGAAGAAAAAAAAATTGTCGCTCTTTTTTAAAAAAAATATGTGATGTTTCGCTAACTCCATATGAAGTTAGCGAAACAACTTCCCTAATTTCAATTTTTTCGCAGTTCCGAAGTATCCATAATTTGCCGCCTTTTTATCGCTAATTAGTTGCGGAGAAAAAAAAATGTCACTCTATTTATAAAAAAAATATGCAATGTTTCGCTAACTTCATATGAAGTTAGCGAAACAACTTCTGTAATATCTATCTTTTCTCAGTTCTGAAGTATCCAGAATCTGCCGGTTTTTTGTCGCTAATTAGTTGCGGAGAGAAAAAACTATTTTCTTAAAAATTATACGATGTTTCAACAACTACCGTTATTTTTATCTTTTCTCACTTTTTAGGCACAAATTGCTGCTTTTTTTTCGATAATTAGTTGTGGAAAGAAAATATTCGTCTATCCTTTCTTTCAAAAATTTGCAATGTTTTGATAACCTTATATGAAGTTAGCGGGACAACTTCCGTCTTTTTTTATTATTTTAAACGGTCTTATTCAGCTTACAGTCTTGTTTATTTGTGTGGGTTGAATCTAGTAATTGAAATTGTATTCCTTTCCTGTTGAGCTATTAATCTGAAATTTGGTACACACCTTTAGTTCTGATGACAAATACAATTATGTATATTCAGTATCATTGTAAATCCAAGATGGCCGTCGCCACAAAATGGCGGATGACATATTTTTAATCAATGGTCAAATGAAAACTGAACCAGTACAAAGAGAAAAAAAAATGTCTCGAAACCATACTGAAACAGGGAGAAGAATTATTGTGTGGGGTATATGAAGTATTCGAAATGGGAAAAGTGGTCCTAGAAATTGATTATGTAGCAATTTTTTTTTTAATTTATTCAATAATTTATGTTTTGTCGAGTTTTACCTATTGTAGATATGAGCATAACTTTTTCATACTTTTCAGTCACGATAGATATAAATATAAACATAGCATTGATGCCCGTTTTTGATTTCTCACAGTGTCGACAATTGGTCCTCATATATGTCGGCGATTGGTTATTCATATTTTTCAGGTGTCAAAAATTGGGGCATCTGATATGCGTTTTCAGTTATTTAATTTGAATTATTTCACCATGTTATGATAAGTTTTTCTTGTCTGTTGAAATGGAAGTTACAAAGATTCAGAAACTGAATATCGCAACCACGTAAAAATTCCCCTTGAGTTCGTCATTTTCACGAATACCCTATTGTATGGATATTTATGACCAACCTGATAATTAGTGGGAAATTTGAAACTTTGATTATGTTGAGTTTTGTTCATATTGTGGGAATTTTGGGGAAAAAGTTTTAGTTTCAAAATGTTATTGTAAATATTGCTCAAATTATCCAGGTCTGTATTTTTGTTTATACTGTTATCATTCTTGATGGAAAACATTTCTTTAAATAACCATTTATGTAAGTTATTCTCTGTGCAAATTACTTCAAAATGGTTGTAATCCAAAATGTGCTCACTGGAGATGACATTCTCAGCCAGTGCCAAAGTTAATTTCTTTGTATTGCTATCACTTTTATGGGACGTTAGGCGTCCAGACAAAGTTCTTGATGTTTGTCCAATATATGCTTTGTCACAAGTCTGACAGGGAATTTGGTAAACGACATTTGATTTTTCCATCCTTTTCCAAGGTTCCAATTGGTAAGATTCAGAGGGGAGACTATTAGTAGTAGTGACGATGCGTTGGCAATTTTGATATTCTCATTTTTGAAGACATTTATAAGCTTTAACAATTGAAAATATGGTAACAAACAGAAAAAATAAGTGATTGAAACACTTTTGGTTGGGAGGAAGAACTGAGAACAGATAGAAATTACGGAAGTTGTTTTGCTAACCTCATATGAAGTTAGCCAAACATCGCAAATTTTTATTTGAAAAAAGAGCGACAATTTTTTTTCTCCGCAACTAATTAGCGACAAAAGGCGGCAAATTATGGATACTTCGGAACTGTGAAAAAATTGAAATTACGGAAGTTGTTTCGCTAACTTCATATGAAGTTAGCGAAACATCGCATATAAAAAAAAAGACCAACAATTTTTTTTCTCCGCAATCAATTAGCGACAAAAAACCGGCAGATTCTGGATACTTCAGAACTGAGAAAAGATAGATATTAAGAGGTTGTTTCGCTAACTTCATATGAAGTTAGCGAAACATCGCATATTATTTTATAAATAGAGCGACAATTTTTTCTCCGCAACTAATTAGCGACAAAAGGCGGCAAATTATGGATATTCTTCGAATTGCGAAAAAATTTAAATGAGGAAATTTTTTCGCTAACTTCATAGAAGTTAGGAACATCACATCATTTTTAAAAGAGGACAAATTTTTCGCAACTCAATTAGCGCAAAAGGCGGCATTATGGAACAATCTTTATCAACTTTTCGAGTTGTCTCGCTAACTTCATAGGTGAATTCCTAACGACTCTTCTCCAGGATCGCCCACCCGTCCCGACTTCCAGTCCATCACCGTGGCGCTAGGCCAAGTCAATTCGACGATGGTCCAGCCGGCGTCGAACCAGCAACCAGCGTTGCAGATCGTCGGCGTGCCGGGCGCCGGCATAGCGCACTCCTCCATGGTGATGGGCGGCGCGGATAACAGCGGCAAACTGTGGGGCCAGGCCAACTCCACCACGACATCACCTCATTCTCTAAGTCCGAAAGTGTTCCAATTCGAAAGTGTAGTGCAAGGCGGGGGCGGCGGCGGCGGCGGCGGCAGTAGTGTACCTTCGAATAAAGTGTCACCCATGATACGAGACTTTGTCCAAGCCGTAGACGATCGCGAATGGCAGAATTCGTTATATGGACTCTTACAGAACCAGACGTACAATCAGTGCGAGGTGGACCTCTTCGAACTCATGTGCAAAGTGTTGGACCAGAATCTGTTCTCGCAGGTCGATTGGGCGAGGAATTCGGTTTTCTTCAAGGATCTCAAGGTATGTATCGCTACCCTTTTCTCACTCACAAAATTTTATAAACGAAAATCTCTGCACTGCTGTATTATTCAGCATTATCAATAATGGGCTGTCCATAAGAATATACGAATCCCAAGCGGTGGGTTAGCGTGTTAAGTGTAGCAAATGCAATCAACATGTTTTTGATGAAGAAAAACAATTATTGTGTATTAATATCTACTTAAATGATAGAAACGGTTTAGTGGGTACACTACATAGAAATAAACAAGGCATTAAAGCAAATGTTCAAATGAACCACCATTTTGTTCAATACACAATTGGCATCTCCGTATCATCGACTGTCGCACGCTTTGGAATATTCCTGGTGTATCCTGTATTAACGTACATGCTGCTAAAATTCTGGGCGTTAAATCTTCCACAGATTCTACAGGTGAAATAGACAGAAGTCTTTCATACACTAGGGATTTAAGGTATCCCGACAAAAAAAGTGTAGTGAAGTTGAATCCGGAGAACGTACAGGCCAATGTATGGGACCACGTCTACCTATCCACCGATCATGGAATATTTGATCCAGATATTGACGAACAATTCGTTGGAAATCGGCCGGTGCTCCGTCATATTGATAGCACATTCTTTGACGAACCAATAGAGGTACGTCTTCAAGAAGCCCAGGTAAAACTTGTTCAAGAAACACTCAGTAACTCTGCCCATTCAAACGGGGAGGAAGAAGATATGGTCCAACGATACGATTTTCGATCATTCCTACCCAAATATTCACTGAAAACTTTTGTTGGTAGCCCTTTCGAAACATTCCAAGCGGATTTTGTTCATCCCATAAATGGCTGTTCTATCTCTTGTGAAACATGCCTCATCCGTGAATAGAACATATCTAGGAAAGTCGTTTGCTCGGTCATACATCCTCAAATACCATTCACAAAAAATCTACGAAGGCCATAATCACCAGCATCTAGAGCCATCACCTTCTGTAGGCGAAATGGATACAATAGTTGTTCACCTGTAACCTATACGAAATAGCGCGAGCGGTGGTAAAAGGATCTGCTGCTAATCGATCAAGAATTTATTTTTCCGTAACATTATCTCTTCTTGTTCTATTCGCACCACAATGGTGTTTACTGAATTTAAAGGACCCCGTTTCCTTCAATCGTCGATGCACTGCTATAAAAGTTTTGAAATGTGGATGATGTCTGTTCCCCCTGTTTCACCATAAACGAAATGCATATCTGTATATTCTTCAAATGAATAATCCATTTTGAAATGATGACAGGTGACTTGACAATAATACAAACTGTTTTGGGTTACTGTTAATTATGTCTAATGTAATGTAATGTAATAGTGTGTTTCTTCCGGGAACAATGAAAAAAGACTACGTTTCTTTTTAGTTCCAAATTTCGTGTATGTTTTATGCGTTGATCAGTGGTGTACTGAACAGCCTACCCCAAACTAGCATGAAAGGCTCGACTTTACAACTAGTTATCACGAATCGAAAAAAATCTTTTAAGTAGATATGAATACACAATAATTGTTTTTCTTCATCAAAAACATGATTGGATAATATTTTCCTAGATAATTCAATCAGAAATGGCTTCGATAATGATACTCCATCATAAACTTCAACAAATTAAGAGTACTTATCTTCAGTTTTCGTAAAAAATATTTCAGACCTTAACTCTTATCTAAGTGGAGTATTACGAATTTGAGGTTGAAGAAAATATGAAGGTACATATGACCACATACCATCGTATCTACGCCACTGGTTCACGAAAATAAAAAATTATAACTCGAAATTAGCATTTTGATAAACATTGATTAGTGTACCAAGTTTCAAATTTTATCCTTCAGGAATTTTGGAGAAAACAAATTAAATCTTAATTTTTTTCGTACTTTCGACACCCTGTATCTCAGAGGGGATGCATTTTAGGACATACCTTGATAGCAACTTTTCACCTCGAAATGAGGTGAGGAATCTGTAGTCGGAGTTTGTCTGTCTTATTCTGACTCACCCTGTATATGTATATATATATATATATATATATATATATATATATATATATATGACTTTGTCCAAAAGTATATTACGAATAATTGTTAAATTTAAGTCTTATCACATGCCAAGCTTCTCTCGACGTGCTACAAATGTACCCATGTAGGTAACGTAGTAAAATCAATTTCTATTCTAATAAGTCAGACTGACCGAGCGGTCTAATGCGCCAGTTTTGAACTCTGCTCTCGGAAGGGAGCGTGAGTTCGAACTCCACACCTGACAAGTTTTTTTTTATTTTTCCCTTCTAAATTGAGAAATGGTTTGTTTTTGGCGTCCCAAAACAAATCATTTGTGCCTCCCAAAACAAATCATTTCTCAATTTTGAAGGGAAAAAAGCCCCATTTTGAGAACCAGACATTGAATCTGGCACCTTAGACCGCTTGGCCAATCTGACTTGATAGTGATGCAAGCAAATGAAGTGCATATTTCTGTACGAAAAAAAATCCGAAAAAGGACATACAAAACTTGTGCACAAGTTTTGCCCAGGCACTACTTAAATTATGTTTCTTATGTTTGCTGTGAGTACAAATTTTTTAGAAACATTATGTTACTCGATCGGCTAGGATTTCTGAAGTCAGCTCTTAGCCTGTATCTACCAGGGTCATATCATAAGTAGTGCGTACTTTTAACATTCAATTGATTCCTTCTCAGCAATTTTCTCATGTATCATGCATACAATTTAACGTATTGAATGCAGAGAAATATCTTCTTTCAAATGAAACTATCAAATACGAGTGTTGCTATTTAAAAAAAGTTGTCGATGACACCAAAACGTGCACGTTCAAAAATTTAAATTGACATGTACGAGCGATTTCTCTCTTCTGGCCCTGTAAAGACTTTAGTGAATTTATTCCAACCTTTACGTGCTCACTGTATTCAACAGATGTACTGATTGATGATGCCAATGAAAAAATCTGAATGACTTTTCTGTCATAGGTGTCGATTATTTTTATCTGGAAATCAATTATTTGATTTCGACGATATTGTTCTCAATTGGTACAAAGACATTTCTTCCCGAATTATCCCAAATTGCAAACTGCAGGAGCTTCTCATAATTACTTCGTGTTCTAAGAACTAAATATAGCGCATATTTAATTAATGTTTGCAGTTATTGAAACTGATGGATCTCATGAAAGCCCCCGTTTTGTACGTACCAAATTAAAAGCAAATGTCTCATGACCAATTAATACTTGCGCGATTCCCATCTAATATTTTGAAAACGGAAAAGTCCTGCCCGATTCTCGATTACTAAGGAAGGCGCAAAACTTATACGGGGTGAGCGTCGTTTTAGGCAGTCATAGGAGATTGGTGTGCATACAAAATTCAGAAAACTTGCAGCGAATTAAAAATGAAGTAATAAACGAATTTTTAGATGTGACGAATCATACCTTCACAGAGGATTTTCAACAAAACAAATACGACTCGCGGTGGTGTCCCACTTTACACGAAGTCTTGCGACACATTTATCCACAATTTGAACATAAGATAACATGCAGATTTCATTATTCGTGCCAAGAACGGCTAACAATAAATGTATTCGTTGCATTGCAAAACGACCGGTTTTTTCTTTCTTTCGTAAATTCAGAAATTGGAAATAGTGCGATAGGCGGGGAACTTTGCGTCGAAAATACGTCAGTGGGTCGAAATTTTTGTATATGCCCATTCCAAGGAATCGAGGAAAAAACTGAATATAAACAATCAGTCACATTTCAAAATTCGGATAATCTTTCAATATTTTGATGTCCGAAAGTTGGTATAATTGTCGTGGAAATGTACAAATTGATCGTGTTCCAAAACTAATAGACTGTTTTGATAAGTTTTGCTTGATTAATCTTTTATCATACAAGTGAATGGTACATTTTTCCTCAACACCACAAGCAAGGAATGTCAGTTAAATCAGGAATATTTTCTTGAAAGAACATAATGGTAGTTACAATTTTTTTCGTATTCTCATATCCATGGGATTTTTATCCGAATAAAAGGAGATAAAATGTAAAGAAGATTGTATGAGGCTAGTCATTATAGACAATCAATTGAGAATAAATCCAAATGTTTTCGAACTTCCATTCAATGTCAGGTTTAATATCTCAAAAAAATATTAAACTTTTCAACCTTTTCAAGTAATAAAAAAGTTAGGGCTCACCTTTTCCGGAAAAGTCATTCTAAGATAGCTGGATGCAGCCTAGACTGTCTACAATGAACTCTCTGATTTTGTTCATGTCAGACCGATGTAAACATTGTAGTAAGTTTCGAGGATTTCATCTCATTTTCGCGCCAATTGTTCTGAGCGGGATCTTGTTCGTAGAACCATAATCTTTGTAAACGATCAATTCACAATTTTTTGCATGAAAATATGCAGTAATGTTGACAGGAAAAGAAAATTTCATAGGTTTAAAGTTTGACATTTGGCGTGATACAAACAACAAACATTCCTTAACCGCGCCATCTACTAATGAAGTTCTAAGCAGAATTTGTTGTCTCCCAAAAATTCTAAACAAAATCGAATCAAGAAATACACCAGGGTTTTTAGGCATCTTACTCCCGATCAGCTGATGACCGCCATGTTGTGACCTCAGTTGACAGTACTCTGTGCTCTATTCAACTTACTTTTAACAATATCGAAAATATCGAAATATTGAGGAATGCTCAGTTTTGGCGTAAAGTGAAGGCTCTAGTACCAAGATAAGTGAAATGTTTCTGTCAAAGATAACTCCAAAAAAGCCGTCGCTATCAACACATTTTTGTAGACTAGAAAAGAATACGTCCACTGACATAGTCGATTGGTAGGGAAACGGTTCATTATTTCGTATAATTTGATACTTTTTTTTTATATATTTCAATACAATTCATTTGAGGTATGATATTCAGTCATGTCTAGTATTTTGAAAGGACGGTGCTATTTTGTAAGAAAAAAAGGGAAATATCAACTTTTGGGAAGAGGGTAGGGAATTCCTCGCCTATGCAGGTGGCGAGGAGAAAAATGATCGATGACCATGGAGGCGATCGACTAAGAACAACGACGTGGTTTTCTTAAGAAGAATTAATCGACGCAGTATGCAATTGCTGCCTGCCGACCTAGTTGATCATCCAACTCGAACATTGCCATTGAGCAATGCGTTTTCGTCAAATTAAGGCGTATTTAAATAGGGAACAGTGGCGCGGTGAACGAATTGGTTCGAATGAATATGAACGACATAAAAAAACACTGATTTTAGCGCACTTTGCAATATTCATTTTCACGACGTTTCGTCTTTCGAGGGTCATCTTCAATCTCGTTTTCGAAATGTAGCCCTGCAGCTCTACCTGAAGAATTTTTAAAAACTCAGTTTCGGTTTTTTCTAGTACATTACGAAATTTAAACCTTTTTGTTCGAACCATAGTCATGGTTTGATCGAGTTTAAGGACTTGACTTACTATACAGACCTGATTTTTCACTACAAATTCATAAAGCACATCTCTCTTTTATAGAGCTGGTATTTAAAGAAGAATATATAAATACAATGCAACTGATTCAACCAAGCAACGTTCTTTCCAGTTATCAAATACCGTGAATATGCTTTTCCGTGAAAATCCACTGCGTAATCCTTGAAATCTTCCCTTTCTGTGTCTCTATTGTGCTTTAACTCTCTTATTCCGTGTCTCTCTACTTTTGCGTCTTCTCTCTTCTTCGGTGTCTTCTCTCTCTTCTTCTGTGTCTTCTTTCTCTACTTGTTTATCCTCCTTTCTCTTCTTCTGTGTCTTTTATTTCTACTTCTTTGTCTCCTGTATCTTCTGTATCTCTCTTCTTCTGTTTGTTACTTCGAAGTACAAGCCGTAGATGTCATTCCAACACAAGATCAAACACTTTGTGAATGCCGAAACTATTGAAGTTTGTTTCTTCAATATTAAACAGTACCTATTTTCCTATCTTCACGATGTGAAAAATATAAGATCCACATTAAATCAAAGAATCAAATTTGGAATGATTTTCCGATATTGTGGGTATTCTGCCACTTTTCACACAAATGTTTGTCTTTGAAGCAGGGTTGAAACAAATAATGATTTTTATGAAAAACATCAAAAATCACGTTTTTTTTTAATCAATATTTTAAATAATGTATTTTCATCAATTGATTAAAATCGTTTCAACTCTGCGAAAAGGTGGAAAAGGTCAGTGATGAATGCAATGAAACTCGAAGCCACTCGCAGTCGTCCCACCAGATCGCTGCTGATGCACACTATAGAAAGACAGAGAGCTGATGCCTCACCTAATAGATGCGCTAGGATGTGGTAGACATTTACAGCATATTTTGTCGAATACGATTAAAATGGTTCCCTAAATATTATGGAATCATTATGGTGGTTATTAACTACCGAGGAATACAAAAATAAAGTGTTATTATTGGCTAAGCTTTATTTTGTCTCGACTACATTGGCAACAATGACAAGTTGAGGTTAGAATTAAGTCCACGATTACACAAAAAATAATATGGAAATACGGAATGGGAAAGTATCTAAACACCAAATATTGTGCGTTCCCCAATGTGATTTTTATAGCTTGATGCTCCGAAGTGCGAAGGCCTTCAAAGCATTCAATATTGACAACTTATTAAACAAAATTTTATCTTTATACGATCCACTTAACACCAAACAAAACAACTAACGATATGTTCAGATTACAACTCATACGGGAACTGTTTTTATTTATTGGTCGCCTCATACAGCAGCTTATCAGTTAGCGGAAGCACAAAAATCTTTCATACATAGCGTAACTTCTATTGGGAATTCAAAATCAGATGCCAGCGCCAGAGTGGCTAAAATACAAACCAGACATAAGTACATTGTCTGTTTTCTCAGAGGTTATACACTTGTGTTTGAAGTTTTTTTTATATTTTTTGTGATCGTTTCCAGTTTTTTTCTGTAGTGTTATTCATTTCAAGACTCTAGTGAAGTGGTGTATTTGAATCTTAAGACAATATCATGTGAAAAAACTCACTAGACAAAGTATGTTCTAATTTGGTTCCAAAAAAATCTCTTTCGAAATTTCATTGACAGCTTAGTGAAGTCACCTGGAATTTTTATTATGAATTATTTTGGAAAAATGTTACACACTATTTGCGAATGTTCGATTTGAAGGCCACAGACGATACAGGAAGATTTTGGGAAGGAACTGTATTTCTTCAAGAGCCCGTCGTCTGTCTATAGACTCACTCAATCCTAGATTAGTCTGCCCCAGAACGTTACGTTCATTTTCTCACGGAAAATGACGAAAACTTATTCCGGTACAACGGGATCGTTTTGCCCAACAGTCACATTGAGGTATACAACAATTAATGATTTGAACTTGATTCACAAATTTTTCACTCGATGACGTAAAATAGTCAACAGAACATTCACCAGGTAAACCCGAATTTCATTAATTGTCAATAATCACGAGAGATTCGACAAGTTTTAAGTATACAATGGCTAAAATTATATAAACATTAATGTTTCGAAAAGTAAACTATGTACTTAGCTATAGTTTCAAAAATCGACACCAGAGGGAGTATCCGTTATTTTGTCTCTCTCTCTCATTTATTGCCCTCTGCTTCCTATATGGCGCAATATGGACATCCCTCCTTGCGGATAATCCGTTTCCATCCGGCCTCTAACCGGCGTTTTCGTGGGGATGCAGCGTGTCTTGCTCTAAGCAAAACTGCATCCCAAATTACTTATTAAACGGCACGTCTAAGACGGCGAGAGAATCACAACAACATAGTATCATTCACACAGTGTTCTGGGTAGGCCTTCATACGCCACCTAGGAGCAGCACTGTTAATTTGAAGGCAACAGCGAATCGTCGAAGGACATCCTCAGCCCGGCTACAAGATTTATAATTTAAATACTCGCTATTTAAATTAAAAATATCTGCCCTGGCTGAGGATCGATCCCGGGACCTTTCGATCACGAGACGAGCGCTACCCCGTCCTCATCCGTTATTTTGAATTCCCAATTTTGTAGCCAGTCTTGTCATTCTCATGCAGCTTCTAAATTGAGCGATAGAGGCGCGCGTGAGAATCTTTGCGTCACCAATGAAACGTTCTAAACGCCAAAACTAGTCTCATCCGTGTATTTTGATGCCACTTTTAGTGCGTCGATTGACAGTGATTTCATGCAGCTTTTGTATATTGAAGAAAACGTAAAAAGTAATCGTTATACGTCGTGATGATCTTGCGTCAAATAGTATATCGTTCATAACATGTCTTTATGCCAAAACGTTACCGGTTTGGAAACCACTTGTGGTCGATCTGACAGTGATTTCCATTTGTTATGAAAGCAGAAAGATCGCTATTATCGTATGATTTCATTATATCTTCTACATTGCTTTACAAAGCCGGTTGATACATGCAGCTTCTGCGATAGATGAGCACCTCAGACACGGTGCACATTCTTCGAGTTGCTGTATTCTCTACGAATACCCGCACTGCTATGCGCACATCGGTATATTGCCCATAATAACGATAATAATACACCTAAATCACCTGAATGACGTGCGATACAAGCAACATGCGAGCGCACATACAGGTGAAGTGCTCTTCTCGTCTCTGTCTATCTTCGTCTGTTTTCTATAATAACCATCATCGAGTAGGCCATTGCTAGTAGGTCAGGAACGAATCGTAACTGTTACGAAACAAACGAGTGAGCAAGCGAGCAGCACGGCGCAACACGAATTCTATGGCAAAAATGGAAAGTGTTCCGAATCGCACGGGGGGAAAGTTTGGTTCCGATTCGCTTTCGTTTGCAGTATGTAACGTTCTTTTCAAATACCTTTTACCTCACATTTATGTTACTTCTTGAATGATGTAGTTGTTGGGAGAAACTGTTTCAGGCAATAAAAAACACATTATTTTATTTGCAATTTCTTTTCAAACAACTCGGACCTCAAAAATTACATTTGATGAAAATAATTCCGCAAATCCCAAAATTTTATCGAAATTTTCAGATTCAAAGTTGCTACTCAATTCAAACTCGATTTGACCTTCAATCGAATTGGGAATTCAAAATTAGATGCCAGTGGCGTGGTGAAAGTTTGAACCAGACATAAGTACATTGCTTGTCCGTATTCTATTCAGTTATACACTTGTGTTTTGAGTTTTTCTTGAAATATTTCCATTTTGTAATCGTTTCCAGTTTACATACGAATCCGTGTGTTGAAGGGTGATTTTTCCGATAGAACCGACTGTATTTTGTCCCAAATTGTATCGAAAATGAGTGATTTAGTGTTCGAAGTTTATGCTGTTTGAAAGAGAGGCAATTTTATTGCTTTATGCGTGAGAAAACGGAGCTTGAAAATCACGTTCTAGAAAAAAAAATGGCTCCAACTCGGAAATGGTATGAGACAGCCGTGTTCTGCAGGCAAAAACGCGTAAGAAAAGTCTTTCGGCTATTTTCAGGGAACCTGAGTGGACTAACTATACATTTACCCTTACTGGAAATGAAATAGTGTTGATTGGTAAAATGAAGAGAACTTTCATATTATCAGAAACAGATTTTCAGGACGTTATCCTGAACGTAACATTCATTTTCTCCAGGAAAATGATGAAAACTTTTTCCAGTACAACCACAGACCTCATGAGGTCTGTGAGTAAGTACAACAGGATCGTTTTGCACAAAGTTACATTGAGGTACACAACGATAGTCATTTTTTTATTTGAGGACGTATAATAGTCAACAGAACATTCACCAGAATTTCATTGAATGTCAACAATCACAAGAGATTCGAGTTGTAACTATACAATGCCTAAAATCATATAAACTTCAATGTTTCGTAAAGTAAACAATGTACTTATGTATAGTTTAAAAAATCGACGCCAGAGGGGTATCCGTTATTTTGAATTCCCAATGCAAAGACTAGCGCCAATGGTGGTTGTTTCAGGAATAATCTTACAACCCAAACCTTACTTTTAATGTGATGTTTCAGTAACAATTGAAGTATCTAAACCATCTACTCAGTTCCAACCCAAAAATTTTTCGTTGTCAGTTCCTCCTTTTGTGGGAACAGATGAAATTATAGTTGACAGTTCGAAGCAAATGTTACAACCTTAAAGAACCCTAGCGGTAAAAGTTTGAACTGTGTGAAGTAACGATGTGTACTTCCATCAGAGGCGCTAGTAGTACGTTTTTGCAAGGGATGAGCAAATTGACGATCTCAATTTCGAATAATGAAAAACATTTTTCAATGTCTGAGTTTGTTGCTAAGCTTTATAAGTGGTAATATTTATATGTAAATCAAAATATTATAAAAAAGTGGCACCTACGTGTTTCCTATTCCTGATGGAGATGCAGGGAGATAATTTAAGGGTTGTGTCGTTAGAAAATGTGACGTCATCAAATTACCTCAGTTATGTAGTTAATGGCTTTTTATTATGTAATCGCCAATCCAATTAGTTTCTAGCTTGGAAGGAAAAAACTTGACAATATAAAATAAATCCTTCGAGGACTTAATAAAATAAAAAAAAGGTGTGGAATTCGTTCCCGGGTGTCCACTATTATGGAAATGTGGTTCAATTGTTAACGGCTTGAATAGAACTGAATATATGTATTGATTTATATCATAACCCTTAAATATCTCCTGGATTCATAATTCTGATAGATGTGGTATTCGTAATTTTTGTTTATAAGCTTTTATTGTCACAAAAGTGTAAAAACGAGTGGGGTATTTGACATAAGTTGTCAACTGTATAATCAGATTAAAAGCCTTTTCACTAATTCTTTTCATTTTTATTCAAAATCGAAATTATTACCTATATCAATTTCTGCTTCAACAACTGCTTTTTCCCATGTAATGCTATCGACGATTGAAACTGTTGTCTTCAGCATAAGAAGTTATTTCACCTGAAATTTTAGTGTCATTGACATATCAAAAATAAAAGGGGGTCCAGAACTTGAGGAACTCCGCATGTTATAAATCTTCTTTCACCTGAGACATTCTATAAGGAAAGATAACTTTTGAACAATGCATGGAATTTTCCTCGAATACTATAAACTCTTTCATGAGAAACAGTAGCAAAGGCTTTTTAAAATCCAAAAATATGCCAGTAGTTTTTTCTTTTGGTACTAATTTTTACTTACATTAAGTAGGTTATAACTTTATTTTCATTCATTTTCGGCTCAATGCAGTGGCTGAAAAGTTTTTTTTACTCGTTGATCCATTTTGACATAAAGCTTGTTATTCAAGTTTAAGTATGGTTTTATTCGAGATTGACAATGACAATAGCCCTGTATGTAACCTGTGCCAATGAATTATATCGTGGTTGATTTTTTTTGGTAACTAATTTTATGAAAAAAAAAATCCCCTCCTCGTTTTTGCAGTATGGTCTTCAAATCGAATTATATATACTGATCATACAAGTTATGTGGTTATATCGTCACTCTTCTAATCCTGCAGACTGTACCTTTTCCTTATCAAATTTTGAAGGATTCTCCTCAATATGTTTGAAGTGTCTAGGTAACTGGTTGCACTGGAATATAGAGGGGATTGTACTAGTTTTTTGAAATTCTCAGCAGTTTGCTGCATTTTAAAAATTATCATTCATCGTATTCATTTCTGATTCCGTATGCGCAAACCACTATGAATAATGAATCGCTCAAGGGAAAAACTTCAAACAGGATGAGATCAGACAGATTCACTGAACATAATGTGTGAGTCGAGTACGGTCGGTGAATCCGACCGAATACGTGGGAAAACGACATACTTGATGAAATCAACATTAATTAATCGAAAGTATGCATGCGCGGGATTAATATGCAAAAAGTTGTATATGAATCGATTGGATGCTTTTCGAGAAAATCAACATACAGATCGAATGTGGAATCTCCTTTTTTGAAGTAGATTAATGAGCTTTACAGTGGACCAATATAACCTAAACCCACCCAAGTGTGCAAAAACGTAATTATATTAAATGTTTTCATCTACACAACTTGGATAATGGCCTTAGAAGGTAGGCGTTATAAAATGCATTTACAGGAGTGCAAGTTGTATTATACGCTGTATTTCAAAACTACGTGGAGAAATAATTCATACAAGCTTCACTTGGACTACTTTCACATGCAAAATGGATATTGTGCAACAAGTGGGGAAAGTTCAACTTTTCTCACGAGTGTGGAAGTTTGTGGCACGAGCCTGTACGACGAGTGCCGCAAACACACGAGTGAGAAAAAGTACTTTCCCCACATGTTGCACACTATACTTTTTCTACAACTGCACAAATTTAAAGAATACAAGTATTGTACCTTAATATGTATTTTTATGGTTAGCAAAACTAAAATAACATTAAAGTATCCTACCTCTTAACAGTTAAATAATTTATTTAAAATTATAGTTGATAGTAAAATTTATACAATTTTGTATGGTCAAACCCGGAATGTCATTTCTTTTAGTAAATTTTCTGTAATATTAATTGTAGAAGTTGAGGGTTGGTCATTCATATACGGTGCATTTTCTGTCTCCATTTCAGTAATTGTCGGACTTTCTTTTAAAAAATGAACGTAATTTTTGATACGTGGACATATCAATGTTATTTTTGATAATGATAGTACTTCGCAACATTGAATATTGTGACCAAAGTGTAGACCCCTTTAAAGTTTTCGACATCTCTTCAAAGCATACCAAAGTACACTTTCCGAAAAAGATTTTATTTTTGTATTTCTTCTCCATTCCGTAAATTTTTTGTAGCCAATTCTTACTTTTTTCTTGAAATGTCCGGCAACAAATCTAACATTACTTTTGCAGCTTTTTCCAATATCTCTGGCGGAGTATTATCAAAATCAGTATCCATATTATTTATTATAAATAGGTATATGTCTTATTAAAATAATATTCAATAGAAATTGCGATTTTTATCAAAGCACGAATGAGAACTACCTTAAGAATTTAAAAAATTTCTATAATCTGACAGTTGTGATAACTATTTAAAGCTGAACAGCAGCCAACTAAGATTTTGTCGATTTTTGTTGATTCTCCATATAAATGTATGTGGTGTGGGCAAAGTGCCGTAAGAAAAAATATTTCTCACAGTGTGAGCATACATGGTTTTGAAATTAAGTAAGCTATGAGAAATACGCTACCTTTCATAGCAGTTGTAGGAAAAAGTATTTCTTGTTCATGGAAAACTGACATCTTTAATACAACAATCATTCATCTCTTGTTTCGGCTGCAAATCATCATTGCCTTTATCAAAGTATATTGCTTCCACTTACAATTAAAAACCATATTTCTTGACATATTGGAAGTGGTATTATTTTCCAAGGCATAAATGCATATTTAAGACATAGCAATTTCTCAGGAACGCATAAATACAACATTTAAAAAAATATACTCTGAAAGAAGCTGTATTTATCATATCATCAAATCCATCCTTATTTCACCGCTTCTTTGATTTAATTTATGAAAATTTTTACTCTAACGATCTTGGTATATGGTATAGAGTTATTTCGTTCACTTGGATAAACTTGTATAAATAATTCTTGGAAAATAAATCGTCTTTATTGAGAAAAAAGGTCTCCGATGGCTGATTTCGTTTTAGAGCCCCTGAAAGTTTCCGTAGACCCAAGTCGCTGACCATACATTTCTGAACGTAAGAGAAACGTTCGATATGAATACGAAATAGGCATTTTGACAAACGGCGCGGTATATTTCCGACCGCCAACAATCTGCTAAATAAATTACAACTTCGTTTTAATCGGCCATTAAACGAAAAAACAAATAACGTCACCGTTTCAATGATAATGTACATATTTATTTTGTTGTATCGAAATGAGTCATCGTTGAACAAAGATAGATGATCTCGCACGGCACCGGACTCGGTGAACTTGGCCTAAATTCGCGATTCGTTTTCACTTTCGATTATTTGCTCATTTTACATAATATGACTACACAATTTTTTGTTCTTTATTATTTAGCGCACCGTCTCTTTCAGCGTCGCGCACGGCGAAAAACGAGTTTTAAATTAGCCGATCGCATCGATTGGCCATACATAATTAGACCGGAATTTGATCGTTTTGAAAAGCGAATTGTTAACGTGATTTTGCTCACATAAGCAAAGGAGAAAAAAAATGTTAGGACAGGAATTAATACAGTAAAATAGTAAATTCTCACGTACATGAAATCAGGTAGTAGCGATTTTTTCACACAATGTTCAGGATTACGTAGAGGTACTCTAGTTTCATAGTTTCCCAGCCCAAAAACCTCAATTTTTTGGCACTTTTATCAGTTTTCGGCCATTTTGACCATGGAGGAGTGATTTTTCGATCATGACTATGAATACCTTCTTTTAACAAGATAGAATTTGCTGAAGACCCAAAAGTTTCCGAGATACATCTTCAAAGTTTGATGTTTTTTTTCAAATTTGCAAATTTTCAGCAATTTCTCTTGTTTTTCATAAAATTGCCCTCGTATCAACACAATTTACTTTCATATAGTTCAGCGAAGTGAATTATAACAAAATGTATATTTTAGAAAGGTGTGGGTGGGGGAATGAGGGAGTATGCATGTTCGAAACATCCCAACTGCGAGTACTTGCCTCTGAGCCTGTACAAAACAAGTTCAAGAGGAGCGATCAAAATCCCCCTCCCACCCTCAGCAACCTTTTCTTTTGAAGACTTGAAAATTTCAATTTCCGGTAACAAATTTCTTATCACAAGTACAACGTCTCCTTCCCCATACTCTCACCACATATAAAACACGTGGAACTATTTGAAGATCCGGTTTCCGGCATCCTGATATCTGAATGACACTACAACAACGAATATAACGTCACAATTTACATACCGAACTTTGGCCATGGTTATTTTATCACTTATAATTGCACGACAGGTTTGTATTTTATCGGGTAAATTTGGGTTGTTCAATGAGAAACTGCTGCCTAGCAATTAGACGAGAAAAACTGTCAACTATTAAAACCGACGAAACCAAAAAGGAGGACGTTCTCTATTCGACCCGTATATTTTATGTTTTTCCATCATATTTTTTTATGTATGATCACGCATAACTTTTTACTGAGGCGTCCGATTCCGATAATTCTTTTTTCAGTGGATAGGGTGTACTTCGACTTCGGTCCCATTTGAATTTAAAAGATGAAATCCACCCCTAAGGGTAGCGAAATGAAGGATATTGATCACTCACCCTCTGAATTCTGGTCCGTTAACCGATTCTATCAGGCATAACTTTGTACTGGGTTCTTCGATTTGGATTATTCTTTTTTTAATAGATACCTTATATTTGGATTTCGAAAGGAATTAGCCACCCTTACGGGTAGAAAAATAGGGGATAATTGATTTTTCACTAGTGAACATTAGCACACACATACGTAGTTGACAATAACAGATCGCTACTGATATTATTCTTGTTCCGTCAAAATCAGTATATTTTATGGGAGGATGGAATGATATACAAAGTAATGAAATAAACTAACCAGAACAACGAAAATAATTTATATTACAACAAATAGTAAAAGTAGATAATCATATTATTTAACTGGTAATAGTTGAAGTAAGGTGGGTTAGTAAGTATTTTGGAAGTAATCAAAAAACAAGTAGGTAGTAACTGGTAGATTTTAGCCACAAAAAATTGAAAAATAAAAACTTTTTAACAAAAAATTAAACCGACGAAATACGGAACTGAAAAGTAAAAATAAAAACTTTTTAACAAAAAATTAAACCGACGAAAAAATAAAATGAAAAGCAAAAAATAAAATAAACCTTCTTAGTCTAAATGATAATTGAGCTCCTAAACTAATGTAAGTAACTGATTTTGAGTCGGCGCCAAACAAACTTGCAATTGAATTAGGTGAAGCGTAAAATGATGGCAGCGAGATGCACGGCTGCGTTTTGATGACTTCTTTCATAGATAATGATCTTCGATAATTGTTTGTTTGGCGCCGACTCAAAATCAGTTACTCGCATTAGTTTAGGAGCTCAATTATCATTTAGACTAAGAAGGTTTATTTATTGCTTTCAGTGATTTTCGTCGGTTTTTTGTTGAAAAGTTTTTATTTTTTACTTTTCAGTTCCGTATTTCGTCGGTTTAATTTTTTGTTAATAAGTTTTTATTTTTCAGGTTCACAGTTTTTCGGGTCAAATTGCTAAAGGAAACAGTTTAGAATTTGAACAACACAAATTTACCCGATATCAATACAAACATCGAGTGTAATTCGGCAGGTCAATTTAATGAATAAGAAATTTAGAAACATATCAATGCAAACTTTACTTATTTTGGCAACCAACACCGCGATAATTGATAAACGAATAAATGAAAAAACCACTACCGCACTTGTCGCTGTAAAAGTTGCAGCTAACTTTTGCCGCTGTCAAAGTGACAATTGCACTGTGGCATATGCGATTTTTAATCCATGAGTTAAATTGTCATTGCAAAAAATTTGCAAATTTGAAAAAAATACAAATTTTTTAAAAGCTGTATCTCGGAAACTATTGGGTTTACGAAGACAAAAAATTTTGCAAATTCTACCTAGTTTAACAAAGGTAACCATGGGTATTGTCGAAAAACCACTCGTTCATGGTTAAAATGGCCAAAAACTTCAAAAGTGACAAAAAATTGCAGTTCGAAAACTTGACAAAAGTAGCCCCACGTCATCCCGAACATTGTGTGAATAAAGCGCTACTACCTGATTTCATGTACGTGATATCGATTCTGGACTACAATTTCATTGTATTAAATAGCTTTCATTGAAAAAAATGCAGATAAAGAAAATATGATTCATGAAAGGCTATTATCCGTACACATACGAGGTCGGGCTAAAAAAGAATGGGACTGAGCAAGAAAACAAAACTTGTTTAGATAAATACACATTGTCCAACGGATTCTCCAAGGCATATGAGGAAACAGAGAAGCATAATGTTTTTAAAAACGCAAGTAGAATAACGGGTGGATAAGAACAACAATTGTGGATAAGAATAGAGTATATAAACTCAGAGAACAGGAAATAGCACAATTATTTCAAAGAAAAATAGATGAAATACTGATATAAAATAGTAAAGTACAGTACAGGTGGAAAAAAGATGAAAATACAGAAGCTGCAGATCAAACATGTGGAGTGACACATATACAGTGAGGACCAAAAGTCCGCCCTCCCTCGTAACTTCTTTATTTTACATATTGCGAATAAAAATGTTAAATACAAAACTTGTAGGGTTCCGTTCGAACTCTTCAATGCCGCTTAAGTTTTATTTATACAGGGGATCCCAAAAAAACTCGCTGACTTAGTAGTTTATTTTTTTTAAATGACATAATTGGATTTTTGAATTCTGCGTAAAATTCTAAACACGTTTAATGTATGGTTGATAGTTTGGAAGTATGAATACTTTTTACAATTTATATATTCTTTATTTTCTCGGAATAAGGGCCTTAGTCAGTCTATGTATTTTTTATTCCATGCGACGTTTCGATATTGTTTATGTCATCTTCAGGTGAATTCTTAAAATAATGTAAAACATGTAAAGTTAAAAACATAATACGTTACTTAACATCAAACACGATTAAAATTCAAAGAGACATTCAAAACTTAGAATATAATTCAACTGTTATTCTTTCATTATTTCGTTTCATGTTTCATGATTGAATGAACGTTGTTTTATCTGTTTTTTTTTTTAAATAAAATAAATGGATTGTTCAATATTCATTATAGTACGAGGTCTGTATTGCTATTATTCATGCAAGATTTTTCCGTGTAGAAATGTATTATGTTTTTAACTTTACATGTTTTACTTTATTTTAAGAATTTACCCGAAGATGACATTAACAATGTCGAAACGTCGCATGGAATAAAAAATCCATAGACTGACTAAGGTCCTCATTCCGAGAAAATAAAGAATATATATAAATAGTAAATAGGAAGGTCAAAAGGGCACAATGGAAGAATGATAAAGTAAAAACGTCAATTAAAGATAAAAATAAAATAATAATTATTTGAATTTTGACTCATTTGGATCGCACTGCTCAATCTCCGTTCAAGTCGCAACGCGGACGGATTCGTAGTCACAGTTAGCAGTTTTTCTGTTGAAAGAGGGATCCTGACGAGGAATATTAATTATTGGCTAAATCCCTCATTAATCGCGGATGCTAGCGACTGATCACACAATGGGGCTGCTAAATCGTTAAACGTGCTATCTTTACTCGATTACTCACATAATATAAATTGATCAATCGCGCGGCCTAGTCGCGCTGCTCAGATGGCAATGTGAAAGCAATCTGTTGGTTATTGGAATCGATAAAAACTATATTTCTGCGTGTTATCAATTTCCCGCATCTCAGCCAAAGAGGGCATATATTGAGAGCAACTTTTTATCACACTGTATGTTCGAACATTCATTCCTTTCAGTTGATGGCGGACGCGATGGAAACTAGCTTTGAACATATCTGATCTCAGCCCCCTCTTCATGCGTATTTTTTCCCTAACGTCGCTTTTAGTTTGCTACTTTTTATACAATGATGATAGTTCCTTCCTCCCCTTCAAGCGGAAAAAATATACAGTGCGGTCCATAGGTATGGAATACATAAATTTTTAGGTCGATTTCTATTGTTAATTTGACAATTTACAGTATGACAATATTACCCCCTTCGTGCACCCCCTCTGAATTATGAGCACCCCTTCAAAAAATTAAATGATAAGGGGGGGGGGGTCGTTGGTACCTTGTTCGAAAGGGATTTTCATTCTCTGTTCAGCAATATTAAATTTTACAAATTTGGTGCAATCATAACTGAGAAAATTTATTTTGAAAATGTAAAATTTTGATACTTCACGTAGAATGAAGGAAATAAATAATGTTACATAATGTTCAGGAAGTATATTTCAATTTATTTTACAATTAAATTAAATGTTGAAAATGACCACCATTCACTTCTTGACAATAAGCAAATCGATCTTGGAATTCTCGTACAACATTTTGTAGGACCTCAGGGGTTATGTTGTTGATTTCTTCCATTATCCTAACTTTTAAATCTGCAATATTGTCTGGTCTATTGAAATATACTTTTGATTTCAAATAATTCCATAAGAAATAATCAGGTATTTTCTTATCTGTTGTTTAGCAAAACAACAGATAAGAAAAAGTCGTTCAAGACACCGAAAAATTATACACAAAACCCACATAAATAATGCGATGTTAATCTAGTAGACTACTGTTATTTTGATATTTATAAGTCGCTGACACACGTCAGTGTATTGAAAAATATTTGTGTGTGTATTTGATTTAGCTATGGCTCATTTATCCGAAATTCAAAGAATATACATTTTAATTATGATTGGATGCGGTAATAAAACAAGAACTCAAAAGGAAGTTTGTGAAATGTTCAATAATAAATACCCTGGTCAACACGTCTCACAGTCTACAGTTAGCAAAATAGAAACAAAATTTCGTGAAACTGGACATGTAAAAACTATTCAAAAACCAGGTCGAAATGTTAAATTGGATAAGGAAAAAAGTTAGATGTTGAATTGTTTTTAACCGCTTTCTTAGTTGTTAGAACAACCCTCAGAAGTTAATGAAAACTTGTACGAGTTAAAATCACGGGGACCTTACCTTTTATAGTGGGATCCGAAACCACTGTTAGCAATTGAGGAAAATCCGCATATGACAAGTAGACAACTTGCCGCCGACAATGATGTAAGTAAATCATCGATATTGAGAGCTTTACATAAAGAAAAATACCATCCTTATAAAGTTCAGGAGTTAAATGAGGATGATCCTGATAGAAGGCAACATTTCTGTGAACTGATGATGGACATAATGCAAGCTGATTTGCAGTTCATAAACAAAATTGTTTTTTCTGATGGAGCTACTTTTCATTTAAATGTAAAAGTTAATAGACAAAACTGTAGATATTGGAGCAGCGAAAATCCTCATTGGATGTGTGAGGCTCACACACAATATCCTAAAAAAGTGAACGTTTGGGCTGGTATCATTAACAACAAAATTATTGGCCCTTATTTTTTTTAAGGCACAGTTAATGGTGAGGTTTATCTAGATTTTTTGATGAATTTTTTACAGCCTACATTGAAAAAACTGATGTTAATGATCCAAATGCAATAGATGGATCAATTTAGTACCAACAAGATGGAGCTCCATCGCGTTACAAACGTATTGTTAGAGATTATTTGAACGAAGTTTTTCCCAATAGGTGGATTGGAAGACGTGGATCGATTGAATGGCCGCCTAGATCCCCCGATTTGACTCCTCTCGATTACTTCTTATGGGGTTATGAGACCAGAGCAGCATATGTCGAGGCTAGAGGCATATGCAAAGAGACAATAGAATGCTCAAAAGATGCCCACAATGCCAAAATAAGATCAAAACTTGCTGAATGTCCTAACGGATCCCGTTCATTTTGGTCTTTCGCCAAAGCTGTGGGAAGAAACTTCACTTCCAGCTCATTTCCTCCTCTAACCAAAGAAGATGGAACACTAGCAACGACTGCCCAGGAAAAAGCCAATATCTTTGCGCACCTATTTGCTGGAAATTCCACTCTGGATTCATCGGGAAAACAACCCCCGAACATTACACCTATTGACAGTCACATCAGATTTTGCTGGGTCTCAACACCAACAAAGCCTGTGGATCTGACGGAATCCCGCCGATTGTTCTCAAGAAATGTGCCCCCGAACTAACACCTGTTCTTTGCAAGTTGTTCAACCACTCTTACAATTTGGGGGTATTTCCGTCCAATTGGAAAATTGCAAGAGTACAGCCAGTCCCTAAAAAAGGCAAAAAGGCCCTACCTAGCAACTACAGACCTATCGCACTGCTACCTATTATTTCAAAGGTCATGGAAAAAGCCATCAACATCGACCTCATGAAATATCTGGAAGACTAAGGAATTGTCAACGATAAGCAAAATGGCTTCCGCCATCAGAGATCAACTGGTGACCTGCTCGCTACGCCTCACATATATGGCAGCTATCTATTGAAAAGTATGGAGAAACTTTAGCTGTGGCATTAGATATCTCCAAGGCGTTCGATCGAGTTTGGCACCAGGGACTCCTCGCCAAGCTTCCGTCTTACGGCTTGCCCCTCAGCTGTGTTCTCTGCTTGCTAGTTTTCTCTCAAACAGGTCTCTCCTTGTAGTGGTCGATGGAGTTTCATCTGACACTCTACTCATAAATGCTGGTGTTCCGCAAGGATCTATTCTCGCACCAACACTATTTCTACTTCACATCAACGACCTGTTGAAAGCAACTTCATGTCCAGTACACAGCTTTGCCGATGATAGTACCCTCCATACCGCTTTCTCTTCCAGGGCCCCTATATCAGCCCGTGAAACCAGAAATGAACGAGGAAGAAATGTTAATAATATAAATATGGACTTAGCACAATTCTCGAGTGGGGATCTAATAACTTGGTAGAATTCAATGCAAACAAAACACAAGCATGTCTTTTCTCTAGAAAAGTCGATCTCACTGTGCCTAACATTACTTTGTCAGGAGTAACCATACCACCGAAGTCATCCATATCGATGCTTGGTATTACTATCAGCAATAACCTTTCCTGGGAAAATCACGTGAGCTCCATTGCCAAAAGTGCATCCCAAAAACTTGGTTTTTTGTTTCGTGCCAAGAGCTATTTCACCCCCACCCAGCTGCTTATGATCTATAAGGCACAGATCCGACCTGTCCTGGAATACTGTTCCCATATTTGGGCTGCACCTAAACATATCCTGAGGCTATTGGATTCTGTCCAAAAAAGGGCAATTCGTCTCGTCGGTGATGCCTCGCTTACAAACTCGCTCACTTGTCTGGAACACCGTAGAAAAGTTGGCGATTTGTCTCTATTTTATAGATATTTTCATGGGCGATGCTCTTCTGAAATATCAACAATCGTTCCTGCTTTGGCAGTCTCTTCGAGATTAACCCGTCAAGTTCAGTCATCACACCCCTTCGTGGTCACTTTGGAGACCTGCAGAACATCACTTTCCAAAGACTCGTTCATCCAACGAACAGCGAGGCTTTGGAACTCATTGCCTAGGGAGGTGTTCCCCGAGGCATACAACCTCCAGAAATTTAAGAAGAACACCAACTCCTACCTTCTTTCCCTTGGTTCCCACGATGTTCTCTGAACATTACAGGATATCCCTTTTCGTGGGAACCAGAAATTTTAAAAGACCACAAATGTTGTACGAGATTCAAGATCACTTGCAAAAAAAAAATAATTTCAAAAGTATATTTCAATAGACCAGACAATATTGCAAATTTAAAAGTTAGGATAACGGAAGAAATTAACAACATAACCCCTGAGGTCCTACAAAATGTTGTACGAGAATTCAAGATCGACTTGCTTATTGTCAAGAAGTGAATGGTGGTCATTTTGAACATTTAATTTAATTGTAAAATAAATTGAAAAATACTTCCTAAACATTATGTGACATTATTTTCTTCATTCTACGTAAAGTATCAAAATTTTACATTTTCAAAATTAATTTTCTCAGTTATGATGCACCAAATTTGAAAAATTTAATATTGCTGAACAGAGAATGCCTTACGAACAAGATGCCACACGACCCCCCTTCTCATTTAAAATTTTTGAGGGGGTGCTCATAATTCAGAGGGGGAAAACATTTTCATACTTTAAATTGTCAACTAGACAATAGAAATCGACCTGTTTCAGGTTTTTTTCAAACAAATGCATAATAACGCTAAAAATGAATTTATTCAATACCTATGGACCGCACCGTATATAACACCATCCCATTTTTGCTCTAATTGTTTCTCTCTTTCATTCCAAAATGACCCTCTCAGTACCGAAACATTAAATTCCCGTTTATCCTTTAGTTCGTCCCCTGTCAGCCCCTTCAAAGGAGGTTTTTACAATCAACTGGATCCAACACGCAACTGCAAGACCACCAGCTAGCTCCATCTCGAAATTGTATCTATCAGCGATCTTTCCACATATTCCGTGTCCGTTGAACCGATAATTTCTCTTTCCAGGTGGACGACCAGATGAAACTCCTCCAGCACTCGTGGTCGGACATGCTGGTCCTCGATCACATGCACCAGCGCATGCACAACAATCTCCCCGACGAGACGACCCTCCACAACGGCCAGAAATTCGACCTGCTCAGCTTGGGATTGCTCGGCGTGCCGAGTCTGGCCGATCACTTCAATGACATCACCGCCAAGCTGCAAGAACTCAAGTTCGACGTCAGCGATTATATTTGCATCAAGTTTCTGTTGCTGCTTAACCCCGGTGAGTTTTTTTTTAAGGTTAACCCAATCCTTTAACCCTTTTACTGCTACATTTTGCTGGAAGACATGCCCAGAAGCGGCTATTTGTTTTTAAGTAAAAAATCAAATTCTTTATAAAGAAAAAATCCGAAACGAACTAACTTTACAGAAGTCCCAATAAGTATGCTACACGCTCGTCAACGTACGTCCACCTTCAACTATCGCTCAGTTCCTACTGACAATTAAAGTGAGAATGTTCATGCGTCACGGATCCGTGCCACGCGCACTGCCTGAAAACTCATTCTGGCACGGATCCGTGCCATGAGCAGTGAACGTGTTAAATACTTTGGTGAAGTACTTAACAAGTGAAAATACATTTAAAATACTGAATTACCGCGAAAAAAAAAATCAGATTAAATAATGAATTCTTGATGGAAATATTGAAAACGCGATTGAAGACACTAACTGATATAAAACACTTGAAGTAGTTGTATTTCTGTAGAAGTATCCAATGAGTTTACCGTATTACCATTTAAAATACTAAATGAACACATTTAATACCGATGAATAAAATACTTTCATGAAAAAAGTAACTCTATTTAACTATTTAAATACTAGAAAAATTCGAAATACAAATCACTCTGTGAGACTCTATAAAAATACGTTAAAATACTCACATGAAAAAACAAATTATCAATAATCAATAAAATATTGACAATACTATTTGAAAAATGTTCATTCATTTTCATTCAATTGATATGATGAAATATGCTTTGGAAATAGCAAATGTCATGTAACTATTTATGTACTCGGTATAATACAACACATTTCAAATACTTAATTCAATTCCTGCAAAATACTACTGAGTACTTTCTCAATGAGAGTACAGAATTATCAGGTTAAATACTGAGCACCTTGATTTTGTTAAAAAAACAATAAATGTCCATTTTAACTATTTAAATACTTGGCTAAAGTACCAATCAAGTTCTCAGTGAAAATTCAACAATGCCATAAAATACTTTAATCTCTTTTGAAATACTGAGTACTTTGTGAGTATACCGAGTAAATACCTTAAATACAGAATACACAATGAAAATACTGCCAAAATACTTATTTATTTATCTTTAGTTTCTTTCATTGAATTGCTCGTTAAAATCCACGGGGTTGAAAATACTAAATTCCTTGTGTAACTATTTAAATACCCAAGGAAAGTCTGAATACAATACTCTTGAAATAGTATTTTTTTTTACTCAGAATACTGAATTCTCTGAATGATCGATTAAAACTATATTTTTTTTTAATTGTGATTGTTCTGTTCAACTGTTTGAATATGTAAAGCACTAATCAAGTTCTTAGTGAAAATACTAGTGGAATACTATTGAAATACAAATGTTCATTTATATTTAATCAATTGTTCTCTTAAAATACGCGATTGAAAACACCATATGTCTCGTGTAACTATTTAAATACTCAGTGTAATAAAACACACTTAAAATTGTTAAATTTGTAAAGGTACACATCGAGAATTTATAAATTACACTCTAAAAATACGCGTTTGAAAAATACTAAATGTCGGCTGTAACTATTTAAATACTGTATTTTTATGGAAATACTACTAAATACTTAGGGAGAATACTGAATTACCAGGTTGTATTACTAATTAAATGATAACCCTTAATATTCATGCTCAATAAAAATACTTTGAAAATACTTCTCAATGGTAAAATTGAGAGGTAAAATATTGAACACTCTCAAGGATACCCAATGTTCGAGCTACATACTAAATGCACACACCACAAATATTGAATATTCTTTTATAAATTGAACATACTGACTGACATAAAATACTAATTAAATTTATTGTTAAATGGGCATTGAAAATACTAAATGCCCAGTTGAAATACTAAATACATACCTTGAAATGTTCGGTAAAAATACTGTATAAACACGGTTGAAACACTCGATGAACGTTCTACGAAAATATTGTGTCTATTGAAATACTTAAAAAATAAGGAAAGATTGATAAAAATACTATGGAAATACTGAAGGGAAAAATTATTAGAGCAGAATTGAAATACTTGATAATACTTAAATAATATATTATTGAATTGTCTTCGGTTAAAATCATTAACAAATAATAATTATGATGAAAGAACACTTGAAATACCAAACGCTCATTAGGAATATTGAATGTCCATCAAAGACATTATTGCATATCTTGAACACTTAATTCTCCATCAAAATACCCAAAGATCATTTGAAATACTGAATTCCCAATGACAATGAATACTAGATGCTTAGTTAATTTTCGGTAAAACACATTGAATGTTATTGTCTAGAAAATATACCGGGATGTTTAGAAAATATCAAATACTTTCCAAACAATTCCGTATTGTAAAAAATAATACGGCCATTCTGAGAATGTATTTTTCACAGGAAAATAGCATAAACTTAATTTATAATTTTAAACAAATATTTTCATTTTAGGTGTTTTGATTATGCGAATTTGCAATAAAATCTTTTTATTTATGATATCAAGAATGTAATTTTTTTGTTTTTGCATTATCCAATTTATCATCGTGATCTAAGAAGGTAAATAACACTTCCCCTTTTCCAGATGTGCGAGGCATCACAAATAGGAAACACGTAGAAGAAGGCTATGAACAAGTCCAACAGGCTCTACTCGAATATGCAATTACGTGTTATCCACAAGTGCAGGTAATAAAATAAATCAGTAATTTTCAGTTATCATTCTGTATCCTACTTCATTCCCTATGCCCAATTTTTAGCATTGCATGCAGGTCAATATATCAAGACTGAGATAAAGAAAAATAAAACAGTGCCCTTGAATACTTGATTATTTTATTATGGAAATCAAATAGTGTCCGGGGGGTAGGATTTTAGACTGAAATCAAAATAATTCACTGCATTAAAACATTGAACAAAAAAAACTTCATAATATTGCATAGGTACTGAAAAAAAATTTACTCCAGTTTTCTTCTGAATTTAGTTATTCTCTTTTCACCATCGTTATGATTTCAGATGAAGTTTTTAAAGGTTTTTAATAGTTTTTTAAAATGCATTTAAGACTATTTTCAAGTAAAGCATTGTTTTCATATTTTTTGGTATAAATTAAAATTGAAAAAATAGGATGAAGTTAATTACTTTATATAAATATTCAAATTGAATTCATGAATATTGATTGTTGAAAATTTGGTTAGTTTACATAGAATTATATATATATAACGTCTGAATTTCTGAAAAAAATTGAATTAACACACATATTTACTTGAAAAAGGTTTTAGTATGATTTTGGATTTGATTATCAAATTAAAACCCGAGGGCAAGGTCGAGGGGTTTTATCTTTGCTAACTATTAGCCGAAGATATTAAACTTTTTTCCAGTGTCTAGTATCTATATCAGAGAAATAGCGTCAGAGTCTAAAAAATTCATACAGACTTTTAAGCTGTTCTTAACAGATACCTGTGTCGTTCTAGGACAAGTTCAACAAGATGCAACAACTCCTGTCCGAGATCCACAGCCTGGCGGCTCGCGGCGAGGAACACCTCTACCACAAGCACTGCAGCGGCAGCGCCCCCACGCAGACGCTGCTCATGGAGATGCTGCACGCCAAGAGGAAATAACGGCCGCCCAAGGCATCGTCACGTTACCATATCCGTGTGCAATACTACCGGCTTACACCACCACTACTGTACATAGGTTAAACTACTGGAAAAATCTCATTGATTGTAGTCGTCGACCGGGGGTGTATCTGTCGATTGCGAATGTCGTCGAGCCGAGGGTTCGGGACCTGCGAAAGTAAAGCGATGTTAGGTGTTGTTCTTTTCTGTCTCGATTCGGTTGGCAGCTTGGAGTGGGTGGGCACATATATATACATATATATATATATGGAGTTTGAAACAAAAAGTTAAAAGTTACGGGCAATGGGTTTCTGAACAAATGATTACAGAATTTTTACATATTTTAACTTCGAGGAATTGATTTGAATGTGCTAAGGTCTATAATTTTTTAAAAAATTTCATATCTATTCGAATGAATGTTGAATAATTTTTCAATAAAATTCGACAGTTTTAGTCTTCCTCTACTCGAAGAGTATTTTACGCACTCATGCACAATCGATATTGTCATTTCAATTCGATAGAAACCACGGATAAAGATCTGCTGCCACTTCTCATGTTCATCTTGTTTCTGCTCCACATTAGTCATCATTATTATCGACGTTCGTAGTTGACAGATATACGGTTGACATTGATGCCTTCATGAAGTACAAAGAGCTACCACTTGTCGTGGACGGAAGGGCTGGAGGATTTTTTCAAGGGTTTTTTCGGGAGTAGAACGTATAATTTTTTGTTATTGCTTTTGAGAACATGGAGGACGATGTGGTAGTCTATTTATTTGCAAAGCCAAAGTAACGACAAATTGCCAGAATTTCCCCACGATAAATTTTTCTGTTGTTTTTCAAACACTCCGAATAATTGGAATCAAATTCAAACATCCACTCACAATCCACACAATCCTTTCGAATTAGTTGGTTTGGGATAAGGATTGATGGGATATCATGCGTTTTTTTGCCGACGTTTCGTATTCGATTGAATTCATCATCAGGACTCAAAAATAGTTTTTTACAGTTGAAAACGTCTTATAGATATAACACATTTTGACATTTTTTATTTTGAAAAACTATTATTAAGCCCTGATCATGTTTTTTTATTCAAAATCTCACGCAGTAATGGAACATTTTTCCTAGACGGAAACCCGAGAAAAAATCCACCCGACCTCGAACTAATATTTTTGTAATAAGATAGAGAGACACAGACCACAGGACCGCGCTCTGCACGTCGAGTCGAATTGTTTTATTTATACATGTTACGTTGATTTGAGTTTTTATATGACACACATTCCAAGAGATGTGCTCCCTAGGGATTAAAGGGCATCCTAGATTATTAGGCTAGAATTTTCAGCTATGACGATTTACGAGAGAGAGAAAGGCAACGAGCGAGAGACGGATAAATTCCGCGCGTGCGAAGCACTAAAAAACCTAGTAGGCGAGGCGACGACCGTGGGATTTGTCTCGTCATCGAAGACGAGAAAATTTTGTCTTGGGTGAATTGGTGCGGATGTAGTATGATGTATTTCTGTTGAGTTTCCTGGTCTAGAAGAAAAAATTACCAGTAATTTGTTTGGTTTTTGTGGATATCGAAAGAAATTGATGATAATTAATTTTATTTCCAGGGATAATTCGGGAATGCTTCATGTTTGGTGAATTGTGAATAAAATAAAAAACCAGAACTGACATTCAAAATTTCAAAAGAAGTCCTTGTTAATTTACGATTTCTGTGTCAACTATGTCAGCTATCTTTATAATTTTTTTAAATTCTGAAATGAATGCATTTGGTTGGCTACAAAATAATAAGAGTTCTGAACTTTATATATTAAATAAACATGATTAAATACTAATTCAATATTTAAATAATAAATGTTAATAAATATCAAATCAGTAATTTATTATCACATAGATTATAATAATTTGTGGGTGATTCATAACATTGAGTACAATATTTTTTTCCGACTCCGAATTCGGAAATGCCGAGTGCAAACTAGGAATTTCATAGTTTAACTCTTTGAGGCATAGAGTCACGGGTATAAAAATATCCCAGAAGCACAGGCAATAGCACGGCCAACTGTCACATGAAACTCTGAGCTCTTGCAAACTAAGTTAGAAATCAACTAGTATGTCCTTTGGCCACATAGATGAAAGCTCTACGCATAGCCACGCCGCAACGTAATGTGGTTCACAAATGAAATTACAATGCATATCTGTTATATATAATTTGATATGTGGTGCATTTTATATACCACCATGCCTTAATGGTCTAGAAAAATGTGGTACCTAATGTGTACCACCATGCTTTAAAGAGTTAACCCATTAGTGCATAAAGTTTAAAAAGCTTTTTTTTTTCTTTCGGTTATTATGTTTCTTCACTAAGTAAGTAAGCATCTTAATAAGGCAAACAATAAAAAATAAGTAACATCCGATATATCTGAGCTTGATTCAGTTATAAATGATAATTTAAAAGTATGATAACACATTTTCGGATGTGGTCCACCACAAAATTTGCAAAGTCTCTCTGTTGGGACGTATTCAGGCCAATGATCACGACCATCAAACAACAAATACAATTGGCCACCACCATTTCCACTGCGTCATTCTTGAACCCTACTAACTATTTTGTCCACTCCTCTCATATTGCAGTTATATTTTGCGAAAAGTGTAGGCTGAGTAGGTGACACTTCATTTTTTTTTCGTGCGACCATCAGGTACATTTTGCTTCGTCTAATGAATCAAAATTTGTTGCGCAGGTGACGACTTTATTATCCTTCCACTTTGTATAGATTGTAGAGGGGTCCATATGGATCGACCTCGACCTATAAGGCTATTTATTACCCTTCATCTACTCAAGACCCGGGATCCCGAGACTCCTTGAGAAGCGTATCAGTTTCCTGGGAGCAAATTTCTTGATGTCTGATGGTGTTAGTGAAACCCCTTCGAGGAGCTTAAGCTTTTTGCAGAACAGCGCTTGGCAGTCGCAAAGCAGGTGTTCTGCAGTTTCAGCGAAGTTCTCGCAGTAACGGCACAGTTCACTGTCTGGTGAGCAATCCCGTTACCAGTTCCAAGTTCTTGTCCAACTCGAGGAGCTGTTCAGCTTTCTTTGACGATGGGCTCAGAAGCCTTTTCGCTTGTCTTTGCCCTGAAACCTTGTTCCAGTGGGTTTCAATTTGGTCAGCTTCCCAGCGTCGAACCTTTTTGTTGATGTGGGCTTTGGAAAGACCACAAAAGGGTTCCGGGCCAGAAAATTGAGTGTTTGCGCCTTTCTTGGCAAGGCTGTCCGCTTCTTCCTTGGCAAGGCTGTCCGCTTCTTCATTGACTTTTTTTTTCCTGCGTTATTTAACGTCGGCCTATTTCTGTTACCAAGGCTAAACACCGACACCGGTGAGCACACTCCTCCCAACCGGAAATTTTTGCCGAATCCTCTGTTGTTTCAGAGGTAGGGTTCTTTAACGAGCTCAACATTTATGACCTCGGGACCGCCATCTTAACGTCCCCTCCGAAGGACGGCATATCTATCGTCTTATCTCATGCTCATTGATAAGACGCCTGCAGCTGCGAATATGCTACTACGCTACAGTTGTTAGGGCATTTTAACGTGCACCTTACTTGTCAGGTGGTCACCCATTCAAGTACTAACCACGCCCGACGATGCTTGACTTCTGATATCGCTAAGACTCTCGTCAACCAGACCAGCCTGGTGCCTTTGATTCCCTTGTGTCCTGACACCCACATCAGAGAAACCTGATTGTTCGTAGCCAGTTGTCTTAGGGAGAGTTTGCAGTCCCAAGTCAGTCTAGACTCACAAGTGTGTGACTTTAGAGCTTTTAGTGCTGCTTGGCTGTCTGATAGGATATAGATCTCTGCCCCCCTGAAGCCTCTTTCAAGGCATTCTTGCTCGCAAATTTCTGAAATGGGTTTCTGCTTGAAAAGTTGTTGGGGTTTTGCCTAGGGTACACATAAAAATGTACATAATGATATTTTTATGCATATTTGATAATAATATTTATTATCTAATAGGACATAAGTACATATGTACAGGATATTAGAAACACTAAATCAGTTCAATTTTAAAAAAAATTGTTTTTGAGAAACAAAAGCTATTTACACATCACCTTTTTACCTAATTAACAGAAATCAGCAAGATTTGATATACATTTCTAAGATTTTTTTTATATACCTAGAAAATCGTCCTTGGATAATTCCGATTTTTTTTTCTACAATTCATATATGTATTAGAAATAATATATATCGGACAAAATCACCAAAGAACTCGGAGATGATTCAGAGATCCGCGAAAACCGTTCTTGCATTTCTATATCGACAACCAGGAAACTTAATGGCAATATATATAACATTCACACTAATCCTCCCATTGCGAATTTTTCTTGCACTCGACGACGAGGTGGAAAATCCTACGGCGGCCGCCGAGACAATATAGTTCGTGTAGCTTAACAGTGGTGATGGATTAACTAACAGCTGTAATATTATGTAATTATAGAATATGAATATTATTAGTTATTAAGTTTAACTATATTGATATATAATTATGTTACACATTATGGATGTTGATGATTTTTTTGTCGAAGAGAGCCGCGGCTGCTGTGGTCTATATTTTTTCCGTGTTGTTGTTATCGAAATGGTGAATATATCGTAATCGGCGAAAGTTCGGCAGATATCGGGCGTCACGAAGAACAAAAGGTGTTCCACGCAAAGAGACAACGAATTTTTATACGACCGTAATTGTCTCGGTAGGCCAGTGATATTCCAAAGCCTTCTGGACAACTACCAAAGAGGTTTGTCAATTGTTATTTTCCAAGTGTTTTTCATGTAGCTGCAGCATCGGGTTTTGGCAAATAACTTTGTTATAAGTCGCCCAATTTTTTTTTGTACGCCTGATATTTTCCGAACAGTTGTCTCACTTTCCTACCAATTATTTATGCAGGATCCTCGATGGTCATTTTATGCAAACAGATCACGGAATTGTTGTTTATCCTTCTGCAAACTTATACATACTTTATTTTTTATTGCGTTGGAGGGATAAATCCGCATGGATCGAATGAACTTTTTTGAAACCGTACATTGGATTTTACTATTTTTTTTATTTGTAAAGTTGTGATATTAGGAATGTGTACATATGTATATTGAGTAGTTGTACGTATATATATATTGTTGGATGAAATATTTAAATAAAACTAAATTTGGACAAAGATGGTAAAATTATTTTTTATATATACATCACGCTTGTTGACCGAGGGGCTTTAGTGGTTGAAAACAACAAAATTAGTTGCTCTGTTTTAATTAGTAGGCGGAGTATAATATCAAATTATTTTTTTATAAAAGTGTGTGTGTGGTGATATATTTGAGCGATTCGAAGAGTTACGTTGGTGCGGTGTAGCACAGATGTTGAAGTGTTTTTTACCCACTTTTCCTGTACTATGTCGAAAAGTATTTGTTGATATAATTCGAGTTTTTCAATAAAACTCCATTCAATCGTATTTTCTGCCGTTTCAATTTTCCAGTAACGAATATGAGATACAAATTGATCTCTGTATGGCGATGGAAAATATTCAATGAGCATGGTTAACGAAAGAATCCACGTTTGGATGTATAAAAGTTTGGTTTTCCAGCTGTTTTTTGCAAAAAAAAGTTATCTGGGATACTGGAACCTGTTGAGTTGTCAAATGTTTAATATTTTTTGTTTATAATGTAGGATGAGAACTACGAGTTGAAAAATATACAGAGGCTCTCTCAAATTACTTCAAAGTGACTTGGGAAAGCAATTTTTTTTGTCTGCTTCTTACAAAAAATTGATCGGCGTGTCTGGGAACATTATCAGTAAATTAAAATGTTTCAACATTATAAATTTCCTTTCCAGTTTTTTGAAAATTAATTTGAAATATGAGTGTTTTTTTTTTCGTAATTTTTTTTTTTTTTTCGATCGGTAAAGTGTAACTTGGAAAGTGAATTTGCTGTTGAAATTTACAAATCAATTTAACATTACACCAAATAGTTTTTGACATTTAGTTGTTGAAATGAACTATTTGGGGGGTTTGTGAAGCAACTGAAGGGGTCAAAGCTTTGAAACGAAAAAAATTATTAGTGAAAAGCTTTAAATAAGCCTAAGAATCGTTTATTATTATTTATATGATTTACATACAGGGTGTCCACGACGATTAAGACAGGGAATACTTGGACCTCGAGAGTAGTGGAGAATTGTAATTTTGGGGTTGTAAATCAAAGCAACTGGTGCAGCTGTTTTTGATATTACGTTGCCCAATGAGCTTTTTGTTTTCGGTAACGTGACATCAGATTCACAATTATTAATGGGGCAACCTGTATATTTTGGCATTTCTATGTTCCTCCCGATAAAACGATTCCATCAAACTAATACACTTGTGGTCTGAAACGATTAATTTAAGAACTACAGGTACTTCAATATCCTTGGGCCCACGACGATTTGTTAATAAAATATGAATGATTATTATAATTTTGCGTTGTTTTACTCATCACAAATAAATAATAGTTTAAAGAAACGAAAAAACACGCTTTTATAGAAAACCAAACTAAAAATATAGAAAATAAATTTTAATGAATTTGAATTGAGAATAGTGTAAGAAAATTTAATAATAATGTGAATAAGAAAAACATTTATTTTATTCAAAAAAAAGCGTGGGGTGCTTTTTAAGATTCAGATTGAGCACCCCACGCTTTTTTTTAAATAAAATAATTTTTTTTCTCATTTACATTATTAATTTATATTTATTGATTTTTTTTACACCATTCTTAATTCAAATTTGTTAAAATTTATTTTCTATTTTTTTAGTTTGGTTTTCTATAAAAGCGTGTTTTTTGTTTTTTAAAACTATTTATTTATTTATTTCTTATTTCATCTTTTTTAAAAAGCCTGTTTTTTAGTGTTTTTTAAACTATTATTTATTTTCTACTTTTTAGTTTGGTTCATTTATAAAAGCGTGTTTTTAATTTTTTTAAACTATTTGTTCTAATCTACTATTGGAGCCGCCATCTTGAATTTTTCAATTTTTAACGAAAGAATCATAATATTCGACTTTAAAAACCCCCACATACCAATTTTGAATAGAATCGGACCATAATCACAAAACTCGTCCACCATTTTGGAGCCGCCATCTTGAATTTTTCGATTTTTACAGAAGAATCATAATCTCCGACCACAAAAACCCCAGATATCAATTTGACCATAATCACAAAACTCGTCCGCCATATTGGAGCCGCCATTTTGTTTTTTTTTCACACAAAAATTTCTTAATGCATTGTCACCGGCATTATGTACACCTGCCAAATTTCAAATCATTCGGACGTCTGGAAGTGGGTGGAAATCAAGTCCAAAGGAGTCAGTTACAAACAATATAGGACTGCCCAAATATACAGGGTGGCCCAAACTTGAAAAATTTGGCAATTGCTCGGTTCAGACGTTTGTCGTAATCGTGGGCCCGAGGTTATTGAAGTACCTGTAGTTCTTGAATTAATCGTTTTAGACCACAAGTGTGATAGTTTGTTGGAATCGTTTTATCGGGAGGAACATAGATGTGCCAAAATATACAGGTTGTCCCATTAATAATTGTGAATCTGATGTCACGTGACCGAAAACAAAAAGCTCATTGGGTAACATAATATCAAAAACAGCTGCCTGCACCAATTGCTTCAATTTACAACCCCAAAATTACAATTCTCTACTACCCTTGAGTCCCGAGATATTCCCTGTCTCAATAGTCGTGGGACACCCTGTATATACTCGTCTGACTATGTGATTTAAAATGTATACTAAAAACCTATGAGGAAATTTGGAGTTTAAACTCGAAATTTGATTTTCCGACTGAAAACTTGGAAATTCCGATTTAAAACTCGGAATTTTCTACTTACACACAGAAATTCCGTTTTTTTTTCGGCTTCATACTCGGAAATGGGGTTTAATTTTCTGGAGAATTACATTGAATTCATCATCAGGGCTCTGTAATCATGGAGTTTGTTTGCATCACTTGCCGCAGTCTATTATACATTGACGAGGATGAGAGTTTAAAAATTTAGGAGGACTTACCAATTACCCATTATTAGATACATTGAACACAAGAAAACTAACTTTTGGTAAGTCTTCCCAAATTTTTAAACTCTCATCCTCGTCAATGTATAAAAGACCGTGGCAAATAATACAAACAAACTCCATTGTTACAGAGCCCTGATGATGAATGAAATGTAATTCGAAACGTAGGCAATAAAAACAATAGTTTTTATTCGAATTTATTGATCCATATCCCAACCCAAGTTAATAGGAATTTAATGTTTTCGACTTTAATAATAATAAAATTATGTCCTAAATTTTAAATCGAAATTTCCGAGTTTGAAGTTGGAAATTCTGACTTTAGACTCCAAAAAATTAAATTCCGAGTATAAATTTGGAATTACAAATTTATAAGCAGAAAAAATTAAATCCCGGATATAAAATTTAAAAAAACGCGTGGCACTTGAACGATTTTTTTGTACTAATTGTATTTTGTTTCCATTTGAACATATTTTAGATTTTTTCCAAGATCACAAATATTTCGACATTTTCCCGACAATATTTTTAGAATTAAAAAAAAAAATTCAAGCACGAATGACATTTAGTAAGAAAATTTCACACCAAAATAATGAACATGATTGAAAAAAATTACATAACGTAAATTCTGTAACTAGCCTTATGATAATAAAAATATACCTTTGGATTAAGCAAAAACTCGAGCTACTCCAGATAATTAATATAAAGTGAGCTGGGAGCAGCCCAAAATTGAGGTGTGAAATTTTTCACGTAAAATAAATATGTGTTCAAATGCTTATTTTTAAGGCATTATGGCAATAAGTTACGAAGTCGCAACTTAAGGGCAATTTTTTTAATTTATTTATATTTACAATAATTGTTTGAGAAAACGAGCCGACATGAATATTTATGTACAGGTTATTTTTTATTGAAAGGGATATATTTTGGAGAATAAACAATTGACCCTCTACAACCCCAAATATCTCAGTTGCATTACATTCCATTGAAATTGACCTTGGAGATTTATTACAGCACTATCAAAAAAACTTAATAATTTTTTTGTCGGGTATCATTGAAAATGTACTGGGTATCATTTTTTAAATGCCATAGTTTTTGGTATCCCTGTATTTTGTTCTCTCACCAAATTATCAAAATGGAAATTATAAATTTTTTCCCTTACTGACAAAATTACTTGCACCAAGTCACTTTTTTGCCTGAGATTTTTTTTAACATTCTGATTGATCAATAAAAATCATTTCACCAAGAAATGGCAACGAAAATTATGGATATGTTGAAGAAATGTTTCTTCACCGTAATTCGCTATTAAAAAAAAGCCTTTTCAAAACGAATGTCATAGAAAATCAGTTCAAGAGTGAACGATTCAAAGATACGCTTCAAGTGCACTGTATATTACGAGATGATTCGATTTGTTTGCCTAAGACTACCACGGGTCTCCTCGTAGGGCTGTGTTGAGTCCCATCGTGCTGATATCAAGGAGTCTACTTATTTTTAGGAGTATCTTGCCCGTGTGACGCGCATAAGGCCCCAGAGCTTATATATATATATATATATATATATTGAAAATGTGAATATATATTTATCTATAAAAATACGTACACTTATTTAAGCTGTGTGATTGAAAGGTTGTAAATATAATTTATGTGGATCAAAGTGACTTGTTTGTAGAAATAAATCACCATCTTATGAGTTTTTGGTTTCATTTTCCGCTGGATGACCCAACCTTCCATTTCATGCTATCAAAAGAGTTGATAGAAAATACAAATCATCGTCATAGTATTTTTATGGAACAAAAAATGATAAGTGAAATTAGTTTGTATGGAACAGTCTTGCCAAACGGGGTTTTCAAACGGAAAACTATCACACACCAAGGATATCTTACGGGGCGTTCTACAAGGATCATTTCTGAGTCCGATTCTTTTTCTTATATATTTAAATGACCTAGCTACTCTCTCGATTCAAGGAATTTTTACGATCTTTGCGTATGACACCACTCTCCCTTGGCATGGAAAAAATAGTATACATATGAAAGAAACGATTACTAGTGATTTGGAAGTTGTAAAAAAATGGTGCGACGCAAATTACTTGTGCTTAAATATCAAAAAAACAAACCTACTCACGTTCAGTTCTGATATTGATAATTTATACTTGAATGGTCTTATTCTCGAAAATAAAAACCAATCCAAATTTCTAGGAATCTCCATCGATAATAACCTAAAATTTGATCAGCATATTTCAGCATTAACAAAAAAATTGGCTTCAGGATGTTATGCACTCCGAATCATTTCAAATGAACTGAGTTCATCCACAACAAAAATTGTATATCATTCCCTGATAGAATCTCACTTGAGAAATGGTGTTGCTTTCTGGGGATTCTGCAGTCAACAACTCTTTCATGCAGTGTTTGTTTTGCAAAAGCGAGCAGTTGGATACTTATGCAAGGTGGGAGTACGTGAGTCATATAGACCATTATTCATAAGAGAAAAAATTCTCACTGCTACTTGTATTTTCATTCTAGAAACCCTCTGTCTGATTTACAAAAAACATAATATGTCAGGTGTCAGAATATGGAATGAAATTGTATTATTATGGACATGTCCAGTCAATCATCGCATATGGAATACTTTTTTGGGGTTCCAGTTCAAACTCAAATAAAATATTCATATTGCAAAAACGAATATTGAGATGTAGTCTTGGTCTTGATTATAATACCTCCTGCAGGTCATATTTTTCAAAACATGGGTTATTGACAGTACCTTCTTTGTACTTTTTATCTCTGGTTATTTTCGTAAAGAAACACCAATACTTGTTCTCTACAAATGCAGATGAATATTCAACTGAAATGAATATGTTAACTCGTAATCGGGCTGACCTCAGGATCCCACATCACAAAACTGCCTTTTTTAAACGGAGTACTGAATACAGAGCAAGGAAGGCTTATAACAGCCTGCCAACTCAGTTGAAAGATATCAGCAATATTCAGAAATTCAGAAGCTCAGTCATTGATTACTTGAAGGAAAAAGTATTCTATAAGTTTGATTTTTGTGAATGATTATTACCGTTTCCTGTATATTGTGAAAAGTTTTTATATTTACTTGTTGAGTCCGTGAGGTGCGTATTTTTTGTAAAGTTTTACTCATTATGTTATGTGCTCAGTGTACTTTATTCTTTTTTTGACGTTGTTCATGTCCTTGATGATTTTATGACAATAAAGATATTATTATTATTAATATGGTAGAAATTCCGAAACATACAAATTCATAACCAGGCAAGTAACAGAAAATAAAATACCTCTTCCTGTTCCAAAAACAAGATTCTTTATTTTATGAAAGTAAAAAGTTGTATAACCATTTACCATAAGAAATCAGAAAGGAAAAAAGATATGAGAAGTTCAGAAACATTGTTATAGAAGCCCTTGAAACAAAAGAGTACTACAATCTTGAGGAATATTACAATGAAACCTTGCTGTGATTAATATTTTTATATTGTTAACAATTACACACCTATATGTTGAAACTCATCTTATTCGGTAATATCTTATATTTTTATTCTATGACATGTTTTAACTATGTTCAAATTATGTGATTCTTGTACTTGTCCTTTTTTTTTCTTCTTTTATTTAAATTATACAAACTATATTTTTTTTAACAAGCTTTGTCATTAAGAAAGTTTTTCTTAAACAATAAAGTATATTTCTCTCTCTCTCTCTCTCTCAATAAATCCAAAAATACTATGAAAACAATAATTATGGAGTTACACACCAATGACATGAACGTTGTAGGGGATTGGGTTCGTAATACAACTGATATCGAAATTCCATCAGACCTCACCAATTTTCTTGCATGTGGATCGAAATTTTTAGTAGAGCATACATAGAAGGAACTTCCAGTATCTCCCTCATTCCTAACCTTGCAAAAATTATTGAAAAACTTGTCAAAAAAAGACTCAATAAAATCCTCAGCTCACACAAAATCATTAAAACAAATAAATTTGGATTCCAAAATAGAAAGAACACACACGATGCAATTTTTTCCTTTCTACATGAGCTTTACTCGGACATAAATAGCGGAGATATTGCCGCAGCAGTGTTCTGTGACCTTACGAAAGCTTTTGACTGCGTGAATCACAGAATACTCTTGCGAAAGCTTCATCACTATGGGTGTAGAGGAGTAACTTTGGATTGGTTTGAGTCGTACCTCACAGAACGTAGGCAAGTAGTGAAGACCCACGAAACTTCATGGACCAATGAGATAGATTCGGGTGTGCCGCAAGGATCGCTTCTAGGTCCAACTCTGTTTTTACTATACATTAATGATCTATCAAATCTGAACATTTCTGGTAAACTAACATTAGTTGTAGATGATACCACAATTTTGTGGAAGAGTAAGACTGTTGAAGATCTTAACGAGAAAATGTGTTGCGATTTAAAAATGGTTAAGTTTTGGTGTGATTCAAACCATTTATCATTTCAAAAACGAATATTGTCTGCTTTAAATGTACTCTTCACGATGTGAACATAGAAAATGATATCATTGAAAATAAAGATCGTTCCAGTTTCGAGTTTGGATATTGACAAGAAACTGAAGATATACACATAAAACAAGTAATAAGAAAAATTTCTTCCGGTTGTTATGCAATCAGAGTAATAGCTAGAGAGCTTGTAGTACCTACTGCTAAAACATCATATTACCCTTTGTTTGAATTCCTTTTTGGGGAGTGTGTAGCTTAAATTTGCTGTTCTCGGTCCTCAAAATTCAGAAAAGGGCCATCAGATATATTGGTAAAATTGGACCATGCGATTCATGCAGGCAACTATTCATTGATATGGAGATACTGACTGTTGTAGCTCTTTTTATTTTGGAAACTGTTTGTCTTATAAGAAAACAAATTTTGAAATTCGAAAGTCATTTCTTCTCATTATTCTACAGGACTAAGCTCTAGGAATAATTTGAAATTAACCTTACCTTCGTCCTCTCTAATCAAGGATTCGTTTATTTATAACGGAGTTAAGATGTATAATCATTTGCCAATCGAAGTCAAAGACTCTAATGTAGATAATGTGGGTTTTAGAAAAAACATAAAAAATCTACTGTGTAGAAGACCGTATTATGTACTACAAGAATTTTATGACGATAATCTGATTATAGTTTGACTATTTTGTATTGTATATTTATTTATATTATATATTTATTTACTTATGAATTATATATACTTGCGATTTTATTTTTTTGAACCTGTGATTGAATGAATGGAAACACTGTGTTTCGTCCCCAATATAATGTTTTATATACCTGTATTTGAAGCTTTGTCAACAAGATTATCATCTTCGGACAATAAAGTATATTTAATATTAAAATAAAAATAAAATCATCTCATTGCTGAGGTAGAATTTTGCATCGAAAACAATTCCGAAATTGTTCAAAATATATGAAGGTCAGTGCACAAAGATCACCGATTTTCTCGACAAAAAGAAAAATAGTGAAATAGATAATAGTTTAAAAAACTAAAAAACACGCTTTTTATAAAAAACCGAACTAAAAAATAAATAAATAATAGTTTAAAAAACTAAAAAACGCGCTTTAAAAACCGAACTTAAAAAATAGAAAATAAATTTTCATCGATTCTATCGATTGGTTTTCGAGATATAGGAACTTGAAGTTGGGAAATCACTTTTTATTCACTCAATCAATAAAAATAACATCTAACAATGCAACTGTTTGAAGATAATTATCATTGTCGAAGAATTAAATGATCTAACTGTTTATGTAACGGTTCAATGTCTCGTTACAACAATATATCTGAACTCATTATAATCGATTCATTTTTTATTTTATAATACTCCGTTTCGTTTTGTCAGACCTCTTCCTCGTAATTAATTCAACAAAACAATAAGGGTTCCGAGAACAACCTGTTGGATATTCTGAGAACTGTCTTCAGTTTATGAGTGATCTACTTCTTATCATAGGGAACTAATTCGCTATTTGGAGGCCGTGGGCCATAGATGGCATATGCATTCACTTATCGATCGTTCGAATTCAAAATATTCATCGATATATTTTTTTTCTGAATAGGTTTTCGATCGATGGATTTCGTAGTGGTACGAAAATAGGAATATTGTAGATGGGCAGTTGAATTTCGGCCATTGTGTTTTCAGTTGGTTGAACAGTTACGCGAATTTCTCTGAAATGATTTTCAGCCACATAGTGGGATATGATTCTGCGAATCTGATTATTTAGTTCTCTTGTTGGTGAACACCGATTTTGCTGTTGTTTGGAGAAGGAACTATCTTCCTAGGAAGGATTTATTTTCAACCGATTGAAATTCATAAATTTTGCCGATCAATAACGAAGCATCCATTACAAGATTTTTAATTGAGGTGATGCAAACCCTCATCCAGAGGTATGTTCATTATATTTTCTGTATCCATGTGTTCGGAATGTTTGGGTACTCGCATTTTCTCATGCACTATTCGTTTTTCAGGGTTTTCGTGCACCCCTTTTTGGTTACCATCAATGATTTTCCTTGTCGCCTATGTACCTGGTGGAACTTATTCGTATGATGAAATGTCTGTTGAGGTTGGATGCTGACTATTAACCATTTACGTGACCAAGGACGTTAGTTAACAAAACTGAACATCATTTTGGAGTTATACCACCGAGTGATTAAAGTTCTTAAGCTTCTTCGAGTATCTTCGTTGGATTTCTTTTCTTGGGTGGAGCCCCAAGGATCCTACAGATAAGCCTAGCATTACGAACTGATTTATTATTATTTTTTTATATATATATATAGTTATTATTCTTTACTTGGGACCTTCGTATTTGAGTATAGAGGGTGTGTACCACCATAAATATATCACAGGCATCTGTGTGAACCTCATATGCGCATATCTGGTATACCTGATTATTATTATTTTTGTTATATGAAACTGATTCCATCAAAATCTCTATCCCTTTATATCGGTGTTGTTCATGTAACATTTTCATCATTGACCATATAAAGTTCTGCAATTGATTAATAGTAATTTCACCGAATGTTATCTTCGATTGATACTCAAGTAAAGTATTGTGTAGAAAGTTCTGTTTGATTTTTGATATATTGATACCAACAGTAAAAGTTGAGTGTACAGGGTGGGTCCCAAAACATCCGGGAGTTTTCTAACTTTACTGCCAAAAGTTAGTGGTGCCCAAATATATAATTTTTTTTAATCTACTCACGACCGGCTCTCTGACTCGTAGCCGAGTATATATGTGTATACGTATATGTTTATATGTGTATATATATATTTACATTTTTCTTGATTTTGTCTCTTGCACGTGCACATTTAAGCACCCATTCCTAGGAATCTTATTTGATATTGCATTTCAACAAAAGGACGTCGCATTTACCAACAAATAACATGCAATTCCGTTTCAAATTTTTATTTCATCCTCATTTACTTGATTTAAGGTTCTTAAGAATCGATAAAAAAACGTTTTCTCGAATTCGACTCAAATGCGAGTACAACAAAAACAATTATGAGATAATTTTTTTCGCCAAATCGCAATTGTGGACGTCTATCAGTGTCAAACTGATCTTTGATTGAACGACATTAGAGTGAATTACTTGACTAAAGCTACTGAATATCTTTCCGCAATAATGGTGTATACGATCGCGGAAAGAGTTGAAATAATTTTTTTTTTTAATGAATGCGGTAACTGTACAGCTAATTTGTTCAATGAAACGCATCCAGATAAACTTGCTGCTAGAAAATACCTTCTAGAATTAGTGCAAAAATTTCGTCAAACTGGATCAGTAACCAACAAGAAACGATACCCAGAACGTGAATTTCCGTTGAGAAATGAAGCTGTTGAAGTTGCACTTTTAGGACAAGTTCATGCAGACCCAACATTGAGCACAAGGAAATTGACTAGTGTTACCAATATCAGTAGAACCAGTATCCGCCAAATCCTGAAACATCATAAATTCCACCCCTACAAAATACATTTGGTACACCAATTGAATGAAGATGATTTTGATAGGCGACAGGAATTTTGTGAAATTATGACTACGAGAATAGATGCTGATGAGAATTTCCTTTTCAACATCTGCTTTTCTGATGAGTCTACATTCTTTTTGAATTCGACTGTGAATCGTCATAATTGTCGTTATTGGTCGGATGCCAATCCACATGTTTTCCACGAAGTCCATACTCAAACTCCCCAAAAACTCAATGTCTGGGCCGGTATTTTTGGGGACCGTTTGATTGGACCAGTATTTCTCGACGGTAACCTGACAGGAGAAACTCATTTGGAATTATTGAATGAATTTGTTTATCCACAATTAGTAGACATCATTGAAAATAACGATCATTACCATGAAGTCTACTTGATATTTCAACAAGACCTCCACATTATGCATTAGGGCGTTTTTGGATAGAATGTTTCCTGGAAGTTGGATTGGAAGAAGAGGCTCTATAGGGTGGCCAGCCAGATCTCCAGATTCAACCCCACTCGACTTTTTCCTGTGGGGTCACTTGAAAAACAAAATATTTGCAACTGAACCAGATTCTCTGGAAGATTTACGAAGGAGAATTATTGAAGAATGCCATCGAATAACGCCGGAAATGCAGAACTTGTACTATTGTTTGGAAATGGGTGGTAGACAGTTTGAACATTTAGTTCATTGACAATAATCAATGCGACAGTTGCTTTATCAGATATTGTTTTTATCGATTGAGTGAATAAAAAGTGATTTCCCAACTTCAAGTTCCGATATGTCGAAAACGAATCGATAGAATTAATTTATTTTTGTTGTTTGATATTGAGAAGAAAAATACCTTTCAAATGAGGTATCACTTGCCATATGTTGCCATTTAAGAATTTTGGGGTGGCGGTCACAGCTCCGAGGGATGGAATGTATTTCGGGTGAATTTTATCGCGAACTATGTCCACCTCGAAAATGTAGTTGACGTGTCCGAGCGTTTTTAAATATTCCGGATCTGCCGACCTACAGAGACGCTGTTTCGTTTTCAATGGCCCACTCTGTATAAAAAGGGAAGGTACACGCTTCTGGGATACAAATACTTTATTACAAAAAACAGAGTTTCTCCAAAACGCAATGCCATAGCGCAGGCGTGATTCAATTTGAGACTAATGAAATGACAATTGTTGTTTATTAAGTATATAACGTAAATTCCTATTGAGGTAAGTAGTACTCGACAATTTCCTGACAATATGTTCACAGTGTGTTTTGAAGTTATAGACTTTATTTGGCTAGTTTACACATCGGTTTATAGCACGTCAGTTTGTAAAGTTTGTTATCTAAATGAATACCTAGAAATTTGATGAAATCTGTTGGTAGCAGTGCTTCATTACAGGTTGTTATGCTTATTGGGCCAAGGTACTGTTATGGCAACTGGAACTGAATAAGACGTATGTTTTAGAAGCATTTAGAAATAAGGATAGTTGTGTGAGAACCAGTTTGTCAGGGAACCCAGAACACTATTACATTCCTTTTCCACAAATTTGGTTGATTTATCGGAAACAATTATAGAAGTGTCGTCAGCATATAGAGTAAAGTGGGGTGGAGATTGGCCATGTACCTGTGGAATTTCATTAAGGTACAGAAGAAACAGAATATTGGAGTAATCAGAATTGTTAGTTGTCACCGAGAGGAGGTGTCACCTAATAGTGACAAATTGTTTCCTATCTTAACAAAGTGGCAGGTGAAGGGCGAGTGAGTGGCGAGTATGTGGCAAGTGAGTGGCAGATGAGTGGCGAGTGAGTGGCATTTGAATATGGGGTAAATGGCAAGTGAGAAGCAGGTGAGTAGTAGGCGAGTAATTGGCAGGTGAGTGTCGGGTAAGTGAATGACGGGTAAGTAAAAGTAAAATACTATTAGGGGGGAAAAGGAAAAGAAAAACTGGCTACAAACCTTAAACTATCATTGAACGTAACTAAAACAAATTACATAGCTTTCTCATTAACAAATGCTAACAGACCTACGTATACTAAAATATTAGTAGAAGAAAACACAAATTTTGAAATAACATCAGTATAAAAAACAAAGTATCTAGGTGTGATAATTGATCAAAATCTCAAATGGACAGACCACATAAACTATCTAACTAATAAAATTCGGAAATTGATTAGAAAGTTCTACATTTTACGAGAGTTTTTGAGCACTAAATTGTTAATAACTGTCTATAAAACATTGACAGGGTCACTTATTAGATATGGTATAATAGTGTGGGGTGGAACAAATAAAAACAACACAAAACCATTACAGGTAATACAAAATTACATCTTGAAAATAATTTTCAACAAAAACAGATTGTATGCTACCAGTCTATTATACAACGAGAGTATCTGTGATATGAGTTGCCTATACAGTGCTAGTCAAAAGTCCCCTCCCCCCCTCGTATCTTTTGAACGGGTATACTTATAATAATGAAATTTGGAGGGTGGAAATAAACTGATGTAGGCTTCTCAACTGGTCATAACAGGTGACGCAATAGTCATAAATGACGTCACAAGGCCACTGTGACCAATAATTTTAAATGGGACCCTATGGCAAGTGACAGCTCGTTTGGAAGGTATTGAAAATACCTATTCAGTCATACCAATTTCGTTTGGGTTTCGGCTGATTTTGATTGATAAATTGAAGAAATACGAAAATTATAGTTTCGCATTTAATTAATAAAGATTTAAGAACCAGTTCTTATAATAAGTGTTCAACATGTGCTCCATCTACTTCCTGGCAGTAATGCATCCTATTGCTAAACTCTTGTCGTACTCGTCCCAGTGTGTCAGCGGAAATTGCCCTACATTCTTCAACAATTCGTTGTTTCAGAATGGCAATACTGCCAGGTGCTGTAGCGTAAACCTTAGATTTCAAGTACCCCCATAGAAAAAAATCTAATGGTGTAAGGTCCGGTGACCGAGCTGGCCATTCGATCGAACCTCGTCGTCCAATCCATCTACCACGATATTCTTCATCTAGGTAACGTCTTACTGCACCGTAATAGTGTGCAGGAGCACCATCTTGTTGAAACGTTATTTCCAAGTTGTCGAATTCATCTGGATTATCTTCTAGAATTTCAAGAATTAACGCCTCAATATCATTTTGTAACATCTCCAGATACAATTCACCGGTTAAGTTAGCATTGAGAAAAAGAGGCCCAACTATGTGGTTTCCCAAAATACCTGCCCAAACATTTACTTTTTCTGGAAATTGAGAATGTTTTTCACGAAAGATGTGAGGATTTGTGTCACTCCAATACCTCACATTTTGAGTGTTAACATTTCCATTGGGAAAGAAAGTACTTTCGTCACTAAAACAAATTGTCTGTATTAGCCTGGTTGTTGGTTCATTTTATTGGACATAGTTTCACAGAATTCTAGTCTTCGGTCGGGTCATCATCTGAAAGTTGATGCACCCATTTTAATTTGTATGGATGAAATTTTGTTTTTAGCCAACAACCTAATGTATTGTCCTTTGACTGACTTCACAGATAGACGCAACTTGGGCTGTGGAAGAAGTAGGGTTTAGTACCATTTCTCCAATTATGTCAATTTTTTTGTCATCACTAATTGTTGATAGACCAGATCGTTTGGCATCTTGAACACTACCTGATGCTTCAAACTTCCGAAGAAGCTCACTCAAATAAACCCTCGATATAGGGCGATCGGGGTACCTCTCATTAAACAGTCGTTCCGCTGATGGAAATTGTTTCTACATTCACCAATTATTAAGATAGCTGCTACTTTGTCGGCTACAGTACGTACCATTTTGCCTATGTAAACACTTAAACGTCTCGTTAAACAATAGCTTAGGTAAATTTCCAAGGTATAAACACTTTTGACAAGTAGAGAATTCAAAAACGTCAACCTTTTTGACAATTAACCAGAGGCGTACTTTAAAATCTTTATTAATTAAATGCGAAACTATAATTTTCGTATTTCTTCAATTTATCAATCAAAATCAGCCGAAACCCAAACAAAATTGGTATGACTGAATAGGTATTTTCAATACCTTTCAAACGAGCTGTCACTTGCCATAGGGTCCCATTTAAAATTATTGGTCACAGTGGCCTTGTGACGTCATTTATGACTATTGCGTCACCTGTTATGACCAGTTGAGAAGCCTACATCCGTTTATTTCCACCCTCCAAATTTCATTATTATAAGTATACCCGTTCAAAAGATACGAGGGGGGGAGGGGACTTTTGACTAGCACTGTATATCCATTTATCATGTTCTTATTTTTATAGATCACAGAATTTAAAAAATTTCATTGATCATCAGTATTCTACCAGATCGAACACCAAAAAACTATTGAAAACTCCACAATGCAATACAACCCTTAACCTGAAATTCATTGACTACTTAGCTCCTAAATTTTATAATCTGTTGCCCATATATATATATTAGAAATATAAACAAATTGAACATTTTTAAGAAACAATGTAAAACATACATTGTCACCAACCTCGAAACATTCAGAAATATCCTCTAATACCTCTCAACAAGCAGTAATAAAATATTTCAAATTTTAATTTATGTTGGCTATAAATTTTATATTTTAATCACATATTTATTTTATGGTAAATTAAGTTTATGATTGCAATTCAATTAACTAACTATATGCTCCCTATGCAATCTTAAGGCACATACAGGAGTTGTAAGACCTAGGTGCATACAATAGATTGTATACATGTATATGTCAGAAAATTATTAGATTATCCTAGAAACAATACTAAACAACATTGTAAACATGATAATCATGTAATTATTCTAAATTGTCAACTGAAATTGTTAATTGTAATTTTAAATTGTATTGAATGCATGCAATGGGGTTCAATAAAAATAAAATAAAAAAATAAATAAATAAATAAGTGGTAAGTGAGAGGCAGGTGAGTGGCGGGTGACTGACAGGTGGGTGAGTGATAGGTAAGTGGGAGAGTGGCGGGTGATTGGCAGCTGAAGACGGGAAAGTGGCAGGTGAATAAAGGATGAGTGGCAGGTGAATAAAGGATGAGTGGCAGGTAAGTGACGCGCAAGTGGGCAGTGAGGGGAGGGTGAGGGGAGGGTAAATGGCAGGTGAGTGAGTGAGTGAGAGGACCAATTGTCTTGTTTCTCCGATCACCGTGGCTCGGCCATAATTTATTGAATATCCTCTCTACATTCTTCAGTTTTTCACTCTGATGTAATTTGCACGTTGATATTTGAAAAACTGATCCCACTGATCTATGCAAGTTAATTAGACTTTTGACGACTAACGGTAAGACGGCGCATGAGAGGCGGAAGAGTAGCAGGTGAGAGGTGAGTAAGTTGGGGGCAAGTGGCAGGTAAATGACCGGCGAGTGGCAGGCGAGTGACAAGTGAGTGGCAGGTGAGTGCTGAGTAAGTAAGTGGGTAAGTGGCCGATGACTGGTTGATCACTGGCGGAGAAATATGACATGAAATTTAAATTTCATTCTTGGATCAATAATCAATTATGAACAAAAAAAGTTCAGCAGTTTTTTTATTTCCTACGAGTATCTTGCATCTTGTACAAAACGATGGGACTGAATCACGAGCGTTTGGGAGAATCCGGAGTATTAAAACCTACATATTTAAATTTCGGTTGACTAACGATAAGACGGAGAGTAAGTGACGGGTAAGTGGCAGGTAAATGGTAGGCGAGTGGCAAGTGAGTGGAGAGTGACTGGAAGGTGAGTGGCGATTAAGTGGAGAGTGATTGGCAGATGAATGGTGGGCGAGATGACGGATAAGTGGCAAGTAGAGTAGCAGAGGAGTGGCGGGTGAATAACGGGTCAGTGGCAAGTGAGAGAAGCGGGTGAGTGAAAGGTGATTGGGGTGAGTTAAACTGATTTTCAATTCCAATCACTGGCGAAGAAACATCACCCAAAAGGATGCTTTTGAAATTTCAAATTGATTCTTGAATTGCTAATCAATTTTAAACAAAAAATTCCAGCAGTATTATTTTTATTTTCTACCAGTACTGCAACTCGGTTTTTTTTTATGAAAATGGTAAAGTTGGAGGAGAGATGCTATTTCTAAGAATTTAGGAGGGTTTGGGGGAGTCCGGAGTATAAAAACCTACAAATTCGAATTTTTGTGGACTAACAAAAATAACAAATTCCATGAGTTATGCAATATTCTATCTATTTTTGGTGTAACCCCAATAGTGGAATAACATTGGAGACATGTACTATTATTGATCACATTATATATATATATATATATATATATATATATTATATATATATATATATATATATATCTTTATATATATAATTCTACTGTACGTGTGTTGTCACTGCACTCCTCCTAAACGGCTGGACCGATTTGAATGAATTTTTTTGTATGCGTTTGGGTGGCGCCCTGGATGGCTTAGATTCACAAATCATCCCCCTAAATGTTAAGGGTGGTCCACCCCTTGATTTTTTATTTTATTTTCTAGACAAAAATTTTTTTTATGATACAGCATTCAAAAATACATACAACCCTGAATTTTTACCCTTCTACGATCAACCCCCATTTTTTTGGCAAGATTTTATTTTTATTTTGACATGACTTAGAATAAAAAAATTCATATTACTCTTAATTCACCCTTCTACGAACAACCCCTACTTTTTTTTTTTTAGGAAAACGGCATAACAGGATAACGGGAATAACGGGATAACGAAAAAACGGGAACACGGGATAACGGGATGACAGAATGAGGGAATAACGGGAAAACGGAATAACGGGATAAATAAAAAACGGGATAACAGGAAAACGGCATAACGGGATAACGAAAAAACTGGGGAAAACGGGATGACAGGATAAGGTGATAAGGGGAAAACGGGATAAAGAAAAAATGGGATAACAGGAAAACGGGGTAACGGGAATAACGGGATAACGAAAAAACGGGATAACGAAAAAACGGGATAACGGGATGACATGATAAGGGGATAACGGGGTAAAGACAAAAAGGGGTAACAGGAAAATGGGATAACGGGAAAATTTTCGGGAAAAACAGTTTAGGGAACATAGAAATTTGTACAGGACAACGTCTGTCGGGTCCTCTAGTATATATATATATATATATAGTATATATATATATATAAACAAAATGGAAAGAATTTAGTGGACATAGCCCTCTGATGAGGGCCGAGAGCCCGAAACACGTGTCTACGGTTAACTCTTTTCTCTGAGGGCTATGTCCACTAAATTCTTTCCATTTTGTTTTTAACAGTCCCCTCGATATTACTCTCTTTCATATATATATATATATATATATATATATATATATATATATATATGAAGCTAGTATGTATGTTTTCCGAAAGAAATTTTTTTTCTCTCCTTCCACCTCAAATAAAAATTAGCAATTGTTTACATGTTTTCAAAAATCATTGAAACAGAGTCTCTTAGAAAAATGTTACTACTCAGTATCAGACTATCTAAATGATTGTATTTAATCTGTAAACAATTTTGTTTTTTGTTTTTAAGTTAGTGTGTATATTTTTATATTTTATTAGTGTAGTGCTGTGACAACTTTCAATACAATTTTAGGATTGTCAATTAAGAAAGAATAAATGAAAAAAAAGACAAGAGGCAGAGGAGTGGTAGGTGAGTGGTAAGTGAGTGGCAGGTGAGTGGTAGGTGAGTGGTGAATAAGGTAAGTCGCAGGTGGAGAGGGTGAGTGGCGAGTAGTGGGGAGTTAGTGGCAAGTGAGTGGCAGGGAGTGGGGGGGGTGACTGGCAGGTGAGTGGTGGGTGAGTGGCAAGTAAGTGGAAGTGGAGTGGTACGTAAGTGGCCTATAAAAACTTTCAACCCTCATTTTACTACCTTAATGGTTGAATTTTCAAAAACCTTGAAATACGTGTTTCTTGATTTGAAAAGAAGAGCCTAAGAAAACTTCAAATTTAACGGAACCCCCATACAAACTTTCACCTCCACTTCCAGCCCTTAGGGGTTGAATTTCCAAAAACCCTGAAATACATATTTCTTTTTTTTTTAAGTGAAAGCTGGGAATCTAGCACCGTATGTCCAACCATTTAATTTACAAATACTGAGATTTCGTACTAATAGCTCATTTTTATCGAAATGAATTATAGCTTTTTCAAAATAAATTTTTAAGGTCGTGTGCATTCAAACTTGGATATCAGAGGAGAGACTATGAATATTCTGACATTTTGAACACAGGGTTATAAATGGAGCTATAAGTTGTGCAAATTTAATTGAACTCTTTAATCTAAATGTCAATCCCAGAAGAACAAGAATTTCAGAACTGTTCATGGTTTCTCATCACAGTAGAACTATGGTCCAAATGAGTCAACTACAAGGGTAGTTAAATTAGCAAATAAAAATAGTGGAATAATTGATTTATTCGATACATCCACATATTCATTCAAAAGTCAAATGAGGCACATTAATTTGTTATAACTTAGTTTTAGTTTATTATGTTTATATTTGTAGATATATATATATATATATATATATATATATATATATATATATATATATATATATATATATATATTTATAGATAAAAACTTTTTAACAAAAAATTAAACCGACGAAAAAATCAACTGAAATGACAATATTCACGTATAGATTGTAACAAAGAACATATATATGACCCACCTTTAAAACTAAGTTTTTCCTGTTCATGGATTCATCATTTATGTTCATAACAAAAAGATCCTCGAACATTGATGTGAAAAATCATATTAAATTCAATAATGAAAGTATAAAGTACTCTTCCAGTCTGAAATTCTTGGGACTATATATTGATATATTAAGAAAACGATTTAACCCTATTATTGGATTTTTTTTCAAAATAAGAATTTTTTCGCCTATTGAATATCTCAAAACCATTTATTTTACCTTGAATTACTCCAAATTCCAATATTTAATTTCTGTTTGGGCTTCAGCTTGTCATTCTTTGATCAAGCCATTGAAAACACTTCAAAACAAAATCATCAAGTGTATATTCAAACTTGACTATCGAGAACCAACAGTTAATTTATATAAACCAAGAAAACTTTTAGATATCTATTCATTATACAAAACTTTTTAACAAAAAATTAAACCGACGAAAATATCAACTGAAAAGCAAAAAATAAAATCAACCTTCTTAGTCTAAATGATAATTGAGCCCCTAAACTAATATAAGTAACTGATTTTGAGTCGGCGCCAAACAAACAATTATCGAAGATCATTATCTATGAAAGAAGTCATCAAAACGCAGCCGTGCATCTCGCTGCCATCATTTTACGCTTCACCTAATTCAATTGCTAGTTTGTTTGGCGCTGACTCAAAATCAGTTACTTACATTAGTTAAGGAGCTCAATTATCATTTAGACTAAGAAGGTTTATTTTATTTTTTGCTTTTCAGTTGATTTTTTCGTCGGTTTAATTTTTTGTTAAAAAGTTTTTATTTTTTACTTTTCAGTTCCGTATTTTGTCGGTTTAATTTTTTGTTAAAAAGTTTTTATTTTTCAATATTTTGTGGCTAAAATCTACCAATTACTATCTACTTGTTTTTTGATTACTTCCAAAATACTTACTTACCCACCTTACTTCAACTATTACCAGTTAAATAATATGATTATCTACTTTTACTATTTGTTGTAATATAAATTATTTTCGTTGTTCTGGTTAGTTTATTTCATTACTTTGTATATCATTCCATCCTCTCATAAAATATACTGATTTTGACAAGAATAATGTCAGTAGCGATCTGTCATTGTCAACTACGTATGTGTGTGCCAATGTTCACTAGTGAAAAATCAATTATCCCCTATTTTTCTGCACGTAAGGGTGGCTAATTCCTTTCGAAATCCAAATATAAGGTATACCCTATCTATTAAAAAAAGAATAATCCAAATCGAAGAACCCAGTACAAAGTTATGCCTAATAGAATCGGTTAACGGACCAGAATTCAGAGGATGAGTGATCAATATCCTTCATTTCGCTACCCTCAGGGGTGGATTTCATCTTTTAAATTCAAATGGGACCAAATATGAAGTACACCCTATCCACTGAAAAAAGAATTATCAATGTCATTATAGAAGTTATATTTAAAAATGAAAAGGGAAAACCTCCTCCTTTTTGGTTTCGTTTGTTAAAAATAAGAATTGTCTCTTAAATATTTATGTTTTTTGTAAATTGGCATGTCCGTAAATAAATAAATAAATAGGCTAATGAATATGCTGTCACTTTTAAAAATGTATTTGTTGCCTAGTTTATAATTTGATATGGAAAATTATACTAGAAACGAGAAAATTGACATGTTGCTAATTTACGGAGAAGCAAAAAAAAATTCAACTGATGCAGCTCGAATTTATGCTCAGAGATTCCCTAATCGTCGCCATCCCACTCGGCATTATTTTTCAAAACTGGAAAGGAAAATGCGAAATCAACTAGAAGAAAATGCCAATAACTTCATCGTCAGTGAAGAAAAAGAAGTAGACGTGTTGCCTATATTGAAGTGAGTTGTACGGCGTCAATTCGCCAAATTGTTCCTTAGTGTGATATAAGTTATTCATCCGTTTGGAGAATTCTTCACAAATATAATTATCGATCATTCAAGTACCAACTACACCAACATCTTTACGATAACGACCACAACCGAAGATTAACTTATTGCACCTGGTTTTTAACTAAATACAGAGATGTACGTTTTCCATTTAAAATTATTTATTCAGATGAAACTCGATTCACCAACTTGGATCTGTTCAATCGGAATAATAAACGGTACTGGTCTCAAACAAATTTATATCTGATGCAAGAAGGAAATTTTCAAGAGCTATTTGGTTTCAATTGCTGGATGGGTATTATCGGAGAAAAACTTTTGGGGCCAATAATTTTCGACGGACAACTTACTGCGGAAAGACATCTACAGTTCCTTAGAAATCAAATTAATGATTTCATTGAAAATTTGCCACTGGCTAACCAAGTTGATATCTATTTTCAACAAGATGGAGCGCCACCTCACAATGCTCAAGTCGCAAGAGAACATCTGAATGACACCTTCCCAGAAACGTGGATTGGCACTTATGGATCAATTCAGTGGATTGCGAGGTACATTCTTAAGTTGTCATATTTTGTCATAATGTATTATTTCTTTTTCTTATTCTAGATCACCAGATCTCACTTCGCTAGATTTTTTTCTCTGGGGAACAATAAAAAATCAGGTTATAACACAGCATCAGCTACTCGTGAAGAACTGGAGTATAAAGCAAGGGTGGCATTCCAGAACATCACTGCGAAACAGCTAATCAATGTGGTGCGCGCAACAATTGAAAAAGTTGAACTTTGCCGTGATCGAGGAGGATGTCATTTTAAAAATTCAGAACCCCAATGGACTAATTTGTCACTTTTAAATAATTCTTAAAACCACTGTGAAGTCATAAGCCTCATATTTTTCACGATTTACACGATCCATGGCATTCTAAATCGAAAAATAACAATTGGAATAAAAATAACTTTATTTGTCAAATATTGACAAGTGAGCTGTTGCTGGATATATAATGTCATTCTCGATCGAAATAAGTAAAAATATATAGGATGTCACATTTAAAAATCGAAAGTTGGGGTCAAACCGGAAGTACGGCAAAGCAAATAAATATGTCCAAAAATGTAAATTGAACTATAATACACAACCCCCAAATTTCGTTTTTTTATCTTCAATAATAAAAAAAGTTATAGGGGTGAGTCATCCGGTATGTTTATCCATTTATCTCACATGTTCTGTAAATCCATGATGTATTTTAAGAATCGGCAATTTTCAGAATTTCAGATAACTTTTTATTGCTTTCGTTACCACTATTCTAATCCCCAGTTAATATGAAGGACGTGAATGCTACATACTTTTCTTTTTTCTCTTAATTCCAGCTTTTTGATACACTTTATGAAAAAAAAATGGACAAAAAGTTAATGAACACTTAATTAAAACTTCGAGTATCTATCGGCTAAAAAAAATGTCGAAATTAAAATTGTTTTTTTTTGAAATTCCGAATAGAATTTTGATATTCATTTCATTACTAGACCTAACAGTTTTTGTAAGAAGAACACCCGAGGTTCAAGAAAATGTCTGAAAGTTAATTGGAACTGCAGAGAATCGAAAGAAAAATGGAAAATCATTTCAAGATCCGCCCATGTGCCTTCCATGCTCCGAAGGGAAAAAAACAGGAATTATTTTCGTCATCTCAGAATAAATTTGCATTTTCTATGTACCTAGACACAACTATTTCCTTAGACTTATCTAGAAAATCTTCTACGCATTAGTGAATGGATTTTTTTTCCGCTACTCGTATTATTAGAATAAGTGTCAAGGGGTCATAGAAAAACGTCTTTTCAACTCTAAAATGAGATGTACCGCCAGTAGTGAGAGAGGGTACCGATACGGAGTCAGTATATAGTTAAAAGATCGCCTTGAAGGGCAGTTTCAGTGAATCTCTCAGACGAAGAAGACGTCAGAGCAGTTGAAGTAATGATTTTTCTGTTGTTTTGTACGGCGGTGACTCTGCTTATGTTTTTGTTTTTGCTTGATATGAAGAAACCTAGAAAGTATCCTCCTGGTAAGATTTTTTTGGATAAAATTCCTGAAAACATTTATTAAAATTTGGTGACACATAAAACTGTTTGAATATATTTTTGTGTCACTTTTCTGTCCTGTTGCCAAAATAAACTAGATGATTGCGGATGTTATCAAATGAACTGACCCGTAAAAATTATCAACAATTTTTAATCGATGCAACGAACATTTTCTGCACCATCGTCTGAAAAGATGAATCCTCTCGCTTAGACTTATTTTTAGAGTTTGCTATATTGATGATATTTTTTTTTCATAATTTTCAGTCAATCAGTACATTCAATTCAGTAAAGCTACCTTGTATAACTTCGATAATTCGTGATTATATATACCATAACTCCACTATCAAAAAATTTGGAATTATTTTAATTTTCTGGGGTAAGGAATTTCATATAGTATTATTATACAGAGTGACCCATTTGAAAGCGGGCCACCTCTCTAAAACTGTTATTTATTATCCGATTCAGAAGTTTTTTTTTTCAGATAGAGCATCAACAGTTCTAGTTGAATGCCATAAATTCGAAATAAAAATTTCACGGCCTACTTTCAAGATCAAAAATCCAAAAAACATACTAGCAATTTTTTTTTTAATGAAATTTGACGACGCCACTGGATTTTTGATGCTTTCAAATGGGTGTGACCAAAATTTCACGATGAAATTATTTTTTTCAACAGAAATATGTCATAAGTAAAATTCATATCACTTTATCAAAATATTTCGAATAGTCGTCATATAAATCACAATCTTGTTAAAATTATCGTTTAAAATGCTCTTGCAGGTCGTTAGCAGTCGAGTTTGTAAACATCAGTTATTCAAAATGGCGTCAAATTATGTTTCTTCCATATGAGATAGTTATATCCATCAGAACACTGCAGTTTTTTGCCAAAGAAATTAAATGTACATCAAATAGTAATCAATATTCAATAATCAATAATAACCAATATTGATAACATAACTATCTCCTTTACTATGGAGTTACGTTTGGAAGAAACATAATTTGACGCCATTTTGAATAACTGCTGTTTACAAACTCGACTGCTAACGACCTGCAAGAGCATTTTGAATGATATTTTTAACAATATTGTGATTTATATGACGACTATTCGAAATATTTTGATAAAGTGATATGAATTTTACTTATGCCATAATTCTGTTGAAAAACTCATCGTGAAATTTTGGTCAAAGCCATTTGAAAGCATCACAAATCCAGTGGCGTCGTCAAATTTCTTTTAAAAAATCGCTAGTATGTTTTTTGGATTTTCGACCTTGAAAAAAATTCGAAATAGACCGTGAAATTTTTATTTTTATTTCGAATTTATGGCATTCAACTAGAACTATTGATGCTCTATCTACTGAAAAAAAAACTTCTGAATCGGATAATAAATAACAGTTTTCAAATGGGTCACTCTGTATTAATGATAGTTTATTGAATCCTGTGCGATCAAATACATTATAAAGGAAACGTCAAGAAACAAATATGAAATTCAGAATATAGATGAACATACAAGCATAAAATATAAAAATACAAGCATAAAAAAAATTGTTGTTAAAAATGTTTTAGCAATTTCATAGCAATCCGACATTTAGAAGTGGGTGAAGAATTTAGAACTTATTAATTAACATAAATTGAACTTAGCACAATAACAGGTCGAAATAAGCAATACAGTAAAATAAAAAAAAGATATTTAAAAATAAAAAAAACGACTGCGTAAAAAGTGTACTTTAAAAAAGATGGAAACAAGATATTGTCAGAAAATTATGTTTTAAGAGGTTAACTAGTAATCTTGATACTGTAAACAATCTCACGCAGTCCCATGCATCTTCCTTAATTTAAAATGAAGATATATTATTGCCTCCGACTAATAGTTAACCTCTTTGGGTGGCGCAGTCGGGTAAAAATTTAATATAGTCAAAAAATTTCATCAGTTCTAAATATTTGATTAAAAGTAGCCATCTTGAATTCTTCATTGAAAATAAAACCTCACTCCAATTAAATGCCAAATTTGAAGTCCATTATACAGTGCGGTCCATAGGTATGGAATACATTCATTTTTAGCGTTATAATGTATTTGTTGAAAAAAAACTGAAACAGGTCGATTTCTATTGTCAATTTGACAATTTACAGTATGAAAATATTACCCCCTTCTTGCACCCATTCTGAATTATGAGCACCCCCTCAAAAAATTTAAATGAGAAGGTGAGTCATGTGGCACCTTGTTCGAAAGAGATTTTCATTCTCTGTTCAGCAATATTGAGTTTTTCAAATTTGGTACAATCATTACTGATATTTTTTTTTAATGTAAAATATTTATACTTTACGTAGAATAATAATAATAATAATAATAATAATATCGTTTATTATGCATAAAGTACATTTTATACATAAAAGGAAAAGGGTTAGCCAAAGGCTATCTTCCACCCCTCCTAAAAATTAAATAGTGTGTGTAAGAAAATAATGATAAAATTAAAAAGAAAAATACTTATTCACTACCAAAACAATGTTAGAGAAAAAAACAATGTTAGAGAAAAAAAGAAAGAAATCAATAATGAAGAGAGAAAGAAAGAACAAAACAAAATTTATACAATCATAAATGTGCTAATAGCTATTAATATCCTTGACATTCCATTGGTCAACTTAACGAATACATTACAATATTATACATTGAGTCTTATATTAGCACTGAGCAGTAAGCAGCTGTGATTTTATTTTTTTCTTGAATTGATGAATATTATGATGTAAAATTGGTAAAATTTCATTCAGATAACTAGGGGCAATATTTGAAAAACATCCTTCATATTTGAAAGTACGGTGCCTAGGTATGTTGAATGAGTTAATTCTCAAATTGACCGAATGTATGTCAGAATGCCTGCTTAATAGACTATATAAATAACTAGGAGTTTTAGTTTGGAGCAACTTAAACAGAAAATTGTTATCAAATATTGACTCTGTACCTCACATTCAACTCCTTCGTTTTAACAAAATGGCGTGACATGTTCACTATATGGAATGCAGCATACGAATCGCATGCAAGCATTTTGTATGCGTTGTAACTTCAATTTGTTATATTGCGGAAAAAAAATTGTAATACACCGAACAACAATACTCGATATGGGGGTAAATAAGAGTTTTAACTAGCCTGAGTTTCATTTCTTCAGATAACTGATACTTGAATTTATATAGCGATTTGAGTTTGAAGAATGATACTTTAAAAATGTTTTTCACATGTTCATCGAAAGACAAAGAGCTATCTATGATTACGCCAAGATTTTTAGCACTATCTACCCAGTCAATGTCTGCGTTATCGAGAGTGAGCCTAAAGTTTCTTTGGGTTTCAACTTTTTGTCCCTTGTTGTGAGCACTCCTTATCAAGTATTTTAAATATAGCCATATGTAAACTGAAACTGAAGAATGCCAATAAAATAAATCAATTTTCGTTCGAAATAAAAAACGGTCGCATTAATAGTAAAATTTATATGACAACTCATAAAGTCGAATACTTCCTCTATTAATTGTGTCGGCACCTCAATCTAAATTCCAATCCTATGTTCAGACCTTCATAACTAATAGTACGCCGAGACAGATGAATGACCGCGGTCTCTTAGAAGCAATAATAGGTTTGGTGATATATCATGGCGGCGTGTCAACTCAAACGAGGCAACTTGCCGACTCATTAAATATATTTGATTGAGTGCGGGCGGCACCGTTTGAATATCAACGCTATATATATAAGATTCTCCATACTAGAACTCTCATTACTCTCTCGCTCTTCATTCAGAATCCAGTCGTCGATCTAGTCAGTCAGTACAAAGCTAGTTCAGCTTCATTATGAAGCGAATAAAAGTAAAGTTTAATTTCAATTAGCGAAGATGAAGTCTCATCTTCCTACTAGTAGTAAGCGTAGACTCCGTAGAGTTTATCTGAAGTAGCAAATTAATCAACCATATGCAGAATCATTGTGAAAGTGTAATTCATCCGAATTCATCTCAGTAATAACTAAATAAAAGGAATTAATATTTATCAAGAAGCTAAATAATCATATTGCAACAAGTGAACGCGTAATATTATTCGGAAATAAAACGGAATAATTAAGTCTTGATTTAAATATTGTGCATCACTTCAGTGGACGGTAAGAAATCAAACTGTTTATTTGGCAAGGTATATATGTATAGTGTTATAAGAAAATATTTCATTATTGATTTCATAGAAAAAAAAATTATTGATTCAACAAAAGTAAAATTATTATCAATTGTTTAAAATAACTGAAGAACAGTTATTTTATTGTCAGCTCATATTGTTTCTCATTTTAAATTATTGTTTATTCAATCTCATTTTGACTTCCTATACATTTTCTCGTTAAATTATACCAGGTGTATCAATAGTTGTTTTTATATTTTAGAAAATACATATATATATATTATTACAAATCTTAATTGTATTATTATTCCGAAACGATTTGAGATTGGTCTTTGTACTGTCAAATTAAGTTCCCTCGCTTCATTACATACTGGGAGAAACAAGATCTCAAGCCGCTCTGGGAAATTGTTCCGTTATTGGTCAATAGACAGATAACACTCAGTATGTTATAACAAAAGGTGGACAGGTGTGGGTCTTTCAATAAGAACACCCTGTACGTCTTACATCACCCTGAGATCCTATGCATAGAGCCAAGGTTTTATTTGGATTAATTTTCAGTCCATGATGCTCCGAGTAAAGGAATGTTTTATGCAAATCTGAGTTTAAATTAGCTACGCAACTTTCTGTATCAGTGTTATGGGAAGACAAATATAACTGTATATCATCTGCGTATAGATGTACCTGACAATGTGATAGGGAAGTGGGGTAATCAAAAATAAACATTGAAAACATCAAGGGCCCCAAAATGCTTCCCTGCGGTACACCTGAGGAGGTTTCTTTTAGGGATATAATGTCACATCATGTTTAGGAAGTATTTTTTCAAATAATTTTACAATTAAATTAAATGTTCAAAATGACCACCATTCACTCCTTGACAAAAAGTCGAGCTTGGAATTCTCGTACATTTTGTAGGACCTCAGGGGTTATGTTGTTAATTTCTTCCGTTATCCTAACTTTTGAATCTGCAATATCATCTGGTTTATTGAAATATACTTCTGATTTTAAATAACCCCATAAGAAGTTATCGAGAGGAGTCAAGTCGGGGGATCTAGGCGGCCATTCTAACTTTCCACGTCTTCCAATCCACCTATTGGAAAAAACTTCGTTCAAATGATCTCTAAAAATACGTTTGTAATGCGGTGGAGCCCCGTATTGTTGGTATCAAATTGCATTTGGATCATTAACACCAGGAAAAAGTCTTTTTTATGTAGGCTCTAAAAAGTTCATAAAAAATCTAGATAAACTTCACCATAAACTGCGCCTTCAAAAAAATAAGAGCCAATCATTTTGTTGTTTAATGATACCAGCCCAAACGTTTACTTTCTTAGGATATTGTGTGTGAACCTCACACAACCAATGAGGTTTTCTCTGCTCCAGTATCTACAGTTTTGTCTATTAACCGTTCCATTTAAATGAAAAGTAGCTTCATCAGAAAAAACAATTTTGTTTATGAACTGCAAATCTGCTTCCATTCTGTCCATCATCAGTTCACAGAATTGTTGCCTTCTATCAGGATCATTCTCATTTAACTCCTGAACCAACTGAACTTTATAGGGATGGTATTTTTCTTTATGTAAAGCTCTCAATATCGATGATTTACTTACATCATTGTCGGTGGCAAGTTGTCTACTTGTCATATGCGGATTTTCCTCAATCGCTAACAGTTCATCTAACTTTTTTTCCTCATCCAATTGAACATTTCGACCTAGTTTTTGGATAGTTTTTACATGTCCAGTTTCACAAAATTTTGTTTCTGTTTTACTAACTGTAGACTGTGAGACCTGTTGACCAGGGTATTTATTATTAAACATTTCACAAACTTCCTTGTGAGTTTTTGTTTTATTATTTATCACAATTAAAATGTCTATTCTTTGAGTTTCGGATAAATGAGCCATAGTTAAATCAAATATACACATTATTTATGAGGCTTTTGTGAATAATTTTTTGGTATCTTCAACGACTTTTTCCTGACGTTTAGCAAAACAGATAAGAAAATACCTGATTATTTCTTATGGGGTTATTCAAAATCGAAAGTATATTTCAATAGACCAGACAATATTGCAGATTTGGAAGTTAGGATAACGAAAGAAATTAACAACATAACCCCTGAGGTCCTAAAAAATGTTATACGAGAATTCCAAGATCGACTTGCTTATTGTCAAGAAGTGAATGGTGGTCATTTTGAACATTCAATTTAATTGTTAAATAAATTGAAAAATACTTCCTAAACATTGTGACATTGTGACACATTCATATATATTTTAATTGTCAAGCCAGCGGTTTAGTTGTCACTTCCCAAAATTGGAAAAAATATCGGTACAAGATATTAGTTAGTCACTTTCATTTGGATAACATTGAAGACTGGCCAGACGCTGTGGTGTCACAAAGTCAAAAAATTGCACAAGTAACCCCTTCATCACATTCACTTCACACCTATACAGGGTGATTCAAAAGTACTTTGACAAACTTCAGGAGGTGATTCCTCACAATATTCTAATATGAATTTCCAAATAAATATATGCCGGAAACGCTTCGTTTCCAAGATACAGGATGTTGAAGTTTTATTTTTATTTTCGTTTTTTTTAAATAACTTTCGAAATACTGACCTTAATTAAACGAAAATTGGTATTGAGAGGTTTTTTGAGGTGACAAATTCGAACCTGATATTATTATTGCTCTTACTCGTAGAGGGCGCCACCTACAGGTCTTTTTCTTTTTTGAAGATTCATAACTTTTTTGAGCGTACTTCTAGCACATTTTTCAGTAAAAAAATTAATTCCTCTATCATATCTACATGGAAAAGCTAAACTTGTTTTCTAGATATTTGGACTTGAAATTTTCAAGTCGATTATTTGATAATCGATGCGTGTTGAAGTTATTACCATTATTTTGTATTTTTCACAAGAATGCTTAGGAAATGAATTTGTAGAAGTAAGTAGTTTTGGTATAGTTTTCCCAATATCAATTGCAGAAGCATAAAAAAGTCTTGCGGCGAAATCCTGTGAGCAGCAGTGGCGGAGATAACTAATTTTATTTAGATATTTTAATATCCTAAAACGTATTTCGATCGGGACACACCAAGACCACAGACGCTACTGGTTTTTAATCTTTCAGAGCTATTAAAACACAAATATAACGCGTGATTTATGACCTCCCATCGTATAGACACACCTGCCAGCATTGATGTCCGACTTGATTGGCCCAGACGAATCGGTTGTAGAACAGACAGCAGTCACTCAAGTCCACGATGACCAGCGGCCTCTTTGTGCCGACGGAGACTGTATACAAGTAGTACAGATTATTTTTCGTTCCGTTTCTTCGCATATACGCTCGTGTTGGCGAAGTGAGTTTTTATTTGCTCCCTATAGAAACAGTTTCTGCAATTGATATTGGATGGACTATAATTACATATTATGTGACACTTAAACGCTATGTTGTTTTGTCGAGGTTTCTGTAAGTTTTAAAACACTGATTTTGAAAAAATGGATTATTCAAACAATATTGCTCATTTAGCCGATATGCATTTCGTTTATGGCCTTGCGGATGGCAATGCGCGCGAAGCAAGAATTTTTTTCAAGGTCAAAAGTCTAAGAAACATACTAGTGATTTTTTTTGGATGAAATTTGACGACGCCACTGAATTCGTGATGCTTTCAAATGGGTGTGACCAAAATTTCACGATGCAATTATTTTTTTCAACAGAAATATGTCATAAGTAAAATTCATATCACTTTATCATAATATTTCGAATAGTCGTCATATAAATCACAATCTTTTTGAAAATATCGTTTAAAATGCTCTTTGCGGATGGCAATGCGCGCGAACCAAGAAGTATTTACCAGGAGTGATTTCCTAATCGAGTACTGCCTTCAGCTCCAACATTTAGCAGTCTCCACCGTCGTTTGGTAGAGTAAGGTAGCTTTTAGAGGGCAGCTGATATTATTGGGAGACCACGAGCAGTCCGAACCCCAGAATTGGAAAAAGCTGTTTTGAACGCTCTCGAGGAGAATCCAGAAACAAGTACAAGAATAACTACTGAAGCTCTCAATTCTACTCAGTCCACAGTTTGGAGAATTATCCACGATCAACAATTTTATCCATACAATATTCAAAGGGTACAAGCTCTTTTGCCACGAGACTTTTCCCAACGCATTACTATGTGCCAGTGGTTTTTGAGAAAATTGGCTGGAAATCCTCAATTTTTAAGATATGTACTCTCCACGGATGAGGCAAACTTCTCCCGAAATGCACAAACTTTCATAACAACCATGTTTGGGCTCTGGAAAATCCGCACGCAGTTAGTGAAAGACATTATCAGAATCAATTTTCTGTAAATGTATGGGCGGCAATAATTGATAATTACTTGATAGGTCCTTTCTTTCTTCCGTTCCGTATGTGGTTTATGCATGATGGGGCTCCGGCCCATTTTAGCGTTGTAGCCAGGGAATTCCTTAACACTGTATATCCAAATCGATGGATCGGTAGGGGTGTAAAAAAACCTAACCAGGCGTGGGCACCAAGGTCCCCAGAACTAAACCCGCTAGATTTTTATTTTTGGGGACATTTGAAGTAACTAGTTTATGAAACTCCAGTAGCGAACGAGGAACATCTAAGAAACCGAATAGTAGACGCCTATGAAACAATAAGAAACACACCAATAATTTTTGAGCGGGTACGAGATTCAATGACTAGAAGACTGAATGCCTGTATCTTTGCTGAAGGTGGACACTTTGAACAATTTATTTGAATACAATTTAGTTTCCTTTATTTTATTCTACATATTCAAAATTTCTTGAAATAAAATGTTGATATTTCTTGCAAATTTTATTAAAACAAATGCAGATTTTGCACCCTTGGTACAAAAATAACTATTTCAAGCGAGTAAAAATAAATAGAATAGGTGGCGCACTCTAAAAAAAACCAAAACTACTCACTCAAACGTCAAATTTATTTCCTAAGCATTCTTGTGAAAAATGCAAAATAATGGTAATAACTTCAACACGCATCGATTATCAAATAATCGACTTGAAATCTTCAAGTCCAAATATCTAGAAAACGGTTGCTTATAGCGACTTGTAACAGGGGCAGCTTTTTTGAGTAGATATGACAGAGGAATTGATTTTTCTACTGAAAAATGTGCTAAAAGTACGCTCAAAAAAGTTATGAATCTTCCAAAAAAAAAGACGTGTAGGTGGCGCCCCCTACGAGTAAGATTAATAATAACATCAGGTTCGAATTCGACACTTCAAAAAACCTCTCAATACCAATTTTCGTTCAATTTAGGTCAGTATTTGGAAAGTTATTTAAAAAAAACGAAAATGAAAATAAAACTTTAACACCCTGTATCTTGGAAACGAAGCGTTTCCGGACATATATTTATTTGGACAATTCATATTAGAATATTGTGAGGAATCACCTCCTGAAGTTTGTCAAAGTACTTCTGACTCACCCAGATTTCTCAGTTTTATCTTTATTGTTCTTTTTGACGCATTTACCTTTTCGGCTGACTTAAATCCATTGCTTTATTTCATCAGGTCCGAACTTTCTGCCCATAGTCGGCAATTACCTAACATACAGGGAACGCCTGAAAGTCCTCGGCTACCACCACCTGGTATGGATGGAGTTGTACGAAACGTATGGCGAAGTTGTCGGATTGAAATTGGGACGCAACTTGATCGTAGGCGTTTTCGGTCCGGAAGCCATAAAAGAAGTTTTCAACAGAGAAGACTTCGACGGACGACCAGACGGATTCTTCTTCAGGTTGAGGACGTTCGGAAAGAGATTGGGTAGGTGATCATGAGTTTGTTTACAGCATTTATTTATCGATGATAGAGTTTAACTGAAAGCGCTTTCAATACAGTGTTCATTTGAGCTGTTCCACTCGGTGTATTTTTACAAGCTTTTATTCAACTTCACATTTGTATTGATTTGATGAAATACCGGCTTTTATTGTAAAAAATGCGCTACCACTTATCATTTCGCCCCTGACTTATCTAATAAATATATCCTCTTGTGAAGGACAATTCCCTAACATAATAAAGATAGGCAAAGTCGTTCCCATCCATAAAGAAAGCAATCGTGAAAAAATCACTAATTATAGACCGATTACGATATTGTAACGTAAATAAACTTAACTTGGTTTAACTAATTTATTTAACACTTATTCTACAACTTAATTTATATTACTACGCTACTGAATAGCTCGATCGTATGGGCTCGTTCAGACTGATTACTCCCTCTTGAGGGCTGTCTATTTATCTCCGATACAGCATTCTCGATGTTTCGAATTCGGACGGTTGGCGACGGCATGTTCCAATTGTTTCCAATATTGACCGTTGTTTTCCGCGGAAGAGCGACTGGATGGTTCTCGAATATCTCCGGGGATGATCTCATCGCTGTCGATGGCAACGTGTGAGGCGACAGGTCCGGCCTAGGTTCGTTACAATATCTATCTTGAAAAAAATTTTGAATACTCCTTTCTCTACCGCTTGTTCAATTTCAAAGCAGTCTTTGAAGTAGTCAACAAAATCAATGATTGTTTCCAGAATCAGTATAACAGTATGTTTGGACCTGGCCAAGGCATTTGATACAGTGGATCACAATATACTCCTCCAACGTTTGTCTGACATAGGTATAAGGGGTGTTGCCTTAAACATTTCTGAGGATTACTTGACAAATAGAGCACATACTATCAAAATGAACAACTCACTCAGTAACCCACTACCAGTAACTAGAGGGGTACCTCAGGGCACTGTTTAGGACCTATTCTATTTCTGGTATACATCAAAACAACATCATTTGTGGACGATACAGCTATAACTTTCTTCGGAAAAACGGAGGTTTATGCCCAGGCTGAAACATCATGAATCATCTTGTACTAACTATCATAACTGCAGCTGTCCTACTACAAATAAAAGAGATACAATAAAGTACTTAGGGGTGATGGTTGACCAATGCCTACGTTGGAAGGAACATATTGAATATACCGTGATTAAACTTCGTAAATTGATATATAAATTCTATCAACTCAGAAATATACTTAATAAGAAAATGATAATGACAGTGTATAGGTCCTTGGCTGAGTCCATAATACGGTACTGCATAATAGTGTGGGGTGGTATTTTCAAGTCTTCATTATATAATTTAGGAGTTGATCCAGAACACTTTAATGATAATTTAAATGAAAAAAAAAAACGGTGGTATTCTACTCAGACGTTATATCAGGAAACTGGATTATTAAGTGTAGGGCAACTATATGCCTATCAATGTTTGCTATGGACTGCCAGCTCCTCAATCACTTTTGAACAACATACATATAATGCTCGAATATGCGTAAGTCAGGCAGTAAATTTTCCTAGATGCAGGCTTACGCACGACCAAAAGTTCATCACGTTCCTTGGACCCAAACTTTACAACGCTTCACCTACCTCGTTGAGAGGTATGCAAAATAAATCCAAATTCAAAATAGAAATGAGAAATTATTTCAAAAATAATTATGGAATCCTAGAAGCGATTCTAGAAAGATGATGATATACATCTTTCAGAGCTCATCTCAATCTCTGATATTTATCTCTCCTCTCTCTCTCTCTCTACTCTCTCTCTCTCTACTCTCTCTCTCTCTTTCTCCTTCTCGCTCCCCTCTCTCTCTCTCTTCATTATACAGTGCTCGTCTAAAGTCCGTTCCCCCCTATTAATTTTTGAACCACCTGGTATATCGCAACGAAATTTGGAGGGCTCAAATATGAGATAAGAACCTACTTTATCATGAAAAAATCACAGCTGAAAATTTTGAAATGGCGGCTGAGCGCCATCATCAATAATTTTTTAAAATAAAACACCCCGTATATTATTCCATTTTTAAAATCTGCTCATAATTTTCAACATTTTTCTCTAATACACTTTACTCCTGAATTCAATTGTTTTCGAAATATTAACGTTTGAAAAGTGACATTTTGGTCATTTCAAACCCAACCAAAAACACTTGCTTTCAATCAATACCTTAGAGGAACTTAAAATAGATGATGATATCACAAAAGATATATATGCAATGCCAAATTTACTAAATAATTACTATGTAGAAAGTATACAACAGCTCAATAGTGAAATAGACAATACAGGCCCTGATTTTCCAATTTTACAAAGATATCGTGAACGTGTTTTAGATGGCTTCAAATTAATTGACTATGAAAAACTCAAAACTATTATTTTTTCTTTGCCTAACAAGGGTAGTCCAGATGATGTAAATATACATTTTCTGAAGAATTGTTTCGATAATATTGCACAGCCCCTGTTGAACCTCATCAACTCCTCTTTTGAAACTTGTAGAGTTCCCAGTGATATCAAAGTATCCACAATAGTACCAATTCCTAAGGTAAAAAATTCCAACGATGCTAAAGACCTGCGACCAATCAATATGCTACCTTCAATAGAAAAAATATTAGAGAAAGCTGTATATGAACAAATTTTGGATTTTCTGGACCAGAACGGAGTAATCAATAGTGTGCAGTCGGGTTTCCGTGCTGGGCACAATTGTGAAACAGCTTTACAGTGTGTGCTTGATGATTTCAAAAATAATTCAGATAAACATTTAATGACAGGAGTAGTTTTCCTTGACCTGCAAAGAGCTTTTGAAACTGTTGACAGGGGTAGGTTGGTAGAAAAATTAGAAAGTATTGGTATTATTGGGGATGCATTGGCATGGTTGGTTGATTATCTCGAGAACCGAAGACAAAACTTAAATTGAACAATATTCTATGTGATGAAATCATAAACGAACAGGGTGTTCCACAGGGTAGTTTACTTGGTCCCCTATTATTTTTAATATACATTGACGATGTGGTTAATAATGTTGGAATATGCTCAATTCATTTATTTGCTGATGACACACTGATTCACTTTTCAAATTCAGACTGTACGACGGTAGTGAATATAATCAACGAAACACTAGAAAACATATTCAGATGGTGTTGTGCCAACAAACTAAAGGTAAATGCAAAAAAAAACAAATTCATGTTGATAGGTAACGACAAGGAATATAAAAAGTTCAGAGAAAATATGTGTGAAATAAAATCAACAATAGTTCAATTGAGCTAGTGGATACTTACAAATATTTAGGAGTAATTATTGATAGAGATTTGAAATTCAAAGAACATGCAAACTATATAATAAAAACAATATCATTTAAAATAAACTATTTGTATAGAAGCTCCAGATTTCTCTCCATATGGTCAAAAACTATTATTTACAATACGATAATTCTTAATCACTTCAACTACTGCTCTACCATACTATTTTTACTACAACAAAATGAAATGAAACGATTACAGAAATTGCAAAATCGAGCAATGAGAATAATATTATCCTGCTCTAAACAAACACCCATAAATGAAATGTTGAATACGCTTGACTGGTTACCAGTAGAAAAATGTTACTATATCAAACACTGATCTTCGTCTTTAAAATAAGAACAGGTAGTGCTCCACCATATCTGAGGGAAAAAATATCTTTCGTATCAGAACACCACAATTACAACACCCGAAATAGAAATAATTTATTCATTCCAAATGTGAAAACAAAAAAATCGCAAAATTCAGTTTTTTTAGAGGACTAAATAAGTTCAATGAACTTTCTGAGGACATAAAAAATTCACCCTCTCTTGCTGTATTTAAAATTAAATTGAAGAGACTTCTGTTGAGTGAGTGCAAACCTCGATGATGATACCTATTATTAACTTTTATTTATGTGTGTGTATATGAATGTATATATAGTGTAGTATATTACTATCTGTTTGTTATCAACTATCGCTAAGCCACTATTGAATATTATAAATTATTCTTTTGAAACTAATGAAGTACCTGACGAAATTAAAACTGCTACAATTATACCAATCCCTAAAGTAGCAAATACGAATAAAGCATGTGAGCTGAGACCAATAAATATGATATCAGTTGTAGGCAAAGTACTGGAAAAATCGGTATACAATCAAATTGTGGATCACTTGGAACGCAATAAGGCTATCACATGTGGTCAGTCAGGGTTCCGTAATAAGCATAGTTGTGAAACCGCTTTGCAATGTGTCCTCCATGATTGGAAGAACACTTTGGAAAAAAATTTAATGACAGTGACAGTTTTTCTTGATTTGCAAAGGGCGTTCGAGACTATTGACAGAACCAGATTATTGAAAAATTGGGAAGCTGTCGAATTGTAGATGCAGCATTACAATGGATTGCGTACTATTTGGATAATCGGAAACAAAAGTTACGACTTAACCATGTTACATCTAGCATAATCGATATCAATATAGGTGTACCTCAAGGTAGTGTTCTGGGTCCTTTATTGTTTCTAGTGTATATAAATGATATGGTTGAGGTAGTGAATGGATGTTGTATACACCTATTTGCTGATGACGCTGTTATTTATTGTACTGGAAATAACCGTTCGATATGCTTCAATACAATTAATGAAAATTTAGAAGCTATACACAATTATTGCTGTGGAAATTTGTTGAAAATAAATACAAACAAAACTAAATGGATGTTGATCAGTAGAGACAAAATGTATAAGGAAGTGATGAAGACAGCACCGAAATTGTCTATTGGTGGTGTCCAGATAGAGTTGGTTGAGAAATTTAAATATTTAGGGGTATTAGTTGATCGTCAACTGTACTTTAATGATCATGCAAAAAATGTGATAAAAATAATTGCCATGAAAATCAACTACTTGAGGAGATGTTCTCAGCATCTTACCCAATGGAGTAAAATAATAATTTACAATACTCTTATACTCCCTCATTTCAACTACTGTGCCACTGTGCTTTATATGGTGAATCAAAATGTGCTAAACCGATTACAGAAATTACAAAATCGAGCCATGCGAATTATTCTTTGTTGTGCACGAGATACGTCGATAAGTTCAATGCTAGATACCCTCAATTGGTTACCGGTTAAGATTTATCTATTATATCACTCCCTCATATTCATTCATAAGATTAAAACCGGTATGACGCCAGAGTATTTGCAGAATATTTTAATCCTCAATCAGGAAGTTCATGAGCACCACACTAGATATAGAGGCAACCTTCGTGTTCCCCTGGTTAGCAGAACATATAGCCAGAATTCTATTTTTGTCAAAGGTGTAACCATGTACAACAGAATTCCAATTGATGTGAAAAATTCTGGAAGTCTTGATATTTTTAAAATTAGGCTGAAGAAGCACCTCTGTACAAACATATTGTGATATAATTTTTTTTTATGTTGTGTATGTTATGCATGTTTGTTCATTTTGCTACATATGTCCCTTTGTGAGTACCTATATACATATTTTTTATATATTTCATATTTTTATATTATCATATTTTTTTTTGTGTTACTCATTGTACCTACTTGATATTAGTTATATGACTAAATAAACGATTTATATATATATATATATATATATCAATGTATTTATATGTAACTATATTTTTATTCTACTTATTTTATTTATTTTTATTCTACTTATTTTATTTATTGACTGTACTTATATATTAGTCTTGGGCTAAAAATAAAGGATTCATATTGGAAAAAATCGTTGTCGCGGTAACATCTTGTTTACTGTCAAACTGAACTGCTAACTGTCAAATAGTCCGTTGAGCGCCTAAATCCTTTTATGAAAAGTGTGATCATGGCTCGTAGTTTAGACGATGAATTCGAAGCAGTTTTGATATTTGGAGAAGCTGGAAGAAATTATCATCTAGCAGTCCATATGTTTAATGATAGATTTCCCGAGAATCGTATTTCGAGGTCATATTTGCGCAAACTTTTAAATAAGCTCCAAGCAACTGGTACACTGAAAGATGCTCCAAGATCAGGAAGACCGCCTCTTTTTTTGAAGACAAAAAGGTAGAAATTGTTGCTGAAATGGTAATCAATTCCACTCAGTCAACGTCTGCAGTTGCTGAATCCTGTGGAGTAAGTTCAAAAAGTGTCCAAAGAATCCTAAAAGAAAGAAAAATTTCATCCCTATGAAATTAAAATACTGCATGCTCTCACGGAGGATGATCCAGTCCGGAGGGTTGAATTTTGTGAGTGGTTAACAAGAACAATTGAAGGAGAACGAGGCTTCCTAAAACGTGTATGTTTCGCAGACGAATGCACGTTCTTCCTTAATGGAAAAGTCAACAAACGGAATGTACGATACTGAAGCGTTACTAATCCGCATATTTTTAGAGAGGGACATACCCAGTTTCTAAAAAAGGTGAATGTTTGGGCGGGGATTTTGGGAAATCGCGTTGTTGGACCGATTTTCACCAGAGGCAATCTTACAGTTGTTCTTTACAGAAATCTTTTAGAAACTGAAATTGAACCTCGAATAAGACAAATTGTATTAAACAATCAGTAAGAGTTTGAAAATCGTGAAATCATATTTCAGCAGGATGGGGCACCTCCCCTATTTCGATCGCATGGCTAGAGAGTTCCTCGATACGAACTTTCCTGGGCTATGGATAGGTCGCAGAGGAAGTACACAATGGCCACCAAGATCTCCGGATCTTACACCTCTAGATTTTTTCCTTTGGGGGTTTCTGAAGTCAAAAATCTACGCCACTGTATGCCAAACAATAGAAGAGTTGGAACGCAGAATAATAGATACATGTGAACAAATATATGAACAGACTATCATCAACGTGAGAGAAGCTATTTATGATAGGGCACTTTATTGTCAAGATTTAGGAGGGGACCACATTGAACCCTTGATGAAATAATTGTTGGGGTTAAATAAAAATGTTATTCAAAAATAAATTATAATTTTTTTAGCTAACTACTTTGTTTTGATTGTGAATTTACATTCGTAGGCTTCGAGATTTTCCGGTAAGCGGTACTGTTTATCCTTAATAAACTCTCTTTACGCCTCTTTTTAGTCGAATTCATTAAGATTTATAGTCCATCCAATATCAATTGCAGAAGCTGTAGGAAGCAAATGAAAATTCACTTCGCTAACACGAGCGTATATGCGGAGAAACAGAACGAAAAATAATCTGTACTACTCGTAAACATTTTCCGTCGGCAAACGGTAGATCAAAAGAGCCGATAGTCAACGTGGACTCAAGTGGCAGCTGTCTGTTGTACATCCGATTCGTCTGGGCCAATCGAGTCGGACATCGATGCTGGCAGGTGTGTCTACGATGGGAGGTCATAAATCACGCGTTATATTTGTGTTTTAATAGCTCTAAAAGATTAAAAACCAGTAGCGTCTATGGTCTTGGTGTGTGCCGATCGAAATACGTTTTAGGATATAATAATAACCTACATCAAACAATGAAAGAAACTATTTTTCTTTCTTAATGTATTTGTATAAATAAAAGCTTGTCTATAATTTTTTTTCATTTTTCATTATTTATGAAGTATTTTTAAAATCATAAAATATCTGAATAAAATTAGTTATCCCCGCCACTGCTGCTCACAGGATTTTGCCGCAAGACTTTTTTATGCTTCTGCAATTGATATTGGGAAAACTATAACTACAAATTAATAACAACGTTTAGTTACCAAAATGTTTTACCGGAAGTGACCAAAATCCATACTTCATTTTAAACCGGAATGTCACTTTTCAAACGATAATATTTCGAAAACAATTGAGTTTAGGAGAATTATGAGCAGATTTCAAAAATGGAATAATATACGGGGTGTTTTTTTTTAAAAAATTATTGAAGATGGCGCTCAGCCGCCATTTTAGAACTTTTAGCTGAGATTTTTTCATGAAAAAGTAGTTTTTTTTCTCCTATTTGAGCCCTCCAAATTTCGTTGCGATATACCAGGTGGTTCAAAAATTAGTAGGGGGGGAAACGGACTTTAGACGAGCACTGTATAATTAGCTCTTGTTGAGGTCAGGAATACTATTCTTTTTTGCCAGCTACAACACAAGCATTGCTTGGGTGGCCACAAACTAGTTTTCCAGTAATCAATCATTCAAGCTGTTCTCTCTGTTTTACTTTTACTTTCAGTGACTCAATGAGTCAGATTGTAAGTAATATAAAAAGATATATTTCAAATTACTTCTTGTAAACCAATATGTAATAGGCTTTTTCATTTAGATGACAAATGACTAACTTTGTTTACCCAACGGCATTGACGGCGATTTTTTTTTTAAAGGAAATAAAATATTTCCGAGTTTTCCTATGGAAAGTTGACTTGAATTTACATGGAGAAAAAAACTCACCATTAGAAAATTATCGTGTACATTATTTTATCTACGAATGAAAGGTTTTTGGCGGTATAAAATAGGTAATAAGTACTTAACCTACAAAGAAAGTTACGAACGCCAATGTATGCAGGTGCATTTGTCATGAAGTTGACTGTTGACATAATGTGAAAATACCGCTAATTTTGAACTAAGCCAATCTCAATTTGTTATTTCAAAACTAACCAATGGCTATTCACTTTCCCAATAGCCAATCAGACTTTGGGTCTCAAAACGAGCGCATGCGCCTTAGAAAATCATCTGAATGAAAAGGCCTATTCTGAACGAATAAACTTACTAAACTTACTTACTTAATAACTAAAAAATGGTATAACATATGGTATATTTTTAAAATCATAACCACAAAACTTTTTTTTCTATATGCAATAATAACGATGATAAGGGATAATATTAATATATTAATTGATAGTGAATAAGCCGTTATCACAAATGGGGGGGTTTTGGTATTTCTTGATATCTCTTTTCATTTCCAAAATATTGCACCGGACAACTTTTAAAATTGACATTCCGCTGGATCCTCAAGAAAAGTTTCGTATCTTCGAATTTTAGGCCGACTGGTAGGAATGGGTCAACGACTTTCTGTTAGGCATAGGTCAGTGTCAGGGACAAGGGCAAACCAGTTGAAATTTTCTTCTTTTTATGGAAATGAAATAATGAATGGCTTGTTCGACGTGCCTCGAAACCGGTCCAATCACATCTTCGGCGTTTTCATCTCTCGGTTTTCGGACGCTCGGTCCAGGTCATCATCGGCCAACTTGGAGTTGTAAACCTTGAAGACAAACTATCGGTCTAGTTGAGAAGAAATAATGAATAGAAATTTATAAAATGGTGAAAATTAATATTTTTCCCGAATTAAACCACATAAAAAACAAAGACAAACTTGTATTTGATTTTTTAGATTAAAAGTAAGTATATATTTTCAATACAAAAAACAAGTGTTAGTAGCCAGTGGTCTGAGGAAAAAGTAGTTCTGAATTATTATCAACAATTTACAAAAACTATAAATTATCTCCTTCACTTATCTACCGATTTGAATGAAATTTTGTACATAGATATGAGACACAATTTCAAATTGACAGACATATGAAAACGAAATGGCCGACTTCCGGTTTCGCCAGAAGAGCCACCAACTTCTATTTTTCAAATGAACACCCTGTATGTTTGATGTTTTTCGGATTCTACGGCTCAAAATACATACACGACAATGTTGCCAAATTTTTATTCGACAATTGAAAAAAATAATTTCTTAATTTTTTTTTAGCTCAGGAGGCCTTGATCATGTTAAAATCTATACTAATTTACATCAGTAACTCATAGTAATAGTAATTTCATCGACAAGATCAATAACAAATCCTACAGCAGAAATTGAAATTTTCTGAACGAAAAACTCTTTTTTTCAAATGATACTTACCGAGTGCCATCTTGTCATTCGATAGAGAATTTAATTACCAATTCAGCTATATACATTATACTACTTTCTTTCTGTTCAAAACGTAGAGAGCCATCTAACAAAATGAAATCAATCTGAAAAAATTGGTAGGAAACATGACATCTATTCATTCTTTCAAACTTTACTTCAGAATTTTAACAATGAATTACCAAAAATAATCGACTTGACAATATGTAATGATCATAAATGAATCCATTTCTGAAAAGATAACTTCAATATAATCAAACTGTTTGAATAAATCTAACGAATGAAACAGTAAAACATTCTACGTACAAATTATTACTCACAATACCATTATCCTGTTTTCAATAGAAGAGTTTCACAACCATCGAAAAATCATTTTATTTATTAATGACCAATGATATGTTCGAAGTGTTGAGCGTTTTCCCTAACACATAGACTAGTTCTATTTATTCTACACCTAATCACATTTATCAGTTCGTGAGCAGGAATTTCCTGAAATGCGCGCTCAACTTTATCTCTCAAGTCCTCCAAAGAAGTTGGTCTCCTCCAGTATACTTTGGATTTTATGTGACCCCATAAATAAAAATCAATAGGCGTTAATTGGGCGATCTGGCTGATTGGACCATTTATTCCAATCCATCTCTGCCCATAGGTATCACTAAGGTATTGCCGAACAATATCAGCATTATGTGGTCCTGCACCATCCTGCTGAAAAAACATATTTTCCCTGGTGTTCTCAGGTAAATCTTTGATATAATTTTGAAAATCGTTTTCTAAGAATTGTAGATATCTTTGGCCCGTCAAAGGCCCGTCGAAAAGAATTGGTCCAATGATTCTTGTCCCTATGATTCCTACCCAGACGTTGAATCCAAATCTCCCTTGAAACTGACATTCTCTCAGCAACCTAGGATTTTCTTGAGCCCAATACCTTGTAATATTCCTATTGAACATACCATTATTCGTAAGCCTAGACTCATATGTAAACAGTATCTTCGAGACAAAACCATTATTCAAATCATGATGACGCAAAAGCCAATTACAATAAGTTAGTCTCCGTTCTGGGTCATTTTCATATAGTCGCTGATGCAAACTGTATTTATAGGAGCGATATTTATGTTTTTTCAATACTTTTCTGGCTCTTTCCCTGCTGATCCCACATTCAATTTCCAATTATCGTACCGAGGCGGATGGAGTAAAATGAACATATGCTAAAACATTAGTTTCCGCTTCTTCACGACGATGAAGTCGGATGTGGTTTTGATCAGCTGGTTCTTTCCTTAGCATCATTTCCAATGTCCTGAAATAGGTCCTCGATGGGTGCCGTCTCAACGGATAACGAACAGCGTATAGCATACTAGCATTGACAGCGTTCTTCTGACATTCTCCGTATATCAATATCATATTTAAATATTTACAAACGAAAAGAGGTGAAAAGTAAAACTGGTATTTCACTTTTGACATGACATTAATCACCTACTGTTTTCCATGATTCCACGGCTACCTTTCATTCCATCAAACCTAAACGGATAACTTATTAGAATTTGTAGGCATCGTATAAAATATTGTACAAATTCAATAATTGATTGTTCTTAGTTTTGAACAAAAAGAAAGTGGTACATAATGTATATCGTTGAATTGGTAATTAAATTCTCTATCGAATGACAAGATGGCCCTCGGTAATCAATCAATCAATCACTTTATTTATCATAAAATATACATATAAAGTCAATCACAAGGACCAAAGAAGATGCATGTTTATGACAAGTCACAAATAAACACCAAAACAAAATTAATTAAACATCAAGACAAAATAAAATAAAATACATACCATTAGATTAAAATATATGATAAAAATTGAGAAATTCATTTTTGCAGGAACATACTTTTCGGACAATATATCATAAAAAGGTAGAATACGTGAATTCACAAGGGACAAGAGAGACAGTGTATATATAAGTATGCTATATTGAATACAAATCAAATCAATTGCATATATCGCGAACATAACACAAATTATACTAAGTACTCATCTATAGTGTAGCAGGCCTTCTGAACTAGCTGCTGTTTCAGTCTTGTTCTGGAAATATTTAAATTGAGGGAGCTTTTAATATGCTCATCAAGAGAGTTGTATAATTTACAGCCAGTAAAAAAAAAACTTTTTTGGTACAGCGTAGTCCGGTGATTCTCAGGTTGTAGTTGGCCTTTGAAACGTGTATTATGGTTATGCTTCTCAACAGTATTCAAAAACATGTTTTTATTTTTATAGATGTATGTACAAACTTCCAGTATATATAAGCTTACAACAGTTAGGATTTTGAATTTTTTTAAATAATCTCTGCAGCTCATTCTAGTATCGATACTAGCAAGAATTCTAATCGCATATTTCTGAAGTACCAATACTCTATTCACATGTGCACAATTTCCCCAAATCAAAACTCCATACTTTATATGGGAATGAAAATTTGCATAGTACAATGACAGTAGTGTGTACTCACTACAGTGGTTCTTCATAAATTTCAGACTATAACAGCTACTCTGTAATTTTTTACACAGGTACCATTTGAAAAAAACGATTTTTTCGTTAAAAATGCGCTCAGAAAATTCCAATTCCTGCAGTAGGATTTGTTATTGATCTTATCGATGAAATGACTATTACTATGAGTTACTGATGTAAATTAGTATAGATTTTAACCTGATTAAGGCGTCCTGGGCTAAAAAAATTAATTGGAAAATTTTTTAATTGTAAAATAAAAATTTGGCAACTTGTCGTATGTAATTTGAGCCGTAGAATCCGAAAAACATCAAACATACAAAGTGTTCCTATCTGAAAAATCGAAGTTGGTGGCTCTTCTGGCGAAACCGGAAGTCGGCCATTTTGTTTTCATATATCTGTCAATCCGAAATTGTGTCTCAGATCTATGTACAAAATGTGCCTTAAGTCGATCATAAAACGAGCATAATTTCTTTTCTAACCCCAGTTAACTCAACCAGAGGTTAACTGGAACCTATAAAAGTGGTCCTAACGATAATTTTGATTTATTGCAATTGCAATTTTCATTTTATCTGATTTCACTAGTTTTATAATTTTGCAATGATTTAGTCAAAACCTGGCCTTTTTTTGTATCCAGTAGACTCATTATTTCCTATATTTCTTCAGTGAGTTTAAGATACATGAAAGATCATTTTGATTAGCTGTTGAACTGGTACAAACATTTATGAAATAATTGTTGAGTATTTCCCAAATTTCTTTTCGATTTTCAATTATATTTCCATCAACCGAAATATGTGGAATCATCTGCGACTGAAAGATAAACTTTAGTCACTATCTTCCATCGTCAAGATAACCTCTTGTGGGGTATTCATGTTGAAAAGGGAAACATTCTCAATTGGATATCGATAAAAAGATTTTTCAGTGAATTGAAAAATCCACGATGAAAATGAAGTTATTTTTCGTGAATGTCTAACAGAAAACAACTACTTCCCCGGCTGAAGCCACGCTGGACATTGAACTACATCTGATAGATATTCTGAAAAGACCCTAACTCAAAAGAAAACTTCATGTTTTATCGTGGATTTTTCAATTCACAGAAAAATCTCTTTATAAATATCCAATTGAGAATGTTTCCCTTTTCAACATGTCTTCTGTACCTCTTTTGATTTTGTTGTAAACATTCTCATTTATCGAATTCCATACTGATTTTTCTTTATAATAATTGAATTTATATTTAAAATTTTTTTTTACCAGTTTATTGCAATAAAGGATTGTTCACTAGAAAAACACATTTTTAAATTCTAGGTTAACTATGGTTTGGAATTATCTAATTTTATTGGTTTTTCCAAAAAAAAATGCTCAAAATTTCATTACAAATCCCACTCGAATGACTTCTATTCCTCCCATTTTATTTTTTTATTGACATAGTATTCAAATAGCATATTTTGAAACCATCACTTAAACTCTGTTCTTTTTTCACTGGCAGCTAAACACCCTCATTATAAATGCAAATCTGCGAAAAGTTGTTTACCGTCGGCTCAAATAAATTTCATGGTAACAAACACGTTTTGATATGTGTTTTCGAGTTTACTTTTCTATCCACTCTGTTTTATCTCAATATTAAATTAGAGTAATAATTGACAATTCATCGATTATTGGATGAATCAAAGTACACTTGTCAAACTTTTATAACTGCGTCCTGTGAGCGACTTCGGCAGCTCACCTAAAATGTTTTAGTTGCAAATAGTGATGGTAATAAATGTATGTAGTTACTTACCTAAATGTCCATTTCACAATCATCATCGGTATCCGAATCCGATGAATTTTTGGGTCCTATCGAAATTACTAGAGACTCCACAGTTTGGTCAATTAAATTATCAAGATCCCACATCTTCTGTTAATACATGATTTACAGCATTCATCCAATTGTCGCTTGTCACTTTGGAGAACGATGCTAGAAGAAGCTAACGTACATCATCCAATTTAAAAGTAGTGTTGTTCCTAGCAACGTCTCCTTTCACTTGAGCCCATATGAGCTCGATAGGATTGAGCTCACAATGGATGGAGGTAAGATGTATAAAAACCCTGGTGCTTGCACTTATACCTGTAGAAGTTTGGGATCGACTTGGCGACACTTGGCCTACTTGATAATAGAGATTACTAGCGTGTCAGATGGCGCCAATTTCGTTTTAGTCTCAATTCAGTAACAGGGATATTTATTTACTCAGATTTCTTCTTGAGGCGAACTGTTCGCGGGTTCTAATTCTAGCTTTGCTATTGGTTGAAAAGAGACATCTGTCAAACTTCACCAATACCAAAGCTAGAATTAGAAGCCCCCGAACATTGCACAAAGAAAGCACTGTCGTGTTGTTTTTCGTATTTTGTACCATTTGAATTTGAGGTTAACTGCATTTTGACAGACGGAGAATTGGAAACGAAATTATCATTAAATTTCAGAAAATATAAAATGCAATGCATACAATATGATGAAATTTGGAAATATCATTATTAGTCAATTCGTCAAGATTTGTACTTGCTGTTGGTATGGAATACAGGTGAAAATTCGAATCTGCTGCTTTATACTATCCACACGAAATACAAATGTGGCCCATTATAGAAAAAGTATCCTTATAGACTACACTACCTGAAAGTAAACAATTCCTCACGCACTAATGAACTGATGAACGAGTGCTTTTTTAAAGAACAAACTCAGGAGTAAGCTAAGCAAGATTTCAAATCGAAGAGATGGAAAACGCATAGATACCGACGAAACACTGAAAATAATTTCATATAAGATGCTGCAGATGTCAGAAATTAAGTTCTGACATTAAACGAGAATATAGACAAACTTTCTTGGACGGCGCCATCTACCACAGAGGGAGAAGCTCTGTTGATGTAACAGGTGGTGTCCCCTCGAAAATCTAAACAATATCGAATCAGTTCATTCACCAGGGTTTTTAGACATCTTAGATGGAGGTAATCGTAATACAACCATCTTTTTTTCTTCAGCCATTTCGTCAACTACGTACTGTTTGTAGTTTGCTTTGTGTTGCCTCGCAATGGATAATAATTCTTTTATTATCATGTGGGAGATCTTTCTGCTGTAACAAACCAATTTTTGTTCTCCATTTTGATGTTGGCAACGCTTCCTTAAGCCTGGAATGGTAGCTAGCATTGTCCATGACAATAACGGCATTCGCAGGCAACAGCTCTATCATTCGGGAAAAGTAGTCCTCAAACACATCCGCATTCATCTCCTCGTGGTAATCTTCTGTTGATTTCGGGACGAATTGCAGCAAACCACCATCGACAAAACCATGTTCATTTCCAATATGGGTGAATCACCCATCACCCAGGGTGATAATTAACCTACGCCCTTTTCCTGATCGGTGCAGGTAACCCAGTGGAATATCCTTCCATGACTGCTTGGCGGGAAGTTTTTATGTTAGTGTCGACCCACAGTATGCACAGTATGTCCTTCGTCAAGCCATGTTTCGTCCAAATAATGAATTGTCCTTCCTACAGATCGATACTTCCTGATCGTCCTTAAATAATTTCTTCTCCAACGCACAATTGAGTCTTTATCTATAAGGAAGGACTTTCTATTCTGCTCTTCCCAGGAAAAGCCTATATCGCGAAAAAGTTTCCATAATTTGTTTCTGCCTACTTGTGGTAAATCGTTGTCTTCCTGAATTGACTGTAAAACTAAAAGAGTGAACTTTCCTTTGGATGGCGGTCCTATCGAAGTCATCGATTGATAGTGACTTCCTTCCTGAATTTTGTTTTGGTGCACTAGTGTCTCCACTTTTCCTCTCATTTAAAAACCTGTAAATTGTTCTTTCACTCACTCCCGTCGTATTAGAACATGTAGACACTATCTAGCGAACGGAACTTGTGGGTTGTTGATAAACAAATGTATCATGCACATTAAGCACTATAGTTTTTTCTCTTACAGAGTATGCAACAAATGTATTAGGTTTAAAGTTTGCACCCGATGCCATTTTCATAACCACTACTAAAATATCACAAACGTATTAAGAATAAGCAATAGCTCGTCACGGACTCCCCTCCACAGCAAAACAGTATTCTCTCGTATTTTGTAGAAACTAGCCGACGGGGGAAACCCAGAATTTCTTTATTTATTTGCTTTTAATACCAACTAATTATTCTATAATGGGGCATCAGGTACATCCACTTTGCATTCATTATCATTCATAATAAAATTTCGAATTGTATTAGTTTTACCTAAGAAGTAAGCAAATTTTTATTATGAGGTATCAACTAAGAACCCTCATTTTGCAATAATGTCCGATTCTTAGAAACGAATGTACAGTTAAAGTGTATCTCGGGAATTTACATCTAAATATTTTATTTCGACCTGACTATTACTAGGGTAATTGTGCTAAAATATTTACCTCAATGCCTTCATAATAACAAGTGGTGAGGGGAATAGGTATTAGTATTATTATACAGTGCTCGTCTAAAGTCCATTCCACCCCTACTAATTTTTGAACCACCTGGTATATCGCAACGAAATTTGGAAGGCTTAAATAGGAGATGGAAACCAACTTTTTAACCGACGAAACCAAAAAGGAGGAGGTTCTCTAGTCGACGCTGTATATTTAATTTTTTTTATTTTATTATTTTATGTATGATCACGCATAACTTTTCACTGAGACGTTCGATTCCGATAATTCTTTTTACAGTGGATAGGGTGTACTTCGAATTTGGTCCCATTTGAATTTAAAAGATGAAATCCACCCCTAAGGGTAGCGAAATGAAGGACATTGATCACTCACCCTCTGAATTCTGGTCCGTTAATCGATTCTATCAGGCATAACTTTGTACTGGGTTCTTCGATTTCGATGATTCTTTTTTGAATAGATAGGGTATACCTCACATTTGGATTTCGAATGAAATTATCCACCCTTACGGGTAGAAAAATAGGGGATAAATGATTTTTCACTTGTGAACATTGGCACACACATATGTAGTTGACAATGACAGATCGCTACTGTCATTATGTTTGTTCCACATCCGTCATTATATTCTATGAGAGGATGGAATGATATACAGAGTAATGAAATAAACTAACCAGAACAACAAAAATAATTTATATTACAACAAATAGTAAAAGTAGATAATCATATTATTCAACTGGTAATAGTTGAAGTAAGGTGGGTAAGTATTTTGGAAGCAATAAAAAAACAAGTAGGTAGTAATTAGTAGATTTCAGCCACAAAAAATTGAAAAATAAAAAATTTTTAACAAAAAATTAAACGTAACTGAAAAGTAAAAAATAAAATAAACCTTCTGTCTCAATAACTAAGCTCCTAAACTAATGTAAGTAACTAATTTTGAGTCAGCGCCAAACGAACAATCAACGAAGATCATTAAATAACTTCAAAAAAATACAGAATGTCAACTCTATGCCATCATTTTATGCCTTACCTAATTCATTTGCTTGTTCGTTTGGCGCCGACTCAAAATTAGTAACTTACATTAGTTCAGGAGCTTAGTTATTGAGACAAGAAGGTTTATTTTATTTTTTACTTTTCAGTTCCGTATTTCGTCGGTTTAATTTTTTGTTAAAAAGTTTTTCATGAAAAAATTACAGCTAAAAGTTTTAAAATGGCGGCTGAGCGCCATTTTCAATAATTTTTTTAAATAGAACGCCCCGTGTATTACTCCATTTTCAAAATCTGCTCATAATTCTCAACAGTTTTCCCCATACACTTTACTCCTGAATCCAATTGTTGTTAAAATATTAACGTTTGAAAAGTGACATTTTGGTCATTTCAAACTCAACCAAAAACACTAATGTTGCTTTCAATCAAGTTTGCATTGGAAAAAATCGTTGTAGCGGTAACATCTTGTTTACTGTCAAACTGAACTACTAACTGTCAAATAGTCCGTTGAGCGCCTAAATCCTTTTATGAAAAGTGTGATCATGGCTCGTAGTTTAGACGATAAATTTGAAGCAGTTTTAATATTTGGAGAAGCTGGAAGAAATTATCATCTAGCAGTCCGTATGTTTAATGATAGATTTCCCGAGAATCCTAATTCGAGGTCATATTTGCGCAAACTTTTAAATAAGCTCTAAGCAACTGGTACGCTGAAAGATGCTGCAAGATCAGGAAGACCGCTCTTTCAGAAGAAAAAAAGGTAGAAATTGTTGCTGAAATGGTAATCAATCCGACGCAGTCGACGTCTGCAGTTGCTGAATCTTGTGGAGTAAGTTCAAAAAGTGTCCAAATAGTCCTAAAAAAAGAAAAGTTTCGTCCCTATAAAATGAAAATCCTGCATGGTCTCATGGAGGATGATCCAGACCGGAGGGTTGAATTTTGTGAGTGGTTAACAAGAACAATTGAAGAAGAACGGGGCTTCCTAAAACGTGTAGTTTCGCAGACGAATGCACATTTTTTCTTAATGGAAAAGTCAACAAACAGAATGTACGATACTGGAGCGATACTAATCCGCATATTTTTGGAGAGGGGCATACCCAGTTTCCTAAAAAGGTGAATGTTTGGGCCGGGATTTCGGGCAATCGCGTTGTTGGACCGATTTTCATCAGAGGCAATCTTTCAGGAATTCTTTACATAAATCTTTTAGAAACTGAAATTTAACCTCGAATAAGACAAATTGTATTAAAAAATCAGGAAATTGTATTAAAAAATCGTGAAAAAATCGTGAAATCATATTTCAGCAGGATGGGGCACCTCCCCATTTCGCTCGCATGGCTAGAGAGTTCCTCGATACAAACTTTCCTGGGCGATGGATAGGTCGCAGGGGAAGTACAGAATGGACACCAAGATCTCCGGATTTTACACCTCTAGATTTTTTACTCAGGGGGTATCTTAAGTCAAAAATCTACGCTACTGAATGCCAAACAATAGAAGAGTTGGTACGCAGAATAATAGATACATGTGAAGAAATAGATGACCAGACTTTCATCAACGTGAGAGAAGCTATTTATAATAGGGCACTTTATTGTCAAGATTTAGGAGGGGACCACATTGAACACTTTATGAAATAATTGTTGGGGTCAAATAAAAGTGTTATTAAAAAATAAATTATAATTTTTTAGCTAACTAAAAAAACTAAAATTTGTTTTGATTGTGAATTTACAGAACACATTCGTAGGCTTCGAGATTTTCCGGTAAGCGGTACTGTTTATCCTTAATAAACTCTCTAGGTCTCTTATTAGTCGAATTCATTAAGAGATTTAACTACAAATTAATAATAACGTTTAGTTAGCAACATGTTTTACCGGAAGTGACCAAAATCCATACTTTATTTTAAACCCGAATGTCACTTTTCAAACGTTAATATTTCGAAAACAACTGAATTCAGGAGTAAAGTGTATCAGAGAAAACTGTTGAGAATTATGAGCAGATTTTGAAAATGGAATAATATACGGGCTGTTATATTTAAAGATGGCGCTCAGACGCCAATTTAAAACTTTTAGCTGTGATTTTTTCATGAAAAAGTAGGTTTTTATCTCCTATTCAAGCCCTTCAAATTTCGTTTCGATATACCAGGTGGTTCAAAAATTAGTAGGATGGAACGGACTTTAGACGAGCACTGTATATTCATTTTGTAGGTATTTAACCATATTCTCATAACTTGCTTTTAAGTGAATCTGTGTTTACAGTATAAAAGTTCGTAATAAGTATCATTGAATTCCCGTCTTACATTTTGGTAAGAAATGTAACGCCTATGATTTATGTTTATTTTATACCTGAGACCACGAAATCGTGGTGCCAGTGAAAGAAGGACAGAGTATAATCAATGGCGAATCAGTTTTTTTATCCATACTACATAGGCTAGTATTTGTGGAACTCTCTGTAAAGCTGTGTGATAGTATTTAAGTTTCGATAAATATTGGTTTCATATCATCACCTAGTTACATTTGAAAAATTTCAGGAATAGTCTTCTCGGACGGCCCCCTGTGGAAAACCCAACGCAAATTCTCGCTCCAACATCTCCGCAACTTCGGCTTCGCCAGAAGAAAAATGGAAGAAATAATCCACGAAGAAACCAAATCCCTCATCGAAATGTTCAGAGAATGCGATTCGAAACCGATTTCCATGCACGACGCCTTCGACATTGCCGTACTGAACGGACTGTGGGCCATGATGGCGGGCGAAAGGTTCGAAACTGACGACGAGAGGCTCAAGAAGCTGCTGCAAATCATCCACGACGGATTCAGGATCGTGGATATTTCAGGGGGGGTGCTCAATCAAATGCCGTTCTTGAGACACGTGGCGCCAGACGCTTCTGGGTATAACCAGATTAAAAACATACTAGAGAGGATGTGGGAATTTTTAGAGGTAATTTCATTCGTTTAATCAATCATTCGAACAAAAATGTAGGTCACTTTTGAAGACGCAACCTCATTATCAAAGCACGTCGAGCTTTGCAGGATGTCTGTTCCGTACCAAACGGCCTAAAGAACAATCTCATTTTGGGGCTGTTCATAAAATACCCACTTTGGGGGAGGGGGGATGGTATCTAGCGAGACAAAGTACGACAAGAAGTGGGCCAGTAGAGATAGATAGGAGTTTCCCAAAATTTAATAATAATTACAAAAGTTTCAAAACTTCAGTAGAGTGAAGAGGACTTTCAAATTATATTTAGTCTGATTTTGCAACCTTTTTTTCTGAACGGAAGATGTTGGAAATCAGGATTTAATGAATTTTCACATTATTAGCGCGGAAAAATTTGCAAAAGTTCTGCAAACATTCGAAGGTTTGAAAAATAGCGATTTACATCCTTGATAATTTTGCAACCATTCAAACAAAACGGAAATGTTTGTTTTATCGAAAAATCCGAATCCTAATTTGTTGATGAAAATTCCAACGATTCTGCAAACTCGAAAAAATTACTAAAATAATGTTCTTGAGAAGAGTTTTAATTTGCAACCTCTTGCGTCAAACGGAAAATATATTTTTTCATGGAATCGTTTTTTTTTTATTAAAATAAGTATCGGAATTATTAAAAAAGTTTCAAATAATGGTTGCAAGTGGAGATGTCCTGACTTCAATGTTTTCATTAATTTGTAACACGGAAATAAGGGTAAAATCAAAAGAAAAATATTCTCGTATTTGTACTCTACCGAAAAAAGCAAAAGTTCTGCGAATCGGACAGACAACTAATTTTACCAATTGGTGGCAGTATAATAATTCGCAAACTATGTTACAATGCGGAACATTAGGAATAATAACGATTTTTATATACCTAATAAATGACATTGATTGTGTTACCAAGTTAACTATCGACCAAGAAGAAGCTCGTCAACGGTAAAATCATTCAATGTTGAAAGCTAACGTTTTCTATTACAATTAGGAAGTTGCATAAAAAAATACTCGGAGAACGTTTGATGGAGGATCGAGAATATCTCGACACGTTTTCATAATTTTATTGATTCATTAAAAAATGGAGGAATTATTGAGATTTAAAAAACACTCCAACAGTTGTACATTAGTACGATTAACCTACAACTGTGTTACGTCACAGTGTTTTTCCCCTCTTTATTTTCAAAATTTTTATAGATGAAGAAAATGATTCTTACATGTCGATTAAATTTCAGTCCTCCATTCGGATTCAATGGAATTTTTCATGCGAAACCACAATTGGAGTAAGAAAGTCAAAATTAGTTACTTACATCAGTTCAGGAGCTTAGTTATTAAGACTAACAAGGTTTATTTTATTTTTTGGTTTTCAGTTCCGTTTTTCGTCGGTTTGATTTTTTGTTAAAAAGTTTTTCATGAAAAAATTCAATTTTTTGTGGCTGAAATTTACTAATTACTAATTTAATTTTTCATTGCTTTCAAAATACTTACTTAACCCCCTTATTTCAACTATTAACAGTTAAATAATATGATTATCTACTTTAATTATTTATTGTTATATAATATAAATTATTTTTCATAGTTCTGGTTAGGTTATTTCACCACTTTGTATATAATTCCATCCTTTCATAGAATGTAATTATTGTACCTTAGATCATATATGCTACGGTAGATACGGCACCTAGGTTATTGTTCTGGTAGGTCCGGGGAGGAACAGCGTACTCAAGCTATTGACAGTTACACGCGGAACTGGCTATTACGTATAGTACGTCAACTTCCTCTTCACCTCCTCTCATGTGTACCCCTCTAATACCAAACAAACAATACAGAATGCCTTATCTAGCGTAGCATATACGATCTAAGATTGTGACGGATGTAGGGGAACAAAAATAATGACAATAGCAATCTGTCAATGTCAACTACATATGTGTGCCAATGTTCACAAGTGAAAAATCAATCATCCCCTATTTTTCTACCCATAGGGGTGGATTAATTCATTTCAAATTCAAATATGATCAATTATCTCTATCTATCTAATAAGAAAAGAATAATCCAAATCGGACAACCCAGTACAAAGTTATGCCTGATAGAATCGGTTAACGAACCAAAATTCAGAGGGTGAACGATCAATATCCTTCATTTTGCTACCCTTAGGGAAGGATTTTTTTTCAAATACAAATGGGATACAAAAAACATCAAAATCGTACTACTCTGTAAAAAGTTATGCGTGGTCATACATTAAAAAAATATACGCGTCGACTAGAAAACCTCCTCCTTTTTAACCGACGAAACCAAAAAGGAGTAGGTTCTCTAGTCGACGCGTATATTTTTTTTTATGTATGACCACGCATAACTTTTTACTGAGACTTCCGATTCCGATAATTATTCAGTGGATAGGGTGTACTTCAAAGTTGGTCCCATTTTAATTTAAGAGATGAAATCCACCCCTAGGGTAGCAAAATGAAGGATATTGATCACTCACCCTCTGAATTCTGGTACGTTAACCGATTCTATCAGGCATAACTTTGTACTGGGTTCTTCGATTTGGATGTTTTTTTTTTATTAGATAGGGTATACCTCATAGTTGATCATATTTGGATTTCGAACGGAATTATTTACCCATACGGGTAGAAAAGTAGGGGATACTCGATTTTTCACTTGTGAACATTGGCACACATATGTAGTTGACAATGACAGATCGCTATTGTCACTATTTTTGTTCTCCTACATCCGTCATAATCATTATATTATATGAGAGGATGTAATGACAAAGTAATGAAATAAACTAACCAGAACAATAAAAATAATTTATATTACAACAAATAGTAAAAGTAGATAATCATTGATTTGTTGAAAATATAAACAGGATGTTCATAAAATCAGATGTGGAATCATGTGCGACTGAAAGATAAACTTAAGTCACTATCTTCCATCGTCAAGATAACCTCTTGTGGGGTATTCATGTTGAAAAGGGAAATATTCTCAATTAAATATTGATAGAAAGATTTTTCTGTGAATTGAAAAATCCACGATTAAAATGAAGTTATTTTTTGTGAATGTCTAACAGAAAACAACTACTTCCCCGGCTAAAGCCACGCTGGACATTGAACTACATCTGATAGATATTCTGAAAAGGCCCTAACCCAAAAGAAAAATATGAAATTGAAAATTTGCATTTTCATTCAGATAGTTATTTGATTTTCTATTCCAGTCTCAATTAAGAACTCATAAAGATGAATGAGGCAAAGAAGAATGTTTTCCAAAAGAGAGTACTCACCAGAAATCATTCGTAACATTGACGCAGGAGAGACATCGCATTCATTAGGTCTTCAATACATTTTTGTCGACGAAAATCTATTTCACGCTTTCACGATCATCAGGAAGACCGGAAGAAATGGGAAACACATTTTCAAGAAGCAATCTCACTTTGCAAAGATGGAAAAAGTTAGAATCATTTCTTTTGGAGAGACACTTTGAAATTAGTGTTTTCTGACATTAAAACCTGTCATGGGGTATGATAGATTGATTTGTTGAAAATATAAACAGGATGTACATAAAATCAGATGTGGAATCATCTGCGACTGAAAGATAAACTTTAGTCACCATCTTCCATCATCAAGATAACCTCTTGTGGGGTGTTCATGTTGAAAAGGGAAACATTCTCAATTAAATATTGATAGAAAGATTTTTCTGTGAATTGAAAAATCCACGATTAAAATGAAGTTATTTTTTGTGAATGTATAACAGAAAACAATTACTTCTCCGGCTAAAGCCACGCTGGACATTGAACTACATCTGATATATATTCTGAAAAGGCCCTAACTCAAAAGAAAAATATGAAATTGAAAATTTGCATTTTCATTCAGATAGTTATTTGATTTTCTATTCCAGTCTCAATTGAGAACTCATAAAGATGAATGAGGCAAAGAAGAATGTTTTCCAAAAGAGAGTACTCACCAGAAATAATTCGTAACATTGACGCAGGAGAGACATCGCATTCACTAGGTCTTCAATACATTTTTGTCGACGAAAATCTATTTCACGCTTTCACGATCATCAGGAAGACCGGAAGAAATGGGAAACACATTTTCAAGAAAATAACTTCATTTTAATCGTGGATTTTTCAATTCACAGAAAAATCTTTCTATCAATATTTAATTGAGAATGTTTCCCTTTCCAACATAGATAATCATATTATTTAACTGGCAATAGTTGAAGTAAGGTGGGTAAGTAAGTATTTTGGAAGTGATAAAAAAACAAGTAGGTAGTAATTAGTAGATTTCAGCCACAAAAAATTGAAAAATAAAAACTTTTTAACAAAAAATTAAACCGACGAAATGCGGAAATGAGAAGTAAAAAATAAAATAAACCTCCTTAGTCTCAATAACTAAGCTCCTAAACTAATGTAGGTAACTAATTTTGAGTCGGTGCCAAACGAACAATCAACGAATATCATTAAATTACTTCAAAAAAATTATCAGAATGTCACCGCCCAACTCGATGCCATAATTTCACGCCTTACCCAATTCATTTGCTTGTTTGTTTGGCGCCGCCTCAAAATTAGTTACTTACATTAGTTTAGGAGCTTAGTTATTGAGACTAAGAAGGTTTATTTTATTTTTTACTTTTCAGTTCCGTATTTCGTTTTTTAATTTTTTGTTAAAAAGTTTTTATTGATTTCGTCGGTTAAAAAGGTTTACTATGCAACAGCCCCAGTCACTCTTGAAATCTTAGAAGAAAGAATTCTACGGGCATTTAGAAGTATAAGGCCTCAAAGGTTACGAAACGAACAATCGAACGAGCAACGAAATGTTGAACAAGGAGGAATGCATTTTGAAAATATTCTACAGTGAAAGTGAATAAATTATTATCCATGGCATACTTGACAAAAGTAAATACATTATTATCCAGTATTTTCCTTAGTAATATTCAATTTATGTTATTTTTAATCCAATCGCAAATAAATTAGTATCGTTAGATTCGTCAAAAAATCCTTTTTTCGGAAAGTGCTTGTCAAAAATGGTCGCCATTGTGATTCTGCCAACTTGTCTTATCTATCATACTAGTCACTAAAACTTTGCGATCGTAATTTTCTGACATCACCTGAGGTCCTCAGATTAGTTTACGTCCGCTCATGGCCACCTAGATACAATATTAAAAGTGATTCTAAAAAAATTAAGTATGCGTAAAAACTTTTTAAAATGTCATGTTCTGAATTGTCTCAGAAATCCAAAAATGTTACAATATACAGGGTGTTCCTCTTGAAAATTCAAAACCGGAGCCATTTCCGGTGAAGCCGGAAGTGACCGGAAAGTAAAAAATATGCGAAAACTCTCCTCTTCACATACCATTTACCTATACCAAATCTCATTTCGATACACCTAATATTCTACAAGTTATGACTTGTCTAATAGATTCGTTGACACCCGTGATAGGATGAAGTGGAGACTATTTCCATTCTTTTTGAGCAGCAGCAAGTCCCGTTTCACTCCTTTCGCGCATATCTGACTGCCAAGCTACAATCGTCCAGCAATACAAATTGTATCATTTTCAGGAAACCATATCCGAACATAGAAAATCAGTGGGTCTTTCACAGCAGCCACGAGACTTGATTGACGCTTTTCTTCAAACAATGAATATCAAGAACGATCCTTCTTTCACAGGTTTGTATGTCACTCTCAAGACGAAAGCATTTATATCTCACAGCAACCATTCCTATCGCATATTTTTCATTCGTGCCCATACCGAATTTTACCGCATTCATACAGGGTTTCCAAACTCGATATATTTTTTAACTAAAACTTCTTTACGCACGCTTGACTTGGGGAGTAAGCTGGTGAATGCGTGACGAGAGCGTTACGAAAAGTGTGATCGGGCGAGGCAAACGGTCTCGACAAAGGTGAGTGCGTATCTCATACTAGTTGCTGACGTCGTATGCAGCGTTTCTTTTTCCTTGTCTATTTTCTCCCTCTACTAATACGCGGCATTCTACTCTCGGCATTGGGGCGCGTTTGATTCTCTGTCCTTTTCTTGTCTCTCTCTCTCTCTCTCTCCCTCTCTTTCTCCTTGTTACTCTTCCGTATTTCGGCCTCGCGTTTCTTTAATTTACTTCAGCAAATTTTTAAAATAGGATAACATAAAATTTAACTAATACGTAATTAATAAAATACTTATTAATTGTAGAGGTTCACCATTACAAATAATTGGTGACATCGTGATTGAACATGACAATAATCGAATGGAAGTTGATGATGAAAATCCCACTATAGATCGTGTACAAAAACCGAGACAAATTATTGGAGTTAGGTAAATTAATTTTCATTTTATTTTTATAATCATTCATGACTCTAATAATAATTTACTAAATTTACCAAACTAAAATGATGAAATCATAGGTTATTAGAAAATTAATATATGTATATACATGTATATATTATACATATATATATATATATATATATATATATATATATATATATAAGCTAGTTAATAGTGGGGAATGCAGCAATGTCAAAAAGAAAACTCTTGTAAAATTGTCCAAGCTTTCGGAATTGGTTTATTCCATCATCAGGGAACTACAATTTATTAAAAAATATTACATATGAGAGATTATCATTAAGTGAATTGATAATACTTACAACTCAGGTGAGAATGGATGACACGATGTTCAGTAAAAAATATTTTTTGTCTTTTGACATTATGGTTATAAATAATGAGAAATGTAAAACAGAGAAATGAACTAATGTTCAACTACCACACTTATATGTTAAAATTCATTAACACATGTTAAAATCTCTTCAACCATGTGGTTGGAATCTAAACTGACAGGTCAGAAATTAAATTCACATTAGACAGCTGTATGTGACATTGACACATGTCAAGTAATATTTATGTCACCCAGGGTGCCAACTGCGACAGTGGTACCAACTGGTGTGGTTTAATATTTCCTGTGATTAGGTTTAAATGAATGATGGAACTTGAAAATTATGATATTTATATTGTTGTGAGGAAAATAAAGTTTAATAATGGATAAAATGTTCAGTTTATCATGTAATTGTACCAGAGTTTGATCTAGTTGGGTTTATGTCTAGTGACAGTTAATAAGCATAAACCGAACTAGATCAAACTCTGGTGCAATTACATTATAAACTGAACATTTTATCCATCATTAAACTGTATTTTCCTCACAACAATATAAATATCATAATTTTCAAGTTCCATCATTCATTTAAACCTAATCACAGGAAATATTAAACCACACCAGTTGGTACCACTGTCGCAGTTGGCACCCTGGGTGACATAAATATTACTAAACATGTGTCAATGTCAATGTCACATACAGCTGTCTAATATGAATTTAATTTCTGACCTGTCAGTTTTGATTCCAACCACATGGTTGAAGAGATCTTAACATGTGTTATTTATAAATTTTAACATATAAGTGTGGTAGTTGAACATTAGTTCATTTCTCGGTTTTACATTTCTCATTATTTATTACATAATGTCAAAAGACAAAAAATATTTTTTACTGAACATCGTGTCATCCATTCTCACCTAAGTTGAAAGTATTATCAATTCACTCAATGATATTCTCTCATATGTAATATTTTTTAATAAATTGTAGTTCCCTGATGATGGAATAAACCAATTCCGAAAGCTTGGACAAACTTACAAGAGTTTTCTTTTTGACATTGCTGCATTCCCCACTATGTAATATTTTTTAATAATATATATATATATATATATATATATATATATATATATATATATAAATATATATATATATATATAAATATATATATATATATATATATATACATATAGATGGAGCTAAAGAAGTTTTACTTCAGTCGTGTGGTCTAAAGCACACTCGTTTTTTTTAGAGTAGATAATTGTAATAAAAAAATCATGAGCTGATTTCAGATGATCAATTGATGTCGCTATGTCTGGATCTCTTCATGGCAGGAGCAGAAACTACGGCTAACACTCTGGGATTCGCCATGTTGATTATGATTCTATATCCTGAAATCCAGAAGAAAGTCCAAGAGGAGATGGACAAAGAAGTTGGAAGAAATCGGTGGCCAACTTTAAATGATAGAACTAGGTGTGTAAGTCAAAATCAAATATCTGTAAGAGCTATAATAATTGTTGTAAATGTGTCGTGAGTATAAAAAAATTGTCGACATATTAGTTTTTTATAGGGGGTGGCTGTGCTTACTTGATATCAATTTGATGATATACTGAAGACGGTCAACTAAGAAGGATAAAATTCAATTAGGAGCTAAGCCACTGATTCCATTTTGATAAAATTAAAGCTGTTAGTTAACACAGTCGAGGGCCTTGCTGAGGTCCAGAAAATCCCGGCAGGGCAATCAAAAAATGAAATTGTAGCCGTATTTGTCGAACAGTTAATTCAAAATCTATGTTGATTTCCGCTGCAAATATCGAATCGAATCATAATTTTCAACAGAGGATCTAGACCCTATTTCATCCTGATCCTGAATGCGACCCTGACATTTCAGTTCACCGATTTCGATCACGCACTAACAATATGCATTTGTTTTGATGCAACTTGTCTTTATTTCAAATGGACCATAGTAGAGATAACGATATACCACCATTCCCCTTAGTGTGTTTATTTTTGAGTTCAGTTTTTAGTAGTAATCCAGTTCTACAGCAGCAAAAGGGTTTAGACATTTTTTTTCAGAATGAAATATACCGAAGCAGTTTTGATGGAACTACAACGTCGCATCACTATTGCCCCTTTGGGAATCGCCCATAGAGCAATAAGAAATACGGATCTTTTCGGTTATAACATACCGGAGAACACCATCATTTTGACGAATTTGTACAGCGTCCATATGGAGAAGAGTTATTGGGAGGATCCACTCGATTTCAGACCCGAAAGGTTCTTGGACGAAGCAGGGGATCTACTTCCATGTGAAGGGCACTATATTCCCTTTGGAGGAGGTAGGGTACTAGATTCCAAAGTAATATTACAGCTAACTTCTTGCACTACCGCTTGAAATTTTTAGTACTCAATAAGCCGTAATAGAAATGTATTATCTAACAAAACGTCGTTAATTCATCGCTGGCCCAGAATTGTTTGTTGAGAAATATATTTTTTAGATTTTATTATGTTTTGTCAACATAAAAATGTTTTTTTTCAAACCAGCAAATTTTTTTGCAACCGCATAAACGCGGGGCTGGCAATACCACTACCCGCGGAAACGCGGGCGATAAGTTTTCAGCTATTTTCTGGTGAATAAAGTATTCCTGATGATAAAGCTCAACGAAACATTTATTTATTGCATAAAAAAGTATAATATAAAAAAATCTTTTGCACTGAAAATCAAATATACAAACGATAAGAGATAGAACGAATGTAAACGTAAAAACTAATTTCTTCACAAAATTTCATTGATATGATTGATTATGGGTCTGATTTTATACAGGCGGTCTTGAGAAACCGCTACGGCTCTTTTTTCGGGATTTTCAGGATCAACAAAAAACTCTTCCTACTCATATGCTTCGAGAAACATTGGATATTGAACAAATACTTTTTTTTCCAATAATCTTGGATTCTTTTCAGGCTTATAGTACCGGTGCCTCACCCGCATTTTCGCGGGCGACTCCTATCTTGTTTTAACAAGGCTGCTTCAGTACAGCGTTGACTTCTGTAGCGAGTATTGTGCGTAGGCTTGAAATTTTCATTCCTCAATAAGCCAGAAAAAATATATGTATTATTTACCAAAACGTTGTTAATTCATCGCTGGCCCAGAATTTTTTGTTGAGAAATATGTTTTTTTTTAGATTTTATTATGTTTAGGGAACATAAGAATGTTTTTTAACAAACCAGCATAATCGTGTGCAAACGCGTCAACGCGGGGCTGGCACTGACTCAAAAATGAGTTGCACTGCCACTACCCGCGTTAACGCTGATGTTAAGTTTTTAGCTATTTTCTGGTAAAGAAAGTATTCCTGATGATAAGGATCAACAGAACATTTATTTATTGAATAAAAAAGTAAAATTTTACCATTTTTCTTTGGCCCAGAAAATAACTGAAAATGAAACATACAAACGGTAAGCAAAAGAACGAACATAAATGTAAAAATAATTTTTTTCACAAAAATTCATTGAAATAATTGATAATGGGTCTAATTTTATACTGGCGGTCTTAAGGAACCGCTCTGGCTCTCTTTTCGGGATTTTCGGCAGAATGTAGACACCTCAGGATCAACAAAGAACTATTCCTACTAATATGCTACGAGAAACATTGGATATTGAACAAAGCATTTTTTCCAATAATGTTGGAGACTGTTCAGGCTTATAGTACCAGTGTGTAAAACTAGTCCAATTAAAATTTTGAATTTTATCTAAATATTGCTTTGCTCCACAATTAGGTACCAACAAGAAAGAAAGAAATAACACTAGTTTACAAAAAAAGATATTGTTTTTACCAAAAGATAAATTATATCTACCAAATTCGTTTTATGTCTACCCCTTCATGACAAAAATATATGAAATGTATTTTTACGTTTGTTCGTGATATCTAGTCGTATTTGAATAATTGCTAGGCATTTAATTAGTTTTTCCATTTTCGTGACATATTTCAACTCAAATTAGTGAGAGAAGTTGTACTTTTAATCACTAGTGATTAAAAATATCTTAATCACAAGTGATTAAAAGTGTTACCTAGGTTACCAATAAACAACCATCATACACATTGCTGATAGCGCAGCAACGATGTCGAATTATTCGTATCGATAGGCTGGTTTCCAAATTAATTGCAACACAAGCAACGGTAGCGCACATTTTTTTATTCTTAGTAGGCTGGTTGCAATTTTGTTTCGAAGAGTCAATGACACAATAGTTATTTATGCAACAATTGCAGAATAATTTCTTTTAATTTCTGCGAAAATGGAAAAAATCAGATTTAAAACACGTGATTAAAGCGCATTTAATCACTTGCCTGGTTGAGGCCATTTCAAGCCAGAACCCTAATTCTGACGATGATCTTGGTGGATGTACTTTTATGGATGGTGAACCATACGTAATTTCCCATGAATTAAATGATCTAGTGAGAGGCCTGCAGCTTTCAAAAAGTACGTCGGAATTGTTTGCTTCTCACTGCTTCAGCAATGGAATTTGTTAGTTCGTGATATCCAAGTGACTGTTCATTGAAGAATTATCACAAAATAGGAGTCATGTCCTTAAAAATTCCTTTTATTCATTCACACCTGGATTTTTTCCCTGATAACATGGGAAGCATAAGTAGACTGGTTCACTAGTGCCATTTTGTTCCAAACCTGGAGGTCACTACCGAAAATTATAATTTAACGCGCATTCGATTCGAAATGGCACTTAAAAAATGTTTAGCCGGAAAATTGGGGCCGGCAAAAATTGCAAAAGTTATAAACAATTAATCGGTTTTTTGAAAATATCTCAAAAACGATTTGAGATATCCGAAATTTTAAAAAAGATCCTTAAAGAGCAGGAAACTTCCTAAAACAACCATGTGTCGTTTTTTATAGGATTTTTTTTTCTTCTATTTTTTATATATTTTCAAAAAATTTGATTGTTGACTAAATACTGGAATACTGCTTTTCGGCTATTTGGATGATTTTTAGGTCAGGTATAAGGAAAAGGGGCTAGACCATTCAAATCCTAGAGCAGATGATTCTACAACTTAACAAAGAACTATTTCAATAGGTTGAAACCGGAATTCGAAGGACATTTAATAATTGTGACGTATTAAGAATAGAAGTAAGAAGAAGGCTCGTTAAAATAAAATTAATATTGTTAAAGTTAAATTTGAAACATGAAATTCATTGCATTGTTTATAACAGGAAAAATAAGAAGAAAGTTGAAATAGAAGAATAATATTATTATAAACAATATACATTTCAAGCCGAAACAAATTTTCTTGAATGTATATTCCTAAATAATATAGCCGTTTAAAAGCTCAATTTGTTTATTAACTATCGAAGAATAAAAAAGACTTGAAGTGTTCTTTTCGAATTTTCAATAGTTTATAATTTAAAATGTTAAAAAAGTTAATAAACAATTGAGTTAGAGCTTTGGTAAAAATTGTTCATTGATCAATGTAGAATAAAAAAGACTTGGAGTGTTCTTGTCATATCTTGAATAGTTCATAAGTTATTTTATTAGCAATGAAGAAAAACAGAATGGAAGCGACAAGTCAAAGTGCACATTTTTTTTCGAAATTATATAAAAAATAGAAAAAAAAATGTTTTCGATAAAAAACGACACATGGTTTTTTTTTTTTTTTTTAAATATAGCGCAAAAATTCATTTGTTTATAAAAAATTTTTTTTAAATAATGATTTAAAAAAAAATGGTTTCCTAATATTCGTATTTAACACCAAAAAAATTGTTAATTAGCAAGTGCTTTTTTTAGCGATACATTTTTATATTTAAGAAATAATTTTTTCCTTAAAAATGATCATTTCTATCAATGACTAGATTTCCAAAAAACATTTTGTTTGAATCTAATAGTCAATGCATTTGTTGTAACAATATTTGAAATAAAAAGAGTGAAAATTTTAAAAATTAATTTTTATATTGCTTTTAGCAATAAGAAAACAAATTGATAGAGATAATACAAAAAAAAAATCCTCAATAGTTTTATATACGTTTTTAATTTTTTTATACCTTTGATTGTTAATAAAAAAGTAAAAAATCTAAATTTTTCGATTTTCCAACAGGGATCATTTTTGAAGCATTTGAGGAACAGCTCCAAGAAGTAAAAAAAATCTAGGTTTTCAGTTCAACAATTATCAGGGTTTTTATAATAACTTTCAACAAGTAACATTTTTTAATTAACAAAGGCATAATTAATTGAAAAATAGAGGCAAACATTTTTTGCCGACGGATTATTGTTCATTGATATGTCTAGATAGTACCTGAATATTTTTATCGCTTAATATTAATATTTACTCGGTTAAAATAGTTTTTTTTGTTCAGGTGTCAGATTCGGTCGGTGCATACCTGAGCTAAGCCGCGCGTTTTCAGTCTTTTTTTCGCCGCAAAATTAAAATTATAAATATTGCCGGCACAGTTCCGGGAGGTGGGACTTTCTTTTAGGAAATTTCCTGCTCTTTGAGGATCTTTTTTCAAATTTCGTATATCTCAAATAGTTTTTGAGATATTTTCAAAAAACCGAACCATATATTTGTTTTTTACTTAATTGTTTATAACTTTTGCAATTTTTGCCGGCCCCAATTTTCCAGCTAAACATTTTTTTCATATGCCATTTCGAATCGAATCATAATTTTCGGTAGTGACCTCCAAGTTTGGAACAAAATGGCACTTGTGAACCAGTCTAAAGTGATGAACATGGTGAACGTTTTCATCAAGTTTGAAGAAAGGTACCACGGTTTTTGAAATAAATATTCAGTGCTTCTCAAAAGTCCCCTCCCCCCTCTTATTTTTGGAATGATTATACATAAACAAGTGAAATTTGGAAACTGAATATTAAAGGTTGTAAACTACCCTACTAGTGATGATAGATGACTAAATCGTCAAAGATGACGTCACAATGCCATTGTGACCAATAATTTTAAATGGAACTCTACGGCAAGCGACACCTCTTTTAAAAGGTATCGAAAAAACCTATTCAAAGATACTAATTTTGTTTGTATTTATGGCAGTTTTGGCAACTCGCTTTTAAAAAACGCAAAGCTGTGATGAATTAAATCAGTTAATACTAAAATTCCAAATTCAAGCTCCGCCTCTGGATAGTTGTCAAATAAGCTGACGTTTTTGTTAGTCTCCCTAATTCGACGTTTTTGTAATTGTCCAAGTTTTTGTACATTCAATAATTTGTGTATTGTTGATCGAACGCTTAACTGTTTTAGTACTTTTAATATTTTTGTACATTTTAATAATTTGTTAAACTGTTGTGAGCCGAACGTTTAAGTGCTTCAAGAAGCGAAATCCTAATTCTTGGTGAAACTGGACAAAATATTCATGCAGCAGAACGCATTTTTAATGAGAGGTTTCTCGATCGCCCCGTTCCGAGGACTTATTTAAGGGAGCTTCTTCGTAAGTTTGAAACAACGGGTAGTATTAATGATGCGAAACGATCTGGCAGAACACAAATTTCTGATGAGAAAAAAATTGATATACTGGCAGAAGTAATAGTTAATCCTACTTCTTCAACAACTAACGTTGGATCTACATGTGAAGTCAGTCGAAGTACAGTACAGAGGGTGTTGAAAAAAAACAAATTTCATCCATACAAATTAAAAATGGTTCATCAACTCTCAGACGTCGACCCAGACCGAAGACTAGAATTTTGTGAAAATATGGAAACTAAAATTAACCAACAGCCAGACTATGTCAAAATAATTTGTTTTAGTGACGAAAGTACTTTCTATCTAAATGGAAATGTAAAAACACAGAATGTGAGGTATTGAAGTGACGCAAATCCTCACCTGTTTCGTGAAACACATACCCAATTTCCCCAGAAGGTGAATGTTTGGGCAGGTATCCTGGGAAACCACATCGTTGGGCCTTTTTGTTTAAATACTAATTTAACTGGTGAGGTTTATCTGGAGCTGTTGCAAAACGCAATAGAACCGTTAATCCTTGAAATTTTGGAAGATAATCCAGATGAATTCGGCAATTTGGACATAACATTCCAACAGGATGGTGCTCCTCCACACTATTACGGTGCAGTAAGACGGTATTTGGATGAGGAGTATCGTGGTAGATGAATTGGACGACGAGGTTCAACGGAATGGCCAGCTCGATCACCGGACCTCACACCTTTGGATTTTTTCTGTGGGAGTACCTTAAATCGAAGGTTTACGCCACTGAACTTGACAATATCGACGTTTTAAAACAACGTATTGTTGCAGAATGTGAGGCTGTTTCCGCAGACACATTTGCAAAAGTACGAGAAGAGTTTAAAAATAGGATATTTCACTGTCAGGAAGTAAATGGAGGTCACTTCGAGCAATTTCTTTAAGTAAATACTGATTCTTAAATCTGTAATGAATATCATACTGAATGGAATTTAAATTTTAATGTTCACTAATGAGCCATTAAAGCTGCCATAAACACAAACACAATTAGTATCATTGAATAGGTTTTTTCGATACCTTTTAAAAGAGGTGTCGCTTGCCGTAGGGTTCCATTGAAAATTATTGGTCACAATGGCCTTGTGACGTCATTTTTGACGATTCCGTCATCTATCATCACTAGTAGGGAAGTTTACAACCTTTAATATTCAGTTTCCAAATTTCACTTGTTTATGTATAATCGTTCCAAAAATAAGAGGGGGGGAGGGGACTTTTGAGAAGCAGTGTATGTAAGACGATTACATCTGGTCTACCTTGAAGGAAACTGACCTTAACACATACAAAAGACAGAGTAATTCAAGAATTTTTTCATTTTTTTAAGTTCCAAATATGCAAAAAATGTAAAATTTAAAAAGTATAAATATTTCAAAACATTTACGTCCTATTTTCTTTTTACTTCAGTATCCAACTAGGGGCTGATTACGCTACCAATCCACATTGGTTTCAACTATGGGTAAAAAATCGTGTGAACTAGTGTAATCAATCGGCTGGTTACCGCTTGGCTGCACCAATAATTCTTGCGCTTATGCGAAAGCAATTCGCTTCACAGATGAACAATCATCAATTCGTACATCGTCACTTGCTGCAGCTGCAATATTATTTAGCGCCGATTTGTATTACTGGTGTCATCTTCGGCATCACTTCTCGAAGAGCCGCTCACTTAAAAAAAATCGTCTTCAGAATAACTAACTTCCAAATCAATGTCTTCGTTATCGGAATCATCCCATTCGTTTGCCAAAATTAATATACGCGACTGTAAATAAGAAATAACTAGCCATTTTCTCACTAACCGCAGGCTAATGTATACCTTATCCCACATATTTCTGTTCACTACCCAGTAGCACAGTTCGAAAATGCAAAAGTTCGGAACCATCACAAATTTTATACGTGTTTTACTTTTTCTTAATACCTACTTACAAGACTCGCTACAGAAGTTATCGCTGTACTGAAGCAAGAAAGGAGTCGCCGGCGAAAATGCGGGTGAGGCACTGGACCTGCGCAAACGATCCCGCGTAAACGCGGGAGCGACAGCGAACGTGTTAACCTCAATTCTGCGGTTCGCGAATTAAGTTACCTTGCGAGTTTTCGCTTTTGAAAGTTATAAAAATATTACTATTGTACGATCATTGAAACATATTATTATTTTTTAGGTAAGAGGCGTTGTCTTGGGGAATCCCTTGGGAAAGCGAATGTCTTCTTGTTTTTCACTTCGGTGCTGCACAACTTCCATCTGGAAAGGTTCGACAACCAAAAACTGTCACTGGAGGGTTTTGATGGAGTGACAATGGCACCGAAACCATTCAAAGTGAAGCTTATTTCAAGAACAGACTGAATTCTTTCATATCTATAATTCGTTACTTTATTGGCATTCCATTTCACTCATTTGAGTTTGGTATTATTAAATTATTAACTTTTTGTAATAAAAGTGGGTTTATGATTTATTGACACAACGATTACAATAAAGATATTCTTTTTACAAGATTATTAACACATTTGTTGAATTTGTTTATCAGCAACAACAGTTGATTTCTCCCCAACAGTTCGGAGTTGATATACAGGGTGTAACCTAACCTCTTGCACACCTGCGAATGACGAGTGTGTAATGCCATTTCATAAGAATTACTGAAAAAAAATTGAAAACATGTTTTGTTCTTTGTAAAATTCGACAAAATGTTGGGTAGCGCCCAATTTCAGGTGATCTGCTCAGAGGAAAACTACGGCAATTGCCGAATGCAATAAACATTTCACTAAACATTTGAATAAGGTAGAATGTTGAAGTAAATGTGTGGTAAAAGTACACATTGCAGGCTGCCTGAGTTAGTTATTCAATTTCAAAGTGAAGAAAACAACTAACCTTGTTATTTACAAACTGGTGATGAAGTCAGAACTAGTTGACTTCATACTCTGCTTTGGGGCTCTTATCATAATTATCACAGGCACTTGTAAGAAACAAACAACACAAACAGTATTGAAAAAGAATACATTCGCAACTGAATATTGTTTTGAAAATTAATATCACGACCATTGTAGTGATTCAGACATTCAGAACACGTGAACTGAACACTCTTGCCAAGCAATATTTTCGCATGCACGGTTTACAAAGCTGATTATTAGATTCTACTGGTGTTTTCTGATTGGCTGGTGAATGTACCAATTTTGAACCAGATTGAAAAAAAAAATACCATTTTATTCCTCTGCCCTTACTAAGAAACATTATACATTCTTGTTTTATCTGGAAACAGCTTTAATAACCTAAATCACATAAGTTTGGGTAAAAACGAATCAAATATTTGTAGAATAGACATTTTGCGGGAGATTAATTATGAAAACACGATTTGGTCTTGTCAGTAGGTGTAGTCATGCCCTGTATATTGATGCACATAAGCTTATTCAATATTCTCAACCCGTAAATAAAATTTAACCAACTAATATTTGTAATTAAAACTTAATAATACATTATTTATCCTAATTGAATTTAGTATTGTTTAGGTGGATGTGGAAAAATAAAAAAACTCAATAAACAAACAATGTACAAATTTTCAATATTCTACGTGACCACCTTCGCGCTCCATACATAGAATTGTTCTGGAAAACATTTCGCGGCGAACATTTTTCAACATAGTTCTGTTGATCAGTGCTGCACAATTCCTTATACAATTTTCTAAATGTTCTACATTTCGAAATGGGCGCTGTTTATAAACATTGCTTTTCAGGTAACAAATATTAAATTTAGCAAAGATGAATAATGTATTATTAAGTTTCAATTACAAATATTAGTTGGTTTAAATTTCATTTACGGGTTGAGAATATTGAATAAGCTCATGTGCATCAATATACAGGGCATGACTACACCTAGTGACAAGACTATCAGACTTATGTGATTTAGGTTATTAAAGGTGTTTCCAGATAAAACAAGAATGTATAATGTTTCTTAGTAAGGGTAGAGGAATAAAATGGTATTTTTGTTTATTTTTCAATCTGGCTCAAAATTGGTAAACGGCGTCCTCGTTGGATTCCAAACACATTTTTTTCAATAATTTTTTTATATATCTTGTCAATTTGACCCATTTTTCGGCACCACAGACAACTGTTTTTTAAATTTCCGTCAAATCTGATGTTACGTGAATAATAATTCCCAAAATGCGCAGATAAGTAAAAATTAATTGTTAACATTAATAAGCTAATGTTTATTCAAAACTATGTGGTCTAGCACCATAAAAATATGGTATCAGATATCCATTTGTAACATTTCTTTTTCAATGTTCTTCCTGAATATTTTTATTTTATATTCAACATATAAATCCATAAACCCTAAACAATTTGCAGTGGTTCGAGTAAACAGATATTGTATAATCAGTGTATGAAATAGATTTCGATACTAGTTGCACACTTTTTTTCTACAATTGTATTGAATATGTTTATTTTACTGTACTTCATGAAAGCATCAGAGATATCAAATACGTATTTATTTACTTGACAGGGTAAAAATAACAACAGTAAATTTCGCATAACACAACATTTTCTGTGGAAATAGTGCTCATATTTCGTTCTCCCTTTCAGTGATATACAGTGCGTTTTTTGTTATTTTCTATAAAAGTCGTAGAAAAACTCTACTTAGGTTTTTTTGCAGTAGAATTACACTCTCTTGAATTCTCATTTCCTCAAATGATTCAGAATAATCCGCAAATAATCCACATTGCGAGTCCTGAATTACCTTTACGGATAGTCTATAAGTAATCGAAAAACTAAGTGTCCCAGATTGGACCCTTGCGGTATCCACAGATTCCCCCCTTTATAAAAAATAGAATCGGAACATAATCACAAAAATTGTTCGCCATATTGGCGCAGCCATTTTGTTTTTTTCCTAACAAAAATTTAATTATGCATTATCGGAATTATGTACACCTGCCAAATTTCAAATCAATCGGACGATTAGAAGTGGGTCAAATTCAACTTGCAAGATTTTTTATTACATACAGACAGACACACAGGCAGACACCAGGACAGGTGAAACTAAAAATAAAAGCGTGGTAAAAAAATATTCGACCCCAAAAACCCCCACATACCAATTTTGAATAGAATTGGAGCATAATCACAGAACTCGTCAGCCATTTTGGAGCCGCCATGTTGAATTTTGACAAAAAATCATAATCTCCGACCCTGAAAACCCCTAGATACCCATTTTGAATAGAATCAGACCATAATCACAAAAATTGTCCGCCATATTGGATCCGCCATTTTGTTTTTTCCCTACCAAAAATTTCATAATGCATTGTCACCGGAATTATGTACACCTGCAAAATTTCAAATTAATCGGACGATTGGAAGTGGGTCAAATTTAACTTGCAAGGTTTGATTACAGACAGACAGACAGACAGACAAACACAAAGACAGACACCGGAACAGGTGAAACTAAATAAAAGCGTTTAAAAAAATCTTCGACCCCAAAAACACCCGCATACCAATTTTGAATAAAATCGGACCATAATCAAAAACCTCGTCCGCTCTTTTGGAGCCGCCATGTTGAATTTTGACAAAAAAATAATCATCTTTGACCACGAAAACCCCTAGATAACAATTTTAAATAGATTCAGACCATAATCACAAAAATCGTCCGCCATATTGGATCCGCCATTTTGCTTTTTTCCCTACCAAAAATTTCAGAATGCATTGTCACCGGAATTATGTACATCTGCCAAATTTCAAATCAATCGGACGATTGGTAGTGGGTCAAATTTAACTTGCAAGATTTGATTACAGACAGACAGACCGACAGACAGATACCGGGACAGGTGAAACTAAATGAAAGCGTGTAAAAAATATTCGACCACAAAAACCCCCACATACCAATTTTGAATAGAATCGGACCATAATCACAAAACTCGTCCGCCATTTTGGAGCCGCCATGTTGAATATTTGAATTTTGGCAAGAAAATAATAATTTCCGACCCCGAAAACCCCTAGATACCCATTTTGAATAGAATCAGACCATAATCACAAAAATTGTCCGCCATATTGGAGCCGTCATTTTGTTTTTTCTCCTAACAAACATTTCATAATGCATTGTCACCAGAATTATGTACGCCTGCCAAATTTTAAATCAAGCGGACGTTTAGAAGTGGGTCAAATTCAAGTTGCAAGATTTGATTACAGACAGACAGACAGACACCGGGACAGGTGAAATTAAATGAAAGCTTGTAAATAAAAAAGTCTTCCACTTCGATTTGCGTCAAAGATTTAATCCAATTTTTCGAATCCTTACAATTAATTCGTTTAACTTCTTCATGGATTCCTAGCACCTCTGTCCTAAAAAACGTATACTAATCCAAAGAATTTCGCATCCTTCTTCAAATAATTCATTTTAAAGAAATCTATCCAAAAGTTAATAGTTAACAGTACAAAAACTCCATAGCGCGTGAGCCACCCCTGTCCGCTTGTTCAGTTATCTGCACAAGTTTCTTATTTTTGGGAGCCAGTATTTTTCTATAATGATGAGCCATGCAGTGCGGAATCCCTTTTGACTATCAATTGACCTTGTATGTAAATAATCTACTGTTTCGACAGTCCCTAGTAGACCTCGCCCGTTATGTCGTTCAGTTGTTTCGGTTACGTTAGACGAAATGTTTTGTTTATTTATAGTTGCGGCCATTGTCTTCTTGATAACGTATCTAATTGCGGATATCAGAAGACCATCCAATTTTCCGCCAGGTACGTTGGAAAACGATTTCATTCAACTCGATAAGTGCAACGAAAGGTATTTATTATTATGAGAAAAAAAAAATTTTTTTCCATTTGAGGAGTAAGCAAATTGAAGCCTTGGGGTGCAACTACCCCTTTTCTCAATGTAATTCATTTTATACAAAGTTCATGAAAATGGCGTTCAACTAGAAAATTGTAGATGCTGAACTTATCACTATCGGAACCTTATCTAAATACGATAGTGGTTATTTTCTGTGGGGTCATTTAAGTGAGCAACACATGGGAATTTTTAAAATTAATCGGACAACCAGATAACAAATATTGCCGAAAGTTGCATGTGCGATAATCATATTAGGTGCACTTAGAATCGTTGCAAGTCAAACAGCATACAGGGTAAGTAAAAAAATATAAAAATTGTACCGGAAGAAAGTACCCTTAGTCAGAAAATTCAGCTAAATGTTATTGAGAAAACTTGTTTAGAATTAAAAGTTATGCCTAAATAGCAAAAGATGGCCTCCCAAGATTTTTTTAAACATTAATAAGTTTTTATTTTTTTTATATTCACCCTAAACACTTTAATAAATTAATTAAAATCAAATCAGTTTTGCCTAACTGTGTTCAATTTCAAGCACATTTGTAAAATTAACTTTAAACAAAACTGTAAAATTTCGCAAATTTTTTTTTAACAAGGAAAACAGTAGTAATAATAATATGCATATTAAAAAACCCTATACTCTCTTTCCTAATGTGAGAGAGTGATAAAATTTAAATTTGCAATGACAAAATCCATTGAACAGGGTGGACAACTTAATGGTTGTATTGTAAACTTGCAATGATAGTTTTAAAGATTTCGTATTTCAGTTATTTCAGACGTACACATCCCGAATCGGTGCTAAATTAGGGTCACCTTAATTTGCATAACAATAGAAAGAGGAGTTTTCTGAATGAAATTTGCGTTAATACAGATAATTCATTAGCATAATAATAATGTATTGATTTGTTGAAAATATAAACAGGATGTTCACAAAATCAGATGTGGAATCATCTCTCTGCCGTCAATGTTACGAATAATTTCTGATGAGTACTCTCTTTTGGAAAACATTATTCTTTGCCTCATTCATCTTTATGAGTTCTTAATTAACACTGGAATAGAAAATCAAATAACTATCTGAATGAAAATGCAAATTTTCAATTTCAGATTTTTTCTTTTGAGTTAGGGTCTTTTCAGAATATCTATCAGATGTAGTTCAATGTCCAGCGTGGCTTTAGCCGGGGAAGTAGTTGTTTTCTCTTAGACATTCACAAAAAATAACTTCATTTTTATCGTGGAATTTTCAATTCACAGAAAAATCTTTCTATTCAATATTCAATTGAGAATGTTTCCCTTTTCAACATGAAAAACCCACACGAGGTTATCTTGACGATGGAAGATAGTGACTAAAGTTTATCTTTCAGTCGCAGATGATTCCACATCTGATTTTATGAACATCCTGTTCATATTTTCAACAAATCAATCTATCATACCCCATCACATGTTTTAATATAAAAAAACACGAATTTCAAAGTGTCTCTCCAAAAGAAATGATTCTAACTTTTTCCATCTTTGCAAAGTGAGATTGCTTCTTGAAAATGTGTTTCCCATTTCTTCCGGTCTTCCTGATGATCGTGGAAGCGTGAAATAGATTTTCGTCGACAAAAATGTATTGAAGACCTAGTGAATGTGATGCCTCTCTGCCGTCAATGTTACGAATAATTTCTGATGAGTACGCTCTTCTGGAAAACATTTTTCTTTGCCTAATTCAGATGGCTAACAATTATAGCAAATGAAAATCTTTTTTACAAAAAATTAAACCGGCGAAAAAATCAACTGAAAAGCAAAAAATAAAATAAACCTTCTAAGTATTGATGATAATTGAGCTCCTAAACTAATGTAACTAATTTTGATTCGACGCCAAACAAACAATTATCGAAGATCATTATATTACTTTGCATCTCGCTGCCATCATTTTACGTTTTACCTAATTCAATTGCTAGTTTGGCGCCGAATCAAAATTATTAGTTCAGGAGCTCAATTATCATTAAGACTAAGAAGGTTTATTACATTTTTTGCTTTTCAGTTGATTTTTTCGTCGGTTTAATTTTTTGTTAAAAATATTTTGTTTTTCAATTTTTTGTGACTGAAATCTACTAATTACTACTTACTTAATTTTTGATTACTTCCAAAATACTTACTTACCTAGCTTACTTCAACTATTAAGTGTTAAATAATATGATTATCTACTTTAACTATTTATTGTTATACAGGGTTATTCATTGGGAAATGCGCATACAGGAAGGGTAGATGGAGGACAACGGGGTGCTTCTAAATAACCTATATTTTATGGGTTTATCGTTCTTTATAACCAATATACAGGGTGATTTATTAATTTCTCCATGTTTTCAATTAATCATAACTTATGAACCGCCCTATACATTTTTGTAATATTTGGTTCGTATGTTCTTTGTCCACAGTGGTGTCGATTAACATTATAAAAAAAGTCTTATTCCAGGTCCGGCCTTAAAAAAATTAATAAGTAGGTTTTGAGTCGAAACAACACCCTGTATATCAATATTTTAAAACTTCATTTGCAAATTTGGAAAGAGCAGAAAAAAATAAGTAAGACTAAATGTATTTGGTGGTTCCGCATCAAACTTTTTTACTTATTAACTTGAGTCAAATCTAGATGTTTCGATAATGAGGTGGCACAAAATTAAATTTTTACCCCAAAGGGTACTTTTCCAGCTTTAATCCATAAAATCATCAACTATTTCTTATTCTCCTTATTTCTGGATCCCAACGTTATTGAAAAACGAGAGGACATGTCCGTATTTGGGACAAATTATTAGTATCAATGACTAACTTACAAACACCCTGTATGCTTAAAAAAATATCATAACATTTGTTCATTACGCTACATTAAAAAAAATTATAAAATAGAGGAAAAATGCCCATTCTACGAAAAGCATAACTTTATTTAAAAAAAAAATTACGTTGCAACAAATCTACATTTTAAAGGTTAAATATAACAGAAAATAAAAAAAATAAAAATTTCTTTGTCCGCGTTTAATTATTTTTTTAGCTAGAGCATGATCATTTCTCGACTCTTCTGCTGCATTCTTGATAATAATAATAAAATTAAGCAGTCTGTACGTATTGTTTAATCTAGTAAATAATACACATTTTTTTTATGTCTAATACTTTTCGTTCAACTTAATACAATTTGTTGCAACGTTATTTTTGTTTAAAATAAAGTTATGCTTTTTTCGGAATGGGCATTTTTCTCTTTTTTTATTTGTTTTTCAAATGTAGAGCAAACAACAAATGTAATGATATTTTTTTTACGCATACAGAATTTTTGAAAGTTAGTCATTGATAATAATAATTTGTCCCAAATACGGACATGTCCTCTCGTTTTTCAATAAGAGGAGAATATGAAATAGTTGATGATTTTATGGATTAAAGCTGGAAAAGTACCATTTGGGAAAAAAAAATTGTGCCACCTCATTATCGAAACATCTAGATTTGACTCAAGTTAATAAGTAAAAAAGTTGTACGCGGAAACACCAAATATATTTAGTCTTACTTATTATTTTCTGCTCTTTCCAAATTTGTAAATAATTTTTTTAAATATTGATGTACAAGGTGTTGTTTCGACTCGAAACCTATCTTTTTTTAAGACCGGACCTGGAATAAGACTTTTTTTTATTATGTTAATCGACACCACTGTGGACAAAGAACATACGAACCAAATATTACAAAAATGTGTAGGGTGGTTCATAAGTTATGATTAATTGATGGGGAAATTAATAAATCACCCTGTATCTTGGTTATAAAGAACGATAAACCCATAACATATAGGTTATTTAGAAGCACCTCGGTGTCCTCCATCTACCCTCACTGTATGCGCATTTCCCAATGAATAATCCTGTATAATATAAATTATTTTTGAAAGTTCTGGTTAGTTGATTTCATCACTTTGTATATAGTTCCATCCTTTCATAGAATGTAATTATTGTGACGGATGTAGGAGGATCTGTCAATGTCAACTACATATGTGTGCCAATGTTCACAAGTGAAACATTAATCATCCCCTATTTTTCTACCCATAGGGGTGGGTTATTCCATTCCAAATTGGAATATGATCAACTATGAGGTATGCCATATCTAATAAAAAAAGAATCATCCAAATCGGAAAACCCACTACAAAGTTATGCCTGATAGAATCGGTTAACGGACCAAAATTCAGAGGGTGAACGATCCATTTTGCTACCCTTAGGGATGGATTTTTTTGTTCAAATTCAAATGGGACCAACTTCGAAGTACACCCTATCCACTGAGATAATAAATATAGGAATCGGACGTCTCAGTAGAAAGTTATGCGTGATCATAAATACAAAAAAAAATACGCGCCGACTAGAGAACCTCCTCCTTTTTGGTTTCGAAAAAAACCCATAAAAGGTAAAACCCTTGTGCATGGGTACGGTATTCTATAATAATGAGCCTAATCTAATATATATATATATATATAATAATAATATCTTTATCACAAGTTAAAATGAGATATAACTAGTATAGCATATTTATAAAATCAGTATGTACAGATTGAATAAAATATTTAATAGAGTAAGTATTGACAATAAAAGATTAGTAAAATATAGTATGTTAAAAAACTTGTTATGTACAGTATGTGTAAAATATTTAATGGGGTATGTATTGACAATAAAAGATTAGTGAATATGGGTATTCAAATAGAGTATGGTTTTATATAAATACACTTGTTACAGGTGGGTATAGGTAGGTGGTGCTCTATTGAGAGATTAGCCTCTGATCATGGACTACTCATGATAATGATAAAAGATGTATATGGTACCTTTGTTGGTGTTGATGTTATGAATATTATATACATTATGAATGCTTAATTATAATTTATTTGTTTAAATTATATCATAGGTGGTTTTTTTGGTATTTTTTTGGAAATTATTGGACTACGACAGGAATTATTGGTTTTTTGTAAATCCAACCTTAGGTATTCTGGTAGTTTGATTTTTGAGTCGTGTGTTGTATGGATGATCTATTTGGGAAAGTTCATATTTGTGTTGGTGATGGTAAGATGCAAGATTCAAAAAGTATAATTGTTGGATTGTGAATAGTTTAGACTGGATTGTTAGATAATAATAATTATACATGATTATAATTATAGAGATAATTGAGATATTAATTATTCTAATATTAGGTGGATAAAAACTTATATAAAAGTAATAATAAGAAAATAGATAAATTGGAATAAATATTAATATTTCAAAAAAATCTACAATTTACAATAAAATTTAATTTTTAAATTTCAGCCTTCATATTCCGAGTAGTCCGATGAAGTATCGTCGTTGGGGTCCAGAGAAATAATAAGGGGCTCTACACTCTACAGTGTTTTCTAGCATGTTATCAGCTTCCCACATTCTTTATTCTATTCCACTCACATGTTCGACGCACAGACTCCATTTTTCGCAATCCACTGCCCTTATTCCCTCTTGCAAGAGGTTTTCAACGTCTCCCATTTTGAAAGTAGATGTTATGCCTTGCTACAAACCCTTTTACTTGCGCCCACACCAATTCTATTGGGTTTAATTCGCAGTGATATGGCGGAAGGCAAAGTGCCGTTATATTCCGTTTTGAAGCGATTTCGTCGACAACAAATTTCGTACAAGAAGGTTTATTCAACTTTACAATCTCCAGTAGCTCCTTTTTCAGCATTTCTTTGTGAAATGGCTTCTTATTTGAAGTAAGCCAATGAATGATGTCATTTTTTTGCAAGAAGACGTTGGTATTTTTTCTGATTTTGTTGAGTGGTAGCTGGCATTATCCATGAATATAACAGTCCCAGGAGGTATTCTTCTTCTTGAAGTATTCTTCAAAAACATCAGCGTTCATGTCTTCATGATAGCCCCCAGTCGGTTTTGATTAAAATGCTAGTAAGCCATCATCGACAAATCAATTTTTGCCACCAATGTGAGTAATTATTAATCTTTTTTTTACCTCTTCCCGAGGGTGCTTTTATTCCAGTGAACCATCCTTCCATAAAAGCTTGCCTCGCGCATTTTATATTTTTATCCTGTCATATTTCACCAACCTTCATTTAAGTTTCGTCCATATAATAGATATTCTTGTTTTCCCTCCGAAACTGTCTAACTGTCCTCAAATATCGTCGCCAGCAGATGATCTCGTCTTTCTCTATTAAAAGTGATTACCTGTTTTGAATTTTTTCATAACGAAAATTCAATTCTTTCAATGTTTTTCGCACTCTACCAATGGGTGGAATAAAATCATTCTTTTTCATTTCAAACATTATTTTGTTCAAGGTAGGTAATTCTTTTTTTTGAGTTAAACGAGTGAATGATTCTTCTGATGGCAGTCTTTTCATCCTCATTTATTACAGTTTCTTTTCTTCCTGTCATCCGACCATATTGTAATCTCTTATCGCAGAAACGGATTTATATCTACATATTATTTGTTGGAAAAACTTTTGAGCTAAGGAAAAGATAATCAGGTAGGTGATTGTAAATTTATAATTTTATTGTACATGGAACAGGAAATTACAGAGCATACTTGTACGGAATTATTTCATTGAATGTTCGAACAAACCACCATTTTGGGCAAAAATAATAGCCGAATCTATTGTACTGTAACGTAAATAAACTTAACTTGGTTCTACTAATTTATTTAACACTTAAATATACAACTTAATTTATATTACTACACTCTATAGCTCGATCGTATAGGCTCATTCAGACTGTGTACTCCCTCTTGAGGGCTGTCTATTTATCTCCGATACAGCATTCTCGATGTTTCGAATTCGGACAGTTGGCGACGGCATGTTCCAATTGTTTCCAATATTGACCGTTGTTTTCCGCGGAAGAGCGACTGGATGGTTCTCGAATATCTCCGGGGATGATCTCATCGCTGTCGATGGCAACGTGTGAGGCGACAGGTCCGGCCTAGGTTCGTTACATTGCCCCCTTCTTAAAGACATTTCGTCCCGAAATTTCATCCTTGGAGTGTGACGATATCTGCATGACTCCCCATATCTGCACCGTGAAGTTCGATGGAAGTAACACTCCACGGTCTTCATGATCGGTCGTGGAAGAGGGTTACAGCAAACCAAAATCCTGACGCCGCTGGATCTGAATATCGCCTCCAGCATACTTCTTATGACTCTCCAGTCCAACCCATCAATACCACAGGATAGTTTTGGAATTGCTAGATCCACCAGGTTCTGGTCCACCATAGTATCTCTTAGTTTGGTGAGACTCTTCCAGACATCTTCATAGGACGGTTTATCTTGGGAATGCCTCTTGGTAACTAGGTAGTAGATGTTTCTCTGGCCTTTCTTCAACTGTAGCACCCCACCAACTTCTGTATTCTGCTCCCGCAGTGTTTGGAGTTGACCAAATTTCTTGGAGAACACTACGGCGATGCCCTGGACATTCGAAGATCTTCTGCCACAGTGCGCTAGTGCGTAGTCAGCAGGCACCTCGAAAGGTCTCGTGACTCCTCTCTAGTAACCCCATGTAGAACTTTCTGCCCGTTTGAATACAAGGACATAAACTTCTCGAACGTCATATCATCCTCCGGTGGCTTGAGGGTGCGAACTTGGTCATGGTTTCCAGCGTAAGGGGCCAACCTGTTGAAATGGACGACCCTTGGTTTCCCTCGGGGTGGCTTATGGATTCGGTACACAAGGTCGTTTATCCTTTTCACGATTTTATACGGGCCTTCCACGAGTTCCGCAACTTTGGTGATAGTCCACGACGACGTTTGGGGTTGTACAGCCAAACCAGGTCATCAACCTTAAATCCTCCAGCGTCGGCCTTGATGTCATAGGTCTTCTTCATTTTATCGCTGGCACTCTGGATGTTCAACCGGACTCGTTCGTGGATGTCGTCCATTCTCTGCCGAAGTTTGCTGACGTAGTCCTCTCCCGCAGTGTCTTGTCCTGGCGGTATCCCAAACTTCAGGTCACAAGGCAGTCGCAGTTCTCGGCCCATTATAATACTAGCAGGAGTTTGACCGGTTGACTCGTGTACTGCGGATCGATAGGCCATCAGGAACAAATGAAGATACTGGTCCCAGTCTCTTTGATGGTCAGAGACAACCTTGGACAAGTGGCGGTTGATCGTCCTGTTCATCCGTTCCACCATTCCATCGGACTGCGGATGTAGGGCCGTGGTTCTTGTCTTGCGGATGTTCAGCAGTAGACATATTTCTTGGAAAAGGTTGGATTCGAAATTTCTGCCTTGATCCGAGTGCAGCTCCATTGGAATACCGAATCGACATATCCATTCTTTCACCAAGACGTCGGCGACGGTGATGGCTTCCTGGTTGGGCAGGGCATAGGCTTCCGCCCACTTACTGAAGTAGTCCATTGCCACAAGGATGTATTTATTCCCGTGGTCGGATACGGGGAACTGGCCGGCGATGTCAATGGCGATTCTCTCGAACGGGCTGCCTACGTTGTACTGACGCATCGGGGCCTTGGGTCGTATTCGAGGTCCGTTGCTAGCAGCGCATACAGCGCACTTTCTGCACCAGTCCTGGACGTCAGCTTGACAATTGGCCCAGTAAAACCGTTGCCTCACTTTCTGCAGGGTCTTCGTCACTCCCAGATGTCCTCCGGCGACTCCATCATGGATTTCCCGCAACACTTCCTCTCTTCTGTTCCTGGGAACAATTATTTGGCGTCTGTCTTCCCCACCAATATCGGCCTCCAACACACGTTTCAGGATCCCATTGTCCAGAATAAGAGAGTTCCATTGTGCCCAATAGGACTTAACAGCCGGCGAGTAACCTGCAACTTCCTGCCATGATGGTCTTCGATTGCCCTTCTTCCAGCTGACAACTAAGCCAAGGTCGGGGTCTTTCTCTTGGTCTTTCTGGATCTTGCTGTCATTCCAGTTGTCATCCATTGCCGCGGTTCTACAAAGTGTTGCTTCTTTCTCTTCTGCTCGTCGGCAATGTGAGCAATCATCTGGACATGGTCTTCGCGACAAGGCATCTGCATTCTTATGGCTAGTTCCGGCTCGATGTTCATCTCGAAATGGAGTCTCTCGATCCAACGTGCTACTTGACCCTCAGGATTTTTGAACTGTAAGAGCCATTTGAGAGCTGCATGGTCAGTTCTCAACAGGAATCTTCTTCCATACACGTACTTGTAGAAGTGCTCCACTCCTTTTACAACAGCTAACAGCTCTCGCTCTGGTTTGCTAAGCGTCTTGCTGAAATAACCAATGACCTTCTCCTGTCCCTCCTGGATCTGAGATAGGACAGCTCCGAGTCCCACGTTGCTGGCGTCCGTATCCAAAATGAATTTCCCTTTGGGTAGGGGATAGCTCAGTACAGGTGCGTTGATCAAAGCTCCTTTCAGCTTCCTGAATGAGTCTTGACATTCTTCGGACCACTGGAACTTTGTTTGGCCCTCCGTGAGCCTGGTCAGTGGTTTAGCGATGTTGGCGAATCCCAGCACATATCGGCGATAGTATGTGCATAAACCAAGGAAACTTCGAAGTTGGTGAATGTCTTTTGGGATGGGCCAATCCTTAACAGCTTTGATCTTCTGGTCATCCACTGCTACTCCTCCCCAGAGACAACGTGGCCGAGGTATCGTACTTCTTTTTGGAACAGATGGCATTTCTTAGGGCTCAGCTTCAATCCGGAGTTCCTCAGTCGCAGGAATACTTCCTCCAAGTTTTTCACGTGGTCCTCGAACGATCTGCCGACCACAATTATGTCGTCGAGATACACTAGACACGTGTTCCATGAGAGTCCCTTCAGCACTGTCTCCATCAATCTTTCGAATGTGGCGGGAGCATTACAGAGCCCGAATGGCATAACGGTGAACTGCCACAATCCTGAGCCGATGGTAAAAGCAGTCTTTTCTCGATCTTCCTGAGCCAGTTCTACTTGCCAGTATCCACTCTTCAGATCAAGGGTCGAGAAAATCGTGGAACCAGCCAACGTGTCTAGGGTGTCATCTATTCTCGGGAGAGGGTAACTGTCCTTCTTCGTGACATTATTAAGTTGGCGATAGTCTACACAAAAGCGTGTCGATCCATCCTTTTTCTTCACCAGTACGACTGGAGAGGACCAGGGACTGTCAGATGGTTCGATAACTCCTTCTTTTCCCATATCGCTGACTATTTTGTCAGCCTCTTCCTTCTTGGCAAGAGGAAGTCTTCTTGCTGATTGCCGGATCGGTCGGCACCCCAGTATCAATCTTGTGCTGGACCACATTAGTTCGACCCCTTTTCCTTGTCCGGTATCGAAGATGTCTTGGTACTTTTTGACTAAATCTCTTAGTTTGGGCTGTTGAGCTGGTTTTATATATTCGTCGCTTCTCCACGTAATGCAAGTGTTAGTGCTACAGCTCTTTCCCCTGCATTCCATCCATTTGCTTTGGCCGCTGCTTCAAACTGTCGGCGGTAATTTTCCCATGGAGTTTTTCCGTCGAATTGAGGCGGCTTCATTTCAGAAATGACCTTGACATCTTTTATACCCTCTTGAACTTTATCCAAGTTCAAACTCAAGTCCAGCATTGCATTTTCGTTAACCATCTCTGTGGAGGGCGCACTATTAATTCGTTTTTCCAGCTTACTGATCGTTTCCTTCATTTTATCTACCTCCGTGTTCATTTGCTCCCTAATTTTATCTATCTCTGTCTCAACGGTTCCCATTCTTTCTTCTAGAAAATTAGCCACACCACCAATTCTTTTTTGGCTTCTTGCATTTTTTTCCAGGCTTCTTGAATTTTCTAGAAGCTTCTCTTCCAGATTTCTAGAATTTTCTTGAAGCTTCTCTTCCAGATTTCTAGCATTCTCTTCCAGGCTTCTTGAATTTTCTCGAAGCTTCTCTTCCAGATTTATAGAATTTTCTTGAAGCTTCTCTTCCAGATTTCTAGCATTTTCTTCCAGTTTATTCATTACCAAACTTAAATCACCTCCGGGAATTTCGAATAAAAATGTTTCGGGGTCCTCACCTTCTTGTATAAGTCCTTCTGCAAGTCTTTCCTGGAGTACTTGCTTTTACCTGTTGTTTCCAGTTCCCTTTCCTCCAATTCCTGTTTCAATTCCGCTACCTTCAAATCCGCAAGGCGCACTTTTCTTGAACACATTTTGTCTTTGACGAGGTATCAGTCTGTTTCACACGAAAAGTTTATCAGTTTGTTTAAAATTCACTTCGCGAATTCTTTTCCACGGGCCACCAGTCTATTGTCTGTTTCACGCGAAGAGTGTATCAGTTTATATTCCCACGCACAATTGTCCACTTCGCGAAAACCGGGCCACTGTCTATTTTCTGTTTCACGCGAACAGTGTATCAGTTTATATTCCCACGCACAATTGTCCACTTCGCGAAAACCGGGCCACTGTCTATTTTGCGCGTACAAAAAGGTCTATCAATTTATTTTTCTGACTATCCACTCCACGATCACTTGTTTATTTTCAAAATCTCGCTTCCGACACCAATTGTAACGTAAATAAACTTAACTTGGTTCTACTAATTTATTTAACACTTAAATATACAACTTAATTTATATTACTACACTCTATAGCTCGATCGTATAGGCTCATTCAGACTGTGTACTCCCTCTTGAGGGCTGTCTATTTATCTCCGATACAGCATTCTCGATGTTTCGAATTCGGACAGTTGGCGACGGCATGTTCCAATTGTTTCCAATATTGACCGTTGTTTTCCGCGGAAGAGCGACTGGATGGTTCTCGAATATCTCCGGGGATGATCTCATCGCTGTCGATGGCAACGTGTGAGGCGACAGGTCCGGCCTAGGTTCGTTACAGTACAATTCTGTTCTGGTAGCCGCAAGGGTAACTGGTGTTACCTGAGCACACAACTGAATATTTTTTGCCCTCAGTTCATCTAAATTGGTGGCACGTTCGAACTCATGCCGATATACCTCCGATTTTAGCATGCCCCAGAAATAAAAATCGAGAGGTGCTACATCTGGTGATCGAGGTGGCCAGTTGATTGTACCTCGCGTACAAATAAACCGATCGGGAAATAATTGATTCAAAAATGTAACCACCGTACCTGCATTGTGGGCAGGACAACCATCAAGTTGAAACCACACGTCGTTAAAGTCAATCGGAAGAGCGCGAACTGCAGGAATAATTTGATTCTGCAAAAGTTGCAAATATTTTGCTGCATTTAAATTCTCTTCAATAAAAAATGGGCCTATGACGTAATCGCCTAAAAGTCCCGTCCACACATTTAATTTGCGTGGGTACTGTGTCCTCACAGCAATACTCAAATGTTCATTTTTACGAGACCAATAGAGTACTACGGATGGGTTGTATTTTCGATGAATTGAGAAGGACGATTCATCGGTGAATAACACCTTTTTTAGAAAGTCATCATTTACACGAAATGCCCTATTGCATTTTTCGACCATCGTTTCACAAAACTCCATACGTCTGGAATGGTCTCCAGGCAAAAGTTCTTATGTGGTCTTGACTTTGAAACAATGATAACCGTTTCTCTTCTAAATATTCCTTACAGTTCTTTCATTCAAATTCACTTCGTCGGCGATCTGTCTACTCGAACACAAGGTGTCATTTCTGCCAATGCATACACTTGTGTTTCTCTTATTTCCCGTTCCTCGGGTATTTGTCTAGGATGCGGTGGTGGATTTGTGGGACAACATTTTTTGCAATGTGCTGCCACACACCCAAAATTCTGAAATTTATTATTAATTGAAAGGACAGTCGCTTCCGTAGGTACAGGTCTATCTGCAAAAGCAACTATGAATAGATTTCTAGTATCTTGTACAGAATTACCCCCAAAGAATCACTTAACGATTTGTACTTTCTCTGCGGTTGTATAAATAGGCGGCATGTTTCAAAAGGTAATAAATTGTCACGGTCTTTTGTTTTCGCAACCAAGGCTCGGCAAGAAATGAGTCGATTCGCTGTGCGCTGTGTAGCATTGCCACGTGGTCAGTTAATGTGTCGGGTGGGGTAACAGGAGGGGCGCACAGCAGTGCGTCTCTCTTGTTTATGTGGTATTATCATATCGTTGCGTTCCTTGTTGCTCGTGTATATTTCTGTCTATACCCCAGATAAATTGTTTCCGATACTGTATATACTATATGTCTATATATAGCAAACTATTTGCAAATTGATAATAAAAACGCAGTGTTCAAAGTCAAGATGACACAAAAAGTTCAACTTGAAACTTTTTATATATATTGTTTTCACAGGTCCTTTTCCCCTACCTATAGTGGGCAATCTGCCGGAATTGAAAAAATTGGCGATAGCCCTTGGAGGACAACACCTAGCTCTATCGAAATTATCCGAAATTTACAAATCGAATGTAATAGGTCTCAAACTAGGAGGCAAACACATCGTTGCAGTTTTCTCTTATGAACTCGTCAAAATAGTGCTGACTTCAGAAGAATACGAGGGGAGGCCCGATGATTTTTTCATGAGACTCAGATCGATGGGAGTAAGGAGAGGTTGGTAGATTTTTTAAAAGCTATTTAATACCAACATGGCATGACAACAATAAAATCGATCTGGAAAGGAAAATCAACTGCGACATGAGCAAAGTAAAAAGTTGGTGTGACCTTCTTGCCCTTAACGTAAAAAAAACAACATGCTATACTTTAAGTGCGATCTTGGCAATGTCGAACTAGAAAATGGTTACAAAGTTTATAGGGGTGATCATTGACAATAATCTAAAATTTGAAGAGCATGCAATTAACCTAAACAAAAAACTGGCCTCTGGTTGTTTTGCTGTAAGAAGGGTGTCATACGAACTAGTGTCTTCAGCAGCAAAAACAGTATTCCACGCATTGATTGAGTCCCATCTGAGATACGGCACACCGTTTTGGGGTGTTTGCAATAATAATATCATGCAAAACATCTTGACTTCACAAAAAAGAGCAATTAGATATATTTCTAAAGCAAAGGCACAAGATCCTTGCAAACGACTTTTTGTCCTACATAAGTTGCATCCTGTTATTGCCATTTTCATTGCGGAGACAGTTTGTCTAATAAAAAAGCAAATAAATAAATTCAGTACGGTTAATTAACCGTTATCCTACAAGCAAGGAAAACAGTATCAACTTACACAGACCAAACTCAAATTTAGTAAAGGAGTCCATTATTTACAATGGCTGCAAGATTAACACCGTGGATAAATTTAAAAAGGCTGTTTACTTCTTGCTATGTAGCCGACCCTACTATACCTTGGAAGAATTTTATGCTGATTCCTTTTAATTAATTTTAATTTACTATATTTATACTGCCTTGGATTGTAACATCAATAAGCATATATTACAAAAACCCTATTATTTTATTTATACCGATCCATCGATTTGGATGGGCAGTACTAAGGAATTCCATGACTACAACGCTAAAATGGGCCGGAGCCCCATCATGCATAAACCACATGCTGATACGAATTTCTAATGGTACATTCTGAAGTAGTACCGGCAATTCATTTTTTTAAAAGTCTCTGTAAGTTGCGGCATTCAGTCGGAACGGAAGAAAGAAAGGACCTATCAAGTAATTATCAATTATTGCCGCCCATACATTTACAGAAAAGTGATACCGATAATGTCTTTCACTAACTGCGTGCGGATTTTCCAGAGCCCAAACATGGTTGTTATGAAAGTTTGTGATAGCATTTAGGGAGAAGTTTGCCTCGTCCGTGAAGAGTACATATCTTAAACATTGAGGATTTCAAGCCAATTTTTTCAAAAACCACTGACACAGTAATGCGTTGGGGAAAGTCTCGTGGCGAAAGAGCTTGTACCCTTTGAATATGGTATGGATAAAATTGTTGATCGTGGATAATTCTCCAAACTGTGGACTGAATAGAATTGAGAGCTCCAGCAATTATTCTTGTACTTGTTTCTGGATTCTCCTCGAGAGCGTTCAAAACAGCTTCTTCCAATTCTGGGGTTCGGACTGCTCGTGGTCTTCCAATAATATCAGCTGCCCCCTTAAAGCTACCTGTTTCTGCCAAACGACGGTGGAGACTGGTAAATGTTGGAGCTGAAGTCAGTACTCGATTAGGAAATCGCTCCTGGTAAATACGTCTTGCTTCGCGCGCATTGCCATCCGCAAGGCCATTAACGAAATGCATATCGGCTAAATGGGCATTATTGTTTAAATAATCCATTTTTTCAAAATTAGTATTTTAAAACTTACAGAAACAACAACAAAACGTTTAACTGTCACATAATATGTAATTACCAAAACTACTTACTTAAACGTCAAATTAATTTCCTAAGCATTCTTGTGAAAAATGCAAAATAATGATAATAACTTCAACACGCATCGATTATCAAATAATCGACTTGAAATTTTCAAGTCCAAATATCTAGAAAACGGTTGTTTATAGCGACTTGTAACAAGGGTAGCTTTTTTATGTAGATATAGAGGAATTGATTGATTTTTTTACTGAAAAATGTGCTAGAAGTACGCTTAAAAAGTAGGTGGCGCCCCCCACGAGTAAGAGCAATAATAACATCAGGTTCGAATTTGACTTTTGAATCACTCTGTATATGTCCATCTCCAGTATATTCAAGACCCGTATGATACAGAATACATGCTAGATATTTGATTTAATAAGGAACTTCTACGTAGAAACATGATACCGATAATGTTTTGTTACTGAAGATGGATGTTTTGTTACTGAAACTTGTCTTCTTCTCTTCACTTATGATATTACCTTCTGAAAAACCACTGGTTTGGTGAATAAACCACTCAAAATGAAAATGATCGCGATAAAACGCGAATTTTGTCAGGAGTACGCCTTGAATTTTCGCAAGCGATATTTTATTGCCAATGACAATTTTTCAGGAATCACAGGCACCGATGGCGATCTATGGAGAATCCAAAGATCCTTCGTTACCGTTCATCTCCGAAATTTGGGATTCGGCAAAAAATCGATGGAGAAACAAATACAAGAAGAGGTCGCAAAAATATTGAAATTTGTCGGAGAGAACGAGAACGAAAAAACGCAAATAAAAAGCATCCTACCAATTTCGGTCCTAAATATCCTCTGGGTGTTCATAAGTGGTTCTAGATTGGATTGGGATGACGTTCGTCTTGCGAAATTGCTGAAAATCCTCGATGAGAGGGCGAAAGCTTTCGATATGTCGGGAGGTACACTCAATATACTACCCTGGTTGCGATACATAGCCCCGGAAAAATCCGGGTATAATCTGATAGTCCGGTTGAATAACGAGTTGAGCGCAATATTGATGGTACCCATTGAAGAACATTTCGAAACGTGGACTGAGGGGAGAAACGATGATTTGATATATTCGTTTATAACAGAAATGAAAAAACACCAAGGTGATGATGAAACTACATTCACAAGTGAGTATACTAGTTAGATAATAGTTATTTGTGCAACCAGTTGGGAATAGCACTATTTCGGAACGAGCGAAGCGAGATCCGCAAAAGAAAGCGAGTTACGAAATATAGTGTTTTCCAACGTGTTTCACAAAATATTTTTTGTAATTTTGAATATATGATCATTTTTAATTCAAATTAGAAATTAAAAAAAAATATTTGAAAAACTAAAGAACACGCTTTTAACGCACTAAAAAGTAAAAAATAATTTTAATATTCAACAACTACGCCATTGTTATAGGGAATACAAAAAGTATTTTTTTTTTCAGAAGAACAACTCGTAATGGTTTGCCTGGATATGTTTTTGGCCGGGTCACAGACGACAAGTAATACTTTGAGTTTCGCATTTTTAATGATGATTCTACATCCCGACATAAAACACCAACTACACATGTGTCTCGATGCAGCATTCGGAAAAACAGAAGAAATAACCTATAGTGAAAGAAGCAGGTGAATAATCAGTAAAAACTAATATATTAGAAATTTTTTTGAAATTCTTGCTGAAGTTCTTTTTTTATTTTATTTTTTAAGTTTTTTCATAAGGTGCTTTTATATAAAAGCACTTCTTAGGACAACTTGAAGAAAATCTTTTCAGCAGTTTAAAAAAATATATTCAGTTTAATTTGTCATTCTTACGGTAGATAAATGTAGAAACCGATTGTTTGTTAACGACGTGTTTGACGTATACTTGAAATATTATGTATTATTCCTGAAGACTATTCCGAAGAAATCGTATGCTGGGACTAGAAAATCCATTTGTTTTTTTCAGGGTTCCTTATGTAGAAGCGGTCCTCTGTGAAGTGCAGAGGTATCGCCATGTAGCTCCGATTATCGGACCAAGAAGAGTGCTCAGAAATACGACTCTAGATGGATATTATATTCCAAAGGTAAACGTATTTCTTTAATTCATTCAATGTTTTCATAATTATTACTTAATAGGTATATATGAGGGCTATGTCCATTAAACTCCTTCCATTTTGTTTTTAACAGTCCCCTCGATAATACTCTCTTTCATTATATATATATATATATATATATATATATATATATTTTGGGTTGTGAGGTTTTCTTGGATCCTGGTATATGTTTATCTTTTTGGTGGGAAATTCTTGGGATTGGGATTCTGTGAAATCCATATTTAAATTATGGCATTATAGACGTTTCGCCCCTAGCCGGGGGCATCTTCAGTACATTTTTTCCTTTTTTGTTTTATTGTTTGTTTTTTCATGTTAAATTTACAAAAAGAGAACATTGTCTGCGATAGATATTCAATAGATATATATTGAATTTCAAAGTGATGAAAACAAACTGGTAGATAAAGTCAGAACTAGTAGATGAGGCCAATAAGCTTTGAGGCACTTATCGAATCACAATTATCACAAAAACACACACAAAAGATATAGTATTGAATTGTTTTCAAAATAGTATCGACCATTATTGTGACCTAGTGTGATTGAGAATAACACTGTTGCCAACTATGTGTCCAAGATTATCTGGTTCTTACAAATGAACACATGAAGTATGGAAGACAAGAGAAATCACTCGTCGCATTTATGAATAAAGTAGTAAATCTCATTTCTGGTATGTATATCTGGTATGTATATCTAAAATGAGTAACCGCTTCGGCCGTTTTCGTTCTAGAGATATTACCATAATATAAATAATTTTTTCATAGAATGGAAAATTTAAAAAATCACATCGCGATATTAAGGCTCCAATTTGACTATCTATGATTCCTTTTTTTAGAATTGCATGATTCATTAGTGGTAAGCTTTGGCTTTAAAATGCAGTGGAAGAGTTTTACATGCCTGTTACAGGTTTGTGTTTTGTGATTTGTTCATATTAATGAATTTGAAATAAGAAACATGGAATTATTTGATATCCATATACAACTATAAAGGACACATTATATCATCGGCGATGAATTAGATAACTTCTTCAATCCTGATAATCTAATCAGAGTTTTAATCCTTGATTAGTGGCATAGTTATCTAATTCATCGCCGATGATATAATGGATCCTTGTTTCCTTGATTCCATGTTTCTTATTTCAGATTCAATAATATGGGCAAATCACAAAACATAAACCTGTAGCAGGTATGTAAAACTCTTCGACTCCATTTTAAAGCCAAAGCTTACCACTAATGAATCATGCAATTCTACAAAAATAATTTATATTATTTTAATATCTCTAGTACGAAATTTGCTACGTCATTCATAAATGCGTCGAGTGATTTCTCTTCAAAATATACAGGAACAGTTCGGTTAGAACCAGATAATCTTGGCAACAGTGTTCCACATGTTATTCTCAATCACACAATGATGACCGATACAATTTTGAAAACAATTCAATACTGTGTCTTTTGTGGTGTTTTTGTGACAATTGTGATTCGATAAGTGCGTGATACGTGCGTCAAAGCTCATCAATGTACTCTTTTTGTACATTTACCGCACAATCAATTCAACATTCCACATTATTTAAATGTTTTTTGCATTAGCAATTGCGTTGACTTACAGCTCTGTTCAAAACAGCTGAGGTTAGGTGAGCTGCGCTTCCCAAAATTATTTCACAAAGAACAAAACATATTTTTTTTTTAACCACTGTAATTCGTTATAAAATGGCATTATACACGCGTGTGCAAGAGGTTAGATTACACCCTGTATATATATATATATATATATTTTCTTCAATTTCTTGGAATAAAGGTCTGATTCAGTCTATTCATATAATTTCTCTTAACTACGTTTCGACATGGTATTTGTCATCTTCAGGTTAAAAAATTATATTATTTGAATTATGAGTTCGCATGGTACGAACGGTATTGTAGATTTGTGACTGCGACTCCATTTTTACCCTCTTCATAAGTAGGTACACCAGATTGTTTATATTGAGTTCTAGTATATGGGCCGGACTGTATTTTTTTTTGGCAGCATGTAAAGATCAGTTTTTATTATTATTACTATAAAAAAGTTAAAAAAGGTTGTTATAAATCTGGCTTAAGTTTTTGATATAATTTCTATTGTTAATGCTATTGGGGTCTTTTTTAATATGTATCATTTCAAGGAATGTTCTTACTCTTGGATTCCTTACTTTGGTCAAAATTTCAACGTTGTTAGTGTCAAACTTATGTTGATTTTCGTTTTCGTGTTTGGATAAGGCTGTAATGCGGTTTTTGAGTATTTTGCAAATATTGTTTTGTTTGACCTATATAGGTACTTTGACAGTCTTTACACGGTATTCTATATACTGTATGAGTTTGTTTGTTTTTTGGTATTTCTGGTATTAATTTTGAATAAATGGTTTTGTTCGTATTTTTCAGTAGGTGTGAAATAGTTATGTTGTGTTTTTCCATTGTTTTATTAATTTTATTCGATAGTTTGTCTATGTATGGTAATGGTATGTATGTTGTTGTTTTTTTTACTTCATTATCATTTTTATTATAAATCGCATGAATTCGTTTTTTTATTGTTTTGTCCGCAAAGTGGCTGGGGTAATTATTTTCTTTCAATATATTCTTGATTATTTCTATATTATTTTTCCTGAATTTTGGGTGAGCAAGCTTTATAGCTCTGTTAGTTAAATTTTGAATAACATTTTTTTTGTAACTAAGGGGTGCGTTTGACAAATAGTTTGTGTAACGATTTGATGCATTTGGTTTAATAAACCAGTTTGTGAAAATTTTCCCAGTATTGTCGTGTATTATTGTTGTGTCGAGAAAGTTTATTCGTTTTTCTATTTCTTTTTCTATTGGAAATTTCAATGTAGGATGATATTTATTAAATTTTTCTAGAATTTCATCAACTTTGTCAGTAGGAATACAGGTTAAACAATCGTCTACATATCGTTTGAAGAATATTGGTTTGAAAGTTAGTGATTTGATGATCTTTTCTTCAACATACTCCATAACCAGATTTGCTACTGTTGCAGCGATTGGAGATCCCATTGCAATTCCGAATATTTGTGACTAGTAGTCACAAATCTACAATACTGTTCGTACCATGCGAACTCATAATTCAAATAATATAATTTTTAACCTGAAGATGACAAATAACATGTCGAAACGTAGTTAAGAGAAATTATATGAATAGACTGAATCAGACCTTTATTCCAAGAAATTGAAGAAAATATATATGTGGTCAAGAGACTAAAGAATATATATATATATATATATATATATATATATATATAGGGTGAGTAAACAGGATTCCCGTGGTTCATTGCTCCTTAATGTCCGGTGACCTTGGAGGCCACTGAGCTGGCCCTCCTCTACCTATCAATTTTTCACGGAATTCATTATACCTCCGCCGTCCAATGATACCTCCCCAAACATTCAGTGACCAACGTTGTAGGTGATTGACAAATCTAACAAAATGAGGATTTTCAGTTGCATAATAGTGCATATTATGCCGATTCACATGGCCATTGTTGTGAAACGTGGCTTCGTCCGAAAATATAACATACTCAAAAAAATCAGGTTCTTGGTTGATTTTATCTACACCACATTGGCAAAGCCACATTCGCTTTGGAAAATCTCTTTCAGTCAGCTCCTGCATTAACTGCATATGATATGGATGGTAATTGCATTTTCTCACCATCCGAGAAACACTACTTTGAGATATTCTCAACTCCCTACTCAAAATACGTGTACTCACATGGGAATTCTCGGTAATATGCAATACAATATCAAGAGTATTTTCATCATTCGTTACAGGACAAGCACGTTCAAACTCTTTGTAAAATACTCTTCTGGTTTCCTCAAATCTTGTTTTGAGGTATCGAAATGCTCGCTGGTCTGGATGTCTTCTCCCAGGAAACTTTTGTTCGTATAATCTAGATGCCAGTAAGCAATTGCCATCACTTTCCCCCAAAGCATACACCATTTTAAAACCATGTCCTCTAAACGATAATTCATGCCACAATAATTTTTAACACAACTGGATTGTAGTTTGACAGTTATTACACTTCTCTTTACAAATTCCGATTGTCATTTTTTCAGCGGAGTCATGGATAACTAAACTAGAGAAAATAGTTACATTTGAAAATTTATTTTGCTATGCTAGTTATTCATGAGTTGCCAAGAATGCTTTTAAAGATGGAAAAAATAATTGAAACATCATTCAGTATCAGTATTTTCTATGAACAAACATGTAGATAAAAAAAAATCTATAGAATTGTTGATTTGATATTGAACAATTCCTTTAAACCATAATATCTCGGAAACATGTTGTTTAAGGTACATGACGTCGGAGATGAAAAGTGTAATCATTAAAAAGGAGTTGATTCAAATGAAAATATACAGGGTGTTCCATTTTAAAGAATCAAAATACCGATGTTTGAAAATGGCTAAGTTTGTGTTGTTGTATCGAACATCCTGTACAATTCATTCCAAATTCTTGGTATTATCAATGAACATCATCATATCGACCAACGATTCCCCAATTATCTTTACTAAATATTTCGAAATGTGAAATAGGTAATATTTCGAAAAGAAGTCTACAAAATAGATTTTTTTCGAATAACTCGGCAACGCCGCAACGGAATTCAAAAGTGAAAAAATCGTTGAGTAGCCAATGGAACAGCCGATCGGAATATATGAAAATATACCGGGTGTTTCATTTGAAAAAGAACAACTTTGGTTAGCCACGCATCAATGATGCACCCTGTATGAATGAACATTATTTCGGAAGGTGGTCTCAGATGGTCCCGTTGACAAAAAAAATATAAGAAATCGAAATAGTGATACATTAAGGAACAATGAACCACGGGAATCCTGTTGACTCACCCTGTATATGTATATAGGTATAGAGTTTAAGGTTTATAGAAAAACAGAAATAATGGAGTTATCGGGATTATTTTGCTTATTTTCCAGGGTTCAACAGTATTAATCAGCGTTTATTCCGTACACAATGATAGAGATTACTGGAAAGATCCGGAAGTATTTAGGCCCGAAAGATTTCTTAACGAAGAAGGAAAACTGATATATCATGAAAGATACTTGCCATTAGGTCTAGGTGAGTTCTGCGACACAAATATAGTTCCACATTGTCTTCATTCAACAAAACGCCTGAAAGCCTGAAAAAAGAGAAAAAATAGATAGAAGAGATAGAACCTCTATATTACATGAACTTCCTCGATGCCCCACAAGTCGGCATGAAATGATATTTTTTGTGTTGGCTTCACCCCAATTTTCTGAGAACCCTAAACTCAATATTTATAATATATTAAATAATTTTTTTTAATGATCACGTGACGTATCATGGACACCATCATCAAAATCAGGAATCCTCAAAATGAAAATCACTGCGTGATCTTATTTTTGGAACTAATTAACTGATAAAATTGTGTTATTTCAGGTAAAAGGAGATGCTTGGGTGAAATCCTAGCGAGGAATTGTGTATTTTCTTTTTTTTCCGAGATTATGCGCGGTTACGACATAGAATTACCAGAGGGAGCTGAAAAACCGACCGGAAAACCTCATCCTGGAATCACTTTGACTCCGGAAAGCTACCGAGCAGTATTTAAGAAAAGACTTAATCATTGTTGAAAGATTTGAGATGAAATAATAAAGTGTTTTGTTTTTGCGATTGTGTTTGTTTCTCCTAATATATTAAACTTAAAACACCCAACATGAGCAGGTATTCAAATTTATTTTCAAAAATCGATGTGATGTTTTCATAATTTCCTTTTGAAATTGAATATTGAATAGAATGATTTTGGAAAACCTGCAGCAAAGTGAAATGTCACCGATTTCCACGAAATTTTCACAGATGCTTCAGAATATGCTAAACTTCGTTGAGCAACCAACATTTTTTCGCGGAAAGAGTCGAAATGATTTTATTTGTTAAAAAATTCTCAACTTCATGGCATGTAGGTATCAATGAAATGTTGTAAATAATAAAAACTTTTCAACAAAAAATTAAACCGACGAAATACGGAACTGAAAAGTAAAAAATAAAATAAACCTTCTTAGTCTCAATAACTAAGCTCCTAAACTAATGTACGTAACTAATTTTGAGTCGGCGCCAAACAAACAAGCAAATGAATTATGTAAGGCGTAAAATGCGCGGTGACATTCTGATAATTTTTAATACATAATTCGTTTGAACCGTCTGTTTCAAACGTATATAAAGATTCGTACAAAAGCTGTGTATCGACTGACTTTGTGTATATTATTTCTGAAAGCATCTCTAGCATATTCGGGCTTATGAGAGCCAGAAGTGTTTATTACTGTTCATAAAAATCAGACCCTCTTGAGAATGCCGCACAGAGTATTTTTTGATGAATCATAACTATTTGATTTGTGTTTTTGTCTCGTTTATCTAGCGGTAAATTCAACAGACTCGGTCCGCTCTATAAATCTAATCTTACAGGAGTGTCTCGGGAAAAGGTAAAGAATATGAGATCACCCAGTATCTTCACGAAATTTTTACAGGTGCTTCAAAACATGGTAAGAACAGTATAGCAATCGAAAATTTTGCGCGGAACTGATAATATTAGGAGATATGGGCCCCGAAGGTCCATAAAGAGAGGTTATAGGATATCACTTTTGGAAATTATAAACTGATATAAACAATTTCTATTTACACTAAAATAGTAACTGCACACACCTTTTACCTTTTAGTAATATTAAAATTACATAATTTTCGATAAAGACATGAAAAAACTCCGATTACTTTTCATATAATTTTACAAAAGAAATGTCAAAAATCAAATGTTATGATTATTCGAAACTTGAAGTTTATTGATATGCGACGTTGCCTATGTCTCCAAAAGGGGAAAAGAAAATACTGAAATTCAATGCGTCATACATATTGAGCATATTAATGATAAGTATTACAGCATGAAATAACGATCTGATATCTGTGTTTAAAATGCAAAGTATATTTTTCCACGCTTCTTGATAGTGATTATAATTTTGAAAATTAAGCATGATGTGCCGCATTTAGAAAGTTACCAAACATATAAAATAATTTGACTTCAGATTATTTTGTTTAAAGTAATTTTAAACTAGACCAAGAAACGTATTTGGATTGGATGTTTTCTTGTATGCCTGGAATTAGTTTCTTACGTAAAAAGAAGGAACATAACCTAACCTAACTTGGCTAACCTTGTTACCCAAGTTGAATGCAATTTAATCAACCTTACAAGGCGACGCTTCGCTCCGCTCGCGAACATTTCGATCAAATCATTTTCTAACGTAAAAAGAAGGAACACAACCTAACCTTACTTAGCTAACCTTGCTATCCAAGTTGAATGCAAGCTAATCAACCTTATAAAGCGACGCTTCGCTCCGCTCGCGAAAATTTCGATCCAATTAATTGCGAAAATCCGGATTAGTCATATTCACTTGAATAGTTGGCAACGTGGCATGTCCATAAAACGCCAAGATCAATGCAACCACCAATATTTGATGTTTGACAGTTCATGTGAAAAATTTAATGAAACATAATCGGAGTTTTTTCATGTCTTTATTGATCATTAAGTGATTTTAATATTACTTAAACGTTAAATGAGTGTACAGTTAATAGTTTAGTGCAAAAAGCCATTCTTTATATCAGTTTGCAGTTTCCAAAAGTGATATTCCATAACCTCTATTTATGGACCTTCTGGGGCCCATATCTCCTAAAATTATCTTTTTATACTGTTTGTATCGTCTTCTTAGGCTCCTGTGAAAATTTCATGAAGATACTGGGTGATCTCATATTCTTAACCTTTACCAGTGTCTCGGTACGCGCTCTTAAAATCCAATCAATGTCTTACGTAAAAGAAGGGAACACAACCTTACCTAATTCGGTTAACCTTGCTATCCAAGTTGATGGCCAGCCAATCAACTTTTTCAAAACACGCTTCGCTTTGCTCGCGGACACTTTGGGAAATATTATTTGGGCACAATAGTGACAGTCTGTCGCGAAATGCAAGTACACTGAATTAGGTTTCAATAAATCGGCGACATTTTCCTTTGCTGAAGGTTTGCCAAGATTTTTCTGTGAATTGAAAATCCACATTTTTCCATCTTTGCAAAGTGAGATTGCATTTAAAAATGTGTTTCCCAATTCTTCCGATCTTGCTGATGATCGTGTAGCTCTCTGCTGGCTCAAAACTGCTGGACACTGAAGAAATTGTACAACTTTATTGCCGTACGAAAAAATTAATTACACCAACTCAAATTGACATTGACCACTGTTCTTTTTTTTACAGGGTTATGGTAGGTACTATTTATGCAATACAGAGCGATAAAATCATTCATGAAATATATGAAGAAATAGCAAACACAATAACAGATCTTGGAAGCGTGAAATAGATTTGCGTCGGCAAAAATGTATTGAAGACCTAGTGAATGCGATGCCAGTCTTGCAAAATATTTTTCTTCATCTCATTCATGTATTGATTAAGACTGGAATAAAAAATCAAACTTTTACTTTCAGATTTTTGTTTTGAGTTAGGGTGCTTTCAAAATATCTATCAGATGCAGTTCATTGTCCAGCGTGGCTATGCCAGGGAATTAGTTGTTTTCTGTTGGATATTCTCAAAAAATAACTTTATTTTTATCGTCGATTTTTCAAATAACAAAAACAATTTTTTTAATTCACTGCTGCTGTGTACACGACGATTCCAAATTGAAAATTAAAGTTCGATATTTCGTGTAAAATTTTGAATTTTTAAGCAAAGCGCTTTCGGCCTATTGCCATTTTTAGTGCTCATCTAAAATGTATATGATATACTTTTGATGTACAAATATAAAAGATTGTTCAGTCCTGTCATGAGAATAAAAAATCATCTTGATTGAAGTAAAACTTGTGAGCAATTGTTGTATGTTCCTAATTTTTTTAAAATATTGTCCAACGGCTAGCAGCGTGCTGTCAAGTGTCACTTTGTGTGCGATGTTGTCAGATTTACATTCAATCCTCTTTCGAGCAGGGACTCCTCTACTTCTGCAAGGGGTTTAGTTGAAATATTAAATATGGTTTTCTTATCTTCAGCATTGATTTGTGGAGACCGTGTTCTTCCTGCTATCGATTCCATTTCTCGTGCATGTGTTGTCAGCCTTCAAACATACGGAATACTCATTCTGTACCTTTTTACACGCTTTATATTAGCTTCACTTGTATGTTTGTTTGTTTGTTTGTAACCGACTCCTTTGGGCGCGATTTTGACCCACTTCCAGACGTCCGAATGATTTGAAATTTGGCAGGTGTACATAATTCCGGTGACAATGCATTAAGAAATTTTTGTGTGAAGAAAAAACAAAATGGCGGCTCCAATATAGCGACGAGTTTTGTGATTATGGTCGATTCCTTCAAAATTGGTATTAGGGTTTTTGTGGTCGGAGATTATGATTTTTTTGTCGAAATTGGAAAATTCAAGATGGCGGCTCCAAAATGGGGGACGAGTTTTGTGATTATAGTCTGATTCCATTCAAAATTGGTATGTGGGAGTTTTTGGGGTCGAATATTATGATTCTTTTGTGAAAATTGGAAAATTCAAGATGGCGGCCGAGTTTTGTGATCCGAGATTTGTGATTATGGTCTGATTCTATTCAAAATTGGTATGTGGGGGTTTTTGGAGTCGAATATTAGATTCTTTTATAAAAATTTAGAAATTCAAGATGGCCGCTTTAAAATGGCGGCCGAGTTTTGTGATTATGGTCTGATTCTATTCAAAATTGGTATGTAGGGGTTTTTGGGGTCGAATATTATGATTTCTGTTGTGAAAATTGAAAAATTCAATATGGCGGCTTTAAAATGGCGGCCGAGTTTTGTGATTATGGTCTGATTCTATTCAAAATTGGTATGTGGGGGTTTTTGGGGTCGGAGATTATGATTACCTCATTTGATAAGATCATTCCATTTTTTAATTTGCAAAAAAATAATAAAAATAATAGTGTAAAAAAAACTAAAAAAACACGCTTTTATAAATAAACCACACTAAAAAGTAGGAAATAAGAAAAAAAAATATTTTATTTAAAAAAAGCGTGGGCTGCATGGTATCAATAATTATATAGTACATTACACACCGAGGCGATACCATGCACCCCACGCTTTTTTTTAAATAAAATAAATTTTTTCTTATTTTCTATTTTTTTAGTTTGGTTTTCTATAAAAGCGTGTTTTTTAGTTTTTTCAAACTCTTATTTATTATAGAACGAAAATACATACATAACACATGAGAACTAATATTCTATTCAAGAGTGAGCATTTTTACATTATATTATCAAAAATGATTTCGAAACTATTACTTTTACTAATGGTCGTGGAGAAAGACATTTAGTTGACATGATTGTTCCTCACGACGCACACTTTGATTTGTTATTGAATGAAATAGTCTGAAAAATAAAGAACTTAATGATTCGTAATATTTCTATTCGTTTTATACTACAGAAATGATCTATGTTTACATACATGCATACATACTTATGTCATATTTCCATTATTGTGAGAAATGATCAAGTTTGTGTAAGTAAAACTATGCAGAAAAGCGATTTTTGAACTATGGTTGTACAAAAAAACAAGTTTCTTCCCTATTTTTCACTCATGTCTTTTTGAACCAATGAGAAAGCGGTGTTATGGACAAAACTCTCGTTTTATCGCGATAGAATTGTCTTTTTGAGTTTTTTTTCTTTCTTATCTGTATGCGCAAAACTGTTTACATTTTTGTATGGAAAATTTCCCGGTTATTAATGAGAACTGATACCCTAGCAAAAATGAGCTTTATCAGTTCTTTTTCTCAGTAGGGCTATAAATAGAACATTGAAATAACATTTTCATGTCGATGCTCTTTATATTTTTTTTTTCTTTTTCCATTCGATCACCCCTCTTTGGATAACCCTACGAAGATGGTCAGTGAAATTAAATTATCGCAGAGGTGAAGGACGACACTATCTCTATATATTTTTATTATTTATTTCGGTTTAAGGCGACAAAAATATTGTTCGTGTGTTTACATGCTCTCAAGAAATTGCGACATTTCTTTCAAAATACCTCTCAATATAATAGACAAACCAAGAGAACATTCAACATACATTCAGCTTATTCAGGAGTACATTAGATATTGGTTATTTTTCAATAACTAATAGTCATGGCTGTTTTCTATTCAGGTGCATCGTGGAAGTTGAAATATTTCCACTTTTTTATGCCAAAGTGTTGCTAATGGGATTAGCAGTTGGAAAGAGTCGTTCGCATCCTGTCTCATTTCAAAATATTTATTAAAAAGTCTCATCAGGCATAATCCTAGATTTTTTACCTATTTTATTTTCAAGTTTTTAGTTTTTTATTTAGTAACTTAATATTTCTCATTCTATTCAGTTCATTTAATGCCTCATTATTTATTACAAGGTTTCTTTCCGGTCAGTTTGTTGCAATCTAACTCCTCAATACATAATCCTTCTCAGTGCCACGTAAGCTTGTCACTCACAGACCACATACCCCATAGACGGTTCACGTAGGTTACTTCACCTTGAACCGTTTTTTTAGTACCGATACTAATCTCAAGAGGTCTCTGTGTTCTGTAGATTTGTTCATCGTTCTATGCAACGGACCACAAGGGAGTTAGTCTGTGTTCTATGTCGTAGGTAATATGTCAAATTTTCTATTTTTGACAATAGATAGTGACAATTGCTGTGATTCCCAAAATTTATACTCTGTACTCGAGTCTGTACTGTAGTGATTATTTGTTTTTATGATGGTTTACCACAATAAATGTTGTGTGCCTCATTGCCAAAGCATATCTGAAATTAGACATACATTCCCTAATCCAAATAAGGATATAGATAGGTTCAACAAATGGATACGCGCAATTAATAACTTCGAACTGATGGAAATGAATCCAAAAAATGTTTACGTTTGCAAAAGGCTGTGCCACCAACATTTTGAGGCAAAATATGTATCTAGTTGGTCTCACAAGTTATTTGCAAATGCTGTTCCAACATTAAATCTTCCTGGTGAGTAAAAAACTTATTCATGAAACTTAAATGAATCAGATTATTTTAGGTATAAGTTCTCAAATGATATTGTGTGATACTCCATCAACATCCACCAAATCGATAGAAGTGATTTCGAGCAAATGTGACAAGTCTTCAAGTAGTTCTACTCAACCGTACGAACCTGATATAGTTATTGAGATTCCAGAACAGAGTAACTCTTCTAATAGGATTGAAGGTACAGTAAAATCATTTAATTCTGGCGAAAGTTGGTATAACCTGTAATTATATTATTTAAACTGGTTATAAAAATGATATATTCATTGAAAATATAATTTCAGAATTTTAAATATATATTTTTTTAGGTAATGCAGGCAGTGCCCCATTGACACCATATCAGTTACTGAAACAAACTGGGATTGCAAAGCATGCAATAACACCAAAAAAGAAAGAAATGTACGAAGCAATGAAACAACTACGCAAAAAATATACCATGGAAATAAACAAGAAAAAATCATTCAGGCGTAGATTATCCGAAGCTGAACAATTTAGAGACACACACCACCTTGAAGAAAATATTGCTAAATTGAACAATATGGCATCTATGCTTATTCAGTGTCAGCTGCGAATGTTGAAGAGACTGCTGAATTGTTGTATTTCTTTGACCGTTTATTTGATTCGGTGAATGGTTCAAATAAACTTCCTGATCGTGGGAAATGTTTACGGGTTGGTTTAACGGATACATCTGACCACCTCGACTTTTGGAAGAGAGAAGCTTTACCCATACTTGACACGATGCAGTTCCAAAAAAGGTCACCTAGGGACCAAGCAAGACCTCCAAGTTTGAAAAACTGGTCTTTTACAATAAAAAACATTAAATCAATTTGGGGTGTTTTGAAATCGGAAGGTTTTTCTTATTTATTAACTAGAAGATTGAATCAAGATCCCCTAGAAAATGCATTTGGTCAACTGAGGAGCTTTGGAGCTCAAAACATCAATCCATCATCGCACCAATTTGTAGGAAATTTTAAAATGCTCCTTTTCAACACAGCTCTGTCATTTTACAAAAATTCTTTCAATTGTGAGGATGATAAATGTGATAACATGTTTATTTCAATAAAAAAACTTTTTGTTAGTCAAGATGGTAGTACAAACGCCATCAGTGTTTGTAATATTGAGGATTGTGCAAAATTAGCTGAATCTGATGAACAAACTTTTTCACGTAAGTTACATGAATTGGCCACAAATTATGTAGCTGGTTATATACTGAAGAAAATTTAAAAAAATGTAACCTGTTCAGTTTGTAGAAATTGTATGTTTTCGAAGAATTATGATTCACACCAAAATTTGTTAATTTCGTTACGAGAATATGGTGGATCTTTCACTAGAAGATTATGTTACCCTACATCATCATTCCTTACTCCTTTTTATGACATTTTCCAAATAATAAACCTTTGTTTGAACAAACAATCATATTCTAAATATTTAGTCCATGAAATTGAGGGTACAATAAGTACCAATGTTAGTTTTGAATTCTTATCTTGCGAGAAAGATGAACATAAAATCAGTATCATTAAATTAATCACAAAATTTACTGTCAAAACGATAATACATAACTGGTGCAAACGTGTAAACCAAATTGTGCAGGGCAAATCAAAATTGTATACAGGTTCGAATGAAATTAAATTACAAGCAAATAAAATTCGTTTGAACAGAATTAAGAAAAATAATGTTAAACAACCTCAACATGTAATTACACAAGTTGTTTAGTTTGAAATATCCTGAATAAAAGAACTGTACTGGAATTGTTTTTCTTCTGTAAACCCCTTTGTCATACAATGACAACAGTAGTTGAGAATCTGTTCCTAAAATTTTTTTGGAATTTCATGTGTGTTATTTAAACTTCACACAACACTTGAAATTTCGAGAACTTTGTAGTCTTGACTACATCAAGGGTTGTTTGAGGTTCTAAACAACACGCTGAAACTTCCCAAAAATATTTGAATGAATTAAATTTCCCACCTAAATTCAAGATTTAAATTTCCCGCCTATATTCAAGGTTCCCACGTCACGATAGTACCGATACGAATCTTCAGATGGCGCTTGTTTCAATCTTCATTAGTTAGCATTGTTGTGAACCGTCTATGGGGTATGTGGTCTGTGTTGTCACTTCTCCAAACATATTCGATCCTAAATATACAGCTGCGTGGTCTACAGTGCTGCTTTGCATTTTGTGGACAGTTGGAAGCTCATGACAACGATACGAAATCTTGTCTTGGGTGGGGGATTCATGCTTTGTTTTGATTAGATACCTAGATTTCAGTTTAAATGTTTTTACTGTCTTAACTCTATGATCTGCCATTTTGTTTCGGACGCCACCTTGGATTTGGAATTTTTTCTTGGTGTACTGTAGTCTACTAGTCAAGCCCTTTCATTTGATATCCATATTGATGGGGTTGTATTGACTGTCTAAACTCTATGATCCGCCATTTTGTTTCGGGCGCCATCTTGGATTTGGAATGTTTTCATGGTGTACTGTATTCTACTAGTCGAGCCCTTCCATTTGATATCCATATTGGGGGGGGGGGGGTTGTAAAAAAAATATGTAATCCGCCATTTTGTTAGAAAGATGGCGAACGAGTTTTGTGATTATGGTACGATTTGATTCAAAATTGGTATGTGGGGGTTTTCATGAACGAAGATTGTGAATTTTTTGTCAAAATCAAAAAAATTAAGATGGCGGCTTCAAGATGGCGGACAAGTTTTGTGATTATGGTACGATTCGATTCAAAATTGGTATGTGGGGGTTTTCGGAAACGAAGAGTGTGAATTTTTTGTCAAAATTCAAAAATTCAAGATGGCGGACAAGTTTTGTGATTATGGTCCGATTCGATTGAACAACGCAATTTTGAGCCGACGTTTCGTCCATATATTCAGACTTCTTCAGGGCCAAAAGTTAACAAAGTTGTCGACCACAAAGAAGGGTTTGAAGTGTTCGCATTTCGATCGTGATATACTACTATCGTCACAACTCGATAAAATAATGTGATTATTTTTCACTGGTTATTCTAACACAATATAAATATTCAACCGTTGCCTTGCAGGAATAACCTACGTCGCACATCAAAAGCAAATATTTTTCACTTTTTAGTGCATTTGAATAAAAGCTTGTCTTTAAAAAGTTTTTTTATTAATTATTTCATTACTACTCTCATTTGTATTTGCCCAAGCACAACGTTGTCAGGTACAAATAGGTGAGTTAGTATTATTAATACATCGGGATTTTTATTGAAAAAAACAAAAACAAATTAATGATAGTGATGGAATCCATTGACCCCGCATATAAGTAAACAATCTTGTGTTATGGCAGTTGGCCGACTATAACTTCGATCTTTCGCCTGTCGTGTCGTTCAGTTGTTTGAACTTCTTTAGACAAAATGTTTTGTTTATTTATAGTTGCGGTCGTTTTCTTCTTGATAAGGTATTTAATTGCGGATATCAGAAGGCCATCCAATTTTCCACCAGGTACGTTCGAGAGTTCTGCAATTCAATGTTTCGCGAAAATGAAAACGATTTCATTCACTCAAGATATTTCACATATATTTATTTTCGTTAAAAAATGCTCAATGGTTGCCCCAGTATAGAATAGATATTTATTTCCAAACTAATAAACATAGAATTAGTGGGTCGTCAAAATAGTACAATGTATAACATATAAGTGTATAAAGTAAAAAATTTACACTAAGAATAAAGTAAAATATAAGATATAAGGATAGACTAGGGGAAAGTCTATCACAAGAGTTCGAGTTCAGTAATGCTCAGATCAAGATACTCCTTGATCGAATAAAAACATTTTATTAGTAAGAAAGCTTTGATTCTGTTTTTAAACTGATATAGGTTGAGACACTTAATCTTTGTAGGTTATTTGTTATAAAGTTGCAGATTCAGAGAATTCTTTTGTGACATCAGGAGCCTGCATCTAGGTGCCGTGAGAGAATTTGCATTGCGAGTGGAGTAAGAGTGAATTTCTGATAACACAGTGTATTTTCTTTTGTTTTTATGAATTTCAAGTAAGGATGAATATAGAAATAGAGTAGGAAGTGGCATAATTTGAAGATTAGCAAAAAGAGGGCGATAGTGTTCGCGATGATGTACTCCTGCCATGACTCTAAAACTCTTTTTTGCACTACGAAAGCTTTATGAGCGTGGCACTAGCCACCCCATAATAAAATACCATAAGCAATGTGACTTTGGAATAAACCAAAGTAGCATGATTTGAGTACGTGGAAACTAACGCAATAGTGTTAAAGACTCTATATGAGGAGCCCAGTTGAGTCTATCATCAAGTTGCACGCCAAGTAATTTGACGCTATTTCCCTGAGGAATATTTGATTTAGAGGAAACGATGACAGTCTGATTTTTCTCAATATTGATTTTTAGTTTATTTGATGTGAACCATGCTTGAGGTACATTCAATATATCAACAGCTGAAGTATAGTATTTCTAATCCCAATTGGACCGACATAAAAAGTTTCGAGAAGGAATTCTCTTCCACACGGCAGAACTTTTTTATGATTGTACCAGGAACGCTTTGAAATTAAAAACAATGGTAGTATATAAATTTCCAATTTGCCGGGCAGTGCATATGAACACTCCTCGTAGTGCTCTTATTTTTATTGCCGTTCCAATTGGGATTAGAATAACTATACTAACGTTTTCTAGGTAAGTACTTTGGGAGATAAATGTTGTGTCGTCCGCGAAAAAAAAACTTTCGATCGGTGAGGTACAGTAGTAGAGGTCATTAATAAAGATCAAAAAGAGGAGTAAGTGGTAACCCTTTCATCCATTTAATTTTCAGTTCTTGAAAATGGCTTTCAAATCGGCGTCGGTGTCTTAGGTAGATATCATGGAAATCTGTATATCTTCGCCAATCATGGTTCCCAGAACCCAAAAAACCCGATGGCGCGGCCAGTCGGAAAGGTAGATTTCAGAATATCATTATTGATTTGTTGAAAATATGAACAGGATGTTCATAAAATCAGATGTGGAATCATCTGCGACTGAAAGATAAACCTTAGTCACTATCTTCCATCGTCAAGATAACCTCTTGTGGGGTATTCATGTTGAAAAGGGAAACATTCTCAATTGAATATTGATAGAAAGATTTTTCTGTGAAGTAGTTGTTTTCTGTTAGACATTCACGAAAAATAACTTCATTTTAATCATTATTGATTTTGAAAAAGCAATCAATCAATCTAACGAATCATGTGTCACAAGAAATAGGATATTTGGAAACATAAACAGATCTTTCAACAGCCGCCATTTTGAAACTACTGGACCGATTTGGTCCAGCTTTGAAATAAACCGAGGCATTGATAGAAAATATTTTAGGGTCGAATTTCGGTTCATTCGGTTGAAAAATTTAGCCTCCACTTTGATGACAAATTTCATTTTATCCCACATATAAATATATATATATATATATATATATATATATATATATATATACATATATATAAATATACAGTGTCACACATAAAGTTCGCAACATATGGAAGTTTTTTTTATGAAAATTTGACTTCGCAGTTAGTTTGTGCTTGAAAAATTTGTTGCTCAGTTTCCAATTTCATACCTTTGCTCCAAATTTGGGCCCTCCACTGTCACTTCGAGTTTTTTCCAATTCTTTTTATTCTTCGATTATTTCGCTCTACCGATTCGAACGGAACATGATTCAAATTTCATAATTTTGATTAATACGAGACTTCAATGTCATATCTTGCCCAGAAAATACCCACATTGGCCTGTTACCAGAAAAATAAATAAATGCACCTCCAGAAATTCGTCTTTGTTGTTGCAAAGTTCAGCTAGTTTTTTCATTTCATTGTGAAACTGATTCGGATGTTCAATGTAAACTCGCCTAGTGATAACGATTTATGTCTTGTTATTGGGATTTATTCCTGTTTAGACATTGAAAACTTTTTTTTTAATATGTCAGTAATCGAATAAACGAATTTTTCTTCATTCTTATTACACTCGTATTTCTTTTTTCAATAGATTTTTATCCAGTTTGATTATTTTTCTGACCAATAATTCAGTTACAAACGAACCCGAAATATCATACTTATCTGTAAACTAAACAATGCCTACAGTTTCTAACTATTCAAAAGACTTTCGTTCTAGCGATTTGTACTAAACATGATATAACATTTTCTGATTTTAAACAATACAAGACTAATGCAACATCTCGGGAAGAAAATAGTACAATTGATCGAATCGAAATAAAATTTTCCCTTAGTAGGCTTTTGAAACAAATTTTTAGTTTTGGTTAATGTCAAATTATTGTGTTTAATAAATCGAGTTGTTTTGTGTACAGATTTTCGTACATTTATAATTCACAAATAAGTTTTATGTACAATGTTATCCAAACAAAAAAAAAGTGGAAATCGTTCTTTTATGTGGTGAGAATGTGCCATATCGAGATGTTGCTTGTATTTTCAATCACCGGCATCCAGGAAGAAATATTCACTTTAGTACCTTGGGAAGGAAATTGAAAACATTCAAAGAAACTGGCTCTGTGGACTATCGTTTCAAGAAACCACATAATCCAATAAGGTATAATGAAGGAGAACAACTCAATGTTTGTTTGAGCGTTGTTGAAGACGGAAAAACTAATATTAGGAGTATTAGTGAAAATACAGGGGTTGGCAGAGAAACTGTGAGAAGAATTTTGCACAAAAACTATTTCCATCCCTATAAGCTAAAGTTCATACCCACTCTTGAAGAGAGAGATTTCGATATTCGAGTATGATTTTAATTTTGGTTCCAAGGTGAGAGAGAAAATGATATCACATTTCCCTACAGGATTTCATGTACAACTTTCACGTCGAATGGAACGGTTAGTTCCCAAAATTGTCGCTGGTGGTCCAACAACAATTCCAAATTTTGTAATAGAATGCCGTGACCAATACTCATTCAAGACAAATGTGTGGTGTGGTTTATCACATAACGAAATAATTGGACCATATTTTTTTAGAGAAAATTTGAACGCAGAAATTTCATTATGAATCAGTTGTCTGAAGTTTTGGATAATCTGCCTCTAAGTGTTAGACGAAATTTGTGGTATCAGCTTGACGGGGCACCTATCCACCAAACGGTAGAAGTGAAAAAGTGTCTCAGTCAATGTTTAGGGGCAAAGTGATAGGACGAGATTGGGAAGATTATTGGCCACCAAGATCACCGGACTTATCTCCAATGGACTTTTTTCTATGGGGTTACCTGAAACAAAAAGTGTATAGGCACAGGCCATTTGCAAACAAAGAGAATTTAGATAATACCATTCGGGAGTGTTGTGCTAACATAAATCCCCTATTTATTAAAAATGCCAAAGATTCTGTGAATGAAAGGACTATAATTTGTATAGAACGGGAAGGACGGCATACTGAATGATGAATTCGGGTTCTTTATCAGATTATTGAGATAAATCAATGAATGTTACGATGTTTTGTTGTGAATTTGGTTATAATTATTTTGGTTTAATGTTTTTTACACATCTAATGGTGAAAATAAAGGATATGAGATTTATGAAATTAATTCAAAAAACGTTGCGAAAAATTATTATTTGCTCGAAAATTACATCTAACATTTTACATCGAACAGTCACACTGTTGGGTGTAAACTACATCAAAATATTTCGAATTCATCTGCAGCTAACGGGATTCAAATCTGTTTAAAAAAAACGAGTGTAATAAGAATGAAGAGAAATTCGTTTATTCGATTACTGACATATTAACGTCCATACATTGAGAATCCGAATCAGTTTCACAATGAAATGAAAAAACTAGATGAACTCAACAAAGACGAATTTCTGGAGGTGCATTTATTTATTTTTCTGGTAACAGGCCAATGTTGGTATTTTCTGGGCAAGATATGACATTGAAGTCTCGTAGTCATCAAAATTATGAAATTTGAATCATGTTTCGTTCGAATCGGTAAAGCGTAAGATTCGAAAAATTGAAAAAGTTGGAAAAAGTCGAAGTAACAGCAGAGAGTCCAAATTTAGAGCAAATGTATAAAATTGGAAACCGAGCCACTTTATTTTGGGAATTTTTCGAAATTTCCAAAAAAAACTGATTTTTTTAGGATTTTCGAAAATAATGTCAAATTTGACAGGTTTAGAGTAGCACATGACAAAAGGAAAGAGGCTGTTTTTTACTCATTTTTCAAACACAAACTAACTGCGAACTCAAATTTTCATTTAATCTATTAATAAAAAAAACTTCCATATGTTACGAACTTCGTGTGTGACACTGTATAGAGTGTCCGGCAGATTTTTGGCAACAAATGGGAAAAAAGTTTATTTCAAATTTCTCAGAAAATTTTATTCCTTATAAAAGTTTTTGCTTCTGCTCAAACTCAAATTTTATATATCTCTATTCGTATACGAGGGAGGTGGAATAATTTGAAAGTAGCTTAGGAGTAAAGTACCTTTATTTTCCAAAATACACCTAAAGTTTATTTGAATAAATGACTTAAAATTTGAAGAATATTCCAAATTTAGAATTACAGCCTCCTATTTCAAAAACAAGTTTTTATTATGAGAATTTGTAATGTCATAGAACACGTGTCATTGAATATTAACTGAATGACCATATGAAGTCGAGTTCCGTCCAACTATCAACTAGAAAATTGCATTAATCAAACTTGGTGCCAACAAAATCTCATTTCTTGTTGCCATTGAGAAAAAAAAGATATTTTTCATAATTAAGGTATAACAAATGACATCTGGTTAGTAATATGTATGGGATAAATTATTTTATACCTTTTAGTCCGTTTCATAAACGTGGTCTATTAAAAAAATATAACTAAATAATTATTCTGCTGAGGACCCTGGAAGCAGACTTGCCATATGGCTCATTAAACTTGAGGACTAGGATTAAGAAATCATTTACAAACCAGGCAAAATAAACAAAATGCTGATGCATTTTCCAGAATCAAAATTGAATCACCGAAAAGATGCTCCACTCTGTATTGAAATATGCAATGTTCTTGAGCATACATATAATATCAAGTTTCTTCTTTTTGACCAAAATTCATCATCATTTTGGACATCAGGATATACTTATAAGCTGAAGTTGGTCAGCACCTCGTTGTCGTTTATTCTCTTTGGTTATAGTTGAGCCCGCCAAGAGTAAAAACACAATTTTGCTATCTCTTTGGGAAGTGAAATTTTCGTATGACTGTAGAAAACAATAATTATCCAGGCCAATAATTTTTGTCACAGGTCCTTTTCCCCTACCTATAGTGGGCAATCTGCCGGAATTGAAAAAATTGTCAATAGCCCTTGGAGGACAACATCTAGCTCTATCAAAATTATCGGAAATTTACAAATCTAATGTAATAGGTCTCAAACTAGGAAGCAAACACATCATTGCAGTTTTCTCTTATGAACTCGTCAAAACAGTGCTGACTTCAGAAGAATACGAGGGGAGGCCTGATGATTTCTTCACGAGACTCAGAACAATGGGAGTACGAAAAGGTTAGTAGTTTTTTCAAAGCAATGTACCTAATTCGAAGATCGACAAGATATTGAATTCGACCTAAATCACTAGGTTACTGGAGTAAAATTTTTCCATTGGTCGGTCCATACTAGTTTATAAAACACTGATAAAACTAATGGCTCTACAGTGCAAAATGTTCCGCTTTTTATTTGTCACAACACTATTGCACAAGCATGAAAGCGATCCGCTCAATCTTGGTTGTCTAACAGTTGAAACACAGTTTTGGAGTAATTCATAGTTGCTTTCTTCGGTCCATCTCTACAGTTCAGACCCTATATACCGGGTGTAAATTTGGGGGTTGTGTATTATAGTTCAATTTACATTTTTTGGCATATTCACTTGCTTTGTCGTACTTCCGGTTTTTAACTTTCGATTTTTAAATGGGACATCCTATATATTTTTACTTATTTCGATCGAGAATGACATTCTAAATACAATAACACCTCACTTGTCAATATTTCACAAATAAAGTAATTTTTTTCATTCCAATTTTTTATTTTTAGATCTAGAATGCCATGGATCGTGTAAATAGCTTCAAGAATCTGATAAACGTCATGTCATTCGTATACAGGTTTCAAATTCACCGCTAGAGATGCGCGCGAGACCTGGCAACGCTGTGTGTGTTACTTACAAATGATTTTTTCATAATTGTGGTTTGTTAAGTGCTTTAATGTATGCTGACTTTACTATTCTGACATCATTTACCAATTAGGATATATCGAGCTTCGTTTGTTTTCATTAGTGCAAAATTCATTTTTCAGGAATAGTAGGCACCGATGGCGATCTATGGAGAATCCAAAGATCCTTCATCGCCGTTCATCTCCATAAGTTGGGATTCAGCAAAGAATCGATGGAGATAGAAATCCAAAAAGAAGTCACTGAATTGCTGAATATCCTTGGAAAGAGCGGAAACGAAGAAATGCAAATAAAATACATCCTACCAATTTCGGTGCTGAATATCCTCTGGGCGTTCGTAAGCGCTTCGAAATTGCCTTTCGATATTCGTCTTGCGAAATTGTTGGAAATCCTCGATAGAAGGGGAAAAGCTTTCGATATGTCGGGCGGTACACTCAATATACTTCCCTGGTTGCGATACATAGCCCCGGAAAAAACCGGATATAATTTAATAGTCCGGTTGAATAACGAGTTACAGGCAATGTTGATGGAACCCATTGAAGAACATTTTGAAACGTGGACAGAAGGAAGAAATGATGATTTGATGTATTCATTTATAACAGAAATGAACAAAGATCAAGGTGATGATACTACATTCACAAGTGAGTATATTATCCGTCTAAAGGCCCCCACAGACTATGAGATGGGTATCGCTACATTCCGCGATACAAGTGGCGATACAAGTATATGATATTTGTATGGAATATATCAACGTCTCCACACACGCTGCTCGTAGTATCGCCGTTTCGCGACAGCGATTGAGACGGCGATACTGATACCGTGATACTGATACAACCACACACACTATGAAAAAAGAACCCTGCACGAAAACACATGGAAAATTGGCCCTCGGTCGAATTGGATGAAATTTTATTATGTTATAGTAGGATGGGTCATTAGAAAAAAGTGTGAGTTCAAATGATTTTGTATGTTTAGTTCCTGAGATATAAGCGGCCAAAGTTCGTAAAAACGTCGTATTGGGGTAAAATTGACAAAGAAAAAAACTGTTTTTTTAGTCGAAATAAGACAAAGTAAGGATGAAAATGTGTTGATCGGAAATCATAAACATGTTCAATTATAATCTTATTGATGATAGTACATTAGACTGTATATGGGCATAGAAAAAAAATCGTTTTTCCGGATTTTTTTTCCAGCACTATTTCAAAACCAACAAGTTATATTTTGTTGAGATATCATAGTTTCAGTCTATTGTAGGCGAAAAAACGTGTTTTGTTTCTTGATGACTCTCTCTGTTTGAAATATATATTTTTTTTAATTTTCGAGTATCCTCCTATACTGAAAACAATTGACAGATCGTTTTTTATTACAAAAAAAGGAATTAATTGCCACTGTCCTTTGAACAAAAGATAGAGTAACATTCTGACGAACTCAATTGTTCAATATCATCTTTCATTTAGATAAAGGGTGCGTTACATTTTTTTTAGGTCATTCACAATGTTTTTATTTACTTATTACTTAAAATATTTTGAAAATGTTGACTATCATAGTTTTATAAACTTATTAAGTTGCGTTTCTAAGATATACATTTTTGAAGTTTACGGTATTACGATATATGGGGTAACCTATCGATTTAACAAAATTTTATGGAACCTTTCGACACATTCAATTCTATTATAAAACTTAAATTATAATATAACAAATCGAAATGAACCTGATGAAGCTATTATATAGCCAAACACGCGTCGTGCTTTAGTGAACCCTTAAGTAGTGAAAATCTTAAAGTGTATTTTAGTAGTGAACTCTAAATCGAAATTGAAATTAATTAGTTACAAATAACATAAACAACAATTTACATAATTGAACTCTCAAAAAACAAACAATAAACAAAACCTAAATTCAAATAATGTTAATAATATCGGTATTTATTGGTCTATTTGCGCAATCTAAAACATTGTTTAATAGGGTACTTTATCCTAGGTACCTACCAAAGTACGCTGCAGATATGGGAACAGCATCCCACTGTTCTTGTTCCAATTTTGCAGGTAGCCGAGAATGTTCATTTTATTTATATTATTTTATTAGTCGAATTCATTAAGAGATTACTACAAATTGATAACAACGTTTAGTTAGCAAAATGTTTTACCGGAAGTGACCAAAATCCATACTTCATTTTAAACCGGAATGTCACTTTTCAAACGTTAATATTTCGAAAACAATTGAATTTAGGGATGAAGTGTATCAGAGAAAACTGTTGAGAATTGAGAGCAGATTTCGAAAATGGAATAATATACGGAGTGTTCTATTTAAAAAAATTATTGAAGATGACGCTCAGCCACCATTTTAAAACTTCTAGCTGTGATTTTTTCATGAAAAAATAGGTTTTTATCGCCTTTTCGAGCCCTCCAAATTTCGTTGCGATATACCAGGTGTTTCAAAAATTAGTAGGGGGGGAACGGACTTTAGACGAGCACTGTATATGTACATATTACCCCAAACACGAGGTTGCTGCTGTGAACCGTTGAGGAGATCTCTCGACTGTTTTCCATCTCCATTATCATATTAATTCCGGGCCTCCATTATGTTGTAGTGTCATCAGAACTTCATATGTGTGTCAAGTTTCAACAGAATCGGTTCACAGGTGTAAAATCAATAAATCATCCCCTATTTTTCTACCCTTAGAGGTGTATCCTTTTCAAATCCAAATGGAACCAACTTCGAAGTATGCCCTATCTATTAAAAAAAGAATCATCAAAATCGGACGACTCTATAAAAAGACATGCGTGGTCATACATACAAAAAAATATACCCATCGACTAGAGAACCTCCTCCTTTTAGATAGATAGATAGATAACGCGTCTGTTTATTAATTGATAAAAAATACTTCCGGCAGGATTTTCTCCGGCACAGTTGTCGTTTCATGGATATGTTTTCATGAGGAAACCTGTAGAAAACTTTAGAATCGACAGGGGATTCAAGGTATATAACTCAACCGGGCTCTTGGACTACTAACTCATTTTCCAGAATATTTTCACGAAAGGAAATCCAATAATTCAACATAATCCATTTTTTGCTCAACTTAATTTTTAATTTCGTTTTGAGTGCTGACCATTGAAATGAAGTTGACAAAAGGTGATTGAAGTTCAATGCTCCTGTTTGAAAACAAAATTTATTACCAACAAAACCAAAAACCGATCACCGTTGGTGCGAAAATTGGGTAGGCCGTATTGAATCAGAATGAACAATGTCAAAACATAACACGATCAGAAAGTAACAACGTCAAAACATAACAGGAGCAGAATCGGAAAACGTCAGAAACGCATTTCATCAGAATTAACAACAGCAGAAAGAACTTCATCAGAATGAATTTGTATCAGAACTGGACATCATCAGAAACTTACATTGTCAGAAACTTACATTATCAGAACGTACTTTTATCAGAACTGAACTTTATCAGAATTATCACAATCAGAACCGGACATCATCAGAATCGAACACTGTCAGAACCATACATTATCAGAACGAACTACTATCAGAACTGAACTTCATCAGAATTAACACAATCAGAACCGGACATCATCAGAATCGAACACTGTCAGAACCATACATTATCAGAACCGTACATTATCAGAACAGTACATTATCAGAAACGGACAACCCCTGCTTTGTGGACGATTACTGATTCTGATATTGTGCGGTTCTGATGATGTACGGTTCTGATAATGTACGGTTCTGATAATATACGATTCTGATAATGTACGGTTCTGATAATGTACGCTTTTGATAATGTCCGGTTCTGGCTCTGTTCATTTCTGATGATGTATGGTTCTGATAATGTGCTTTTATGATGATGTCCTGTTCTGACTATGTTCGTTTCTGATGATGTCCGGTTCTGACAAAAGTACGTTCTGACAAAGTTATATTCCGCTATTGTTAGATTCTGATGATGTTATGTTTTGTCATTGTACGTTTCTGATGATTTTTCCGATTCTGATGCAATTTCATTCTGATGGAGTTCTTTCTGATGTTATTAATTCTGATCAAATACGTTTCTGATGTTTTCCGATTCTGGTACTGTTATGTTTTGACGTTGTTATTTCTTATCTTTGTATATTCTGATCATTTACGTGCAATCGAAAATTGAGATAACGTATTTTGACAAAAATTATCCATATGCTAAAAATACAAATCATATTCCTTTTTGCAGAAGAACAACTACTAATGGTTTGCCTGGATTTGTTCATAGCTGGATCACAGACGACTAGTAATACGTTGGAATTCGCATTTTTAATGATGATTCTGCATCCCGACATAACAGACAGAGTACATATTTGTCTCGATGCAGCATTCGACAAATCAGAAGAAATCACTTATAGCAAAAGAAACAGGTGAATAATGGAACATGGAATACGCGATGTAGTACCGAACAGTATACAGCAAAGTACAGATAAGTTTACAGCAAAGTTTCATAAAATAATATATTCTGAATACTATACTTTTGCTAAGACCACGGTGTATGATTAAGTATTTTCCGGATAACCAGATGCAATCATTGTTGAATATCATTAATAACTCTTTGCGCGTTAAGAGATTCTCTCGGAAGTGGAAGCATGCCGTTGTGGTTATGATTCCGAAACAGGGACAAAACCCCACCTTCCCACTAAAATTATCGACCGATCAGTCTGCTTTGCAGTTCGGCTACGTTGGCTGAGAAAATCGTCCTGCAAAGGCTTGACGAAGAAGTGGAGGATAGAAATGCCCTACCTAACGAACAATTTGGTTTTTACACGCTTTATATTAGCTTGTATGTTTGTTTGTTTGTTAGTTTGTTTGTTTGTTTGTAACCGACTCCCTTGGGCGCGATTTTGACCCCCTTCCAGACGTCCGAATGATTTGAAATTTGGCAGATGTACATAATTCCGGTGACAATGCATTAAGAAATTTTTGTGTGAAGAAAAAACTAAATGGCGGCTCCAATATGGCGTACGAGTTTGTGATTATGGTCCGATTCGCTTCAAAATTGGTATGCGAGGGTATTTGTGGTCGGAGATTATGATTCTTTTGTCAAAATTGAAAAATTCAAGATGGCGGCTCCAAAATGGTGGACGAGTTTCGTGATTATGGTCTGATTCCATTCAAAATTGGTATGTGGGAATTTTTGAGGTCGAATATTATGATTCTTTTGTGAAAATTCGAAATGGCGGCTTTAAAATGGCGGCCGAGTTTTGTGATTATGGTCCGATTCGCTTCAAATTTGGTATTGGGGGTTTTGTGGTTGGAAATTATGTTTTTTTTGTCAAAATTGAAAAATTCAAGATGGCGGCTTTAAAATGGCGGCCGAGTTTTGTGATTATGGTCCGATTCGCTTCAAATTTGGTATCTGAGGGTTTTCGTGGTTGGAAATTATGTTTTTTTTGTCAAAATTGAAAAATTCAAGATGGCGGCTTGAAAATGGCGGCCGAGTTTTGTGATTGTGGTCTGATTCTATTCAAAATTGGTATGTGGGGGTTTTTGGGGTCGAATATTATGATTCTTCTGTAAAAATTGGAAAATTCAAGATGGCGGCCGAGTTTTGTGATTATGGTCTGATTCTATTCAAAATTGGTATGTGGGGGTTTTTGGGGTCGGAGATTATGATTACCTAATTTGATAAGATTATTCCATTTTTTTATTTGCAAAAAAATAATAAAAATAATAGTTTTCATAAATAAACCACACTAAAAAGTAGGAAATAAATAATAGTTTGAAAAAACTAAAAAACACGCTTTTATAGAAAACCAGACTAAAAAAATAGAAAATAAGAAAAAAATTATTTTATTTAAAAGAAGCGTGGGGTGCATGGTATCAATAATTATATAGTACATTACACACCGAGGCGATACCATGAACCCCACGCTTTTTTTTAAATAAAATTTTTTTTTTCTAATTTTCTATTTTTTTAATCTGGTTTTCCTTTAAAAGCTTGTTTTTTAGTTTTTTCAAACTATTATTTATAGACGGGCACACTCCACAGAGCTTCAGGTAATGAGGCTGGTGGAGGACACAATTACATCTCTGAACACCAACAACAGTCTCACATCGACTGTTAGATATTAGCAACGCCTTCGAAAGGGTTTGTCATGAAGGCCTACTCGCCAAACTTATAGACTTCCACTTACCATTAAGTTTGGTCAAGTGGATTAAATCGTTCTTCTTAGGTAGGACATTTCAAGTCAGGGTCGACAATTCTCTCTCGTATCCAAGAGAAATTGAGGCCGGCGTTCCTCAGGGGGCAGTACTGTCTCCTGTATTATACGCCCTTTACACGTCAGATATTCCAAGAAGCGAACATGTGCAGCCGACCACCTGATGGGTGTCGTTCATTTGCAGAACGCATTAAACGACCTCCAGCAGTGGTATTTGAAGTGGAAAATAAAGCTGAATCCTGAAAAAACACAGGCGATATCGATGGGCCGTAAGAGAAACAACCCGGAGAGGGGAGTGACTATCTCTGGAAGGGAGATAGAATGGTCAGAGCAGGTCAAGTACCTGGGAGTTACTGTGGATCGCCGGCTCACCTGGATACCACATGTCAATATTGTTAGAGACAAAATGGTCAAAAAGATCTGCGTTAAGAGGAAGAGTAAGCTCTCCCTCAAAAATAAGGTCATGATTTCCAAAATGATGTTCGGGCCTGTCATTTTGTATGCCTCAGCTGCCTGGGGACAAATCTGCAGGTCATTGGCGTCCTGGAACGAGCGCAAATGAGTGTCCTGTGGATGAAAACAAACGCTCCGTGGTATGTGCGAAACGATCGGATCTCGAAGACCTAAATCTGCCTTCCATCAGAAGTATCATTAGAGAACGCAATCAAAAAGTATTCGATTGTGCAATAGCTCACGAGAATCCGCTCGTGAGGGAAGCCACTGACTATTACATAGACGACCCCTTGCGATTTAAACGTCCCAGGCGCTCGCTGGAGTGATGGGTTACCTACTAATCCATACAGGGCAGCGAAGCTATAAATTATTACTTTTCCAAATTTTTAGACCAAAATTCCCTCTCGGTCATTTTCGAGATGCACCAGCATGGCAAGCTCTAGAGACCGGTCTCTAGTCCTTGACCAACCAAATTCTCACCTATATATGATATAAACTGTGTGTGTGAATTCTAAATTCGTGAATGGCTGTGGCTCACTTATTTGAAGTTCAAAGAGCAAGAGCCTTAGGGTTACGCTTGGTTTTATTAACAGTGATAGGAGATCATGATTAAACTGTGTGGATTTTTTTTGAGAACCTATCTCATGAATTTTGGTGAAGAACTGCTTCAACTTGTTATTTCAGAGTTCCTTATGTAGAAGCAGTTCTATGTGAAGTGCAGAGGTATCGCCACGTAGTCCCGATCAGCGGACCAAGAAGAGTTCTCAGAAATACGACTCTCGGTGGATATAATATTCCAAAGGTAGATATGATATATATTTAATACATTCAGTGTTTCATAATTATTCATCGATCAGAAATCTGAATTCCCTAACGAATTGCCTTGATGATAAAAAAATTGCTAATGCTTACAGACCTATAGAATAGGTATACAGAGTGGGCCATTGAAAACGAAACAGCGGCTCTGTAGGTCGGCAGAACCGAATTATATAAAAACGCTCGAACACGTCAACTACATTTTGAGGGGGACATCGTTCGCGATGAAATTCACCCGAAATACATTCCATCCCTCGGAGCTGTGACCGCCACCCCTAAATTTTAAAATGGCAACATATGGCAAGTGATACCTCATTTTTTTTCAATAATAATAATAATGTTTATTCACTGAATTACAGAAATCTACAAAATTCACAAATTTACAATAGTACTCCAGATACAATATTCTGCAGTCTGCAAATAAACTAAAAAAAAAATAAACCATAAAGCCTAAAGGCTGTCCGTGGTTACAGTGGTAGCAGACGCTACCGAATAATATAATCTGGTTCTTAATTGCTATAAGATATATAGAAAGGTATTTTCCTTCTTAATATCAACCAACAAAAATAAATTAATTCTATCGATTCGTTTTCGAGATATAGGAACTTGAAGTTGGGAAATCACTTTTTATTAGCTCAACCAATAAAAATAACATCTAACAATGCAACTGTTAAAGATAATTATCATTGTCAAGGAATTGAATGATCTAACTGTTTACCAACAAATAACATGCAATTCCGTTTCAAATTTTTATTTCATCCTCATTTACTTAATCGAAAAAAATTTAAGGTTCTTAAGAATCGATAAAAAAACTTTTTCTCGAATTCAACTCAAATGTGAGAACAACAAAAACATTTATGAGATAATTTTTTACGCCAAATCGCAATTGTGGACGTCTATCAGTGTCAAACTGATCTTTGATTGACCGACATTAGAGTGAATAACTTGACTAAAGCTGCTGAATATCTTTCCGCAATAATGGTGTATACGATCGCGGAAAGAGTTGAAATAATAATAATGTTTCTAAGAATGATGAGTGCGGTAACCGTACAGCTAATTTGTTCAATGAAACGCATCCAGATAAACTTGTTGCTAGAAAATACGTTCTAGAATTTCGTCAAACTGGATCAGTAGCCAACAAGAAACGAGACCCAGAACGTGAATTTCCGTTGAGAAAGAAGCTGTTGAAGTTGCACTTTTAGGACAAGTTCATGCAGACCCAACATTGAGCACAAGGAAATTGGCTAGTGTTACCAATATCAGTAGAACCAGTATCCGCCGAATCCTGAAACATCATAAATTCCACCCCTACAAAATACATTTGGTACACCAATTGAATGAAGATGATTTTGATAGGCGACAGGAATTTTGTGAAATTATGACTACGAGAATAGATGCTGATGAGAATTTCCTTTTCAACATCTGCTTTTCTGATGAGTCTACATTCTTTTTGAATTCGACTGTGAATCGTCATAATTGTCGTTATTGGTCAGATGCCAATCCACATGTTTTCCACGAAGTCCATACTCAAACTCCCCAAAAACTCAATGTCTGGGCCGGTATTTTTGGGGACCGTTTGATTGGACCAGTATTTCTCGACGGTAACCTGACAGGAGAAACTTATTTGGAATTATTGAATGAATTTGTTTATCCACAATTAGTAGACATCATTGAAAATGACGATCATTACCATGAAGACCACTCGATATTTCAACAAGACGGGGCACCTCCACATTATGCACAGCTTGTTAGGGTGTTTTTGATAGAATGTTTCCTGGAAGTTGGATTGGAAGAAGAGGCTCTATAGAGTGGCCAGCCAGATCTCCAGATTTAACCCACTCGACTTTTTCCTGTGAGGTCACTTGAAAACAAAATCTCTGCTACCGAACCAGAATCTCTGGAAGATTTACGAAGGAGAATTATTGAAGAATGCCGTCGAATAACGCCGAAATGCTACGAAATGTGAGGTCTCGTTTTGAACAGAACTTGTACTATTGTATGGAAATGGGTGGTAGACAGTTTGAACATTTAGTTCATTGACAATAATAATTATTGCGACAGTTGCTTTATCAGATATTGTTTTTATTGATTGAGTGAATAAAAAGTGATTTCCCAACTTCAAGTTCCTATATCTCGAAAATGAATTGATAGAATTAATTTATTTTTGTTGTTTGATATCAAGAAGGAAAATACTTTTCAAATGAGGTATCACTTGCAATATGTTGCCATTTAAAAATGTAGGGGTGGCGGTCACAGCTCCGAGGGATGGAATGTATTTCGGGTGAATTTCATCGCGAACGATATCCCCCTCGAAAATGTAGTTGACGTGTCCGAGCGTTTTCATATAATTCGGTTCTGCCGACCTACAGAGCCGCTGTTTCGTTCTCAATGTCCCACTCTGTATACAGAGGGCTTGGGTAGTTAGAAAACAACTACTTTTCAGGCTAATTCTCCGACGAATATGGGACCACCTCGAAACTAGTAAGGAATTTCTCCATATCGCATCTTACAGATTTCTGTTTGGAAAGTTTCGAATTTTTGAGATATTCATAAGATTATATCAGTTGCAATTGTGTTACTTCGGATGGATCGCAAAGTAAATTAATATACAATGTTAGTTATCCCACAAATAAGTACCTACATTTCAACCAGTAATAGGATTCGTAAAGAGCAACATTTTCAAATACATTTTCGGGTGTGGTAAATGAAAAGTAATATTTCATAATTATTTCTTTGAAAATTATTCTCTGTCCAAGGGCCTCTGCACTCTGCATCCCGAATGAGACGAGGCACTAGCCAGAAGAGTAGTTGTTTTCTGATATGACATTTTTCATGCTCTATGAAGTACATATTTCTATTACGTGCCACAGTTTTCTGTAATTATTTTTTTAGGATTCAACAGTATTGATAAGCTTGTATTCAGTACACAATGATAAGGATTACTGGAAAGATCCCGAAGTATTTAGGCCGGAGAGATTTCTTAATGACGAAGGAAGACTGATATACCATGAAAGATATTTGCCATTAGGTTTCGGTAAGATAAACTACAATACAGGGTGTCAATGGACTTCTTCTTTTCCTCTCGGGAATGTATAGATGGGGTCAAAATATCTCCAGTACTTCATATAACTTTTGTTCCTAAAAGCCTTCGTTACCAAGTTACGGGCCCTCGAAGTTACAAAATGAAAAATGTTTTTCTTCGATAACTTTCAAAGTGAATATTCAAAATCATCTAAATTTTTGTGATTGACTTAACAAATGAATTCCTTCGATGAGCTTTCATGAAGGAGTTGTTTTGCTACAAAGTCAGGAACGGACTACCCCCGATGGTCCACACCCCAAAACTTTGAAATGACTGGGATTTGTCAATATGTTTTAACAAAACAAGATTACCTGGACAATTTCCGGAATAAAAGTACTCGTGTGGAAAGTCGATCGGAGCAACGATTTTTGATAAAAATGCATTTTTGTTCGACGACATCCAACCTGAGATGTCTACCATCATTCGGAAAGATTAATTTGTAATGAAAATAGAAATGATAGGTACAATGTTCATAACGAATTTTTATCATGCAACGTTTACCTTACAAAACTCATGGTGTAAATAATCAATCGCAAGCCTCAAAAACAAACAGAAATGCAAAATCCGCTACAAAAACTGCTCGATATGACCCCCGTCTCTCTCAATACATTTTCTTAGTCGGTGCAAACACCCTCTCTGCACTTGAAATAGCATGCCAGGGTCTTTTCGTATGGCTTTACAATGTAATGTAATTATATTCAACAAGGCATCTCTGGTGTGGATAGGTGTAGCGTAAACGAGGCTTTTCAGATGCCCCACAGAAAAAATCCAATGGATTTAAATCCGGAGACCGCGGTAGCCATGAATATGGCCCACCTCTACCAATCCATCTATTGGGAAAAATCTGGTTCAGATGGTCCCGCACAATCAAACTAAAATGAGGAGAAGCGCCATCATGCATAAACCACATATCTCTTCGGGTTTGCGATGGAACATGTTCCAAAAGTCCTTTCAAATCGTTCTGAATGAACTCCAAATAACGTTCTCCATTCAATCGGTCATGTAGAACGAATGGTCCTATAAGATGGTTTCCTATGATACCAGCCCAAACATTCACGTTGAATTTCCGTTGGTGTTTGGTTTGCAATATCCCATGGGGATTTTCTTCGGTCCATATGTGGAGATTATGAGAGTTGATTACTCCATCTCTACTGAAACCTGCTTCATCAGTGAATGAAACTCGAGTAATAAAAGTCATATCCTCTCTTTGCTTATCCAGGAACCAATTGGCATATTCCAGTCGTGCTGGAAAATCTTCAGGTGTCATGGCAACGTTTCTCTTGCCGGTAACGTTCGATTGGGAAAATGCTTGGCATACAGACGACGGGCTTCTGCAGTATTACCAAATGCTCGTCCATACAATGAATGCATAACTGCATATTCGTTTAATGTAAACTGTTAGGCCATATCAGAACACTTCAAACTGTCCTATTAGAATATTGATAATACAATGACAACGCACCACTCAACAAAACAAAATCGCATTCCAGTTGTCAATTTTCATCCACACTAATTTCATTTCTTTCTACAAGGTGTTTTTGTCAACATCTGTGGAAGAAATGGAACATAAATTTATTCACCCGATATTTTTCACCTATTCATGTGCAGCCGTTTTGTAGTTTATTAGTTTGCTTTTTATTAGTTTTTTCAGCTAAATTTATCTTCGGGTTAAAGATTTTCTCCCATGAAATTATACTTATCAGTGAAACTCCTCAACATTTAAGCTGTGAATACGAATTTGCAACATCCAAATGTTGAGTTTCATGAGATTCAGATAACACAACACGAAACGTGCTTATTCCATGCGTACATACAAAACTTTCAACTAGGTACTGTACTTTGTTTGTTGTTTACGACTTTATTTTAGCATATTTTGTATTATCCCTGTTATAAATGTTGTTGAATTAACGTTAGCATTAGTATTTATACTGTGAAAATTTTTCATTTCAAATAATGGTGGACGATCGGGTTGGATGTCGTCGAGTTAAACTGCATTTTTATTAAGAATCGTTGCTCCGATCGACTTTCCACACGAGTACTTTTATTCAGAAAATTGTCTACGTAACCTTATTTTGTTGAAAACTATTGAAAAATTATCTGTCATTTCAAAGTTTTGGGGTGTGGACCATCGGGAGTAGTCCGTTCCTGACTTTGTAGCAAAACAACTGACTCCTGCATGAAAGCTCATCGAAGGAATTCATTTGTTCAGTCAATCACCAGAATTTAGATGATTTTGAATATTCACTTTGAAAGTTATCAAAGAAAAACATTTTTCATTTTGAAACTTTGAGGGCCCGTAACTTGGTAACGAATGCTTTTAGGAACAAAAGTTATGGGAAGTACTGGTAATATTTTGACCCTATCTATACATTCCCGAGGGGAAAAGAGGAAGTCCAGGGACACCCTGTATAGGAAAATTAAACCGAGCAGGGAAGCATGATATTTACATGAAGTTCAAATTCAATCATTTCTGATAAATCTTTCTACTTCCAAGTCCTCATAACTTCAAAGCCATCATTCCGGTTGTAAAAACAAATAAATAAGAAATGTGTAAACTTGAAAATACATTTGGAATAGTACTTACAAAAATATTCGAATCAATCACAAAACAAGTTCTAAGCAGCTTAAAGCCGGCTTTATCATCTCATAGAAAAATACATCCTTAAACAATATAAGTTGGTACGGAAAAAAATGTTTTATATTTACACTGTTTCCATACCATATATACAGGGTGTAATCTAACCTCTTGCACACCTGTGAAAGACCAGTGTAGAATGCCATTTTATAACGAATTACAGTGGTAAAAAATCTGAAAAAATAAACTGAAAACATGTTTTTTTCTTTGTAAAATTCGTCAACATTTTGGGTAGCGTGGCCGCCTAATTTCAGGTGACCTGCTCAGAAGAAAATTTTGGCAATTACCAAATGTAATAAACATTTAACTCGACATTCGAATAATGCAGAATGTTGAACTGATTTTGTGGTAAATGTACACATTGCAGACTGCCTGAGATAGATATTCAATTTCAAAGCGAAGAAAACAACTAACCTTGTTATATCCAAACTGGTGATAAAGTCAGAACTAGTTGACTTCATACTCTGCTTTGAGGCACCTATCAAAATTATCAAGTCCCTTGTGTTTGCCTGCATGCATAACCCCAAAGAGCAAAAAAAAATTGTCGGCCGTGGAGATGACGTACATTTCATCCATAATGTTTGGTATACTTTATATGGATATTATTACGCATAACGGATGGAAAGAAGCCAAAAATACAAGGTGTTCCAAAATTACTGTACCTACATGCAATTATTCAGTCAGAAATAGATAGAAAACTGTTAATTCACGACTGAAAATATATTTTACGGCGACCTTAACCTTAACGAGTCTGTTTAATCTACACGGAATCGATCGTTAATGACCCCTATTAACGTTCAATTTATCTAATAATGCATAATTGTGATATATGCAGCCAAACATACACCAAAATAGACCATTAATAACTTATTGATGGTCGATTTCTCTATTAATGCACCATTGTGTAGTCCCATTTGAATTTGGACAAAAAATCCATCCCTAAGGGTGGCAAAATGAAGGATATTGCTCGTTCACCTCTGAATTTTGATCCGTTAACCGATTCTATCAGGCATAACTTTGTAGTGGGTTTTCCGATTTGGATGATTCTTTTTTAACCGACGAAACCAAAAACGAGGAGGTTCTCTGGTCGACGCGTATATTTAATTTTTTCATCATTTTTTTATGTATGATCACGCATAACTTATTACTGAGACGTCCGATTCCGATAACTCTTTTCTCAGTGGATTGGCTGTACTTCGAAGTTGGTCCCATTTGAATTTCAGAAATGAAATCCATCCCTAAGGGTACCAAAATGAAGGATATTGATCACTCACCCTCTGAATTCTGGTCCGTTAACCGATTCTATCAGGCATAACTTTGTACTGGGATCTTCGATTTGGATGATTCCTTTTTTATCAGATAGGGTATACCTCATAGTTGATCATATTCCAATTTGAAATGAAATGATCCACCCCTATGGGTAGAAAAATAGAGGATGATTGATTTTTCACGTGTGAACAGTGGCACACATATGTAGTTGACATTGACAGATCCTCCTACATCCGTCACAATAATAATTACATTCCATGAAAGGATGGAATTATATACAAAGTGATGAAATCAACTAACCAGAACTTTCAAAAGTAATTTATATTATATAACAATAAATAGTTAAAGTAGATAATTATATTATTTAACAGTCAATAGTTGAAGTAAGCTAGGTAAGTAAGTATTTTGGAAGTGATCAAAAATTAAGTAGGTAGTAATTAGTAGATGTTAGCCATAGAGTAGTCCGATTTCGATGATTAATTTTTTTTCAATGGATAGGGTGTACTTCAAAGTTGGTTCAATCTCAAATTGAAAAAAAATGCCACCCCTAAGGGTAGCAAAATGGAGGATATCGATCGTTCACCCTCTGAATTTTGGCCCATTATCGATCGTTCACCCTCTGAATTTTGGTCCATTAACCGTTTCTATCAGGCATAACTTTGTTCTGGGTTATCCGATTTGAATGTGATTCTTTTTTAGCCAAATAAAATTGAAAAATAATAACTTTTTAACAAAAAATTGAACCGAAATACGGAACAGAAAAAATAACTAAGCTCCTAAACTAATGTAAGTAACTAATTTTGAGTCGGCGCCAAACAAACAAGCAAAATATTTAGGTAGGGCGTAAAATGATGGCATCGAGTTGCGCGGTGACATTCTGATAATTTTTTTGAAGTAATTCAATGATCTTCGTTGATTGTTCGTTTGGCGCCGACTCAAAATTAGTTACTTACATTAGTTTAGGAGCTTAGTTATTGAGACTAAGAAGGTTTATTTTATTTTTTACTTTTCAGTTCCGTATTTCGTCGGTTCATTTTTTTGTTAAAAAGTTATTTATTAGATAGGCTTTACCTCATAGTTGATCATATTCCAATTAGGATTGAAATAATCCACCCCTATGGGTAGAAAAATAGGGAATGATTGATTTTTCACTTGTGAACATTGGCACACATATGTAGTTTACATTGACAGATCCTCCTACAACCTTCACAATAATTACATTCTATGAAAGGATGGAGTTATATACAAAGTGATGGAATCAACTTACCCAGAACTTTCAAAAATAATTTATATTATATAACAATAAACAGTTAAAGTAGATAATCATATTATTCAACAGTTAATAGTTGAAGTAAGCTAGGTAAGTATTTTGGAAGTAATCAAAAATTAAGTAGATAGTAATTACTGGATTTCAACCACAAAAAATTGAAAAATTAAAACTTTTTAACAAAAAATTGAACCGACGAAAAACCAACTGAAGAGCAAAAAATAAAATAAACCTTCTTAGTCTTAATGATAATTGAGCTCCTAAACTAATGTGAGTAACTAATTTTGAGTCGGCGCCAAACAAACTGGCAAATGAATTAAGTAAAGCGTAAAATGATGTCAGGGAGATAAAGTAATATAATGATCTTCGATAATTGTTTGTTTGGCGCCGAATCAAAATTAGTTACTGACATTAGTTTAGGAGCTCAATTATCATTAAGACTAAAAAGGTTTATTTTATTTTTTGCTTTTCAGTTGATTTTTCGTCGGTTCAATTTTTGTTAAAAAGTTTTTATCCAAGCAAATATCTTTCTTAAGAAACTTTCCCTGAAATAGAAAACTCTAGAAAAAATAGTGACTTGAAATGATGCTAGACAAAATTGAAACATTAATTTCAATGGGGTAGTTCAATCCAGGTTTGCCAACCCAGATCTTTACAGGTAAATGCCTTTTTTTAAATTTCGGATATTTCAGTTTTGGTCATAATGGCTCATTTTCCAGTGAAAAATCTCAAGATATGATTAAGTTTATTTCTGTTTGTGCTGTTGGTTGCATGAAATCACTGTATTCTTCGATAATTGTTTGTTTGGCGCCGAATCAAAATTAGTTACTCACATTAGTTTAGGAGCTCAGTTATCATTAATATTAAGGTTTTTTATTTTTTGCTTCTCAGTTGATTTTTTCGGGGGTTTAATTCGACCGAAATTTTTTGTAATCAACTCGTATATTAAAATGGCGATCAATGATCGAGATCATTAATCGCCCCAGAAGAAGAAGAGCAACGAGAAGAGATTGTATTATTTGTTAAGTTTTAAATCCATATGTAAATATTAATCAATAAATGTTATTGGATTGGTGCTCATTTCTGACTGAATAGTGATGCAAGCAAATGAAATGCAAATTAATGATGGTTGCTGTACAAATTTTACAAAAAAAGGACAAACTAAACTTGTGTACGAATTTTGTCCAGGCACTAAATCATTTTTCTTGTGTTTGCTCTGAGTAATAACATTTTGAAAACTTACTGTTACTGGATCGGCTAGATTTTCTGCAGCCAGCTCTTAGGCTGTATCTACCAGGGTCATATCATGAGTAGTGCGTGCTTTTAACATTCAATTACTAGTTGATTAAATAACCATTAAAAATGATGTAATATTATGTTTTGTTCTTTTTCTCACTTTTATAGATGTCAAATCAATAATCATACAAGAACTAGGAATTCGATGCGAAATATGTAATATACTGACTGCTAAAATTGTGTTATTTCAGGTAAAAGGAGATGCTTGGGTGAAATCTTAGCGAAGAATTGTTTATTTTCATTTTTTTCCGAGATCATGCGCAGTTACGACATAGAATTACCAGATGGAGCAGAACAACCCACCGGAATACCTCATCCTGGAATCTCTTTGGTTCCGGAAAGTTACAGAGCAGTATTTAAAAAAAGGCTGAATGGCTAAAAATAGATTTTCCATAAAATATTAAAGGATTGTGTTGTTGCGATTTTTTTTTATCTAAATCCACTCATATTAAACAATATTTTGAGAATCTCAAGCTCGTGAAAATGTACACTTCAAACAACCATATTGAAAAAAACAAATTACTTACAAATTGCTGAGGGTTTTTTCATAAAAATGGTATTCAACATTTTTCTATAACCAAGTGAAATTTTCCTAACACCTAAAAAAACCTAAAATGAATCGCTGACAACTAATTTTCAATCGCGAGTAAGATCAACTGGAGTAAATAGGTAGGTACCTATTCTTCTTAAACTTATGACAAATCATAATTAATATAAGGAACACAACTCTGCAGACACTGTAAATATAATCATCTTCACAAATTTCGCCAAAAAAAAATGCGAAAAGCAAGAAATCCTTAGTGTAATTGACCTAGACAATCGACAATATAAAATGTTTATGTTTAGAAAAACGATCAATTACATCACATGTTATTTACTCATCCCATCTCGAGAGTCATGTTTGAGGGCAAGTATCAACTGCACTTATGTGTCATGTTCAGCAATGTGTGTTCCGAAATAAAAATAATTAACAAAAAGACCTTTTTAAAGACAAGCTTTTATTCAAATGCGCTAAAAAGTAAAAAATAATTGCTTTGGATATGCGACGTAGGTTATTCAGACAAGCTTTTGAATACCTCTACCTCCACACATACCCTCAACACCCTGTTTTTATCTTACAACTTAAAAATGTTAGTTCGTGGACCAACTCGAGTCTCACAACATTCATCCACCACCATAGATTATATCTGCGCAAACCTGGATGAAAATAAACTGACTTGCGAAGTGTCTCCGGCCGGTCTCTCGGATCATGAAGCTATCGATTTGTTGAAAATATAAACAGGATGTTCATACAATCAGATGTGGAATCATCTGCGACTGAAAGATAAACTTTAGTCACTATCTTCCATCGTCAAGATAACCTCTTGTGGGGTATTCATGTTGAAAAGGGAAACATTCTCAATTGAATATTGATAGAAAGATTTTCCTGTGAATTGAAAAATCCACGATTAAAATGAAGTTATTTTTTGTGAATGTCTAACATAAAACAACTGATGATCGTGGAAGCGTGAAATAGATTTTCGTCGACAAAAATGTATTGAAGACCTAGTGAATGCGATGTCTCTCCTGCGTCAATGTTACGAATGATTTCTGGTGAGTACTCTCTTTTGGAAAACATTCCTCTTTGCCTCATTCATCTTTATGAGTTCTTAATCAAGACTGGAATAGAAAATCAAATAACTATCTGAATGAAAATGCAAATTTTCAATTTCAGATTTTTCTTTTGAGTTAGGGCCTTTTCAGAATATCTATCAGATGTAGTTCAATGTCCAGCGTGGCTTTAGCCGGGGAAGTAGTTGTTTTCTGTTAACATTCACAAAAAATAACTTCATTTTAATCGTGGATTTTTCAATTCACAGAAAAATCTTTCTATTCAATATTCAATTGAGAATGTTTCCCTTTTCAACATGAAGCTATCATTCTAACATTTCCTATTCATTGTATAAATCCAAAAAATTACTTCAAATTTGGTAGAATTTACAGCTCAAAAAACTTTGATAATTTCAAACATAAATGTGATCAAATAGCACGGGGAGATATTATGTCGACTGTAGATTCTATAGGTGCCTTTCAAGAATTAGTAACCAGTGTTTTTGAGGAATGCTTTCCCAAACGGAAAATAAAATTAAAAAATAGAAAACCATGGATCACTCAAGGCATAAAAATCTCTGCAAACAACTTGAGATCACTGCACTTAATACGGAAATATTTTTCCGATGAATTTTTAATACCTTACTTCAACAAGTACCGCCGTATTTACAGACGCGTAATTAAACAGGCAAAAGAAATTCATTACAAGAATAGGATAAACAAAGCTGATAATAAAATCAAAGAAAACTGGGCCATAGTAAATAGTCTGAGAGGTAAATCAAACTCCCTTCCAGAACAACACAGTATAAATCCCGAAACCCTCAATGATTTTTACTGCTCAATTGCTCAAAAATTAACATCAACCATCGTACCTACGTCAAATCCAATGGATTACTTACAAAATTTAAATCTTCACAACGTATTTCATATTGAAGATACAAATTTATTGGAGTTGAAAGAAACCTTGCAAGAATTATAAAACAAAAATTCATCAGGCATAGACGAAATTTCTGTAAACATTTTGAATAATCTTCCTGATTTCGCTTTAAATGCACTAGTCATGGCCATAAATAAATCCTTTGCCCATGGAAAATTTCCGCAGTGCCTAAAACCAGCTCTCGTAATCCCTCTTTTCAAAGGTGGTAACTCAGAAGATCCGAGTAACTTTAGACCAATTTTTATTCTCTCAACAATCTCTAAAATTAAAGAAAAACTGGTAAAAAAAAGGACATTAACTTTTCTCCATAGCCATGATATATTAACCAAATCACAATTCGGCTTTCAGAAGGCAAAAGGCACAAATGATGCCATCTTTGCCTTCCTTGAATATGTTTACACTCATCTCAATAATGGGGAAGCCGTAGCCGCAGTGTTCTGCGACTTCTCCAAGGCCTTTGATTGTGTAAATCATAAACTTCTCCTGCAAAAATTGCACTGCTAAAGGAGTGAGTAATGACTGGTTTAGGTCTTACTTGAGCGATAGAAAACAATTAGTAAGTTCAAATGGAAAACTGTCTCTTACCAAAGATATCATATGGGGTGTGCCACAAGGATCAGTCCTGGGCCCAATCCTTTTTTTGATATATTCAAATGACTTAGTTACTCTCTCGATTAAGGGGAATTTTACAATCTTTGCTGACGACACCACGCTTCTTTGGCATGGAAAAAACTCTTTAGATATGAAAGAGACTATTACTAAGGATCTGGAAGTTGTGAAACAGTGGTGTGACGCAAACTTCTTGTGCTTCAATATCAAAAAAACAAATTTACTCACCTTCGCTTCTGAAATTGAAAATTTACAATTGAACGGAGATATCCTGGAAAATAAAAACCAAACGAAATTCCTAGGAATCTATATTGATAATAAATCAGGATGCTATGCACTCCGAATTATATCGAATGAACTAAGCTCATCTACATCAAAAATGGTTTATCATTCGCTGATAGAGTCTCACTTGAGATATGGTGTTGCATTCTGGGGATATTGCAGTCAACAACTCTTTCACTCAGTTTTTGTTTTACAAAAGCGAGCAATTAGACTTCTATGTAAGGTGGGTGTACGTGAGTCATATAAACCATTATTTGTGAGAGAAAAAATTCTCACAGTTACGTGTATTTTCATTTTGGAAACCGTTAGTCTGATTCACAAAAAAAACATTATATTAAAAACACCGATACAAGCAAATTACTCAACCCGACAAGCAACTGAATATAAAGTACCGCTCCCCGTTCCAAAATCAAGTCTGACGAAGTATTCTTTAATTTATGAAAGTAAAAAGCTATACAACCACATACCCTACGAAATTAGAAAGGAAAGAAATTATAAAAAGTTCAGATACCTTGTTAAAGAAGCCCTTGTAACAAAAGCTCGTTACAATCTCGAGGAATACTACAATGAAGCTCTGTTGTGATTATTATTTTAATATACCTTTATTTTAAATATACCTTTATAATACACCCTCCCATATATGTATTATCTAAACTGTAATTTTATTTTTATATTGTATCGTAACGACATGTGATCCTACTTTTAAATTATGTCTCTGTGTATATTTTTCTGGATTTCTGTCACTTATGTCTGTATTTTTTAAAGTGTTATATTTTTTAAAGTGTTATACAATTTAGATTTTAAGAAGCTTTGTCAATAAGAAGGTTTTTTCTTGGACAATAAAGTATATTTCTCTCTCTCTTTCTATATAACTCACGGAATAACCTACGTCGCACATCAAAAGCAATTCTTTTTTACTTTTTAGCGCATTTGAATAAAAGCTTGTCTTTTAAAAGATTTATTATAATAATTATTTTATTTTGTGCTTTTTAGTAAGTACGCCTCAATCTATGCATTTTTGTTGATGTATCGTCATTATGAGGCCTTTTTCCAGTAAGTTCTGAGCTATCTAGTTCTTTTCTTCAATGAGGAGACCATCTAAAGATGAACTCGTCCACCATCCTGAAGCTGCCATCTTCAATTTATGAATTCTGACAAAAAATCAATAATCTTCGACTGAATTCATAATATCCGACATACCAATTTTGACTAGAAACGGTCCATTATCACAAAACTTGTCCACCATCTTTATGAATTTTGACAATAAATTCATAATCTCCGACCCTGGAAACCCGTACATACCAATTTTGTATCGAATCGAACCATAATTACAAAACTCGTCCGCCATCTTGAATTTATGAATTTTCGACAAAAAAATTCATAATCTCCGTCCCCGAAAACTCCCACATATCAATTTTGAATAGAATCGGACCATGATAACAGAGATCGTCCGCCATCTTGGATACGCCATTTTGATTTTTTGAATTTCGACAGAAAATGCATAATCTCCGACCGCGAAAACCGTACATACCAATTTGAATCGAATCGGACCATAAACACAAACTCGTTCGCCATCTTGAAGCCGCCATTTTGTTTTTTTCTCTAACAAAAATTCCATAATGCATTGTCACGGGAAACCATGAACACCTGCCAAATTTCACGTTAATCGGGCAACTAGAACAGCTTGTAAAAATGGAAACATAATTTCAATAATTAATGCCGCGCAAGAATACCTGTTTTATACTCGCAGAATAACCTAGGTCAAACAATTGAACTAAAAAATGTTTCCTTTTTATTGCTTGACTAAATTTTTTTTACAAGCTTTTATTTAGTTTCACCTGTTTCGATGTTTGTCATCAAATCTTGCAAGTTAAATTTGACCCACTTCTGGTTGTTCGATTAACTTGAAATTTGGCAGGTGTTCATAGTTCCCGTAACAATGCATTATGCATTTGTTAGAGAAAAAAAACAAAATGGCGGCTCCGAGATTTGTGTTTATGGTCCGATTCGATTCAAAATTGGTATGTGGGGGTTTTCGGGGTCGGAAATTTATGAATTTTTGTCAAAATTCACAAATTCAAGATGGCGGCTCCAGGAGGGCGAACGAGTTTTGTAATTATGGTCCGATTCGATTCAATATTGGTATGTGGGTGTTAGTACTTACTAAAAAGCTCAAAATAAAATAATTAATAAAAAAAAAACTTTTTAAAAACAAGCTTTTATTCGAATACCCTAAAAAGTCCAAAATAATTGCTTTGGATGTGTGACGTAGGTTATTCCGTGAGTTATAGTTCCAAAAGCTTGAATCTAAAACTCACGGAATAACCTACATCCAAAGCAATTATTTCGTACTTTTTAGGGTATTTGAATAAAAGCTTGTTTTTAAAAAGGTTGTGTTTATAATTTTTTTTTTCATTTTTATTCAATTTTTTTTAGTCATTTATGAAATCCGTCGAGAAAGATTTCTCAATTCTGACAGAAATTGATAATCTCCGTCCCCAAAAAAACCCACATAACAATTTTGAATGAATCAATCAATCAATATATGCTTTATTATCGGAAGATATTACATCTCAAAGATAAAGTCAGGATGCATCTAATGGGAAAGGCAACTGCCAAACTTTAGCGCTACTATAGCACGTCCTGAACGATAGAGGGTGATCTCACACCAAAGAGAGTAAACGTTATCTGAATAGGAGGTACCAATAAGCTCCAGCCAATCAGAATCTTGTAGCATTACTCCATCATAGTGACGTACATGGACATGAGTACAGGTGGCCCACGTAACATACAGGGTAAAATATACATTCAAGAGCCTGTAACTCTCAGATTCCAGAGTTCGGAGTGCGCTAGTACGCCACTGTCCAGAGAGAATGATGGCCATGACATGTCCATATACGTCACTATGAGTCATAAATGATTTTTTATCTATTTCTATTAGTGACACCATTGCCTTATGGGGAATCATTGAACTCAATTCTACGTAACTGGAAAGCCCCCCCCCCCCGTGCTTTGACGAAATGAACAGCTGTGTGCCAGGGGCAACTGAGAGAGAAAGGACGATGTTTAGTATTTATTTCTTTGTCCGCCTCGGAAGCTTAAACGTTATTTTTTATCCGATTTATTTACCTGTGCCGTTTTACCTCTAATAAAATTCTTTTTTACTCGTGTATTCCTATTAAGAGAGCAAATAAAGGTGTTTTGTGGTGATACAATTATTAAGACAAATACATTTTATTGTTTTTCTAGTTTAATTGTGGTCAATAATGGTTCTAAACTGTGTGGCCTATGGATGTAATGCGGTACACGATGCAAGGAGCAAGATTTCTTTTCACGCGTAAGTTTTTATTAACATCTCAAATTATAAAATCAAAGAAAAGTAGTCACGCTATGGCAGTATATACTTTTTTTTAATTTCCTGTTGTTTGAGGTTAAGGAGAAAGCTGAGAAAAAAGTAAACTTTAAGATGACTTGTTTAATATTTGCTTTTTGTTGTTACTTAAGCACTTGAATCTAAAAATATAATAAAAAAACATTATTTTAGATTCCCTTTTAAGCCGCCAGAGATTCTGAAACTTTGGATTGCTGCAGTACGAAGGGAAAACTGGCATCCCTCAAAGACCAGTAAGCTCTGCGGAAAACATTTTGTTGCAACGGATTACCTCATTAAACCAGGATGCACAGCAAAACCCCTTAAATCGGATGCAGTTCCTAGTGTGTTGTTTTACTTTATTTTTAATTATTTTATTTTTTAAATATATGGTTTTATATTGTCGATTGTAGAAAATTATTTGTATGCAACATGCGTGTAAAACACCTTTTTTTACTCATCTGATTGTTTCGTGCATAAAAATTCACATTCGTAAAAAAGGTTCACTTTACACACATGTTGCATACAAATATTGTATTGTATTATATTGTGTAAATAACCATTGTCTGTCGTTTTAATTTTTGATTGTTTCCTTTATTCATTACCAATGATGTTATGTATTAAGTTTTTAAAATAATGCTTTTTGGAAATAAATAAGAGTGAATAACCCGAGGCGCAAGTTTTATTTTCTAATTTAACCCTACAGTAATGCAAACATTTGACATTTTTATTCCTATTTTGGCTTAAATATTGGTTAGAATATACCTACCAGTTTTTTATATATTAAAAAAACCTATTTTAACTAGGCGTGGCACTAAATAGATAGCGATACTAAACCACTGCGGGTTGCATAATTCAGCTATTTGCCTCAGACCCTTGCCATTGTATTGAGTTCAATGTGGGGAATAGACTCTCCTACTCAGATAACGTTTACTCTCTTTGATCTCACACCGCTCGGAACACAAAATCATCAGAGTCGAATTTTCTGCCCAATCATAACAGAAATAATATTAAATAGTGTGTAATGATTGGCTCAGAGATTTGACTTGGCATTTCAAGACTTCCCATTCCACATACCCGTCTGAAAGTGATCTGAATGGTTGAGTTCATTCATTTGTATGCGAAGTGTAGCACAGAGTTAGAGTGAAAGAGATACATATTATATATATATATATATATATATATATATATAGATATATACAGGGTGGGGCACCCCATACGACACGGTCCCTGTAAACCAAACCATTAATTTTTTCGGGAATTTCTCCATTTCATTATAAGTATATTGATTGAAGCTGCAAAACGGAATTATTTTGGAGTATACAGGGTGGCTCAAAAAAGTGTGACATTTTTTTAAATAGAACACCCTGTAGATACAAGTCAGAATTCTGACTTGCATCTTAGAATTCACTCTCAAACCTTCGATATTTTTCCGACTTGCATCTCAGAATTCTGACTTGCAGTCAGAATTCTGACTTGCATCTCAGAATTCACTCTCAAACCTTCGATATTTTTCCGACTTGCATCTCAGAATTCTGACAGTATCAGAATTCTGACATCATCTCAGAATTCTAAGATGCAAGTCAGAATTCTGAGATACAAGTCAGAATTCTGACTTGCATCTCAGAATTCACTCTCAAACCTTCGATATTTTTCCGACTTGCATCTCAGAATTCTACATCCATCTCAGAATTCTAAGATGCAAGTCAGAATTCTGACTTGCATCTCAGAATTCACTCTCAAACCTTCGATATTTTTCCGACTTGCATCTCAGAATTCTGACATCCATCTCAGAATTCTAAGATGCAAGTCAGAATTCTGACTTGCATCTCAGAATTCACTCTCAAACCTTCGATATTTTTCCGACTTGCATCTCAGAATTCTGACATGTAATCTCAGAATTCTAAGATGCACTTGGATCTCAGAATTCTCACTTGCTAAATCAGAATCATCAGAATTCACTCTCAAACCTTCGATATTTTTCCGACTTGCATCTCAGAATTCTGACATCCATCTCAGAATTCTAAGATGCAAGTCAGAATTCTGACTTGCATCTCAGAATTCTGACTTGCAAGTCAGAATTCTGACTTGCATCTCAGAATTCACTCTCAAACCTTCGATATTTTTCCGACTTGCATATCAGAATTCTGACACGTAGATCAGAATTCTGACATTCGTCTCAGACTTCTGAGATGCAAGACAAAATTTTACATTTAAAAAAAACCACTTGAACGCTTTCGTACCGACTCGACTAGCAGAGCAACATACATTTTATTAATGAGTTAGAGCAGTTGGGGATCGCCCGTATACTACGCCGCATCCATGACCTTTCCCATAAAACGAAAGCGTAGGAAATACATGGTTCGTACTGGAGAATTCCAACAGTGGCGCCAATGTGGGGGTTCGTTTCTTGATACGACGTAGTTTTCATTTACTTATGAATAATGTTAAACCGACTAAAATATTGATTTTACATCAGATTAGACTATGGCTATTCAATTTTGCTATTGTTACTCGCCCGTAAATAACTGAGAAAATAGCGCATTCTATTCACAAACTGAGTAACAATTTGTTCGATGGCATAAAAATGTAGAATATAGGTACACTAGTGAATGTATACCTATTATTATTAATGTCAGAAAAAATAAATAAAATACTCTTTAAGACGAGATTAATGCCTTCGCGGAGGTTATGAATGATCTTCGGTCAAAAGATTGGTCCAATGACTTTGAAAAGTCAGGCAAAAAAAATCCGTTCAGTTTTCATAGGTTTATATCCCTCCCATATAGCACTGTACCAAGAAAGATTACAATATTGAAATCAGAAAACGTTAAAAAGCTAGCAGAAATGGCTGAAGCTCAAAATAAAGCTAGTTGTAACATAATACATGTTAATAGACATGAAATTAAACACGAAAATCTCAATATATGAATTTAAACTATTTCCAAGTTTCTTTTAATCATGGCCACTAACATCTAAAAATCCTTATTGGTCTTACCTATATCCGGAATTTCCTTCTCCTGAATCATTTTTCCTTGGCCCGTTAGTGTAATTCCAGGAAACATAATATGAAAAAATCAACTTGTCCTGGTATCAAAGGAAACAATAGTAAAATTATCAAGGAAACTCAAGATATAATACCTACTTATACCTTTAAATAGCTTGATAACTCAAATTTGAATTAATGGACAATTTCCAGATATTTTGAAGTATGCTAAAATCATACCCCGTCACAAAAAAAGAGAATTAATCGTTGATCGACTGTTATAGACCAATCTCTATAAGTTTTTTTTCAAAAATTATTGAAAAACTCATTAAAAAAGACACATTAGATATTTTGGAAGCGAGAACATTTTCTGTTATAAATCGGCGCCAACCAAGGGAAATTTCACACCAAAGTTTGGATTAAAATTATAAATCAAACCGGACATTTTAAATTAATCAGTGACAAAAACAGTGATAAGTGACATTCGAAATACAATCAAGAACTCGTTAGAAACAGCATGGCAAGGAAAATGGCATGCCACTACCGCGAAACTACGCGAAGTGAAAAGTTCAGTGAAACCGTGGAAATCTCTTCCCAGAAACAGAAAAGACCAAGTTCATCTTACTCGCCTGCGCCTCGGCCACACACGCCTCACTCATGAATATCTACTCGATAAAAGTCCTGAACCAATATGTGAAACTTGCAACGTGAAGACCACCATCAAACACCTTCTCGTAGAATGCCCTCTACTCGCCCCACAAAGAAACACCTGCAATATCTCAGGATCATTAATTTCCTTACTCGGCCCACAATGTGTATTTAGTGACATCATACTTTTTATAAACACTATAGACATTGCCAAAAACCTGTAACCAATCTCTTAATGACTTGTATACTATCAAGTTACGCTCGCTAATAACCTTCTAGGTTGATGCGATTTAATTAAATAAAAAAAAAAAAAAATTTTAAATTAATTTCACTGGTTCCGAAGCGGGCCAAGGTATTGTTGTTGTTGACAATGTTGATTTGCCATTTTCATTTAAACGGTTCTGTCACAGTAGATGTCAATTACTAGTTCCAAGCGTATGTCAAAAAAAATTCCACTTAAAGACCGGACATTTTTCAGGTTGCCATGGTAACGAGTCAAAATAAAGGCATCTTATTGGTTTTAAAGTAGATGTGCAAAATTTCCAGTTGTAATACATCATTTTAGTGCTGACGTCAGAGCTGTCAATTTTGTTGGATAAAGTTGGGTTATGTCACATGCTTTATATAAACAAACTTTCCATGTGTTTGATTCCTTTATAAGCTGTTTGATTTTTGTGGATATTTGGTTTATCAAGAATTCAAAGCGAATAACAGTAAGTATCTTATGTGTAAATACTGTACAAAGTACCTATAGTAAAATTTAAACATAATATATTTATAATTAATTAATAATATAATGGATAATAGCATAATTAGGCACCTACATAAAAATCGCAATGTTTTTTATTATTTCACTATTTTCGACAAAAACACAAAAAATATATCACATACACATAAATGCAAGGGTAAATACGGTTTGTTTGGATAATGGCCCGTGACCTTCCTGCGGCGTGACGTCACACTAAACTGGTCCACAAGAGAGTGAGAATAAAGTGAAAATAATTCGCCATATTTTCGAAAACTTGTTGCCGGGCAATAGACACGAGAGCCCAACGGGCTCGAGTGGCTATCGCCAAATGGCAACAAGTTTGAGAAAGAATTATTTTCTACTTTATCGAACTCTCGTGTAGTATTCTATAGATTCTTTTTTTAAGACGATCATAAATACATTTCCTCGCACAATGATACAAGGTACCAAACCGGTTTTGATTCATCATTTTTCACTTTTCATGCGAATTGATGACAGACGTCAAATTAAAAATATATGTTGTCAGACAATAAAAACAAAATACCTCAAATTATTCCCAGGGCAATTTTCTAGGTAGAATATTCCCACTATAATAATGTGTTGATTGGCCCAAACGTACATGAAAGATTTGAATTGAAAGATTCCATTGGTTTCTAGGAATGCCAAAAAATTATCTATACAATTTCCCTATCAGTGTTGTCCGGAGTTTATTTGAGGGAACTGAATCCGGTAAAATTATTAGAGTCACACTTTTAGACTATCGTATTATGGAATGGAAAAAATATACTTGAGCAAAAAATGAAATGGATTCTTCTTGAAACGCTTAATAGGGGTAGTTTTACCGCCTGGGTGTAAAATTTAGACACGGAAAAAAAATGACGTGTTTTATCGTTTTTTAAATCAATAGTTGCCAATATAAAAATTATTCAAATATTACGGCGGTAGTTTCAACCCCTTATGAATTTTGAAAAATTATGGTAAACCTCAAGCAAAATTTATTTTCCCTATTACAAACACTCTTCGATATATAACCTTTTTCATGATAGGGGTAGTTTTTACTGGGTTTGATGCAATATTTAGACACAAAAAGGGTTAAAATAAAAATTACATGTTTTTCCGTTTTTTTAGTCGACAGTTTTAGAGAAAAAAATTATTTAAATATTCCTGGGGTAATTTCAACCCCTTAAGATCCAAATTTCGAAAAAATAATATCGATTCCTATCTACCTCTTAAATGTAACTGTTGTGCAAAATTTCATTATATTACAAGATATTTTTCGAGGTATAACCTGTTTTTAATAGGGGTAGTTTTTAGCGCCTAAGGTGCAATATTCAGACACGAAATTTCAACACCATAGAATGAGAATTTTGGAAATGCAAAATTTCATTCTCCTATTACTGATACTCTTCGAGATACAACTTGTCTTATATTAGGGGTAGTTTTGTCTAATGTGAAAAATTCAGTCATCAAATTGTAAGCTTAAGCAAAAAGATAAAATAAAACTAGCATGTTTTGCTAGATTTTTAAATTAACAGTTTTAAAGATGAAAATCTGGGTACTTAGTACAACCCTTAGTATTCTAATTTTGTAAAAATATTGTAAGCATCTATTTCTGGAACGAAACCCTAATGACAAATTCAAAGTTAAATGCCGAATCCGGAAGAAAAATACGGCGGTCTCATACCGTTTCCGAGTTAGAACACTTTTTACTTTTTTATAACTTTCAAGCACCGTTTTCTCGCACAAAAATCACTCAAAATGCCTCTTTCTTTTTTACCAGCATAAACAATAAACCCTAAATAACTTATTTTCGGTAATATCGAAAAAAACCTCCGCCTTGAACAGTTACAAATAAACAAACTTCGCCCACCTGACAGATGAAATTTAGTTACTTTAGGAAATAACAAATAAATCACCGCCAACTTTTCGAATTCAACTACGTGTATCAATTTTTCCTTCATTTATGTTCGCAATTGTTTTTGGGCACCATTATTTAATTATTTGTATAAAAATAATATGGATTAAAAAAAATAGGCTAAAAAAAGCATATAAAGCAGATTCTAAACTAATTCAGATATTTGAAGTCAATAATTTTGTTTACATTCAAATATTATACAAGAAATAAAGTGCACAAAGTCATCTTCACAAAAGATTCAATATAAATTGAAAATTGGTAGACCACAGGCGAAAAACAACTACTTTCCTAGCAAATACCACGCAGAACGTTGAATGATATTCACCTGAAAATGACAAAATGGTTCCCAAAAACACTAGCAAATATGGATGAAGGGGAAACTATTAGTTATATTTGAATTCCAAAAGTTGTCGGTGATTTATTTGTCTTTACCAACATGCAGAAAAGTGAAAGTTACTAAATTTAATCTGTCAGATGTGTGAAGTTTGTTTATTTGTCACTGTTTGAGAAGGAGACTTTTTTTCGATAAAGCCGGCAATATTTTGGTAAATATCTAGTTACATCACACATACATTCTGAATATGGGAAAAATACTTTTCTTACATGTTTTTGCCTCCTGAACACGAATCCGGAAGGAAAATGAGGCGGTCTCATACCGTTCCCGAGTTACAGCAAAAAAACTAACCTCATTCTCAAGCACCGTTTTCTCGCACAAAAATCACTCAAAATGCCTCCTTCTTTTTACCAGCATAAACACTTTTCTTTTTACCAGCCCTAAATCACTTATTTTCGGCACAACTTTGCACAAAATATCGTCGTTTTTAATCGAAAAAATCCTCCTTCTTACACAGTTGCAAATGAACAATCTTCGTTTCTTTGACAGAAGTCATTCTAAATGTCTTCTGTCAAAGGAACGGAAATTGTTCATTTGCAACTGTATAAGAAGGAGGATTTTTTCGATAAAAACGACGATATTTTGTGCAAAGTTGCGCCGAAAATAAGTGATTAGGGTGTATTGTTTATGCTGGTGAAAAGAAGGAGGCATTTGAGTGATTTTGCAGAACGTGCTTGAAATGAGTTGTTTTAAGTGCTGTAACTCGAAACGGTATGAGACCGGCATTTTCCGGATTCATGTTCAGAGCAAAACAGTAGAAAAGTATTTTCCCATATTCAGAGTGCATGGGGATTTACCAATATTTTGTGCGAAGTTTTGCCGAAAATAATTGTTTATTGCTTATGCTGGTAGAAAAAAGAAGGCATTTTCAGTGATTTTTGTGCGAGAAAACGGTGCTTGAAAATTAGGTTATAAAAAGTAAAAAGTGTTCTAACTCGGAAACGGTATGAGACCTCCGCATTTTTCTTGTTTCAGGCCGATGCTCATAACTAAGAGCTAGGAGCATACCTCTCATCAAAGATACCTGCAAAACCACACGTTTTCTGAACAACAACAAAAAACGAAAATATAGCATGCCTAAAAGCAACAGTCACCGCTCAAATATACCTTCCAGCCACGCCACTGCCTATTGATTATTTGCGCCTAGAACTTTCTGGCGCTGTCGTTCCATGCAGGACACGTCCTATCCGCAATGCAATATCTGCATTCGAGATTGTTCGTGAATCTTCGCGTCAGATTTGCCGTTCATATAAAAGCATTTCGTGTGGCGCGCTTTGGCAGATTCGAATACAACACGAAGTGGTAAACAAACAACGCAGTAAAAGCAAACTTTGAAGTTCTACGTTTAGCAGTTGTAAATCAGTCAGTAATCGAGAAAAAAGTGCAAAATGGCGAATTCTCCAGCAGTCGGAATCGATTTGGGAACGACGTACTCCTGTGTAGGAGTCTGGCAGCACGGCAAAGTGGAAATCATCGCCAACGACCAAGGAAATCGGACGACACCCAGCTATGTCGCCTTCACGGACACCGAGCGTCTTCTGGGAGACGCCGCTAAAAACCAGGTGGCGATGAACCCCAGCAACTCGGTCTTCGACGCCAAAAGACTCATCGGCCGAAAATACGACGACCCGAAAATCCAGCAAGACTTCAAACACTGGCCGTTCAAAGTCGTCAACGACGGCGGAAAACCGAAAATACAGGTCGAGTACAAGGGCGAAGTCAAGAAATTCGCCCCCGAGGAAATCAGCTCGATGATCTTGACCAAAATGAGGGAAACCGCCGAGGCTTACTTGGGCCTTACCATCAAAGACGCCGTAATCACTGTCCCGGCGTATTTCAATGACTCCCAGAGGCAAGCTACGAAGGATGCGGGCGCCATCGCCGGCCTCAACGTTCTGAGGATCATAAACGAGCCCACAGCAGCAGCTTTAGCCTACGGCCTCGACAAAAACCTGAAAGGCGAGAAGAACGTCCTGATTTTCGACCTAGGAGGCGGCACCTTGACGTCTCCATCCTCACCATCGACGAAGGCTCCTTGTTCGAAGTCAAAGCTACAGCCGGTGACACCCATCTCGGTGGAGAAGACTTCGACAACCGCCTAGTCAATCATTTCGCAGAGGAATTCCTGCGTAAATACAAGAAAGACCTTCGCAAGAACCCCAGGGCTCTACGCAGACTGAGGACGGCAGCTGAAAGAGCGAAACGTACCTTGTCATCCAGTACAGAAGCTTCTCTCGAAATCGATGCCCTTTTCGAAGGTATCGACTTCTACACCAAGATCAGCAGGGCTAGATTCGAGGAGTTGAACTCGGATTTGTTCAGAGGAACCTTGCAGCCGGTCGAAAAGGCCCTCAACGATGCCAAAATGGACAAAGGGCAGATCGACGATGTGGTGCTTGTAGGAGGGTCCACTAGAATACCGAAAATCCAACAGCTCCTGCAGAACTTCTTCAACGGGAAGAATCTGAACCTCTCCATCAACCCTGACGAGGCCGTAGCCTATGGAGCAGCTGTACAAGCAGCCGTTTTAACCGGCTCGACTGATTCGAAGATACAGGATGTGCTACTCGTTGATGTTGCCCCTCTCTCGCTTGGTATCGAAACAGCCGGGGGTGTTATGACAAAGATCATCGAACGTAACACCAGGATTCCGTGCAAGCAGACCCAGACGTTCACCACCTACACGGACAACCAACCCGCAGTCACAGTTCAAGTGTTCGAAGGTGAACGAGCTATGACGAAGGACAACAACCTCCTAGGGACCTTCGATCTGACCGGTATCCCTCCAGCTCCGAGGGGAGTGCCGAAAATTGAGGTTACATTCGACCTGGATGCGAACGGTATTCTGAATGTGTCGGCTAAAGACACAAGTTCTGGTAACCAGCGAAACATCACAATCAAGAATGACAAAGGGCGTCTGTCGCAAAAAGAAATCGACAGAATGCTTGCTGAAGCCGAAACGTACAAAGATGAGGATGAACAGCAGAGGAAGAGAGTCGCAGCGAGGAATGGACTCGAGGGTTATATATTCCAAGTGAAACAAGCTGCGCAGGACTGTGGAGACAAGTTGTCTTCCGGGGACAAGGCTACGATTGAAAGGGAGTGTGACAGTAGCTTGAAGTGGTTGGATAACAACTCGTTGGCAGAAAAGGAAGAGTATGAAGATAAGCAGAAGCAGTTGGAGAGGGTTTGCAAACCGATTATGACGAAGCTGTATGGGGGTGCGGGTAATGCATCTTGTGGGCAGCAGAGTGGCGGACAACAAGCTGGGCCTACCATCGAAGAAGTCGATTAAATCGTAACCCACAGTATTTGGAATTGCTAGAATTTCAGTTTTGACATTTTCTTAGATTTCAATCTGCAGAATTGATTAGGTTTCAGTTTTCTTACATTTGTTTAATTATATAGCTATTCAAATGATAATAAAGTTGATACTTTACATTTATTTTCATTTCTTATTCAGTTTAAACAAAATTCAAGTAGTTGAGTCAACGTTATATTACCCAGAAAAATTTATGGTTCCAATTCAGTGAAATATGAAAAATGTTAATAAATTCAGAGTTATAGGGAAAAATCCTAGGCTTTGACACCTTTATACATGTATATACATATATTAAAAAGTGACAATTGCCTGAACAGTGAATAAAATTAAATGAGAATTTCAAAAATTATTAAATTTTTCAGAATATCAATACTGTGGTTTTTTTGGAGTGAATATCTCATTCACAAATTCAAAGAAATTGTTTAAAAAAATCAGAGTTGACTCAAGTTTTCTGTTATGAATTGTCTACAAATATAATATCCTTCAAAAAAACAATTTCAAATGTTTATTTAAAGAAGATATATTCACAATAAAGTTAATAAACAAAATTCAAAATTGTAGTGAAAAAATCATAGGCTTTGACACCTTTATACTAGTTTATACATAATATTGAAAGTGACAATTAGGCAAACACTGAATGAAAATTTTGCAAATTGAATGAGAATTTCAAAATGTATTAAATCTTTCAGAATATCATCTATATTGGGATTTTTTTGTAGTAAAAATCTTATTTATAAATTCCATTGATTAATTGTCTATAAAAAATATATCCTTCAAATAAAGTTTTCCATGATTAATTGTCTATAAAAATATATCCTTCAAAAAGAACAGTTTCAAATTTATATTTAAAGATATATTCATTTTCTTGATCACATGTGAAATGTATGTTTTGACTAAGTAGTGAAATTGGGTATTATGGACAGTGTAAAATGAAAATGAGTTGAAAGCCAAAAATTCCCCCCAATTCCCTATGATTTCTTCTTTGCAATATACAAACATTGTTTAAGTATTATTTCTCTTTGAACAATGTTAAGACCTACAATGTTTCCTCCATAAAGACGCCTTTTGAATTAAGACAATCTATCAATCAACTTTTCCATTATGAAGGGTCTATAAATATGATCCTACAAAAAAAAAGAGAACCAAAAATGTTCCCCAATTCGATTTGTGTTTGACATTATGCAACCCACAATGCTGCCTTGATGAAAAAGTCTTTGGAATATACAATACGCATAATTTTATTTTTTCTTGCCACAATTCGATCTTGGAAAATTACATATTGTGAAAAAAAAAACTTAAATCCCAAAATGTCGAAATTTTCAAGTTTAAAGGTGCTCCTCAATTTAAACTTGGTTTGACCTTCACTTGAATAACTTCCCCAGAACACTAGCACCAATCGTGGTTGTTTCAGGAATATCGATAGATAAATTTCTTATAACCCAAAAAAAATTAACCTCACTTTCGATGTAATGTTACAGCAACAATTGAAGATACTATCATAATAAAAATATTCGTACAACTAATTAATAAACGAATATAGATAAAAGTATAGTTGACAGTTCGAAGCAACTAGTGGTGAAAGTTTGAACTGTGTGAAGTAACGAAGCATGCGTCCATCAGAGGCACTAGGAGTGCGTTTTTGAAACAGGAACATGTCTGTTTCCTATTATTGAATTTGAACAGTGGACGCCATCTATCAATTGATAGTTGTACTAAGATATGAGAGACCTATAATCTCCATTTTTGCTATCAACCGATTTGAGCTTCTTTAGATTTCCTTAAATGTTTCAAAAAAGAAAACCCATATAAATAGATGTAATTCGGGTAACTGAAGACTCATAGTTTCGAATTATATTTCCAATAAAAACGTTAAATGTAGAAATTTTGTAAATGACTCACCTGCTCCTGGATTTCTTATTTGGATGTAATCTCGAACAAAGAAACAATTTCGTCTTTCTCAGAACGAAAAAAATGTGGATGTAACGTTCATACGAATGTTCGGCACCTGTTTCCACTTTTCAAACCTTTAAACACTACGGAGACCAATCGATTCGTCCAAAAATCACGATGAAACTGAATATATTTATGGATAGGTATTTGTCACTACACAGCTAGAATCACCGCCAACTAGGTATCGAAATCAAAGCTTCTCCATAAAAGAGGAAAAATTGAAGTGATCTAGTAGGCACGATATATAGCCAGTGGTACCAATTCACATCAATTTTTGAAATGCAAAGAAATTATAATATCATATATTATACGCAGGGTCCGCCAATAGAGTTGGATACATATCTTTTTTATTTTTGATATCTCAGATAATTGTATTACTGCTAAAGTTGGTGCAAGGTTCAAAATGTACCACGGATTGTCGAAAAATTACCAGTGGCGTACCAATAAACGAAAAATTGCAAATATCTGAAAATGGGCTAGGAATAAACTACCTTTATTTTTCAAGATATCGAATAAATACATTTGGGGAAGTAGTTAAAGAGAATACCAATATGAAATTTAAAGAAAAAACGGACAATATTTATATTTTTTATAATTTAGTGCCCTAATTTCATCCGAAAATAAAAAAACATTATAATTTAAGTTCGCAAATCGATAAAATGTGACATACTTGACCTATTAACCAGCACAGTGATGGGATTTTGAAAAATATCCATCAAAATGATAATACTTATTTAATGTATCAGTATTAGCCATGTGAAACACGAAAGTTGATGAAAATTTATAAAGTATAGTAAAAGCCGCCCCTTAGAAGTTCTGATATCGATTTTTTTAATTTGAAATGATTCTTTTGATCTTTTAAGTTAAGCCCTGAGGAATTGTATTGTATTATACGGATTCCATGCGGAGACGGTAGTTCTGGGTTAGTTTCAGATTCATTATGTCAGAGACATGAGCCAAATTCCAGGTTTATTTCAGTATCTCTTCACCTGATCATATATATTGCAACGAATTTAATTCATTAACTTATAATTTTTCAATCCATTCCTATCGATTTAAAATAGACGTTCGATTTGCTCATTTTTAACAGTGTTTATACCTGATGTGAACGTTTTCTCCTAGTTCGGATTTTCTAAGGCATGAACAAAAACTATGGTAAGAAGCTGGGTTCTCGGTTTGCAGATAGCTTGCCACCGAAAGTGATATGTGGACAGTCATAATATGATATAATCGTTCTACGGATTTTTCCACATATTCACTATTGAAGATAATAATTTTATGGATTATGGTTTCATGGTGATTTTGATTATCTGTTTGGGCATTTAATGGATATAATTTTGGTGATATAATTCGATTTATTGAACGTCTCTGAAAGCATCAGGATTTCTGCTTTAGAGGTGAGTTTCATAGGCAAATCAAGTATCAATATATGCGTTCATTATTACGGTTGCCGTATAATATCTTCATAACCACTTTCAGACGTTTTCTTGGGATACCGGTTACTGTAAAACGGCCGCAATCGACTGCTAGAAAGTTCCAGTACTGTGGAAATTATAAGGAGGATATCTCGTGAGCATCCATTTGTGGGTAATATAAGTTTGAAAGAAGAATACACACAACCATACCAGGAGAAGGTCATAGTGGTTTTCTCATTTTTCTTGAACTTGATTAGTGATTACAAGATATCGGCCGTCCGTCACGGGGTCATATCAGCGATATATTCTGGGAATTTATTTTAAAAAAAGTAAGCGCCTTAGGGATTTGATGGTAGCGGAATTGAAACAGGAATTGGAGGAAAGGGAACTGAAACAACAGGTAAAAAGCAAGTACTCCAGGAAAGACTTGCAGAAGGACTTATACAAGAAGGTGAGGACCCGAAACATTTTATTCGAAGTTCCCGGAGGTGATTTAAGTTTGGTAATGAATGAACTGGAAGAAAATTCAAGAAGTCTGGAAGAAAATGCTAGAAATCTGGAAGAGAAGCTTCAAGAAAATTCAAGAAGCCTGGAAGAAAATGCTAGAAATCTGGAAGAGAAGCTTGAAGAAAATTCTAGAAATCTGGAAGAGAAGCTTCTAGAAAATTCAAGAAGCCTGGAAGAGAAGTTCCTGGAAAACACAGAAGACCTAAAAAAAGAATTGTGTGGTGTGGCTAATTTTCTAGAAGAAAGAATGGGAAACCGTTGAGACAGAGATAGATAAAATTAGGGAGCAAATGAACACGGAGGTAGATAAAATCAAAGATGGGGTCGAGGCAGAAATGGACAAAATAAAGGAAACAATCAGTAAGCTGGAAAAACGAATTAATAGTGCGCCCTCCACAGAGATGGTTAACGAAAATGCAATGCTGGACTTGAGTTTGAACTTGGATAAAGTTCAAGAGGGAATAAAAGATGTCAAGATCAATTCAGAAATAGGGAAGCTTTCCATGAAGCCGCCTCAATTCGACGGAAAAACTCCATGGGAAAATTACCGCCGACAGTTTGAAGCAGCGGCCAAAGCAAATGGATGGAATGCAGGGGAAAGAGCTGTAGCACTAACACTTGCATTACGTGGAGAAGCGACGAATATTCTACAAACTCTACCGCCCAAGAACAGGAGGACTATGATCAGCTGATTAAACATCTAGAATTACGATATGGCAGGCCCATTTGGAACACGTATACCACCAACTGAAAAATCGCTGCCAGAAATCGGGCGAATCCTTACAGAAGCTGACGTTGCACGCTTGGTTCGTCTCGCATATCCAGCCACACCGGAAAATGTAATGGAGCGATTAGCGGTTCAGGCATTCTTGGATGGACTCCGTGACCAAGAAACCAGACAAGCGTTGATATTAGCTCGTCCAACACATCTCGTAGACGCACTGGCACGAGCTTTGGAATTTGAGGCAGCAAAACAATGCTGCAAAAGCCAAAGTAAAGTTCAAACGATTGAGGAAGACTCACAGGAGCCTGCTAACTTGAAGCTGCCATAAGAAAAGTGATGAAGGAAGTGTTGCCTGAGAAAAAGACATATAAGATGCCGGAATTAGTCGCAAAATTGACAGTGCGTAGCAAATGTCCAACATTCATCGACTCCGATGCAGGAAAACTAAGAAAGGTCGATGAGAAGGCAATCGTCGGCATGTGTCCGGCAAGCCCCGGGTTAACAACGCATATGTCGCTATGCGTCAACGACAGAACAAGTGGTGTCTTAGTAGACGGTCTCATCAATAACGAGACTTGCACTCATACGGCTAGATACAGCTGCGACTAGGACAATTCTCGGGCCTTCCTTTGCCAGAACACCGGAACGGATTGAACCGACAACTTGATGCTACGCACAGCAACAGGGAGCCAGCTACGTATATGGCGAGCTACCGATTGAAATAATTTTGGGCAACACTAAAGTGAAACATCAGGCACTTGTAGCGGACATCGAAGACGATACAATCATCGGAATGGACATCATGAATTCCAGAGGGTTTGAATTGATTTCAAAGACGGCGTCCTACGTGTCAACGGAGAAGAGCTGGTACTTCAAGGGAGAAGTGAAGAGTTGATCCGTGTGCTGTTGGCTGAAGATGTAAGCGTAACTGAGAGGGCTGAAACCATTCTGGAGGCTCGCCTGACGGGAGTGCGAGCAGTGGAGACGTGGTGATGTTCGAGCCCAAACTTCATGATGAGAAAATTGACGGGGATTGCACTAGGGAAGACCTTGTTGCGTGCTGACAAATTTGTGCCGGTAAGGGTCATGAATGTCAATTATTTCCCAGTGACCTTGAAGAAAGGAACAATTTTGGGGCACTGCTCGTCAGTTTCATCCGTGATCCGGGGCGTACGAGGTACGATTAGCCAACCCAACAACTTGCCCACAGAACTAGAGAAATTAGTTGCCATCTCTTCCAAAGACATAAAACCAGCTCAACAGCCCAAACTAAGAGATTTAGTCAAAAAGTACCAAGACATCTTCGATACCGGACAAGGAAAAGGGGGTCGAACTAATGTGGTCCAGCACAAGATTGATACTGGGGGTGCCCGACCGATCCGGCAATCAGCAAGAAGACTTCCTCTTGCCAAGAAGGCAGAGGCTGACAAAATAGTCAGCGAGATGGGAAAGAAGGAGTTATCGAACCATCTGACAGTCCCTGGTCCTTTCCAGTCGTACTGGTGAAGAAAAGGATGGATCGACACGCTTTGTGTAGACTATCGCCAACTTAATAATGTCACGAAGAAGGACAGTTACCCTCTCCCGAGAATAGATGACACCTAGACACGTTGGCTGGTTCCACGATTTTCTCGACCCTTGATCTGAAGAGTGGATACTGGCAAGTAGAACCGCTCAGGAAGATCGGGAAAAAACTGCTTTTACCATCGGCTCAGGATTGTGGCAGTTCACCGTTATGCCATTCGGGCTCTCTAATGCTCCCGCCACATTCGAAAGATTGATGGAAACAGTACTGAAGGGACTCTCATGGAACACGTGTCTAGTGATCTCGACGACTAATTGTGGTCGGCAGATCGTTTGAGGACCACGTGAAAAACTTGGGGAAGTATTCCTGCGACTGAGGAACTCGGATTGAAGCTGAGCCCTAAGAAATGCCATCTGTTCCAAAAAAAGAAGTACGATACCTCGGCCACGTTGTCTCTGGGGAAGGAGTAGCAGTGGATGACCAGAAGATCAAAGCTGTTAAGGATTGGCCCATCCCAAAAGACATTCACCAACTTCGAAGTTTCCTTGGTTTATGCACATACTCATCGCCGATATGGGCTGGGATTCGCCAACATCGCTAAACCACTGACCAAGCTCACGGAAGGCCAAACAAAGTTTCAGTGGTCCGAAGAATGTCAAGACTCATTCAGGAAGCTGAAAGGAGCTTTGATCAACGCACCTATACTGAGCTATCCTACCCAAAGGGAAATTCATTTTGGGTACGGACGCCAGCAACGTGGACTTGGAGCTGTCCTATCTCAGATCCAGGAGGGACAGGAGAAGGTCATTGGTTATTTCAGCAAGACGCTTAGCAAACCAGAGCGCAATTACTGTGTCACCAGGCGAGAGCTGTTAGCTGTTGTAAAGGGAGTGGAACACTTCTACAAGTACGTGTATGGAAGAAGATTCCTGTTGAGAACTGACCATGCAGCTCTCAACAGGCTCTTACAGTTCAAAATCCTGAAGGTCAAGTAGCACGTTGGATCGAGAGACTCCAAGAATTCGATTTCGAGATCGAACATCGAGCCGGAACTAGCCATAAGAATGCAGATGCCTTGTCGCGAAGACCATGTCCAGATGATTGCTCACATTGCCGACGAGCAAAAGAGAAAGAAGCAACACTTTGTAGGAACCGCGGCAATGGATGACAACTGGAATGACAGCAAGATCCAGAAAGACCAAGAGAAAACCCGACCTTGGCTTAGTCGTCAGCTGGAAGAAGGGCAATCGAAGACCATCATGGCAGGAAGTCGCGGTTACTCGCCGGCTGTTAAGTCCTATTGGGCACAATGGAACTCTCTTATTCTGGACAATGGGATCCTGAAACGTGTGTTGGAGGCCGATATTGGTGGGAAGACAGACGCCAAATAATTGTTCCAGGAACAGAAGAGGAAGTGCTGCGGAAATCCATGATGGAGTCGCCGGAGGACATCTGGGAGTGACGAAGACCCTGCAGAAAGTGAGGCAACGGTTTTACTGGCCAATTGTCAGCTGACGTCCAGGACTGGTGCAGAAAGTGCGCTGTATGCGCTGCTAGCAATGGACCTCGAATACGACCCGGCCCCGATGCGTCAGTACAACGTAGGCAGCCCGTTCGAGAAAATCGCCATTGACATCGCCGGCCGTTTCCGTATCCGACCACGGGAATAAATACATCCTTGTGGCAATGGACTACTTCAGTAAGTGGGCGGAAGCCTACCCCCAACCAGGAAGCCATCACCGTCGCCGACGTCTTGGTGAAAGAATGGATATGTCGATTCGGTATTCCAATGGAGCTGCACTCGGATCAAGGCAGAAATTTCGAATCAACCTTTTCAAGAAATATGTCTACTGCTGAACATCCGCAAGACAAGAACCACGGCCCTACATCCGCAGTCTGATGGAATGGTGGAACGGATGAACAGGACGATCAACCGCCACTTGTCCAAGGTTGTCTCTGACCATCAAAGAGACTGGGACCAGTATCTTCATTTGTTCCTGATGGCCTATCGATCCGCAGTACACGAGTCAACCGGTCAAACTACTGCTAGTATTATAATGGGCCGAGAACTGCGACGTCCTTGTGACCTGAAGTTTGGGATACCGCCAGGACAAGACACTGCGGAGAGGACTACGTCAGCAAACTTCGGCAGAGAATGGACGACATCCACGAACGAGTCCGGTTGAACACCCAGAGTGCCAGCGATAAATGAAGAAGACCTATGACATCAAGGCCGACGCTGGAGGATTTAAGGTTGATGACCTGGTTTGGCTGTACAACCCCAAACGTCGTCGTGGGCTATCACCAAAGTTGCGGAACTCGTGGAAGGCCCGTATAAAATCGTGAAAAGGATAAACGACCTTGTGTACCGAATCCATAAGCCACCCCGAGGGAAACCAAGGGTCGTCCATTTCAACAGGTTGGCCCTTACGCTGGAAACCATGACCAAGTTCGCACCCTCAAGCCACCGGAGGATGATATGACGTTCGAGAAGTTTATGTCCTTGTATTCAAACGGGCAGAAAGTTCTACAGGGTTACTAGAGAGGAGTCACGAGACCTTTTCGAGGTGCCTGCTGACTACGCACTAGCGCACTGTGTGGCAGAAGATCTTCGAATGTCCCGGGCATCGCCGTAGTGTTCTCCAAGAAATTTGGTCAACTCCAAACACTGCGGGAGCAGAATCCAGAAGTTGGTGGGGTGCTACAGTTGAAGAAAGGCCAGAGAAACATCTACTACCTAGTTACCAAGAGGCATTCCCAAGATAAACCGTCCTATGAAGATGTCTGGAAGAGTCTCACCAAACTAAGAGATACTATGGTGGACCAGAATCTGGCGGATCTAGCAATTCCAAAACTATCCTGTGGTATTGATGGGTTGGACTGGGGAGTCATAAGAAGCTATGCTGGAGGCGATATTCAGATCCAGCGGCGTCAGGATTTTGGTTTGCTGTAACCCCTTCCGACGACGATCATGAAGACCGTGGAGGTTACTTCCATCGAACTTCACGGTGCAGATATGGGGAGTCATGCAGATATCGTCACACTCAAGGATGAAATTTCGGGACGAAATGTCTTTAAGAAGCAATGTAACGAACCTAGGCCGGACCTGTCGCCTCGCGTGTTGCCGTCGACAGCGATGAGATCATCCCGGAGATGTTCGAGAACAGTCCAGTCGTTCTGCCGCGAAAAACAACGGTCAATATTGGAAGCAATTGGAACATGCGGGACGCCAACTGGAAGAATTCGAAACATCGAGAATGCTGTATCGGAGATAAATAGGCAAACCTCAAGATGGCACACACAGTCTGAACGAGCCCATACCATCGAGCTATACAGTGGCGTAGTAATATAAATTAAGTTGTAGATTCAGTGTGAAATAAATTATTTAAACCAAGTTAAGTTTATTTACGTTACATTATTTTAAAGTGTAGGTCAACTATTTTCCCTATAAAGCGATTTTGACGTTATTTGAATATTTACCAATTACATGTAAATTTATATTAAGGTGTTCTTGTTGTTTACACCCTGCTCTCGAGAGTTACGTAGGTAAAATAATATCTCCCCTTATAACACCCATATACATATTTGTTCACGTACATTTCTTTATGAATAAATCTCTCACAACTATAGGTTTTGATTTTATTATCTGAGCATAGTTACTCTGTGGTTACGAGTCATTTTAGTGATTTTCTTCAAGGCTTTGAAACTTTTATTGGGGTGAGCTTATCTAAATCACTTGGCGCCCTATTTGATAATTTTAACATTTTTTTCTTGCCCACTCCCGACTCCACTGTTGCAAGTCGGCGCATCCCAATTTTTTGTGTTACCTCACAGAAAGTACGTAACAATATGTTCAAAATTTCAAGTCTCTATAGATGTGATGTGATGTGATGTGACTGAATTGATTCATCAATAAATGACAAAAAAAATAATTTTTCAGAAAAAATTATGTTTCTCTGTTATGTGCGACTCAGTGTGAATAGCCGTGACCAAATCTCATTTATCCACGAGCTAAATTAAAAAAACAATTATAATTTTGATTGTTTGAAAAAAAATTACATTTGACATAAGGTCTGGACTTGATTTGACCTGTTGAACTTGAATATGTAAAAATATACAGGGTGTTTTATTTGAAAAAACAAAGTTGCTGGCATCTGCAGGAAAACCGGAAGTCCGTCATATTGGATTATAATGTGATCAAATCCGAAATGGTTGCTTATATAACTGTACCGAATTTCAGAAAAATCCGTTCACGAATGCAGAAGTTACAGGGGTGGCCCGATATCCTGTGTCATCCGGTATATATATACATATATATATATATATATATATATATATATTTATATATATTGTTTTTACATAATTTTAGAAGTTCTATTTCCTTTATAAGCCTATGTATAATATGGATAGATAAAAATGTCAAAATATTATAACACAATCAATTTCATACACTGTCATAATGATTATAACCCATAATTGGTAAAAAGACAACAAAAAGTCTAGATTTACAAAATTTTCATAAATAAAAAGTGATCAACACATTTATAAATTTGAAACATACAGTATATGAAATTGTAGCTAACTAAAAGTAGCCAATGGTAGAACAGCAAACTTCTAGATGACAATAGCCAATCAGGGAACAGATGGTCACATGTAGAATTTGAAATTGTAAGAGAATAAGAGCGGGAAAGTGTCAGAGGCAATTATTATTGAAATTGTACATAGTTAATAAGAATGGAAAAATATTTTTATGTATAAGTTATGACACATAACCATAAACAGTGAAAATGTGACAATTTAGTGTGCGAATTCAAAAATTCAAATCGCAGGAGAGGAACAAAACTGGTATCCAGGTGACAACAAACAAAGCCTGGGAGATCGAAAATAAATTTACAAGGGAATGCCACGCAACATTTTGGGAGAAAGAAAAATGAAATAATTCCAACATTAGAAGAAAAAACCAATATTACCTTAATTATACAACATATCCAAGTGTCCAAAGCTGATTTCTGCATATGTATGGTTCCTGATTTATGGTATTGGAGTCCCTGATAGAGCTTGGAGTGAGAAGGGATCCAGTTTCCGGGCATATCTTGAACACTGACATTTCCAGCAGGTATATAAACTTTAATAGTGCACATCCGGCCCTGAACAATTTCACAAATAACGTATTTCACATCTGAAGAACTTTATTTCACTGTATTTTGAACTATAAAAGAAAACTTCACTCTCAAGGAAAAAGTGAGGTTCTGTCTATCTATCCATGATTTCATTTTTATGATTATCCGTGAATATTTGTAGATTCACATTAGTATAAGTTATTTCTCGTAGGCCAGGTAAAATTAAGTCTTCCTGAATAAAGAAAATAATTGCTTTTTGATACTTTGTTGTTTGTTTTCTACAATGATCCACAATCATTCCTACGACCATTGAATAAATTGAGTTTTGACATATCAAGTAGTGGCTAAATTGCCTTGAACCGGCTATCTGAGATAAGAGGCGTACCAACTGTGCTTAGCTGTGGTAAGGAAAATGATAACAATTGGCAGCAACGTGACGAGAGAACAGTGACGTAGCTAGCAATTATTATTACATTGCGAAATATATATTATATCAGGGCACAAATAATTATCTATATCATAACAATTTGGCTCACAACGAAGAAAAGCGAAAACTATTAGCTATTTTCATTATATAACAACAACTATTATTATTCAATTTATAAAATACATAACAATTGGCACCCAAAACGTGGGCGAAATAATAACAAAATAATTTGTTATATTATCATTATATAACAATATATATATAATAATAAATTTATTAACCACAGAATTTTTCTTACAATGATGCATTCAATTCAACAGCAACCCAACAAAAGGGTAAATAAATACAAAATCCCAAAAAGGTGAACCTGCGCATGGGTATTTGGAAATGTTTATCATCTATGTGATCCTGCTACTGTTTGTACTCCAAAATATCAATAATAATAATGGTAATAATATAATAGTAAATAATAATAATTATGACTGCTTTTTTACACACAGACACAATTTCTATCACACACACAAACACACCCAGAAATCTAAGCTAAGGTATAAACAAGTTAGTGAGATGAGTTTTTATAATGAATTAATATCAAGGCATCAGAATGCGATTGATATTTCTAGTTATTGTTACATCATTGAATATAACAATTTCATTTCCTAGCAACAGTTTTTTTTTATATATATATGTTTAGGTGTGGATATATGTTTATATGTATATGTATATATGTGTACCTATATATAAACAAACGATGAATAAGGTTGAGAAATGAAAGTTTATAAGTGGTAAAATCTTATACTTCAGTATATGTGTAATATTGTTCAAGCAATCAATATTAGTTAGTATCTATTATTTTTCTCCCAAGATTTATTATCTATTTATTTTTATATACCTCTCTATTCGTGTAAATATGATCTAATCCTCAATATTGTTATCGCTTTATAGTCTCTACTACATCTTATTATTCGTTTTACTGTTTTACTATTTTATTTTTACATGTTTATATTTACTCATTTACAGTACATTTTTATGTTGCATATATAGTTAGAGGTAGATATCGGAACACAACTCCACATACGAGCTGATGCCAAAATACTTTTTGGTAAATGAACATATATTATATTATGATGATCCCCATGAACTACGCGAGGGGCTTAATCAATTTCCCTAAAAGATTGAAGTTTGGGCTGGAATTATAGGTCCCGTATTCTCAGAAGGCAATTTGAATTATCCATATGCTGCAAGACACAATAATTCCCAGTAACAACGAGATTGTTGCGGCGCAAAACCCACATGAATTCAACTTGGATGTAACATTTCAGCAAGATAGAGTCCCATCACACTATTTTTGGGAGGTGAGAAATTACTCAGATGAAAGGAATTCGTAGGTGGTTTGGGCGTCGAGGTCCAACAGTGTGGCCAGCTCGCTCACCGGACCTCACACCTCTTGATTACTTTCTTTGGAGCTATGTGAAATCCGTAGTTTTTGGGTCAGTAGATGAACTGCGTCGTTGAATTATTGAAGTATGTTCAGAAATAAAACCGTGTATAATGTCAGGAAAGTTTACAACCCGACTATTTATTTGTTAAGAAATATCGAACTTATTTTAAAATGGATAATAACTTACCGTTTTTGTTATAAGTAAAAATACTACTTCAGTTTTCAATAATTTCTTTACCTATATTTTTGGACTATGTCATACGTTAATAAAATGGTTACTACGGTTTCATTTATACTTACTATTCCGTATAATTCAAGAACTTGAAAAATTGTGAAAATGGTACGACGAGGTAACCACATTCATGGTGCTCATCAGCAGTTAGCAACATTAGAAAGCTTCCGAAAAGTTTTCTTACTGGTGCAAAAGTAGTTAAAATAATAAGTGTTCATAATTCCAAAACTAACTTTTGTAATATAACACAATCAAATTTGTTTAGAATTTTACGTAGATTCCAAATACCAATTATATTCATGGTATCTCATAAAAAAAAAAATTATTAAGTCGCTGCGCTTTTTTGAAACATCCTGTATGAAAAGCACACAACTGGTTTCGATCGTACCTATCGTCAATGAGCCCAAAGGGTAACAATCACAAAGGGTGGGGTTTCAAAAATATCAGATTTATTGATTAACACAACAGGAATTGCACAGGGGAGTGTAATAGGGCCGATTTTATTCATAATTTACTTGAATGATTTATGCACCATTGCCCAGAACGTAGAGGAAACTGTAGTAAATTACGCAGATGACACAAATTTAATAATTGGTGCTGAAGAAAGCGATGACCTTATAAGCCAGGGAGATGTTTTTTTCTCAAGAGCGAAGAATTGGTTCGATAAAAATAAATTACTGTTGAATGCAAATAAAACAAATTTGATGATTTTTAGTACCGACAGGTGTAGAAAAGAGAAACCGTTGAGTATAAGCTGGCAGGGCGATGAAACAAAAATCAATGAATACACAAAATTTTTAGGAGTATATATAGATAATTTCCTAAAATGGAATAGGCAGACCGATTCCGTTTATCAAAAACTGAACAAGGTCATTTATGCAATCAGAATGACATCAAAATACATGAATGAAAAAACTGTAAAAATTCTGTACCATGCAAATTTTGAGTCAGTGTTGAGATACGGAATTATGTTCTGGGGAACAGAACCTAATCTACAAAAAATATTCATTGCACAAAAAAGAGTTTTGAGAACTATCTATAAAATGTCCTTCAGACAATCCTGTAGAGGTTTATTCAAAGAAAAACAAATTTTAACAGTCTCTGCACTATATTTATTCGAATGTCTAACATTTTTACATAAGCACAAGGAGGTTTTCACAGAAAATTACATGAATCCCAACTATAATACACGAACACTTAATATTAACTTCCCTATACACAGACTAACACTCACAGAAAAAAATCCCTCATATATGTGCATCAGAATATTTAATAAATTACCGAACAGTCTTAAGTCTATCACGACACATAGTATCTTCAAGAATAAAGTGAAACAACTTCTGTTGAATCTGGAACCATATGATTTGAAAGAATATTTTGAAACAAATCACTAAAATTATTGTTTTTTATTTGACGTCTTTTCTTTCAATGTTTGTATGTACCATACATATGTATATATTGTGTTGTATATAGAAATGTTTACATGAAATAAAGAATATTATTATTATTATTATTATTATTATAATACTCAAGCCATCAAAGAGTTCGAATGAAACCCTACCACTTTTGTATTTTTTAACCGACGAAACCAAAAAGGAGGAGGTTCTCTAGTCGACGCGTATATTTTTTTTATGTATGTATATAGGGTGTACTTCGAAGTTGGTCCCATTCGAATTCAAAAGATGAAATCCACCCCTAAGGGTAGCAAAATGAAGGATATTGATCACTCACCCTCTGAATTCTGGTCCGTTAACCGATTCTATCAGGCATAACTTTGTACTGGGTTCTTCGATTTGGATGATTCTTTTTTTATTAGATAGGGTATACCTCATATTTGGATTTCGAATGGAATTATTCACCTTCACGGGTAGAAAAATAGGGGATCATTGATTTTTCACTTGTGAACATTGGCACACATATGTAGTTGACAATGACAGATCGCCATTGTCATTATTTTTGTTCTCCTACATCCGTCACAATCATTATATTCTATGAGAGGATGGAATGATATACAAAGTAATGAAATAAACTAACCAGAACAACAAAAATAATGTATATTACAACAAATAGTAAAAGTAGATAATCATATTATTTAACTGGTAATAGTTGAAGTAAGGTGGGTAAGTAAGTATTTTGGAAGTAATCCAAAAAACAAGTAGGTAGTAATTAGTAGATTTCAGCCACAAAAAATTGAAAAATAAAAACTTTTTAAGAAAAAATTAAACCGACAAAATACGGAATTGAAAAGTAAAAAATAAAATAAACCTTCTTAGTCTCAATAACTAAACTCCTAAACTAATGTAAGTAACTAATTTTGAGTCGACGCCAAACGACCAATCAACGAAGATCATTGAATTACTTCAAAAAAATTATCAGAATATCACCGCGCAACTCGATTCCATCATTTTACGCCTTATCTAATGTATTAGCTTGTTTGTCTGGCGCCGACTTAAAATTAGTTACTTACATTAGTTTAGGATCTTAGTTATTGAGACTAAGCAGGTTTATTTTATTTTTTACTTTTCAGTTCCGTATTTAGTCGGTTTCATTTTTTGTTGAAAAGTTATTTTTGTAATATGTAAAATAAAGAAGTTAGGCGGAGGGCAACGGACATTTGGTCCTCACTGTGCATATATATATACCGAGAATTTGAAGAAAATATATATATATATATATATATAAACCTTAGAAATGGTATTTTTGGGATCTCAAGATCATGATCGGCGAGATATATAAAAAAAATGTGGCGCCGTCCTTTTCTATTGAAATCTACCTAAAATTCACGATAGAGTACCTCTTTTCAAGGTATGATTATATTACATATTATATATTGGTATTGTTTAATTTCTAAGTATTCAATGTTTCTCGAAACAGTTCAATCATGCGCTAATTTAGCTCTAGTGGGTAATTGTTTATTCTCTTAATTTAACTTTCTAAGAGTTAATCGTTTCAGGTTTATGCAATATGGATTGTCTTCTTATATGTAATACTGAATGAATTATTATTGATTTATGAGTACTACATTCGTCGGTAATTTCAACAACTTTGCACTTCAAAATAGTGTCTAATTATAGTTCCGAAAATGTCGCGGTTACATGACATATTTAAAACACTCGATATATCCTAGCAGAATATAAAATCATTTCATGTATTATAAAGAAAGCAAATGAATGAATTCAATCTCATGTGACCAATAACCTTTCGAAAATTTCGGTCACTTGAATCTTTCGATATCCTTGCCCTTCTTAAAACTGGATCTCAGAAGTCGCCTATCGCGATGTGAACAAAGCAAACAACCCGAATCGATTACGCAATGAACTAACTAGTTGTTTAATTGAGTTTGGCGTGGTCAAACTTGCCCTTTTGACGGTCAGATTTCGGTATAAAAGAATTCGCGAGAAGAACACCGGCATCATTAACTGATATTATTCAAAGAACAAAACTCGAGTTCTTCAAAACCCAACAAAATGGCTTTTAAGGTGAGTTCAGTGAAATAATTTTTATTTGTTCTCAATTTGCATTTTTTTTAACGAAATGTGTTTTCAATGATAACTGTACGGTTCCTGCACATACTTTATCGCAGGATGTTGTTTTCTCCGTAATACTTGCACCTTGCACATAAAAGAAAATCATTCTCTTTCTACTTCTGTTTCATGACATTTTTTTGTGGAACTGATTTCTTTCAGTTATTGAAGGATTTTTCAATATAATTCTGTTACTCATTCCAGTTCATTTTCCAAAAAAAAAAAACAACTATTATAAAAAAAGTTCGAATCAAATTAACTCACATAGATTTCTTTTGCCATATATCAGGGAAAAAAGAAAACTGTACTTTGTTTCTCTCTAGGAAAACTAGTGAATAAAACTGATTTCTTTAAATAGCCCATGTTTTTCTCATAATAACAACATATGCATTTCGAGGGTTGCATCCCTCAAGTGTACTGAATAGAGACTTTCATCTAGAAATTAAGATTATATCCGAAAAATTATTGTGGAAACATTTTATGAATTTTGTGTTTTTTATACTAAATCTCTATCGATATTAGATGAGTGTCTTTGAATAAGGACTGTTATCCGGAGTTATATAAAGAAAATGTACTCCACAAGGAAGTATTCTAGGTCCATTGATATTCTCAACTTACGTTAATGATTCTAAACAACATAAAAAATAAGTTTTCGTGTGAGCTGATGACACTACTAGTGGTATATCTGATCCTGACCGCCGAAATCTGAAACTGAATACGATGAAATTCTGAAAGACTTAGCACTTTGAAGCACAAAAATACTCTCATAATAAATCAAAACAAAACGGAAATGATGAAATGAAAATTATATCTAGTATTTCTAGTGAAATCTACTGAAAAATATCATCATCGTTGTTGTTCCACTCTGCCAGCCGTTTCCAAGGAATGTTTTAATTCAATTGGGGAATTTGAATCCTCTCTTTCTGTACAGAAATGAATCCAACCTTTGACATTTTATGTTATTTTAATCCGGGTATACGACGAATAAACATTTACTTATTTACTATATTTGATATTGAACTCAAAATGAGGTCATTTTTGAGAGTTGGACAACAAATCTGAAAGTACAATAAAGGGTCATGATCAATATACAGTGCTTTCTCAAAGTACTGAATACATTCATTTTTAGCCAAACTATCCATTTCTGAGGAATCTACGGAAACAGGTCGATTTTTCATTTATAACGGAAAAATAAATATACAGGGTGATCCACGTTTGACTAATGACGTCCGCGACCATTTTTTCAAAAGGAACGCCCTATATATTATTCAATTTTTGGAATCTGCATGGAAAGCTGATTTCAAAAATATATCACACATAGGGTTTGTATACAGTGCGTCCGCTAAATTAAGTGCTCTCGTAAAGTAGTGGATAAATTCATAAAAAATTTAAAAAATAATTTTTTGAAAGAACGGTCGGAGCCGTCGAACTATTTTCATTTGGGCATTCTTTCAAATTCAATTGAATGATTCGTGTAGGAGAAATGGCGTCATCGGTATTTTTTTAATGGCAACTCCATTTTTCATTACGGAATGTGAAAAAGTGATCATGAGTATGGGTGACATGAAAATAAAATAAGAAAAACTATTTTGAAATACGAAAATACTAAATTTAATGGCAATGATAGCTTCATACAACGATCAAATTGAATGTTCAAATTGTGCACCGTTTGCTATCTGACAGTAGCCAAGACGATGAATAAATTCTTTTTGAACATTGTCAATAACGTCGAGAGGTATACATTGTATCTCGTCACGAATTCGTGCTTTAAATCTTCTGAATTCTCCGGCCAATTAACATACACTTTACTCTTCAAGTATCCCCACAAGAAGTAATCAAGTGGTGTCAAATCTGGAGATCTAGCTGGCCACTCAATCGGTCCCCTTCTCCCTATCCAACAATTCGGAAACGGTTCACGTCAAAGAAATAGGGACCCAGAATTCTTTCGTCGACTATGCCACACCATACATTCACTTTCTGTGGATTTTGAGTGTGATACTCCATCGTCCATCGGGAATTTTCGGTAGCCCAATAACGGCAATTTTTCAAAATAAACGTAGTCTCGTTATTATTATTATTGCATAGCTGTTGCAGTTGTTCGCCGATCAAAGTCGTCTTCATTCAGCTCATGGATGAGGCGTACCTTATAAGGATGGTGCTTTGCTCTTCTCAGAATTTTGTGGACTGTAGACACTGCCATATTGGAATCAGAAGCAATTGGTTGAGTGTTGTGTGATGATTTTCATGCACTGGCAACACAACATTGAGCTGATCGTCTTCTGGTGGTGAGGGTCGACCAGATTTGGGAAGATCACGGACATGCCCAAATTCACGGTATTTTGACTCAACTTTGCTCACCTTGCTTTGGTTGATAGGTTGTCGAACAGGATGAATTGCAGCAAACGATTCAACTACTTCTCTCTGGGTGCCCATTCTGTCTCCAAATCCTATAATGGAAAGAATTTCAATTCTTTCTCGTTCATTTGATTTAATCATTTTCCTTGAAATGACAAAGTTACTACTCAATAACGTATCGACAAACGATAGGATATGTTATTCTTCAAAAAAATAACTCCACAAAAACTATTCAGTAATAAAAACAAAATTCTGGTCGCTATGGCTACTGTCAAGTAATGTAAATAGTCAGATAGCAAACGGTGCACAATTTGAACATTTAATTTTATCGTTGTTTGAAGCTACCATTGCCATCAAATTCAGTATTTTAATATTTCAAAATAGTTTTTCTCATTTTATTTTCATGTCACCCATACTCATAATCACCTTTTCACATTCCGTAATGAAAAATGGAGTTATCATTACAGAAAAAAAAACACGATGACGTTATTTCTCCTACACGAATCATTCTGTATGTATTAATTGAATTTGTAAGAATTCCCAAATTGAAATAAAATTCGACGGCTTCGAGCGTTCTTTCCAAAAATTATTCCTTTAATTTCTTACGAATTTATCCACTACTTTATGAGAGCACTGAATTTAACGGAAGCACTGTATACAAACCATATGTGTGATATATTTTCGAAATCCGCTTTTCATGCAGATTCCGAAAATTTAATAATATATAGGGTGTTCTGTTTGAAAGAATTGTCGTGGACGTCATTAGTCAAACGTATATTCACCCTGTATATTTAATATTCCCTTATAAATGTGGTAAATTGAAATTAAAAATCGACCTGTTTCAGGAGATTTCTCAGAAATGGATAGTATGGCTAAAAATGAATTTATTCAGTACTTTACGAAAGCACTGTATTTTTTTCGCTTGATATCAAAATCATTGAAAATACATACATAACTTCAGTAAAATCCGAAAAGCATTGCTGCAATTTTTGTTTCAATTATAATTAATTTTCCCACTATAACCAAAATTATAGCGAAATGGTCAAAAAGTGATACACAGTGATATCATTCTAGCTAAAACCAGAAACTCCAATAATTTTAACCGCATAGCGTCAGGTACTGAAATTGGTTCCAAGTAAAGCCGATATGAATCCTCAAGATAATGTAGGAAAATATAAGTCGTGTGAACTAACACACTTTGTCTCCTCATTATAGCTATTAAGAAGAGAAAAATGGAAAACCCTGCACCCGTTACGAATTGGATTGAATAACTTCAATTTTTTGCATGTTCTTTATAACAACCTGAAAACATGTTCTTATAGTCTATCTTCCCTTATTTCCAGATTGTAGCCCTCTGCGCCATCCTGGCTTTCGCCAACGCCGGTATCCTCTCCGGCGTTCAAGTTGCCCCCGCAGTAGCCTACTCAGCCCCAGCTGTAGCCTACTCAGCCCCTGCTGTCGGCTACCCTGCCCCCGCTTTAGCCTACCCAGCACCCGCCCCTGCAGTAGCCTACTCGGCAGCCGCGCCCATCTCTTACACCGCCCCAGCTCTGACGTCGCAATCCTCCAACATCTACCGCAGCTTCGGCAACTTGGGACAAGTCTCCACCTACTCCAAATCCATCGACACTCCCTTCTCTAGCGTGAGGAAATCTGACGTGAGGGTTTCGAACCCTGGAGTATCCCTTCTTGGAGTCGCCTATTCCGCCGCCCCCGCTGTTTCCCACATGAACTACGTCTCTGGAGTCGTCAACTACGCTTTTTAGATCGGGATAAATTATTGTGTACAGGATGTATTTATTTATTTATGGTAATACAAATATAGGTTATGCAGTGGGTAATAGTTTATTGTACATATATTCGGAATGTATATCTGTCTGTTAAAACAACAAGAAACATAAATGTAAGCTACCTCAGAGACCTAGTAATCTATATTATTATGATGGAAGTAGATTATATTTGTTGTTTGGGGCTTATGGGCTAGGAGCCTCTTCACCTTTTTTTTTAGATCTATTGTGTGCCCCCTCATGTTTTGTTAGAGTTCCTTGTCTAGTCCTGTCTTCATCAATAGACTCCACAGACTAGACTTTAGGTATCCCGTATATTTGCAGGGTTATATTTTTCCTCGCGTATCGTTGTAAACCTACCTTTGTCATGACAGTCATTCACACTGACACAACTGACACTGACAGAACTTGCTTGTACGGATGTTAGATTTGAGCGGAGTTTTTGAGAACCGCAAAGCGGTTCTAGGCCATTTAGAGTACGTCTTGCATCTTCTCGTACTGAGGAGTCAGCATCTTGCTCTCGTAACCTGTGTGTCCTGGAACCCATGCAATAGTCTATCTGTTTGAACAGCTCTTGTAGGGTTCCCAGGCAGAACCAAACGAGTTTTGAATTTACTTGCATGGAACTTATTTTCAGTGACTCTTCTGTTATGTTTTTCAAAAATTATAAGCAACAGTCTGATTTCGTATACATAAAAATGAGGTACCACAAGAATCAATTTTAGGCCCGGTACTCTTCATTTTGTACACTATTAATTTAAACAGAACTTAACATTATTCCAGTAGTCATTTTTATGCAGATGATGTTCAACTATATCTTCCCTCAACTGAAAGTAACTTAGCCCTTTCGGTTCAGCATATGAACGATGATATGACAAGTCGAGTCTTTCTATCAATCAATCAAATGCCATACTGTTTAGGAGAAATAAAGACGTCCGAATTAGGTGCTTACCACATATCAATCTTCGAGTCAATAACGAACTCATTCCATTCATAGGTACCGTTAAAAATCTAGGCTTATTTATAGACAATATTCTGAGGTACACAGAAGAGCATTTTGCAATCTGAAACTTATCTACTCCAACAGATCTTTTCTAGACAAAACAAGTGAAATCATCTTATGCGAAGCCCTAGTCTTGTCTCACTCAAATCACGCAGATGTTGTTTTCGGACCAGCCTTACTCAAATCGGATATAAACAGATAACAATTGGTACAAAATTCATGTGTCCGTCTCATCTGTGGTTTAAGCAAACGAAATAACTACATTATATACATATATATATATATATATATATATATATATATATATATATATATTGTTATGTTAGGAAGGACCAGTAATATATTTTAAAGGTGAAAAAGAAATAATTTCTTAAAAAAACCACAAAATAATAAATACTTAATAGTTAGTAGTTCATGAGATATTGTTTTACATTTTTTTTTGAGATTATATTTCCTTTCATGAAGCCTCTGTATAACATTGATAGGTAAATATATGCAAATACTATAATGCAATCATTTTCTTACGTTTTCAAAAATGATTACAACATATAATTGTTCGAAATACAACAAAAAGTCTAGATTTACAAAATTATTCTGGATTAAATGTGATCAACAAAATTATAAGGTTGAAACATACAGTATATGAAATTGCATCTAACTAAAATAGCCAATGGGAGAACAAGAAACTTCTTGATGAAAATAGCCAATCTGGGAACAGAGATGGTTAGATGAAAGATTTGAAATTGTGGAAAAGTAAGAACACAGAAACGTCAAAGATATTTATGATCAAATATTGTATTTAGTTTATAAGAACTGTAAAATATGTTAGTAGATGAGTTTTCTCAAATAACACCAAATTAGTGAAAGTGCGACAAGAAGTGCGCGATTTTGAAAATTCAAATAAAATGACAAAAGAGAAATGGTATCCAGGTGAGGAAAAAACAAAGCGAGGAGGAGATTGAAAAAAATTTTAGAAAGAAGCCACGTAAAAAATTTGAAAGAAAAGAAATTCAGGATTTTCATTAATGACAAGGTAGTTTTCCTAAATGATAACAAACCAATTCAACCACTGGATAATTTCGACGAAAAATAAATAAGAATAAAAGAAGATTACCTTTTTTTTCTTCTCCACATGAGAACTTGTCCAAGCTGATTTCGGGGATTTTGGATGGTTCCCTGTGCAAATGGAGAGTTCCTGAGAGGAGTGGATGAAACAGGATTTCTGATTATGGCCAGGTAACGCATCAGTGACATTCCAGCTCCAGGTATAAACTTTTTTAGTGCACATCACAAACTGAATCACTTTACAAAGTAACTCGTATATCTGAAGAACTTTATATAATTTGGTACAGAACTATAAAATAATTCTTCCAACTCAAAAGAAAAAAGTGAGGTTATATTTACATATCCATCACTATTTGTCATTATTTCATGAAAATTTGTCAATTGCTCATAGTTATCTATTGCAGGGCAGGTTGATATAAGTTTTCCTGAATAAAGGAAATAATTGTTTTTTGATAATTTCTGGTTTACTTTCCACAATGATATGCTAATATCTCACCTATAAACACTGAACTGAAATAGTTCGGAATCTCATCAAGATTGGCAGTGGCTTTGTTGCCAGTACCGACTCCTGAGGCGAAGGCCTTCCAACTGAGTTTAGTCGTGGTAGGAAAAGGAATTACAAAGAGTAAAAATGATAAAAATTTCACATATATTCAATAAAATTGTTATGGTATTGGGTGGAAAAAATAATTTTACACAACATATAAATATAAATAGAAATTATTATATTCTACCCAATCATAACAAATTGACATCCAAAGTAAGGGCAAAATAACAATCATTATTTCATAACAATTTGGCAAAATTAGTAATTGATATAACATCACAATTTGTTGCCCAACGCGGGTAAAATTAACAACAATTATTATTACATAACAATTGTCGCCCAACGCGGTGCGAAAATATTTGTAATAAAAATAATAATAAATTAAATATAATAACAAATCAATATCTTATCTATCATAACAATATATATATATATATATATATAGCCCTTTGAGAGAATTGGGCTGAATGTTCAGAAAAGCATCTTTCTGCATTCATCTGTAATGTATCATAAGCAAAATCATTGACTGCCCAACACGGCATCATTAAAATATTTTTTTGGTTCATGACTTTATATCCTCTAGAGGGCGCCATATTCAATTTAATATGACGTCACATAGCCTACAACCAGCGGACGATCAAGTGCTTCCACGATACCTCTTTGTCAAATTTGATAAGTAGTTTAGAAGTTATGAGGGAACAGATGAACATACATACATACCGGTCAAAATCATAACCCTCGGGTAAAAACGCGGTTCTCTCTTACGTCCATCCGATAGACATTCAAACTAAACCCCATCAATCAGTCAGTAACCTTACCAAATTACAAATATAATAAAACTCGCAAGGGACGACCCTTGTGCATGGGAATCCAGGTTCACAATCACCTTTCTCAAGCACTGAAATTCCTAACCGAGCGAAAATTCAAAATAGAACTCAAAAATGTATTGCATAGTCATGTTCTTCATTCTTCGAATTGAATATTTGATACATGCCTCTTTACTTATGTTACAATATTATATGTCGTATGGGGTCGGCTTTAGAATAGCCCCATGGTAAATCCTGCCTGTCGTAAGAGGCGACTAAAAGGATAACCGTAGGTGGAAGATGGTCTCATCGCCCGGTGAAATACCACCATATCGACTTTGTGTGCTGTGAAATGGACCATTCCATGTTTCAGTGTTCGGTCGATACTTTCCGGTCTCCCTCTTTCCTTTTCCCCAATTCCTTCTTTATTTTCAGGTAATAGTAATAATGATGAACAATAGTAATAATGATGAAGTCTCCTAGAGTAAAACACTCCGGAAGTAAAATACCTCTCCATTCAGATTTCCGGGCGAGAGGTACTCGATGGGACTCAACATTAAAAATTAATTTTTGCAACATCCGCGGCACTCAACAAGAACATTAATGACGTCCACCATCACATACAGACGGAAAAACCGGATATTCTGGCTCTAACAGAAACAAAACAAGTAAACTCGTCCACCAACAAGGTCCATATGCTTTGTCCTGGTTACGAACTCCATTCTCGATTCAGGTTCAAAGGTGGAGTTTGCCTTTACGCCAAGGCTAACCTTTCATGCCAGCGTGAAGAGAGTTTGGAACCGAAAGACTTTGATGTGATGTGGTTCAAGCTATCTGATACCAAACTGACTAAGTTCCTCTGCTGCCTTTATCTATCACCTAATGAACCTTCATATAACGACCTCTTTGAGTTTTTATCACTCAAACTGGACTACATTCAGGAGAACCATCCAACAGCTGAAACCATAATCATGGGAGATTTTAATGTACATAACGCTGCCTGGCTCAAATTCTCTAACAAAACAGATGATGCTGGTCGTCAAGCCGAGTCCTTCGCCATCACTCATGGTCTAGAACAACTGGTCGAGCTACCAACCCGCATCCCTGATGTCAACAACCAGTCTAGAATAGAAGTTTGTGCCCCACTTGGAAACTCTGACCACACCCTCATCTCCACAACATGCTCTTTCCATTTACCATCGAGCTGCACAATACCACCCCGTCTCATGTGGCATTACAATTCGGCCGACTGGGAAGGTCTTCGTATGTTTTTCTCAGCGTTTCCATGGAAGAGAGTTTGTTTCTCTTCAGTAGATCCAACACGATGTGCTGAGACAATTTCTGAAATCATCATGTTGGGGATGCAAACTTACATACCGAATACCGAAAGAAGAACATCATCCGATAAGACCTGGTTTAACAGAAACTGCTCTAGAGCTGTGGCTTCCAAACAGGCAGCATACCATCGATGGCTAAAAAATCCGGGCCCTGAGACCAGAGCAGCATATGTCGAGGCTAGAGGCATATGTAAAGAGACAATAGAATGCTCAAAAGATGCCCACAAAGCCAAAATAAGATCAAAACTTGCTGAATGTCCTAACGGATCCCGTTCATTTTGGTCTTTCGCCAAAGCTGTGGGAAGCAACTTCACTTCCAGCTCATTTCCTCCTCTAACCAAAGAAGATGGAACACTAGCAACGACTGCCCAGGAAAAGCCAATATCTTTGCGCACCTATTTGCTGGAAATTCCACTCTGGATTCATCGGGAAAAACAACCCCGAACATTACACCTATTGACAGTCACATGCCCGAGATCACCTTTCGCCAACGTACTATCAGAAAGATTTTGCTGGGTCTCAACACCAACAAAGCCTGTGGATCTGACGGAATCCCGCCGATTGTTCTCAAGAAATGTGCACCCGAACTAACACCAGTTCTTTGCAAGTTGTTCAACCACTCTTACAATTTGGGGGTATTTCCGTCCAATTGGAAAATTGCAAGAGTACAGCCAGTCCCTAAAAAGGCAAAAGGCCCTACCTAGCAACTACAGACCTATCGCACTGCTATCTATTATTTCAAAGGTCATGGAAAAAGCCATCAACATCGAGCTCATGAAATATCTGGAAGACTCAGGAATTGTCAACGATAGGCAATATGGCTTCCGCCATCAGAGATCAACTGGTGACCTGCTCGCTTACGTCTCACATATATGGCAGCTATCTATTGAAAAGCATGGAGAAACTTTAGCTGTGGCATTAGATATCTCCAAGGCGTTCGATCGAGTTTGGCACCAGGGACTCCTCGCCAAGCTTCCGTCTTATGGCTTGCCCCTCAGCTGTGTTCTCTGCTTGCTAGTTTTCTCTCAAACAGGTCTCTCCATGTAATGTGGTCGATGGAGTTTCATCTGACACTCTACTCATAAATGCTGGTGTTCCGCAAGGATCCATTCTCGCACCAACACTATTTCTACTTCACATCAACGACCTGTTGAAAGCAACTTCATGTCCAGTACACAGCTTTGCCGATGATAGTACCCTCCATACCGCTTTCTCTTCCAGGGCCCTATATCAGCCCGTGAAACCAGAAATGAACGAGGAAGAAATGTTAATAATATAAATATGGACTTGGCAACAATTCTCGAATGGGGATCTAATAACTTGGTAGAATTCAATGCAAACAAAACACAAGCATGTCTTTTCTCTAGAAAAGCCGATCTCACTGTGCTAACATAACTTTGTCAGGAGTAACCATACCACTGAAGCCATCCATATCGATGCTTGGTATTACTATCAGCAATAACCTTTCCTGGGAAAATCACGTGAGGTCCATTGCCAAAGTGCATCCCAAAACTTGGTTTTCTGTTTCGTGCCAAGAGCTATTTCACCCCCAGTCAGCTGCTTATGATCTATAAGGCACAGATCCGACCTGTCCTGGAATACTGTTCCCATATTTGGAGTGCGGCACCTAAACATATCCTGAGGCTATTGGATTCTGTCCAAAAAAGAGCAATTCGTCTCGTCGGTGATGCCTCGCTTACAAACTCGCTCACTTGTCTGGAACACCGTAGAAAAGTTGGCGATTTGTCTCTATTTTATAGATATTTTCATGGGCGATGCTCTTCTGAAATATCAACAATCGTTCCTGCTTTGGCAGTCTCTTCGAGATTAACCCGTCAAGTTCAGTCATCACACCCCTTCGTGGTCACTTTGGAAACCTGCAGAACATCACTTTCCAAAGACTCGTTCATCCAACGAACAGCGAGGCTTTGGAACTCATTGCCTAGGGAGGTGTTCCCCGAGGTATACAACCTTCAGAAATTTAAGAAGAACACCAACTCCTACCTTCTTTCCCTAGGTTCCCACGATGTTCTCTGAACATTACAGGATATCCCTTTTCGTGGGAACCAGAACATAAAAAAAAAAAAAATGAAAACAATTATTTAATGTTGCTATCCTCAGCAGGTCATTATTTCAATAAACTCTGTAAACTAGTCGCCTTCCGTATACCTCTGGCAGTAAGTAGGTACAAATTAATGTTTGCTCTACTCTATATTGATGTACATTTAACGTGTTCTGGGAAATAAATGTCTGTCTGTCTATCAGTGATAGATTAGGATCACTATGATACTAGGCATTGTAATTAAAGGTGCATTAAATACCGATTTTCCGATTTGAAGGTCAGATAATATTATCATTTAATGCTTAAAGAAAACCCCCATGCGATTCAGGAATCACATTTCCAAGAACTGTTCTCTATACACGTGTGGGCAGGAATCCTTGGAGATTATTTTATAGGTCCATTCTTCATTACGGGAAGATTAACCGGAGAGAGATATCGTCATTTCGTTGAGGAACGTTTGCCTATTTTACTGGAAGATGTGCCGCTTAGACTACGAAATGAAATGTGGTTCATGCATGACGGTTCCCCGGCACATTTTAGCATCCAAGCGCGAGAATTTTCAGATCAAACTTTCGGCAACCGTTGGATAGGTCGGGGAGGGGATCAACCGTGGCCCCCCTAGGTCACCAGACCTTGACAGTTTGGATTTTTTCCTGTGGGGACATCTAAAATGCTTAATTTACCAGACACATATCCAAAATGAAAAAGAATTGAGTAATCGAATAATTAACTCTTGTTGTTTAAATATGGTTGAAAATGTTGAAAAATAGCTTGCCAAAATGTCTGAGGCCAGCCCTGTTCAATTTTCTCAGTGTGGTGTCTCGTTGGGAAAAAAAGCAAGTAGGCATAAAATAATGAAGAAATGTCATGCTAGAAAAATTCGTCACGAATTTCTTATTGTTTTTTCGTAACAAGTTCACCGTTTATTCCGAAAAAGAGTGCAAGTACGCTAATAAGAGAAGATAAAGTTATTTCCGAAATCCGACTAAGTTTAGTGAGTAAACTTTCTTTCCAATTTCCATACAGAAAATACTTGTGAGAGGCTGATTTTCCGAATAGATCGAATACAACCGTTGTCATGTTGACAGGTTAAAATGTACATCTTCCTTTAACGAGCTGATTATGAGAAGTTCCATGTAAGGTATCGACAATACCTTATCTTTCAACAAACCTGCTCCTGTTTGATAGACAGGTGGTCCTTCATTATTGTTACCCAAAGTTCATTAAAGTTTTAAGAAAAAAAATACCTCATTTATTTCTGGTACTCGATTGATATCATCGCAAGATTGACTGTCCATTATATCGAAGCACAAAATCAACTACCACAAGAAAGGAAAATTAGGACATTCCCCTAAGCATTCCATTTCACTTGAAGAGAAGAAGATTGGATGCGTGCATACACGAAGGAGGTGGACATTTCGAAAATTTATTGTGATTTTCATTCAGATTTTTATCTAGTGTTCCGTTGTTTATTGTTGTTTAAAAATTTGCATTTGAAATGTTTCTATGTTGAATAAAAAACAGTTTACAGAATTGTTTACCTTTTTGACAAACACATGATGCATCGATTAATTTAAATGAAAATATCTCGAAAACGGCTGCTTGTAGCGACTCTTGAAAAGCATATCATTTTCACGTAAGAATAATAGAGGAATCGATTTTTCTTCTAGAAAATGTGATACATACATGCACGATAAAGTTGTGACTGCCCAAAAGAGACAAAGACCTGTAGGCGGCACCGCCTGTAATTGAGGGCCAAACTAAGATCAAATTTGAATTTCTCATATTGAAAAATCCCCAAACACTAATTCTAATAAAGCAATGGTGGGGACTATTTTTTGGCTCCAGTTTCAATTATAAATGGGCTTTTGATTGTTACCATTTTTATACAAAATACAGGAGTCACATGAAAAAAAAAATATGTTCAATAAAAAAGTAGCAAGTATCCCGTTTTGGCGACCTAGTTGGATAAAACGGGATTCTTAAGCTTGTATAGGTTCCATAACGTTTAGCCCCCAGCAAATAAGACACAACATGGTAAAATGATTATTATTATTCTTAACGAAATAAAAACAAAACAAGTACTCTTCAAATCTTTTCTGCCCCAGTGATGCCAATATACCATTTCAGTTTTGTCGACATGACAGCTATCACTGGGAAAGGAAAGCTCAATAAAAAAATTATTAAAATATGGTACTAACAGAAGTCACAGATTAAAACTTCGCTCCCGCACAAGCTTCATGGGCCCAACCTTCGAAATGTTGGCACCTTATCCAACCTTCTTCTGCCTTAGAATTGGAATAAAGTTTGCTGCAAAATATGCAGGTCGCTTCTTTGCTTTCATCTTCTTAACTGGAATCATTATTTTCTATCGATTTCCTTCTTTTTTAATTTTTTAACCCTTGGTATACTTTTGTCTTTTTACTCTCACGCTAGTTTCTTCTGAACTGCTACTGTCTTTCTTCTTTGGGCTCTTTGCTTTTATGTCTTTTCCAGTTGTCATTCATTGTCATTTATTTTGCCTTTTTTATTCAGTTTTACTATATGGGCTGCTTTTTCAGTATCTCCAAAGTTTAACTTTGGCTTCTTTGTAAGTCTTTTACAGATTGATTCTTCGAGTTCCTCTTTATGTGGTGTCGATGTTAACACTGCAGTTTTACCCCTTCTTCTGTCATTGAGATTTAATTTTTTTTCCGAATGTGGAACTGGAACAACCTGTTGTGTCGTTACAACAAAATTCTGGGTGGTATGGGAACATGAAGGAGTCGAATTGGCATGAAACTGCTTCGTAGGGATCAATGTTATGCTTGGTGGTTTTATCAGTGGTGATGTCAGTAAAGTTCTTGTTGATGTCCTCGGGGGTGTTCTCAGTGGTGTCCCTGGTGGTGTTCTAGGTGGAGGAGAGTTTCTATGTTCTGGTAACTGATCATCATTTCTTCCACCTATTTGTAGTTTCGGCCGGTTCAAACATCCAGTCTGGAAAGATCTCTGGATTTAGTTGATGCACCCCCGTTTTTCTGAATACAATGGACGCTAGAGGCTTCCATGGAAGCATTTCAAAAAACTTTGCCTGTTTGAGAAATAGTAACAGGCCTGCATGGATGTTGTTGCATCCATCTTTAGAACTCTGAACTGTAATATGTGCTGAGTGGTGACCATAAAACTCACGTCCAGGGGTTGTAGGGGGTGTGTTGTATGCGGTGGAAAGCACAGTAGCACAACACCGTTATTCCTATCTCTATGAATCAGCTCTATATTCTTGGTGTGAGTAGCATGACCATCTAGAAGCAAAAGAACGAGATTTTCCTTTGAAGGGTTGGAGAAACCAATGAATTTATCGAACCAACTCAAAAATATTTCTGTTTGCATCCACCCTGATAGATGGTAATGGGCTGTACTACCAGGGGGAGCATCATCCAACAGTTTCGGCTTCGCTCTTGGGAAGACGAGCAATGGTGGCGTGAATGCACCAACGGCACCCATGCAGATCTCCACTGTAACCACATCTCTACGTTCAGCCGAAGACAAACAGCCCACTCGTCGTTTTCCACGCAATGATAAACATTTAGACCGTTTTTTTGGTACTGTCATAATTATCATCGTCATTATAAATACGTTCAGGGGGTATTTTGTGTTTCTCCATCATTTCAGTAAGCAGCGAGAAATTTTTTCTACGGAACGCCTATTGAAACCCATTGCCCTAGCGAGTGAGGTCGGCTTAGGAGATCGAAGTTTGATATTCGGATGCCGATTGAGAAAGGCATACAGCCATTTTTTACCAGCCTTTTCCTTGTCCTTATTGAATCTATTAGAAAGGCCGTTGCGTTCTGCTAATTCAAATGCCTAACTTCTTTATGCATCGAGAGTTAAAACAAACAGACGTGATTCCATACACAAAATATATTCCACTAATTCCTTTTCCTGAGCCGGACTAACAAAGGGTTTATGACGTCCTAGTTCTTTTTTTTTGTTAAGAACACCCTGTTTTAATTCATTCACCCTTGCTTCAATAGTTGTACGAGGAACCTCATATTCTCTAGAAGCTATAAAATACCTCAATCTTCCTTTCAGTACCTCCTCAACAGCCTGACGCATGCTGTTCTCATCCCAAGACTGCCTTTGCGTTTTTTTTATACTATCCTATTGAAATGCTAGCCTGAAAAAGACATTGACGATTTAGTTGGGTAAACGGGATAATAGTTGGGTAAAACTAGGGTTGGTAGATGACTTGCTGGGCATTGGTAGGCACCGAGAGTATATGTTCCGGTCATACCCGATAGATCGTACTACTTGTTTTGAATTAAAATAGGGTATCATGTTTTACCAGACCATCCTGTTTTACCCGATCTTCCCCTATATCAAAAATGAAGGCTTTGCGGTCCCATGCTTATACAGTATCGGAAAACATTTATCTGGGGTACGGACAGAAATCTACACGAGCAACAAGGAACGCAATGATATGATAATACCACATTAACAAGAGAGACGCACTGCTGTGCGCCCCTCCTGTTACCCCACCCGACACATTAACTGACCACGTGGCAGCGCACAGCGAATCGACTCATTTCTTGCCGAGCCTTGGTTGCGAAAACAAAAGACCGTGACAATTTATTACCTTTTGAAACATGCCGCCTATTTACAGAACCGCAGAGAAAGTACAGATCGTTAAGTGGTACTTTGGGGGTAATTCTGTACAAGATACTATAAATCTATTCATAGTGGCTTTTGCAGATAGACCTGTACCTACGGAAGCGACTGTCCTTTCAATTATTAATAAATTTCAGAATTTTGGGTGTGTGGCAGCACATTGCCAAAAATGTTGTCCCACAAATCCACCACCGCATCCTAGACAAATACCCGAGGAACGGGAAATAAGAGAAACACAAGTGTGTGCATTGGCAGAAACGACACCTCGTTCGAGTAGACAGATCGCCGACGGAGTGAATTTAAATGAAAGAACTGTAAGGAATATTTCGAAGAGAAACGGTTATCATTGTTTCAAAGTCAAGACCACACAAGAACTTTCGCCTGGAGACCATTTCAGACGTATGGAGTTTTGTGAAACGATGGTCGAAAAATGCAATGGGGCATTTCGTGTAAATGATGACTTTCTAAAAAAGGTGTTATTTACCGATGAGTCGTCCTTCTCAATTCATCGAAAACACAACCCATCCGTAGTACGTTATTGGTCTCGTAAAAATAAACATTTGAGTATTGCTGTGAGGACACAGTACCCAAGAAAATTAAATGTGTGGACGGGACTTCTAGGCGATCACGTCACAGGCCCATTTTTTATTGAAGGGAATTTAAATGCACCAAAATATTTGCAACTTTTGCAAAATCAAATTATTCCTGCAGTTCGCGCTCTTCCGATTGACTTTAACGACGTGTGGTTTCAACAAGATGGTTGTCCTGCCCACAATGCAGGCACGGTTGTTACATTTTTGAATCAATTATTTCCCGATCGGTTTATTTGTACGCGAGGTACAATCAACTGGCCACCTCGATCACCAGATGTAGCACCTCTCGATTTTTATTTCCCGGGGCATGCCTAAATCGGAGGTATATCGGCATGAGTTCAAACGTGCCACCAATTTAGATGAACTGAGGGCAAAAATTATTCAGTTGTGTGCTCAGGTAACACCAGTTACCCTTACGGCTACCAGAACAGAATTGTAGAATAGATTCGGCTATTGTTTGGCCCAAAATAATTCCATACACAAAATATTTAATTTGGTTTGTCTTTTCTTGTAAACATTTTTTTTCTTCCCATTCAAGAAATAATTGTTTTTCTGTTAGAAATAAGTTTTTTGTTTTTATTCTTACAGAAATATCGTTTGCTTTTGTTTATGTTTGAGATTTTTTTTTATTTTCGCGGCCACCACGGCACCAAAGATATTTTGATCTACCTGTCGTCCGACAGATTAAATTGAATCAATGATTCAGTTTAATTTGTTCAAATTATCTGATGTGAAATTATCTTAAAAAATTCTTCTTCATTGCAGCGCACACATACTCCCGACTGCTGCTGGTATGATACTGACGTCCTGAGCTAACCGCCCTGACTCTCCTATCTCTGTGTCGTGACGTCCATATCCCTTCCTCGAGCGAGGCGATGAACAATTGTAATGCTCTCTCAACATATAGCAAGCTATTTTTTACGCTCTCATGAAACCACCATACCCAAGATAAATACTTTCTGATACTGTATGAACTTTTCATCTTGTAAATAACTGAGGAATCGTCCTGTAAAATATCGGACACTCATTACATACCATTATGTATGTGTTCTCTTTTTGCTCAGACAACCTATAAATAGCTTCCCGATATAGAATGATCCAAATGGAATGAATATTATAGTATTTCTAATCCCAATTGGACCGACATAAAAAGTTTCGAAAAGGAATTCTCGTCCACACGACAGAACTTTTTTATGATTGTACCAGGAACGCTTCGAAAGTAAAAACACTGGTAGTATATAAATTTTCCATTTGCTGGGCAGTGCTCGTAGTGCTCTCATTTTGTTGCCGTTCCAATTGTGAGTAGAATAACTATACAATAAAACTCTTAATATTTGCATTCGCTATATTTTTATTACCATAAATAAATAAATACACAACAACCTATCCCGATCTAAAAAGCGTAGTTGACGACTCCAGAGACGTAGTTCATGTGGGAAACTGCGGGGGCGGCGGAATAGGCGACTCCAAGAAGGGATACTCCAGGGTTCGAAACCCTCACGTCAGATTTCCTCACGCTAGAGAAGGGAGTGTCGATGGATTTGGAGTAGGTGGAGACTTGTCCCAAGTTGCCGAAGCTGCGGTAGATGTTGGAGGATTGCGACGTCAGGGCTGGGGCGGTGTAGGAGATGGGCGCGGCTGCCGAGTAGGCTACTGCAGGGGCGGGCGCTGGGTAGGCTAAAGCGGGGGCGGGGTAGCCGACAGCAGGGGCTGAGTAGGCTACTGCGGGGGCTGCGTAGCCGACAGCTGGGGCCGAGTAGGCTACTGCGGGGGCAACTGGTACGCCAGAGAGGATACCGGCGTTGACGAAAGCCAGGGTGGCGCAGAGGACTACAATCTGGAAATAAGAGAAGATTATTATAAAAATAATAATGTTTATTCAAATTCAGATTGGAATTCCTGTATAAGAACATGAACATTTATAAAATAAACATTTGAGAGCATCACCGAGGTATTCAGAATACTTGTATGCGATGATGACCTAATGCTAGTTATGAGATTATGGAAATACTGTAACGATAATAATGTATAATCATTTTCACCAAAGTATTGATAATAACATAAAATTTGAAGTTCGATGTTTTGGAATGGAATATAAATGATTGGATATCGAAATTCCCACTTTAATCGGGATAGTTGAACTTGACGCCTAGATAGACTATAAGAACATGTTTGCAGGTTCTTATAAAGAACATGCAAAAAATGAAATGTACTTCATTCAATTCGTAAGAAGAGCAGGGTATTGAACGACTAAATCTGATCTAGCGAACATATTTTTAATATGAATAAAAACAAATTTGGGTTTGATATCATTCATATTTAATTTACTGGAATCGAACCATAATTTTGCCTTTTCAAGAGTGTTTAGGGCTATTAAGGGCCAATAATTCGATATATTCATTGATATCTATTGATGTATCGTCAGCAAATGCAATGAATGTGCTTGGGGACATAACATGGAAAATATCATTCATATAGAGGATGAACATCTTCGAGCCTTCTGTGGAACCACTAGAGTCACATTGATGGCCATTGTTGAAATATGATCCGAAGAAGCTCTGGGCTGGGCCTCTTATACCGGGTGATTCTCTAAGGTGGCTCATTTCCTATAACTTTTTTATTATTGAAGATAGAAAAACGAAATTTGATGGTTGTGTATTATAGTTTAATTTACATTTTTTGAAATATTTACTTGCTTTGGCGTCCTTCCGGTTTGACGGGAAATTACCACAGCTTTCGATTTTTAAATGGGACATCATATATATTTTTACTGATTTCGATCGAGAATGACATTCTAAATCCAACAATACCTCACTTGTCAATATTTGACTAATGAAGTCATTTTTATTCCAATTTTTACTTTTCGGTCTAGAATGCCATGTATCGTGTAAATAGATAGATAGATAGATCTTTATTTTAAATAGGATATCCTAATATACAAATCAGCTAAAAAAAGTTAAAGTAAGAGATATGTGGTACATATTGAACAATAATTGAATTGAAAAATATACTATAAAATATATAACAAACATTAAATATTTAATTTTTAACTGATTTAAAATTAAATTATAATTTTTATTTTTTTTATTTTTATGGGATTTGGTAATTTATTGAACTGATCGAAACCTTTGAAAATCAAAGAGTTCATGGTGTTTTTGTGATTTGTTTTATTAATATATAAATCATTATTATTTCGAGTGAAGTGGTGGTGAAGATCATGATTGAAGACAATGTACTGTTTGAAATAACATGGCCCTAAATTGTTCAGTATTTTGTATACGAATATCATGGTGAAATAAAACAGTCTTTGGGAAATAGATTGCCAATTTAAAACATTAAGCATAATCTTAATAGGAGTATCCCTACCGCACTTCAAAATGATCCTCATACCACGATTCTGAAGTTTTTGGAGTTGAGACAATTTATTCAGATTGAATAGATATAGGATAGAGGAACAGTAGTCGAAGTGTGGCTGAACAATTGTCTTATAAACTGTGATTCTTGACTCAGTTGATAGATTATTGGCAATTCTAGAAAAAAAGAATAATTTCTTTGAAATTTTTTTATGAATATAATCAAAATGATTATCAAATGATAAAGTATTATCTATTTGGAATCCAGATATTTAGTTGTGTTCACTATTTCAATTTTTTCATCATCAATGTTGAGATTAATATTTTTTATGTCTATTAGGCGTATTTATATTTGGTATTCTTTTGTTTTCAATACATTCAGCTTGATATTTTCAAATATTTGTTGACACTTGCTAATGTGGTATTCATTCTTTCTATTGCCATTTCTAAGTTCTCATGACTACATGCCAATCGCTTCATTCCTGATCAAGTAACATAGAAAAAATACGACTTTGAGGCTTATGACTTCACAGTCGTTCCAAGAATTATTTAAAAATCGCAAATATGAATTTTTCCAGTTAACTTGATTTTTTCAAATGGAAAGGCGGTGGCTCGTCAGCTTTCTGTGAAATGTCATTTTTTTACGAATAATTTGATACCACACACTTTTACTTTATTTTCACTATTTTTCTGAATAATTGCAAGAAGCGATCATACCTAATAACAAATAATATGTATTCGGTATACTTATGCACTAATTCCTGTTATTCTAGTTATCCGTGACAAACAATTGAAGCTGTTGCTAAGACTGAATAAACAAATAGGCTAATGAATATGCTGTCACTACTTTTAACAATTTATTTGTTGCGTAGTTTATAATTTGATATGGAAAATTATACTAGAAACGAGAAAATTGACATGTTGCTAATTTACGGAGAACAAAAAAGAATGCAACTGATGCAGCTCGAATTTATGCTCAGAGATTCCCTAATCGTCGCCATCCCACTCGGCATTATTTTCCAAAACTGGAAAGGAAAATGCGAAATGAACCAGAAGAAAATGCCAATAACTTCATCGTCAGTGAAGAGAAAGAAGTAGACGTGTTGGCCTATGTTGAAGTGAATTGTACGACGTCAATTCGCCAAATTGTTTCTGAGTGTGGTATAAGTTATTCGTCCGTTTGGAGAATTCTTCACAAATATAATTATCGATCATTCAAGTACCAACTACACCAACATCTTTACGATAACGACCACAACCGAAGATTAACTAATTGCAACTGGTTTTTGACTAAATACAGAGAAGATGTACGTTTTCCATTTAAAATTATTTATTCAGATGAATTTCGATTCACCAACTTGGGTCTGTTCAATCGGAATATTAAAAGGTACTGGTCTCAAACAAATTTACATCTGATGCAAGAAGGACATTTTCAAGAGCGATTTGGTTTCAATTGCTGGATGGGTATCATCGGAAAAAAACTTTTGGGGCAAATAATTTTCGACGGACAACTTACTCCGGAAAGATATCTACAGTTCCTTAGAAATCAAATTGATGATTTCATTGAAGATTTGCCACTGGCTAACCAAGTTGATATCTATTTTCAACAAGATGGAGCGCCACCTCACAATTATCAAGTCGTAAGAGAACATCTGAATGACACCTTCCCAGAAAAGTGGATTGGCACTTATGGACCTATTCAGTGGCCTGCGAGGTACATTCTTGAGTTGTCATATTTTTTCATAATGTATTATTTCTTTTTCATATTCTAGATCACCAGATCTTACTCCGCTAGTTTTTTTCTCTGGTAACAATTAAAAATCAGGTGTATAACACAGCATCAGCTACTCGTGAAGAACTGGAGTATAAAGTAAGGGTGGCATTCCAGAACATCACTGCGGAACAGCTAATCAATGTGGTGCGCGCAACAATTGAAAAAGTTAAACTTTGCCGTGACCTCCTTGAGTTATTTTGAAAATTCAGAACCGTAATGGACTAATTTTCGACTTTTAAATAATTCTTAAAACGACTGTGAAATCATACGCCTCAAAGTCGTATTTTTCCCATGTTACTTGATCAAGAATGGAGTGATTTACACGATCCATGGCATTCTAGATCGAAAAATAAAAATGATTTTATTTGTCAAATATTGACAAGTGAGGTGTTGTTGGATTTAAAATGTCATTCTCGATCGAAATAAGTGAAAATATATAGGATGTCTCATTTAAAAATAGGTTCTGTACTTTTTTCATTATTATCCCAGTTATAAATGTTACTGAATTAATGTTATTATTATTTCGGCTTTGAAAATTCATCATTTTAGAAAATGATGGACGCTCGAGTTAAAATACTACTTCAGTTTTTAATAGTTCTTTATTTTTGACTATGTCATACGTTAATCAAATGTTTTAGTTACATTTGCTACGGTTTCATTCGTACTACTTAACTTAACAACTTAAAAAATTGTAAAAATGATACGATGAGGTTAGTACCACTTTCCTGGTGCCCATCAGCACTTAGCAACATTAGATACCTCCCAAAAAGTCGGGATAGAAAAGAGGAATCAATTAATTTATTTTGTTAAATTTGCTTCGCTTTTCTCACTGAACTGATGCAAAAGTAGTCAAAATAATAATTAAGTGTTTATAATTCCACAACTATTAACTTTTGTGATACATCAAACTTGTTTAGAATGTTACTTAGAATACAAAAAGTCAATTTTTGAAAATGGATTGAGTACTAAAAAATCAGACAAATAATGACGATATTTAAAGTAGCAAGTATTTTCTAACCATTCCTTGGATTGTCTCTTGATTCAAATATGCCTTTTCAGATTTGAACGTGGTGTGTATGGATATGATGGTGTTCTAACTACATTGAAAGAAATCTATCGAACTGGAGGACTTAGGGGTATGACTTGTAAATTAGTGCCAACTCTCTTCAGAGATGCCCCATTTTCTGGAATCTATCTGTTTTAAACACAAGCAAAACTAGTGGTTCCACAAGGTAAGGAACATTAAGTGTGATCATTACAGAGCATCTTGAAATACAAAGCTAATGAACTGGGACTGATAATCTAAATGATAAGAGATAGTCTGTTGAATTAGAGTTGTAAAGTTTGTATGAAAATTCAAGACGCTGTCGGAATTACTTTGCTATTAATAGCACCAGAAAAAAGTTAAGTGTCTTCGCTTTGGGGAGCCTACCTAGTATAAGACAGTTAGGGAATTGTTAAAAGATATGCAGAAAATGTACTCTTTGTTCGGTAGTCCTGGCATCAAAGAAACTATTCCTTCCTTGTCTGAGTTTACTGTCTTACTCTCTATTCAATGCCAATGCAGTGATTCAATTGGTTGAATAAGATTATTCTGGGAAAAACATTTGGTGCTCATGCACATTTAAATGGTTTTTGTAATCACCCTGTATGAATAAAACTTGTGCCATTAAATAGTTCGAATGAAACCCTACAACTTTCATATTCACGGGGAAAAAGGGGAAGCCACATTGTCATAAAACATATAGAATTCAATCTTTTCATCAAGCCTTTCCTTTCCAACTTACATTTTCATCGATAATAAGTCCAAGAAAATTGGTTTCATCTGAATTATAAATGGATACATCGACACTCATCTTGATTCTGAGAGGATCACACTTTCTCTGATAGTTATGGAATCTTAAAACTTGAGTTTTCTGAACGTTCAAATTCAGACTATTGGTACTGCACCAGTCCTGCATCATTTCTAAAGCTTTTTCTGTATCTCTATTCATACGAAATTCATTTTTGTATGATATTATCAATGACGTGTCGTCTGCATACATTGTTACATGAACACCTTTCACAAATTCATCCAGATCATTGGAGTAGACTATAAATAAAATAGGTCCTAGGATGGATCCTTGGGGGACATCAATATTGATGGGTTTACTCTTTGAATTGACGAAGCCAACACTCTCAGATTGGATATTTGGAACACATACGTAATGACGGTGTTCCAAAAAGGAGGAAATCGATTCTAATGTTACTCCTCGTATTCCATAGTTATACAATTTCGATATTAACTGATTATGATTGACAGAGTCGAATGCCTTGGTGAAATCACAAAAAATCCCAGCAGGGCACGCGCCTGCCTCCAAAAATTCTATGACCATTTCAAAAAAAGCAATACTGGCAGTATTAGTGGAACGACTGGCTAAAACCATGTCGGTTTTCCGAGAAGATATTGCATCTATACAAAAATGTCAATAGACGGTTGAGAAATGCGTACTCAAATACTTTTGAGAGACTCACCATTCAGAAAGCACAGATTTACCAGTTAAGAGAGAGGTTCAATAATATTTTCTAAACAAGCCTTGATTATAAAAAGCGGGATTTCGTCCTGCCCTGAGGAGTGTTTATTTTGAGTACTCATTCATATGTCTTGATCTCATTACAAATGTTACGTTTATCACTAACACCGTTATTTATACTCTGTAGTGGGGCATTTATAAAAAAATTATTGAATACATTTGATACCTCAATAGGGTTATCAATAGACCAGTCGTCTCTTTTACACGCTTTATATTAGCTTCACTTGTATGTTTGTTTGTTTGTTTGTAACCGACTCCTTTGGGCGCGATTTTGACCCACTTCCAGAGGTCCGAATGATTTGAAATTTGGCAGGTGTACATAATTTCGGTGACAATGCATCAAGAAATTTTTGTGCGGAGAAAAAACAAAATGGCGGCTTCAATATGGTGTACGAGTTTTGTGATTATGGTCCGATTCGCTTCAAAATTGGTATCGGAGATCATGATTCTTTTAAAATTGAAAAATTCAAGATGGCGGCTCCAAAATGGTGGACGAGTTCTGTGATTATGGTCTGATTCCATTCAAAATTGGTATGTGGGGGTTTTTGGGGTCGAATATTATGATTCTTTTGTGAAAATTGGAAAATTCAAGATGGCGGCTTTAAAATGGTGGCCGAGTTTTGTGATTATGGTCCGATTCGCATTCAAAATTGGTATGTGGGGTTTTTGGGGTCGAATATTATGATTCTCCTGTGAAAATAGGAAAATTCAAGATGGCGGCTTTAAAATGGTGGCCGAGTTTTGTGATTATGGTCCGATTCGCTTCAAATTTGGTATCTGAGGGCCACCGTGGTCGGAGATTATGATTCTCTTGTCATAATTGGAAAATTCGAAATAGCGGCTCCAAAATGGTGGACGAGTTTTGTGATTATGGTCTGATTCTATTCAAAATTGGTATGTGAGGGTTTTTGGGGTCGAATATTATGATTCTTTTGTGAGAATTGGAACATTCAAGATGGCGGCTTCAAAATGGCGGACGAGTTTTGTGATTATGGTCTGATTCTATTCAAAATTGGTATGTGGGGGTTTTTGGGGTCGGAGACTATGATTATCTAATTTGATAAGATTATTCCATTTTTTAATTTGCAACAAAATAATAAAAATAATAATTTAAAAAATAAAATAAAAAAACACGCTTTTATAAATAAACCATACTAAAAAGTAGGAAATGAATAATAGTTTAAAAAAACTAAAAAACACGCTTTTATAGAAAACCAGACTAAAAAAATTGAAAATAAGGAAAAAAATTATTTTATTTAAAAAAAAAATGTGGGGTGCATGGTATTAATAATTATATAGTACATCACTCACCAAGGCACCCCACTCTTTTTTTTTTAATAAAATAATTTTTTTTCTTATTTTAATTTTTTTAGTCTGGTTTTCTATGAAAGCGTGTTTTTTAGTTTTTTTAAACTATTATTTATTTATAATGATGGGTTCTTGAATTTTCTTGTTCGTGTTGTTAAGTTCAGATATTACATTCCAGGCCGTTTTGTTGACGTTACTAGAATTTGCGATTCTATTTTGGTAGTATCTTTTTTTTGAATCTTTTATTGAAACTGCCTGTTTTTTTTTAGCTTTTTTGACTTGTTAATTGGGGGTAGTATTTTTTAAGATGGTGTAAATCCTTCAATTTTATAGTGAATTTCCTAATTTCGTCTGTAATCCATTTTTTGTTGCGGTCATTATTTGTATCAAAATATTTTTCTAAAGGGAAATGTGTATTGAAATGAAATAGAAAAATATCCTTGAGTACTTGAACACATCATTCCAAATTTCTTTTGGGGAGCATTATTGAAATTGAGAATGGCTTATTGATTAAAGCTTCTTCTGATTTGAAAGGTTTTTTAAATTTTTCTGATTTTTGTTCAGGAATCACCAACAATACGGTACGGTGATCAGACAAATCATTATCAACGTCACAAATCACCGTGTCGGGTACGTTTGTGAAAATGTTATCAATGATAGTCGCAGAATGATGAGTGACTCTCGTAGGCCAGTTCACTACGGGTGTCATATTAAAACTATCAAGAATAACTGAGAGCTTACTAAAATTAACACAGTCTCTGGAACTCATAGAGGATCCCATATTGAAATATCCAGATAAGATGAGGTTTACATGTGGAAAATAAACTTGCTTCAATACTTTTAAAATATTTTCTAAAAAACATCAACCGCTAAGTTGAAAAATTGAAAAAATCCATCGGTTTTTTGTAGTCTGGCAGTGATTTCATGCAAACTACAGCACAAACCGAAATAAACTGAATTATTTCTTGAGATTGTTTACTGGAAAATGAGCCAGTATGACCAAAACTGAAATATAAGAAATAAAAAAAAAGGCATTTACCTGAAAAGATCTGGGTTGGCAAACCTGGATTGAACTACCCCATTAAAATTAATGTTTCAATTTGGTCCAGCATAATTTCAAGTCACTATTTTCTCTAGAGTTTTCTATTTTAGGGAAAGTTTCCCAAGGAAGATATTTGCTTGGAAAATAAATTCGAATGAGTGAAAAAATGCTATTGGAGTATCCTTCCATTCTGTGACCGTGGAAATCGAAAAACCATATCAAACAGGAATAAGTATTTTTCACTCACCTTAAAAGCCATTTTGTTGGGTTTTGAAGAACTCGATTTTTGTTCTCTGAATAATTTCAGTAAATGATGCCGATATTGTATTCGCGAATTCTTTTATACCGAGATCTGACCGTCAAAAGGGCAAGTTCGACTTCGCCAAACTCAATTAAACAACTTGTTAGTTGATTGCGTAATGGAATCGGGTTGTTGGCTTTGTTGAATTCGCGATAAGCGACTTCTGTGATCCAGTTTAAAGAAGGGCAAGGATATCGAAAGATTCAAGTGACCGAAATTATTGATGTAAGGTTATTGGCTGCATTTTTTCCTTAGAGGATTGATTTAAATGTCACATGAGCGAGAGGAGGTTATCAATCTGATTTTTGAAGTTATTTCAGTGATTCTTTCATAACGACTACATCATTTTCATAGCGAAACTGTTATAATGGTTTAAATGGTTTTTCAGATAGCGATTCCTCAGATCATATGTTGATGAGCTGTTTTTTTGACTCTATCATTATATCTACAGTGTCCGCCAAAAAGTATGTACCATATGGGAAAAAATTTATTATTGGAGTATTGAGAAAAAAAATTCCTGGGGAAAAGTTTGTGCATGTCCGATTACCCAAAAATCGATTTTGACACATGTCACGTGATCGCTAGTATGGCGGCAAATTGAAAAAAATTGCTGTCAAAAGGCGAAAAGTGGGGTAAGATGGCAAGATATCAAAAAAAGTTATTTGAAAAACTTACTTAGAATTCAATTTTATGCACATGAACGTAGTTTCGAAAGATGATTCGGAAAAATTGGAAATAGCTATTTTTTTGAATATTTTCCCATCTACAGTGTGACCCATTCGAAATGGAACCACCCCTGTAGAATACGCATTTTTCAGTCATTCTCAAAAAAAATATTTGAATATTAAGCATCAAAAACTGTATCTTGACACAAATTTTCATAACTTTCGTTTCATTTCCAAGGCACTTTATGGTTTTTTTTCTTCGTCAAAAACGGCAAAAGTTTATAAGGCAATTTTTGTTTTGGAATTTGACTACACCACTGGATTTGTAGTCGTTATAAATGAAAACCATGGAAATTTCATTAAAAAAAATTGGTTAGCAACGAAGTTACAACAACTTTAATTTTGGAAACAAAGTATTTGATTATAATTTTTATTCAGATTATAGACATATTTGAGATCTGGCAATACTGTCTATACAAAGTAGAACACCAGATAATTTGTACAGCAAAAATCCGAAGTCAATAGCTCATTCCGTTCTACAGTTATAACTCCTGAAAGTATGGTAATGTGAGAGATTTGTGGTGGAAGCCATTTTGTAATAAAAATCTGACTACGCCACTGGATTTGTGAATCATTTTCCCTTAAAATCATTTATTCAAGTTTAGGTTATAAGAGAAAATTAAAAATTCATTTTCAAGTTATGCAGTCTTCCATAGCCGCTAAAAACGAAATGAACCGAATCAAGTTTTAAAGTATCAAAATTATTTATTCAATAATAAAACAGAAAGCAGGACAAAAAATGTTCCTTTCAAATTCTGCAAAACTCAACTAAAACAAGCTTTTAGAGAAGGCATCAATAATTTGAGGAAAGCTGAACTAATACATTAGGCATAGGTATTGTACTAAAGCAATAGTAGGCTGTGATTTAGTACACCACAAATCGCTCACATTACCATAATTTCAGGAGTTATAACTGTAGAACAGGATGAGCTATTGACTTCGGATTTTTGCTGTACAAATTCACTGGTGTTCTACTTTGTATCGACAGTGTTGCGAGATCTTAAATATGTCTATAATCTAAATAACAATTATAATCAAATACTTTGTTTCCAAAAAGAAAGTTGTTGTAACTTCGTTGTTGACCAATATCTTTTTATGAAATTTCGATGGTTCTCATTTATAACGACTACAAATCCAATGATGTAAACGAATTTGAAAACAAAAATTTCCTAATACCTTTTTGCCGTTTTTGACAAAGAAAAAAAACCATAGAGTGCCTTGGAAATAAAACTAATGTTATGAAGATTTGTGTCAAGATACAGTTTTTGATGCTCAATATAAACAAAAAATGAGTTAGACTGAAAAATTCGTATTCTACAGGGGTGGTTCCATTTTAAATGGGTCACCCTGTATACAAAAATATCAAATTCAATGATAATGATAGAACTTTCTCATTTTCTCCTCACCAGAGAGCACTATATTTAAAAAATAGGATTTTATCAGAACCCTTGCTGTTACATCGGTTCGTATCTAACAGTTATATCAGAATTCCACGACAATTGTGATGATATGACACTCCAAAAACATGTGTTTCCCAGATTATAATCAAGTTCCGATGATAATCGTGGATGAGCGTTTCACTTCGCACATAAACATGTAAATTATAAGTCTCTTAAATTTGACTCACTATTTCCTTCTGAATTTTTTTGGCAAATATAAACATCGAAAATAAACCATACTGAAATGAAATAAGGTTCATTCAGTGATCTACATCGGTGTCCGTGAACATATTCCTCAATTATGTCACAGCAAGGGTTCCGACAAAATCCTATTTTTCAAATATAGTGCCCTCTGGTGGGGAGAAAATGAGAAAGTTCTGTCAGTATCATTGAAATGCAAATGTTTAAGTATAGTCAAGCTATTCATGAGGAAAAAATTGAGATTTTTAAATAGCCATTTCCATTTTTTTCGAATTAGCCCTTGAAACTTCGTTTATGTGCATAAGATTGAATTCTAAGTAATTCTTTCAAATAACTTTTTTTATATCTTGCCATCTTACCCCACTTTTCCCCTTTTCATAGCATTGTTTTTCAATTTGCCGCTATACTAGCGATCACGTGACGTGTCAAACTAGATTTTCAGGTAATCGGACATGCACAAACTTTTCCCCAGAATATTTTTTCCAATCTCCAATAATAAACTTTTTTCCCATATGGTACATACTTTTTGGCGGACACTGTATATATCTTTGCTTGAGCCAGAAAATTTAGGAGGATGGTAGGTACATTCGACTACTGCACAAAATTTTTCTTGCAGTTGTTCACCATACATGGCTGCGAAATGGTCATTATGTACCATATTAAAAATAGGTTTATCTGTTTTACGCATCAAAACACCCAATGTAACGGTAACAAAACTGTACTTATAGATGAGATATTCAATGGAGAAAAGACCTGTGACTTTCTTCTCATTACGGAACATTGGCAGAATGCCGAACAACTGGAAATTTTTAAGTTGAAAATTGTTGATCTGTGTGCCTCCTATTCTAGGAGCACAAAGATACATGGTGGGGTTTCTATACAGTGCTTCTCAAAAGTCCCCTCCCCCCCTCTTATTTTTGGAACGATTGTACATAAACAAGTGAAATTTGGAAACTGAATATTAAAGGTTGTAAACTTCCCTACTAGTGATGATAGATGACCAATAATTTTAAATGGAACCCTACGGCAAGCGACACCTCTTTCAAAAGGTATCGAAAAAACCTATTCAATGATACTAATTTTGTTTGTGTTTATGGCAGTTTTAATAGCTCATTAGTAAACATTGAAATTTAAATTTCATTCAGTATGATATTAATTACAGCTTTAAGAATCAGTATCTACTTAAAGAAATTGCTCGAAGTGACCTCCATTCACTTCCTGACAGTGAAATATCCTATTTTTAAACTCTTCTCGTACTTTTGCAAATGCGAAAACAGCCTCACATTCTGCAACAATACGTTGTTTTAAAACGTCAATATTGCCAGGTTCAGTGGCGTAAACCTTCGATTTAAGGCATCCCCACAGAAAAAAATCCAAAGGTGTGAGGTCCGGTGATCGAGCTGGCCATTCCGTTGAACCTCGTCGTCCAATCCATCTACCACGATACTCCTCATCCAAATACCGTCTAACTGCACCGTAATAGTGTGGAGGAGCACCATCCTGTTGGAATGTTATTTCCAAATTGCCGAATTCATCTGGATTATCTTCCAAAATTTCAAGGATTAACGGTTCTACTGCGTTTTGCAACAGCTCCAGATAAACCTCACCAGTTAAATAAGTATTTAAAAAAAGAGGCCCACCGATGTGGTTTCCCAGGATACCTGCCCAAACATTCACCTTCTGGGGAAATTGGGTATGTGTTTCACGAAACAGGTGAGGATTTGCGTCACTCCAATACCTCACATTCTGTGTATTTACATTTCCATTTAGATAGAAAGTACTTTCGTCACTAAAACAAATTGTTCTGCGTTCTGCTGCATGAATATTTTGTCCAGTTTCACCAAGAATTAGGATCGCCGCTACTTTATCACCTAAAGCACGTACCATTTCGCTTCTTGAAGCACTTAAACGTTCGACTCACAACAGTGTAACAAATTATTAAAATGTACAAAAATATTAAAAGTTCCAAAAGCTGCTAAAACAGTTAAACTTTCGATCAACAATACACAAATTATTAAATGTACACAAACTTGGACAATTACAAAAACGTCGAATTAGGGAGACTAACAAAAACGTCAGCTTATTTGACAACTATCCAGAGGCGGAGCTTGAATTTAGAATTTTAGTATAACTGATTCAATTCATCACAGCTTTGCGTTTTTTAAAAGTGAGTTGCCAAAACTGCCATGAACACAAACAAAATTAGTATCATTGAATAGGTTTTTTCGATACCTTTTAAAAGAGGTGTCGCTTGCCGTAGGGTTCCATTTATTGGTCACAATGGCCTTGTGACATCATCTTTGACGATTTCGTCATCTATCATCACTAGTAGGGAAGTTCAAAACCTTTAATATTCAGTTTCCTAATTTCACTTGTTTATGTATAATCGTTCCAAAAATAAGAGGGGGGGAGAGGACTTTTGAGAAGCACTGTATATAAAAATGACACTCTTGTCGAACAAATTTTTGAGCTGAACCTGTCTAACATTTGTAAAGAGGGTATTCTAGAAGTTTGTGGAATGAAGCTAATCACTCGAAGCATAATTTGTATTGTGTTATATAGATCACCTAACGGTGACTTTAATGAATTTCTGATACTATTGAACGGAATTCAATCTATCATAGATAATGAAGCAACAACGTTAGTTATTGGTGGAGACTTCAATATCAATTTCATGGTTGATAGTGCCAAGTTAACACTATTGGAAGACTTGCTTTCCTCTTATAAGATCAAAATTAGTTTAAGAATACCAACAAGAGTAAAGGCAAATTCTATGACATGCATTGATAATTTTTTAATAAAGACAAATTACCCCTACGATGTAGCAGTAGTAGACCTTAATTTATCTGTTCATTACTCACAAATTCTGAAAATTGCTACTAATCCACATAACAAAACCAGCAATGGTAGAGACAACAAATGTTTCTATCGTCGGGATTTTTGTGATGACAATATAAGGAGATTCCGTAATTACCTGCAGCACGAACACTGGATAGAGATATTTGTGCAACAGTGTCCTAACTTGGCATATGAGGCTTTCATAGAGCTTCTAATATATTATTTTGAAATATATTTCCCATCAAGAAAGGTATCTACCGGACCACGGAGGAAGAAATCTAAGCCGAAAATAGCGATGTCCCCCGAGCTAGAACACCTAAAGAATAGGGTTTCACTGTTCAATATGCTAGCAAAGAGGGACACCAACTATAGTGAAATTTGTAGGCAAGCAAACAAAGAATATAGGGAAGAACTACAAGCCATAAATAGAAAATATCATGATCAATTGATTATTAATTCAGACAACAAATCTAAAACAACATGGAAAATTATTAACGATTCACAAAAAAAACAAACCCATTAACATGAACTAATTTCATTAGATATATTAGATATACAATATACAGGGGAAATATTAGCTGAAATGTTCAATGCTCACTTTACGAAGCCTCTGTCTGAAAATTTCTCATTAGACACTCGATTTCTTGAAAGTAACATTCCACTCAATGCCTCCACTTTTTTTATGTCTCCCATCACTGAAAGGGAGTTGGTACAGTTAATAAATAAACTAAAAAACACTAACTCATGCGGTACGTACCAAATATCAAACAAGTTGATTAAATGTTGCTACTCTGAATTATGTACTGTACTTACCTTCCTAATCAATCTGTCATCAGAAAAAGGCATTTTTCCAAATAATTTGAAATTGGCCAGTGTATCTCCTATATATAAAAAAAATGATAAAAATGATCTCAATAACTACAGAGCAATTAGTATTCTCTCTGGCATTTCAAGACTATATGAAATGAATTTAAAAAGCAGTTAAATGCTTATTTTACTGCGATGGAAATATCACCATCACAACATGGTTTCACAACTAATAAAGGCACTGATACAGCTCTTTGCGATTTTCACAGTCGAAATATAATGGCCTTGGACCAAAAAAAAATGTGTGCTTCGATTGTTTATTGATTTTTCACGTGCGTTTGATTGCGTGAATCACAGTCTTTTGCTGGAAAAACTCTCGAGATATGGGGTTAGAGGATTGCCACTCAATTTATTGACCAAATACCTAAAATATAGGAGACAAATAGTAAAAATCGGGGAGAATACAAGCTCCGAAAAACATATTGCCGACAGTGTGCCTCAGGGATCCATTTTGGGGCCTCTATTATATTTAGTTTTTGCTAATGATTTATTAGTGTATCTAAATGGAAATTATTCCACTCACTGTGTATGTTATGCTGATGACACGAATATACTAGTTATTGGGGTTGTCCTAAACTCCCTAAGAAATACAGCTGAAGGTACGTTCAGTAAAGTTATCACTTGGTCTGAGAAAAATAATTTACAAATGAATAAAACAAAAACCAACATGCTACAATTCATGATACGACGACAACACCAAGAGGTGAGTCTGTTTCAGAATACTGAATTATCATTGGATTCCACAACAACCAAAATGTTAGGAGTTTTCTTCGACAACAATTTACAATAGAAGCCACAAGTAGATAATTTGTGTGAAAAACTCAGAAATTCCTGCTACTCTCTCAGGTTTCTCTCCAATCACTGCAGTCAAGAGATTCTACTTACGCTTCACTATGCGAATTTCAATTCTCATCTCAGGTATGGCATACTGAACTGGGGCACAAGTTCCTCTGTGGGTCGAGTGTTCATAATACAGAAATATGCTATAAGGATCATTGCTAAGTTGGGATTTAGGGATTCCTGTAGGGGAGCATTTCAGTACTTAAAAATATTAACAGTTGCAGGACTATATATACTTGAGGCGTGCATATGTACCAACAGACCACCCCATACCCATTTGACACGAAATGCCCACTTACTCCTACCCAGTCAACATCGTACTGCACTCTACCAACAAAGCTTTGAATATCAGGGATGCAAACTGTACAACAAACTTCCCGATGACATTGAAGCTTCAGGATTTGTACATATTTTCAAGACAAAAGTTAAGCAGCTCTTATTGTCAAAAAACTGCTACACTGTTGAGGAATTTCTGTCGTAACTTGTTTTGTAACGTGGACGTTTTCGTTATATACAGCTAGAGTAAGTTTTTGTCATATTTTCATATTTATATTTTATATTATTTGTTATTATTGTTTGTGACGTGTATGTGATGTTCCTATAAAGGGCTTTTCACGATGAGCGTTAATTAGACGTTTCTGGCAAACCAGACAACGGATCAACCTGAAAATTTCACAGTATGCATAAATTAATATGATCTACACGTAGACGCTTCTACTATAAAGTAGCGGCTACATTGATTTTTCAAATGGAACACCCTATATATAATATCATATTATGATTTTTTATCACTTTGTCAACAACTTCATGTACTATTTTCCTATACCTATCTGTTACCTTTTAGAAGATACAACTTAATTTCGTTTTTTTTTACCAAACGTACTTTTATAAACGCTGATAATCTTGAACTCTCTGCTACTAAGACGATCAAATTCGAAAAATGAATGATCCAATTTCAAAACGTCAAACTTTCGTTGGTGGTTTTGACTGATTGTGATACCAATTATAATGGAAAAATGTCAAGATTAGGTTACAGTAATGGAGATTTCTTGAATTTATTAATAATTTATGGTGAGTGCAATAGAATTGCAAGTAGAACATGCCGAAGCCGAATAATAATGTGATAAATCGACGACTAAAAAACTGTAGGTTGAATGGAACCTTTCGTCCAAAAATCATTCGTAGAAGGCCTGAAGTGGATGATGATGACAATGGCATAACAGTTTTGGGATTTTTTCATGCATTTCCAAATGCTTCTCTACACGAGGCTGAAAGGGAGATAGGTATACCCTACGTGACAATTTATCGCATTCTCAATAAGCACAAATGGCATCCCTATAAATTTTACTGTGTCTGACACCTGAAAGATACTGATTTGCCTCGTAGAGTGGAATTCTTTGAATGGTTACTTGTCAAGACTCAAAAGGATGAACATTTCCTTGACAATATCATATGGACAGAAGTTTACAAAAAATGGAGTTTTCAATAGACACAACAGTCATTATTGGGCGCCAGAAATTCCCCATGTCGGTCGCCAAAGGGGTTTTCAAGAAAGATGGCAATTTAATGTATTTTGTGCCATAAAGAATGGGTCAAATTTTTATATCGAGTTTTATGATGATAATTTGAATGCAACAAAATATGAAGATTTACTGGGAAATGAAATTCAAATGATTTTAAATAATAGGCCAGGAAGAGAACGTGTATGGTACCAAATGGATGGTGCTCCACCCCATAATTCTCGTTCAGTAAGCGCAGACAGATGGATTGGTAATAATGGACCTTTTCGTTGGCCTCCTAGAACACCAGATGGCAATCCATCAGAGTATTTTGTGTGGGGTTTAATTAAAAATATGGTTTACTCCAACCCAGTAACAACAATGGAAGATATGAAATCGAGAGTTAGAACTGCTTTCAATAGTTTAACTCCAGACTCAATCAGAAGCGCTACACATGAAAATATTCTGAAGAGATTACATGTTTGTTTAAGTAGAGGTGGAGATGTGTTCGAACATATTCTGAAATACACTGACAATTGAATTAAATTACTAATTCATGAAATTATTTTCAGTTCGTGTGTCAGCGTTAATAAAACCATTGTTTGAAGAGAAGTTTCATTTGAAGGTTGAAGAGTATTTCAATGATTTTTTATTCATCGTATTATCTGTGACTGATGAAGGAACATCGAACGGAATCTGTTAAATTTCAAGAATAAGTGATGGATACAAGGAAACCACGTCAGTTATTGTTTGAAACATTTTATCTCGAAAACGGTTCGAAATCGAAATAGGATTATCTGAACAAAGTCAATCTAAAATTGGATGTAGAGCTCGAAAATGTGGAAATATACAAGGTGTTCCATTTGAAAAAATTGATTTCCACTCATTTTTTCATGTGAACAAAGTATCTGCATTTTTTAAAGACCCTGTAGTAGGCAAATAAAAATATGATTCGAAGTGAAGATCCTCATGGTATCACTCCACTCCATTTCGAATTTGATCATCTCAGTACCAGAGAGTTCAAGATTATCAGCGTTTATAAAAGTAGATGTTTGGTAAAAAAAATCGAAAGTAATTTATATCTTCTAAAGGGTAACATATAGTTATAGGGAAATAGTACATGAAGTTGTTAACAAGGTGATAAGAAATTATAATATGATATTATATACAGGGTGTTCCATTTGAAAAATCAAAGTAGCCGCTACTTTATAGTAGAAGCGGCAACGCCGCATCGTCTATTTTAGGCGTGTAGATCATATTAATTTATGCATACTGTAAAATTTTCAGGTTGATCCGTTGTCTGGTTTGCCAGAAACGTCTTATTAACGCTCATCGTGAAAAGCCCTGTATACATCCAGAGATTTTAGATTGTTTCTTTTCGATTATTGTATGATTTTATTGACGTTTTTCTATTTTTATTTGTTTTTTTACACTGTTGATGTGCACATTAATTTGTGAAAATAAAGAAATTATTATTATTATTAGTGTTTTGTGTGCTACCAGACGAAGCAACAGAAACATACAAAAAGTATTTAAATAAAGCAATAAAAAAAAGTGACGCTAAATGTTTCTGATCTGTTGTGTGTAATAAATATTGTGTCTGTCAGTTTCCTATTCTGTATATATATGTAATTTATTTCTGTAAATATGTATTTATTTTATTGACTAATCCAATTCAATTTCTTGTCATATGGAAAAATAAATTATTATTATTACTTACCTCCAATCATATCCTACGCACAGATTTGATCTACTATAGAATTACTGATTTATTCCCTTCCCCACTTATTGCATTTTATTCATTTATGTAATTCAAAAGATGAGTGAATTATTATTATTATATCATTATATATTGGATAATATATTTTTACGGCTTGGCAAGTATTTTTACGGCTTGGCAAGTAATGGGTTGGTTGAGTAGCAAATATCGAAAAGCTCTATACTTTCAAATGTAGGACCTTGATCTGCATGCCTCATTTATAACCAAAACATTTTTCATAAATATTTTTCTGCAGATATCACTTTGTTTTCCAGGAAGACGACATCTTAAGATACAAAATATTTTGGATCATGCACAATATTGATAATTATAAAACATCATGATATGAAACATAATTTTATTCGCGCTTTGATTCCTTACACAAAGTGTGGAAGGTTACGAACCAAAAAAAAAATTTGCAAGCTTATGCAAAGATGAAGGCATCGAAATGCTTCTATAGTTCTAGAATTTATCGCCATTTCTACTTTATATTACGTAGAATGTAGTCCCTAGCTTCGAAACGTTTGGAAATAGTATCGGTTTTAGACATACGGGACTGTTCTAAAAAAGGACAAAAGGACAAAAGGACAAAAGGACAAAAGGACAAAAGGACAAAAGGACAAAAGGACAAAAGGACAAAAGGACAAAAGGACAAAAGGACAAAAGGACAAAAGGACAAAAGGACAAAAGGACAAAAGGACAAAAGGACAAAAGGACAAAAGGACAAAAGGACAAAAGGACAAAAGGACAAAAGGACAAAAGGACAAAAGGACAAAAGGACAAAAGGACAAAAGGACAAAAGGACAAAAGGACAAAAGGACAAAAGGACAAAAGGACAAAAGGACAAACGGACAAAAGGACAAACGGACAAAAGGACAAAAGGACAAAAGGACAAAAGGACAAAAGGACAAAAGGACAAAAGGACAAAAGGACGAAAGGACAAAAGGACAAAAGGACAAAAGGACAAAAGGACAAAAGGACAAAAGGACAAAAGGACAAAAGGACAAAAGGACAAAAGGACAAAAGGACAAAAGGACAAAAGGACAAAAGGACAAAAGGACAAAAGGACAAAAGGACAAAAGGATAAATGGACAAAAGGACAAAAGGACAAAAGGGCAAAAGGGCAAAAGGACAAAAGGACAAAAGGACAAAAGGACAAAAGGACAAAAGGACAAAAGGACAAAAGGACAAAAGGACAAAAGGACAAAAGGACAAAAGGACAAAAGGACAAAAGGACGAAAGGACAAAAGGACAAAAGGACAAAAGGACAAAAGGACAAAAGGACAAAAGGACAAAAGCAAAAGGGCAAAAGGACAAAAGGCAAAAGGCAAAGGGCAAAAGGAAAAGGGCAAAAGGGCAAAAGGGCAAAAAGGGCAAAAGTGCAAAAAGGCAAAAGGAAAAGCAAAGGATCAAATTTTTGTTCTTGAAACATGCGGTCTCTAGTATTGATTGATTTCATTATTCCGTTCGTTACCCATATTTTGCTTTTTTTCAGCTTTTCATTTTTTTCTGTAGCTACATTCTGAAATTTTATTATCAACTATTTCTATGAACATTTTCGTTGTCTACGCGATATACTAATTCCCAGTCAACCTTCTGGAGATGTGCCCTAAGTTTGATATAGTCTACTGCTCTTGTATTGTTCACAAACATTTCAGTTTTTTTTTATTTCTCCAACCATTACCATTTGAATATATGTAGTATAGTGATCTGTGAATTTTGTTGTAATAATAATGGGTAGCAAGAAATCAGTATCAGATTTGGTCCTAATAAATATGTGATCCAGACAAGTTTTTGTATTTTCTGTAACCCTTGTATAGTTATTAATCAGAGATATAAATGCAAATTCATTCATAATATTGAGGTATTCAACTGTTGATATATCCAAGTTCTCGTCCATAATGTCAATATTTATGTCTCCAAGAAAGATGAAATTCTCCGCTTTATTTTCGCATTGTGTGAGGTATGTTTTCAATGGATCTACGGAAAGTTTACAACAGTAAGGTGGGTTTTTGTACATAGCAAGAATAGATATACTTCTGTTATTAAAATGAATATTGCAAAGAATCATGTTATTTTCGTTGCTTAAAGTGCAGCTGACAATACACTTGTAGAGTAATCACAGTTGCTGCGAGGCAAAAAATGTTTGAGCAGTTTTGGCAACTGGATTCTTAGCATTTACTGCCCCATGTGCAACTTCGATAGCACATACTACGTTTTGAAAAGTAATGCTGAATAACAAAATTATTGCCATTGTTTCCATTAAAATATGCCTTATATTATATGCGTATATCTAAAATAATGCCAGAGTTAGCTACGAATATTTTGTATTTGTTACTAAACTAATACATATAAATGTGCCTCTATAAAATGTCCACCTTTTGCATATGGCACCCTTCAAATAGGTATTTTTGCATGGCAAGACTTTGAATCTGCTACTCACAGAATAACCTAGGTCGAACAATTATAGAAATTATTTTTTCCTTTTCAGTGCATTTGCATAAAAGCTTGTCTTGATTTTTTCAAATCATCATAAGTATGTTCCATATGTTTTTCATTTCAATTATGCCTATTTCTTGTTACTGAGGAATAATAAATAATCCTTGATTGCTATTTCGCAATTACAATCATTTCTTCGACACGTTATCAGTTGTCACGAGTCGAATTTTTGCCGGAAACTATCGGGACTAGTGGTATTGACCTCAAGTAAGGAACAACTCATTGAAAATATGTTTCCATGTGCTGTATTTTATCGTAATCCACACAAAACGGTTTTCAAAAGATTTGTCCTGGGGATCGAATAATAAGCATTATTATTGAACTTTCAGCAAAAAGTTCAAGGCTCTATTCCGAAAAAGAAAACATCGTCGCCCAGTAACACCTAAAGTTGAGACATGATGTCATCAGCTTGAGGCTTGCACAGTTTATTTATAGCAAGATTAGATATTAAAATGAAATGGATGAGTAGAAGGTCAATTTGAGGGCTAGAAACGGAGTACTCAGCTATTGCATTTTTGGGGTGTAATTTGGAAGCTTTCTATTCATTTTTGAGAAATATAGGATGACTGTTGGCAAAAGTGTGCTATCCCTTGCAATAGGGCTAATTCGTTACCAATGGCGAAAGAATGGCCACTTTTACCAGTAACTCCTCCCTTGGGTGCTAGTTTAATAAAAGGCTTCGGCATAATCTCAAATGATATTGTATGTACAAAGTCACCTTGATGTGGGTGCCAGGTCATAGAGGCATTGAAGGCAACGTAAAAGCGGACCAGCTAGGTGGACTAGCATCTGAAATGTTATTCACAGGGCCAGAACCTGTGCATGGGATTAGCAAAAACCGATGCAGGACCCTGATCGATGAGTGGATGAAAAGAAGACACCAACAATATTGGGATCGGGCAAATACCCAGCAAAGTCATGGTAGGACACCCAAACCGGACCCTGACGGCTGACCTTCTGAACCTGCACAGAACGAAGGCACGTATAATAGTAGGTCTGTTGACTGGACACTGCGGCCTAAGAAAACACCTTAACACCATGGGAGTACGCAAGGAAACCGTGGAGTGTAGACTATGTGATGAAGAGGAGGAAACAGCCTCTCATATTATCTTCGACTGTGACCCCCTAAGTAGAAGGCGACACAGAACCTTTGGAGAGATCAACCCGGAAACAAGCATGAATCCGAAGAACCTTATTAACAGGCTACTAAACCTAATTAAAGGCACAAACCTGTTTGAATGAGGAACCACTGACGACAGAGTGATACAATAGGCCCTAGCTGGTCAAAGTGTCAAGGGAAGCTAAGTGCCAACCCTGTCTCTGGCTCGTCAGTTTTCAACCAACCATGTACTTCTATTATTTTAAACACACATTCTAATTTTCACGACGAATCCATTGATGGTTTCGATTCGACAATTAAAAATTATGAGGAAATTGGGGTATATCGTTCAAGTATGGTGTGGATACAAAATTATATAATATCAAATTTGCAATCGATTGTTATCAACATTTCTGGGATTCGAGCCCCAGAAGTATTTTGTATTGAATTTTAGATGATAAGAGAACACGAAAGACGTGCACTGTTGAAAACACAATTTTAGAGTTGATATTCCCGAGTCTCAATGAATCATAATACCTTCTATTCAGAAAATTGTTTATAGAATGTAGTTCAAAAATGTACACAAAAGTGGTTGTTTTCTGTAGCAAATCATTGAGTTTCTCTCCTATCTATTTTTTTCTCTGTTAACATGTTTCTTTCTTTCACATATTTCAGAAAAAAAAATGGCAAAAAGAAATATTCTCATTATCAATGTATCCCAATTTTTTCAACCATAATACTTCATTTTTTCCAACACACATTCAAAAATAAAGTTTTTTTTCTTGAAATAGTTTTTGATTATCCAACTCTCTATAACCATAACATTTTTCATGTAAACCGTCTGGATTTATGGAGGCTGTAACAAAAAACGAACAAACGGATGAACAGACAGTCAGAAAGTGAAACCATTAGCTTTTTATTTCCACCTTGAATACGAAACACTAAAATCATTGCGATTCTCTCCAATCTGTTTTTTTTATCAGGTAGCAAGCTTCTGGCTTTCAAGTTTTTTAGAAAAGATGTGGCAAAAGAAACATTCTCATTATCATAAATTGAAATCTCAATTCTTTCAACTTCCTTATAGTCTGGTTCACAAGAGCCATTTTCCGAAATCAGAGTTAAGACCAACTGAAAATTATGAACAAGGTGTCATTCGATTCGTAATTGCATTAAGACAATCTTAGTTCGGAACCAATATCTGGGGAAACAAATTGTAAAAGTTATAAACAATTAACTAAACAAAAAAAAAGTTTGTGAGGTTTTTTGCAAATATCTCGAAAACTATTTGAGATATCCGAAATTTTAAAAAATATCCTTAAAGAGCAGAAAATTCCCAAACCAGATTCATAACTTCAATTTTACGATCACAACGAAAGGTATAGTTGTTTTGTGAATGAATCAATTTTCAAATGAGTCAAACAGTTCGAAAGCACCTTCACTCGGAACTGGACCAAACTTTCAAATTCTTGATGAAACGCTCTATACAATTATACATTTTTCGAATCCGCAAACATCTCCAAGTAGGTCTACTCAATTTCTGAAACAAATAATGCTCACTTAAAGTTCCAGATTTATTCCCATTCTCATCACAGAATTCTCAATGTTTTGTAAAAACTTTAAAAATCAAAAGTATGCTATGGAAACAAAAATAACTTTGACAAGTAAGAAATTAGTGTTCATCAATAACCTTATAAGTTCGTATACCTAGTATGCCATAAGGTTTCCCAAACTATGAGTTGCGACCCTCTAGTGCAGGTATACTCAACCTGCGGCCCGCCGTGCTTTTGTAAATGGCCCACCTGGCATAGTTACAAAAATAGTCAACCATTTTAAATTTCGCGCGGAAAATAGGTACCACGATAACCCTACCGGCTACCGCGTTTCATTGAAAATAATATCGTTGAATCCTCAGATACCACAACATTCCTTGGAATACATATAGATCAAAAATTGAACTGGAAGCATCAGATCGACCATGTATGCAAGAGAGCTTCCAGTGGGTACTATGCTATACTTCAGTTAAAAAATGAACTTGATCGACCAACTCTCCTAAATATCTACTACGCTCTCATTCATTCTCATTTGTCCTACAACATAATTCTGTGGGGGGACGCCTCAGAAATCAATAGAGTATTCGTGGCTCAAAAAAGGGTTATGAGGCTATTATTCAATTTGAAGAAGTTGGACTCCTGCAGATCGTACTTTCAGGAACACCATATTTTAACTGTTCCCTGTATGTATATATACAGCTGCATTTGCTATATTAAACGCAATTTGAAAGATTCCGCGAAGAACTCATACATACACCAATATCCAACCAGAGACGCTGATTCAATTAGAATCCAAAAACACGCAACAAGTTTGTATGAAAAAACCCCTTCACTGGCAGGAGCTAAACTATTCAACCACCTACCTCCTGACATTAAAGATGTCAAGCCTTTAAAATTATTCAAAAAAAAACTCAGGTTATTCTTAACGACCCATAGTTTCTATTCCACCATAGAATATCTCAATTTCAGCTGATCGAAAAACTGTAAACTGTACATGTCAATTTACTTTGTGGGGATTTTTATATTGTTATAGTGGTAACCTATGTTTATATGTAATCTTATATTATATTTTATATATTCCTATATTGTTACGATGTATTGTTATATTATTTGATGTTATATATGTACACACTGCTACTTAGTGACCTATTTTATATTTCTATGTCACAACTCGGTGGCTCCATAACTTGTGTGGTTCTTTATTGAATCTCCGAACATATACTCCAATATACTGATATTTCTGTCATTTGTACATTGACGTAATGGACTATATGCTCATTGTGACCTATCCTATATCATGTATTTGATCATAAAGGACCAATAAATATTCTATTCTATTCTATTCTATTGTGGGAGACATGCGAGCGAACCGGAGAATCCCCTCCCCTTCCACACCCCCACGATTTAAAAAAAGTGATTTTGAACAAGTGATGTATTTTGAACAAGATGGGGCTCTGCCTCATAATACCATCCAAGTCATGAACTCTTTAATGAACCGATTTAATGAGCGAAGACTGCGCGATCACCTGATCTCAATATTTTGGACTTTTTTGTGTTGGGTGGGAACGAGAGTTTCATATACATCGCCTGAAACACTTTTTAATTTTACAAAATCGCATTCGTGAATTTTGGTTATTCTCTTCTATTATTTTAGTAAATTTTATTGTAGTTCCTTCTCATATTATGAATATTATTTCCTTTAAAATTTCCGTAGTTTTTCAAAGGTAATTGATTGTCATTCTTAATAGAATTGGAATTGATATGATGACTCTTGTCAAACTTTTAGTCGGCAATAAATAATTTAATTTTTAATTAGGCAGTAATATATCGGCGGGCGATTCCCAGACACATTAAATTATCTATGGGGGATCCATTAGTTGAAATATCACATGTGATAACCCCGTTGATTGGAATAAATATAATAATGCTATTCACTAGCGAAAATGAGATCACACAATTTTATAGATATTTGAATACCGTAGGATTTTTTATTTCCGAATTGCAATAGAATAAAGTAAGGGTCACAAGTACAAGTTTTTGAAGAAAATCGGCTCTCTATCATTCGTAGAGCCCGGAAACAAAAAACACGTTAAAGAATAAGCATATGTGTGTCTTTGAATACTGTTTATGCAGGACGATGGATCGGGCACCGAGGATCTGTGGAATTGCCTCCAAGATCACCCGATCTAACCCCTTTAGATTTTTTTCTACAGGGTTACCTAAAATCAAAAGTATACTAGACTCAGTGTCACTATAGTCAAGAGTTGCGAGCGCGGATTACGGAAGTATGTGCAACAATTACTCGAGAAACTTTGCAAAGCGTCAGGGCTGAAACTAAAAATAGACTTTATTTTTGCCAGGAGGTCAACGGAGAACATTTTGAACATTTATTGTAATAACAGGTAAGCTTAGTGTTAGTTTGTTGCCTTCCTGTTTGTGGTGTTTTGTTATTTTTAAACATTAATAGCTCAACACGTAATGAAGCAAATTTCAAATGTTTTGCACAGTTCAATGGAGGATAACACATGCTTTCAGATGAGTTATCACTCACCACCCCATGCTATCTGAATTTTTCGAAAGGGTTGCTCCTTTTCAGTAAGGGATGAAATTGGGGGTAAACTATTCATACAAAAATGTACATTGTAGAAATCAAAAGTCGACGTGTCTCGGCGATTTTCCTAACAAGAGTCCAGTAACGAGTTACATAGGGGGAGTAATACTTATGATGCTCACTGTATATATGATTGACAGAGGAGAAAGCCCTGCTGCAATATATTTCGATTTAAGTAAGGCTTTCGACTGCGTGAATTATCTCTTATATGGTTTGCGAGGTTCACCACTTGAATGGATCTCATCATTTCTAGAGGATCGGAAACAAATAGTCTACTTACAATTTCAACATGGTGGAAAAAATTCTGATACCAGGACTTTGATAAGAGGCGTCCCACAGGGCTCAATATTAGGGCCTATACTGTTTATTTTGTAAGGGACCGTTCAAGTATTACGTAAGCACTATAGGGGGGCGGGGGGTCTTTGCTTTGCTTATTTTGAATGACATGGGGGGTGGGGGGTCTAGATGATGATTACGTCATCGGTAGTTATTTACTTTTTTACACAGATGGCAACCCACACATTGTCTTTGCTTGAAAACGAATCGCATTTTCGGGGATTCCCACAAATAATGCATACGTTTAGAACCGAGTAGGGGAATTAACGCGCGCTATTCATTGTCTAAATTTCCTCTGTCAGTGTTTTGTTTCGTTTGTATACTTTAACGAGTAGACGTATTGTAAGCATATCAAAGCAAGTTAACATTTGTGTTACCGTTGATTCCATTAGCCAAAGTTTAATGTTTAAATGAGATGTCGTTTCAAATAGACAAATCCAAGTTATACCAAAAATTATTTGAAAGTTTTAACAAATCTCATACAAATACGAAAGTACAAAATGTACAGAAGTTAGTTAACGAAGTGTGGCGAAATTATAAATTACAAGCAAAGTCCGACAAGGAACTTGATATTATTGTATTTAAGAGAATTGAAGAAGAATTGCAAGCGGCGACTAAGAATAAATCCAATCTACTACATTTTTTTTCCAAGGTGAGTGACGAAATTATTTTAAGTACCTATGAGTACTAGAAATATTAGAAATCGCCAAAAACTTTCTCTTTACATTTTGTAAATAAAACAATAATTTAGACGTTTTTTATGATTAGAAGATATTATGGCCTATCTCAAAGTATAAAGGTATTAATCTATATAATTAATATTGAATATTCATTATATAGATTTATTTCTTATGATTGACTCCGTCAATTGGTCACAAAATACAGGGTGTTAGTTTTCTCTATGTGATGGGTTCGATTCCCGACTGTGGCTTTGAATAATCTTTAAATGCAGTTTTTTATTGTACACTTTGTATTTATGTAGCTTAATAAGAGAATCTTTAGCAGTAACCATAGAATGTTTTAATTTTTAGGCAACGACCACCTGTAAACCTGCAGAAAAAACACAAATTATACAGCCAGCTTCAAATATTAAAAAACAGGAAGAAGATAAAATAAAACCCGGTGTTAAAACACAACAGCAATTCGAGAATAACGAAAATGCAGATAAACAGAGAGTAAAACCTTCTCAGGAAGCTATGAAAAATAAGATTGCTCTACTCGAAAAAAATCTGAATGCCTTGTATTCTGCCAAAGATACTATGCCAAGCCGTGCTGAAGTTGATCATTGAGTTGCGCAAGGAGTTGAAAACAGCAAAACAGTCTTTAAACAGGAAGATTCAAAACGCAGCTGCCCAGAAGAAACACAGGGATGGTATGAAAAGAAAGTTAGAAGATATTTGTCATGAAAATCCAGAAATAAAAAAAAGACTATCCCTGAGGGATTCAGTGGGACGTCCTAGCCTAGAAAACGACCAACCATCACTATTGAAAACAATTGCGGATATAGCTTTATTTGGGAGTGCAGCAGATGATAGAAGACGAACGGAATCTATTTGCAGCGTAAAAACTCTTGATGAACTCACACAAGAATTACGTAAAATAGGATTTGACATTAGTCGAGGTGGGACATATCTTCGTTTGATTCCCAGAAAATCTAATTCTGCAGAGGGACGAAGACATGTATCGACAGTCCCTGTTAAGCTCATTCGGGCTCAAAATGATCACCACAAAAGCCACTTAGATAGCAATTTCGCTGAAACATCAATTCATTATTTAGAGAACATAGCATCCATACTTGGACCAGATCAAGTATTTTTCATATCTCAAGTTGATAAAGCTCGGGTCCCTATTGGCGTAACTGCGGCAAATAAGCAAGCACCTCTTCTAATGCACATGGAATATAGAATCAAATTGCCTGATCACGATTGGGTAATCCTGAGCGTCATAAATTAATACCATCTGTTTATGCTGGTATCAAAATCACTTCCAGTATGCTAGGACAACCGCAAGCCGTTGGATATTCTGGACCAACATACATCGCTATTCGAAGTGGAAAGCATAGTTCATCTACTGCTAATACTCATGCTCAGGATTTCGAGACGCTTCTCGAACTTGAAGAGTTTCGACCATTAGCTAAAACTGACCATGGATTAGTAAAACCAGTGGTAATCATGACGGTTGATGGAGGGCCAGATGAAAATCCGCGTTATCAAAAAGTCATAGAGTTTGCTATACAACACTTTAAGCGACATGATCTCGATGCATTGTTTTTAGCTACCAATGCTCCTGGAAGAAGTGCGTATAATAGAGTAGAGCGCAGAATGGCTCCTCTTAGTCGGGAACTGGCTGGTTTAATATTGCCTCATGACCATTTTGGGTCTCATTTGGATGACCGTGGCGTTACAATTAATGAACATTTAGAAAGATCTAATTTCGAATTTGCAGGAAATGTGTTAGCTGAAGTATGGAGTTCAATGGAAATTGATGGCTATCATGTTACTGCAAAATATATTGGGGCAGGCGAACAAGATCTTCTTGATTTTCCAGACATTAAATGGTATTCAGAACATGTGCGTGAAAGCCAATACTTGCTTCAAATTGTAAAATGTAGAAACACAGACTGCTGTCGTCCAAGAAGTGGCCTATTTAGATTACTAGACAACAGGTTTCTTCCACCACCTGTAAAAGTAAAACAAACAGTTGATGACTTGGTTTTGGATGAAGGAGGGCAATTTCTTAATCTTCCAGTCAATTTAGCTCTACGCTTAAGTGCTTCACTCAAAGATTTCCTGCAAATGCCCTACGATTATTTTTGTCCGACGGTAAAATTGAGGCTATCAAGTCGAACATGCAAAACGTGCGGTCTTTATCATGCTCCCGTCAAGTCACTAAATCGTCACATCGAAACTATCCATAAAAAAGTAAACACGCACACTGATAGGAAAGTTAGACCTGTAAGAGTAGCTGCTCGTCGTGCTAATGAACTGATGTGCATTGGTCAAAATTTAGAGCACCATGATGTTGAATGGCTCGATGAGAACGACGTAGACATTCCAAAATTGGATGAAAGTGAGCAGACACACAACACTGAGCAGCAAACATCTAATGTCATCGAAAACTTAGAATCATGGATTCGGGTATCATGGACTGAAGACTGTTAATTGGAAGAATATGTGTACCAAAAATTTTAAATAAGTTTGTTATGTTCGTAATATTACTTAAGATTATAATATTTTTGTACTTTACCTTATGTTGAAAGCCGTATCAGTAAAATCTAATCTCTATCCTATTAGGATGATATGAAAATAGATTTGAAATCTATTTTCTTATTTCTAGAATTATAACTTCTGCTCATAAGTCATTAAAAAAAGCAATACATTAATTGAAAAATGTTTATGTAAGCATGGGGGAGGGGGTAAGAGCTTTGCTTACTTTGGTTGACAAGGGGGGTGGGGGGCTAAATAATTGTAATAAATCTGCTTACGTAATACTTGAACGGCCCCTAAGTGAATCATTTAGATCATTTTATTGACAAGCAGCATTATACTGCATACGCAGATGACTTCTCACTAATAATCTCCGATGCAGATACTAAAATATCAGAAGAAGAATGTAATGATAGGTACCATAAATAAAGTAGCAAGATTCTTCAATGGGCTTGACCTATTCTTCAGTATTGAAAAAACACAAATTATAAGGATTCACAATCGTTAAAGAACTGTAGAAAATATGCAGATTACGCTAGAAAATAAATTACTCATTAATTCTCATGAACCGGTAAAAATTTTAGGAGTTTATCTAGATTAATTCGTGAACTGGAAACCTCAATGTGAACAATTAATTTCAAAATTGAGCTCCATGAAATATATGTTTTCTAACCTTCGCACTGTTTTGGTTATGCATCAGCTCCTGAATTTGTATTATGCACAAATCGAATCCCAGCTAAAATATGGTATTTGTTTTTGGGGCAATTCAACACATGCGCGGAATATTTTTATTATTCAGAAACGAGTTTTGAGGTGTATTTTCGGATTTCCGCGGATGGGTTCATGCAAAAATATTTTTAAAGCTTTCAATATACTGACTGTACCTAGTCTCTATATATTTGAAATATGTTTATACGTTTTCCAGAACAAACATATATTTCTCCTCAATATGGATATTCACGAACATAAAAGTGACATTCGAATACAAAAGACGAAGCTGAATATTTCTTCATACGCTCCTAATATATTTGGCCCAAAAATATTGAGTAATTTTCCAAACGAAATAAAGTCTTGTGGCTCCCTATTACTTTTCAAAAGAAAACTCAAATTGTTTTTGGCTAAAAAATTTTTTTTCTATTACTATTGAAGAAAGCGTCATTTATATGAGCATTTCTTGATAAGTAATGAACTCTAGTTTTGTCCCCGAGTAGGTAATGATCCATTACTCAACAGGTTCGAACCAATCACAGTTGAACCAGATTCATTACTCAACACTTTGAAGCCAATCACAGATGAGCATATTCATTACTGTGCAGTTGTGTTTGAAATGTTTCCATGCGCAAGTATGCCTTGAGAATTTAACAAATTCAAACTTGTTGTTTGGTGAACACTACATAAATTGAACATAATCGAGCTTATCAGAAAGAAACATTTGCATTCAATGTCCATTGATATTATATGGAAGTATGCATGGATTTTCAGGTGAATATCATTCAACGTTCTGCGTGGTATTTGCCAGGAAAGTAGTTGTTTTTCACCTGAGATCTACCATTTTCTGGTTCAATTTTATATTGAATCCTTTATGTGAGGAAAACCGTTTAATTCGATTTTTCAACTTCAAACTTGTTCTCAAACGTCATAATCATTGAATTGACAGTTCGTTTTGTAAAATATTATAGTTTCTAACGAAAAACAAGAAGAAATTTGTAGTGCGGCAAAAATAACATCTTCAAATCTATTAGCAAATAAATCCAGAGAAAAATATGAGACAATATATGCAATTTTCATGGATTGGCGAAAGAAAAATAATCTGAATTCGTTTTCGGAAAATGTACTTCTAGCATATTTTTCCCAATTAGCTGAAAAATATAAATCATCCTCGCTTTGGACACAATATTCAATGTTAAGAAGTACCGTTCTAATCAACCACGACGTCAACATAGAACGTTATTCAAAATTACGTGCGTTTTTGAAACGCAAATCCGATGGTTATACACCGAGAAAGGCTCAAACATTCACCCCAGATGAAATAAATTCATTCATAAACAAAGCACCTGACGAAATATATTTTGCGACAAAGGTAAGAAATTGATATTTTTTCAAAAGTTCACTTAACAAAATGAGAGAACCTAGTTAGGAACTTGAATAGCTTCATATCACTTTAATTTGCAAGCACCTCGGTAGCACATAGCTTAAGCTCTGGACTTTCTATATATTAGTTAGTAAGGTAGATAAGAGCATGAATTGTACATATTTGAACAGCTGAATAAATAGTTGTTATCTGTTATCTGGACTTTCAATCCAGAATCCAGTGATCGTGAGTTCGAATCACGCCGTCGCCGGTGAGATTTTTTTTCTTTTCCAACCACTGATTTTACAATGATCAAACTGTTTGAAATTGAATAAAATAACGAACATTGGAAATATTTTTTATGTATCTTTTTTTTAGGTGGCACTGATCATAGGATTCATGGGAGCCTGTCGTGCGAATGAAATGCACTCAATGAAAATAGGGGACTTGGAAGATCTTGGATCGGCTATATTAGTAACCATACCAAACACCAAAACGAAAATTGTCCGGAAGTTCACCATAACTGAGCCTTTTCGCCATATTTGTATTAAATATATCACGCTACGACCGAGTAATATATTAACAAATTCTTTTTTTTTTGAATTATCAGAAACGTAAATGCACCAATCAAAGAATTGGAATAAATAAATTCGGAGCCATGGGAAAAAAAATCGCAACAATTTTGAAACTTCCAAATCTAGAAATAAATACTGGGCATACCTTTCGTAGTTCATCTGCCACCCTGCTAGTGGATGCGGGTGGAGACATTACTTCTTTGAAGAGGCATGGAGGGTGGAAGTCAACATCCGTGGCGAAAGGATAGATGATTCGATGAAAAATAAAATGAGTACTGCAGAAAAAATATTGGGTTCAATGAAACCGTCTTCCAGTACCAGCAACATCTCACAAACATTTATTGCACAGAACACTTCGGAAATGAAAAATGGAAATGTGAATTTGATACCTTCAGTTATGATTTCCAACTGTTCCAATTTTACTATTAATTTCATTAACAAAGAATTATTTTGTTTATGTTATGAAATTTTTCGAAATATAATTATAGATTTTTTCATTTAATAAAAACTTCCTATAATGCAATTGAATGAATTACACTATTTCAGGATTTCCTTCACAAATGAATCTTATTTTCAAATAGTCCTGATATAAGTCACAGAAAAAGTACAGTATTCTACTCGCGAGAAATAGCCATTACTCGCTCGAATGATTTACGACAAACTTCATTCTCACGAGTAATGGCCACATTTCTCGCTCGTTGAATAATATACTATTATGATATACGTGATTTTTATTATTTCGATAATGTGAGATAGCACAGGTACTTGTACTGTATTTTTAACTTCTATGAACATTTTATTGTACGTTTTTAATTTTTATGTTATGTACGTTTTTATTTTTATCTTAGGTTGAATTATTTCGTTATACCCTAAATTTGTATTTTAAACAATGTCTGACTATTCCTATACATGTAAATGTCTCAAGGAAAATAAACTGATTGATTAATTGGTACTCTTTCGATACTGAGAACATTGTCTATTTTCCCATACTGGGTTTGTGCAGATAAGTACCTTTTCAAACCCGTACCTTTAATACCAACATTTCTATTGTATTTAATTCTTTATCGTATCATTGAAGATTAAGACATTTTTATATGAAATCTTTATTAATAATTATTAACATCATAAACGTACCAATACCTACATAAAACCTTAGTTACTCATAATACATTAGTTACCATAATTTAATACGTTAGTTACGAAAGCATAATACGTTAGATACCAAATAATATTAGAACTAGTTTTCATGAACATGTAAAACAATATTTTGACAGTTTTCAAATTTGATGTCAATGTCAAAATCTTGCATGATTTTAATGATTTTTTTAAATGCCAAAATGGAATGACATAAAACCCTGTTGCTTTTATTTTCGCATCGCCGTTGTCAATGATACGATAAAGCTTTGAATGTAACTCGATTATTAGCGATTTAACACCGTCTCGGACATTGCGCATAATAATCTCGTTATATTAATAGCTATAATACAAAGAAAAAATCATCAAATTCCAAAGTATGAGTAATTCAGCCAGTTTTTCCATAAAGCATTCGAGGGAATTTAGAAATGTTTATGTCATGATGTTATTTCAATTTTAGCGCCACATAGTGGGCGATAACCATGCCAGGTATTATCAATTCCCGATAATCTAATTCAAATTACGAAACTATCAACATAAGGAACATCAACATGGAAGATTTGTAGAAGTCAGAAGCGTGCAAACATTTTTTTCAATCCTGAAGTAAATGTTTGCCAATATATCATTATCTTAACGCTTCGTGAGTACTTAATTAATTTGTTAATTAATTTTCGTTGGATTAATCATATCTTTTGAATTTCGGTGGAAGAAATGCAAAACAAAATGATTGTGAATACACAAGCATGGTTTGTTACGTAAAATGGAAGTTAACTTCAAAGTTATAGATTTGAATATATTGGACTTTTCGCCTCATTATTTTCTTAATTAATTTTCGTTGGATTAATCATATGTTTGGAATTTCGGTGGGAGAAATGCAAAACAAAATGATTGTGAATACACAAGCATGTGTTACGTAAAATGGAAGTTATAGAAACTATATAGGACCTTTCTCCTCAGAAATCAATATAAATCTTTTCAACAATAAAAAAGGTGGAGAATATAAATTGCGAGAATTAAATTATTTTGATTGATTTTTCAAACTCAGAACCGTGAAGAGAAAACCCGGGCCCAGGGGTAGTAACATACTCTCCCTCCCTATATGGTGGTGTTTGTATTTTCGTAACATCTGATATTAAATGCCGACCCATATCAACTTCACCATATAACATAGATCTTCATTCCGAATTTTCTGCCATAAAAATACCTAGTTTGAAAGTAGGTTGTTGCTTCCTACAGATCTTGTATGGGTGATTTCCAGATTCACCTTGACCATCTTGATGAGCTTCTATCTGGAATGTCTAATAAAAAATTCAACATCGTTCTGGCCGGCGATTTCAACATCAATTTCAATTCGAGATCACACGAAGTATTGCAATTCACAACAACTCTAGAATCGTATGGCCTTGAATCTACTATTCATGAATTCACAAGGTTCACTTCAAACTCGGTGTCTTGTATCGATGATATAATTACAGACATTGCTCCTGAACATCGATCAGTAGGAGTGTTTGATCCTTGTCTCTTTGTTCACATGGGTCAATTCATTATCACATCCATGAATACAACTAAACCTAACGTACTCTATAGTAGACATTTCTCGAGTAGTGGATTATTAAAATTCAAAAATTCTTTAACCCAAGCAAATTGGCAATCTTTTATGAATCTTCGAATGATGTCAACGAGTCAGCTACCTGGCTCGTTGACACATACAGTACTTTGGTGAAGAGATGCTTTACCTCTAAAGAAGTGTCTTATAAATAAACCACCTGTAAATGTTCAATGAACAACTGGTCAAGAAGCGAAATATAATATCATCTGTCAAACTAATCGCGGAAAATACTAATTATTATATAGGAATCTGAAAACTGATTACAGAATTTCAATCACTTCTACAAAAAAAGCTGTATACGATAATTTTTCATCTAATTCTCATAACAAATCAAAAGACAGTTGGCGAATTGTTTTTTGTGAGTTCAAAAAAAACCTAAAAACAATGACATAACATTTTTTAGCCCCGATGAATTCAATGCTTTTTTCGGAACAATTGCAGATGAAATTATAAAAAAATTACCAAAGACTTATCTTACAATCTCAGATCTACTTAGAAAATTACCATCTCCAAAATTCAGTTTTTTCCTAGCTCCAGCCACTCCAAACGAGGTTTTATGCGGATTAGTATCGCTCCAGTATCGTACATTCTGTTTGTTGACTTTTCCATTAAGAAAAAACGTGCATTCGTCTGCGAAACATACATATTTTAGGAAGCCCCGTTCTCCTTCAATTGTTCTTGTTTACCACTCACAAAATTCAACCCTCCGGTCTGGATCATCCTCCGTGAGAGCATGCAGGATTTTCATTTTATAGGGATGAAACTTTTCTTTTTTTAGTACTCTTTGGACACTTTGTGAACTTACTACTCAGGATTCAGCAACTGCAGACGTCGACTGAGTCGGATTGATTACCATTTCAGCAACAATTTCTACCTTTTTTTCTTCTGAATCTTCCTGATCTTGGAGCATCTTTCAGTGTACCAGTTGCTTGGAGCTTATTTAAAAGTTTGCGCAAATAGGACCTAGAAATAGTATTCTCGGGAAATCTATCATTACACATACGGACTGCTAGATGATAATTTCTTCCAGCTTCTCCAAATATCAAAACTGCTTCAAATTTATCGTCTAAACTACGAGCCATGATCACACTTTTCCTAAAAGGATTTAGGGGCTCAACGGACTATTTGACAGTTAGCAGTTCAGTTTCACAATAAACAACGATTTTTTCCAATGCAAACTTGATTGAAAGCAACTTTAGTATTTTTTTGAAATGACCAAAATGTCACTTTTCAAACGTTAATATTTCGAAAACAATTGAATTTAGGAATGAAGTATATTGAAGAAAACTGTTGAGAATTATCAGCAGATTTCAGAAATGGGTGTTCTATTTAAAAAAATTATTGAAGATGACCCTCAGCCGCAATTTTAAAACTTTTAGCTGTGATTTTTTGATGAAAAAGTAGGTTTTTATCTCCTATTTGAGCCCTTCAAATTTAGTTGCGATATACCAGGTGGTTAAAAAATTAGTAGGTGGGGGACGGACTTTAGACGAGCACTGTATACATACTGTCAAGATTGTCTTCTTTCATTCAATTCTCAGTAAAACGCATAATTTAAGGATCATTAATGCTGCAAAATATCTTCAGTAAAAGTATCCTTTTTAGAAAATCTCTAGTAGAGAATTACAGTCCAATACCAAAAATATATATTCGCGAAAACAATGAAAAAAAACGTATTTATGTTTCAAAACTTTTTTTTTCAGTGAATCTCCATATGGTTTTTGAAGAGGCCACCCAAGTAGCATTTTAAGTGGACGGAACGTAGCGGCCACGATTCTGGAAAACTTTGAAGTGCCACTGCCACGTAATATACACGGTTCTATCACGCGGCGGCTACCAAAATGGGGAACACTCTTTTGGTGGCTGCTACGTTCCGATTTACGTTCCTGGATTTCAGATAGCCACATTCCAACCACGTTGTGGTCACCTGGCAAAAACGTGGATATGTAGTGGCCGACACTAGACACGTTAAACAACTGACTGCGTTTGTGTAAATAATATGTAGCTTGATCTCTGTTCAGCCACATATTTTTGTGATGAATGTTCCTCACTCTTCCATTTTGCCTGATTCATTTCTAACACTCGATCAACTTATATATATATATATATATATATATATATATATATATATATATATATAGCATATAAACATACAAACGCGTAAGTAAGTATATTGAATTTGGATACTTTTGAACGGGATAAAATTGAAACAATTGAAAGTTTTTTGTGAAATATGGGTGTTGTAGCTCGATTGTGAGCACACGCCATCTAAATACACTTTATTTAAGAAAAACATTATAATTTTGGAAATAACTCGCCTCTGAAATTATGTACTTAAATCCCTCAAACATTGTTACTTGAAACAATAATTTACGTAACAAATTACTACGTTTGATGCAGTGCTGATGACAAATAAATCTTTATTGAATATTTCGATCATTTCTCTAATAATGGCGACCCAGCATATTCCTGTAAATATGGCGGCTTTTGGAGAATATAACTTTAAAGTGACAGAAAGTGTCAATATGCCACTCTCAAGCTCCTCCCATCATGAAGTGCCCAGTGGAACCAAATTATTAATTTTTCCACCACTGGAAAGTGGCACTCACGTCGCAGGCCCATGACTCACCACTTCAAAGTTGTAACCTAAAAATTACAATAGATCTTATACCTCCGAAAGGGGCGAACACGTCGGGCTATTATAACCTGCCACTTCAAAGTTTTAACCTCGAAATTGTGGGTAAATGTTCATTAATTGTTAAAAAAGGACATGTAGCAAGTATAGTGGATTTATGCAGCTCCAATCAACAATTATCAAGTAACAATTATCAATTAACAAGAAATGAAAATGATGGCATTCAAGCAAACATAATTCACAATTGAAGTATAAATATTAAGCAGGAGTACAAGTCAGAGATCCGATCTATTTGAATCAACCTTTTCATACAAAATCAAGAAGAAAATTCTATTGAAAACGAATAACCCATTTTATTTTGAATGAATATCATTCATGTTTCACGTAATAGGTGAAACGAACTTTTTGTAAGCCACAATAAAATAATTTGAAAAAAGTTAGGTTAGTCTTTGTCATCGCGCTGACCAATTCACGGTCATTCAAAATTAGGGAAAATTGTCTATTGAAAACGCATAACCCATTTCATATTGAATGAATATCATTCACATTTCACGTAACAGATGAACGAACTTTTTGTAAGCCACAATCAAATAATTTGAGAAAAGTTAGGTTAGTTTTCGTCATCGCACGGACCAATCCACGGTCACTTCAAGATCAAGGGAAATTGTCTATTGGAAACGCATAACCCATTTCATATTGAATAAAATCATTCATGTTTCCACGTAACAGGTTGAACAAACTTTTTTTAAGCCACAATAAAATTATTTAAGAAAAGGTTAGCTTTCGTCATCACGCGGAATGATGAATTTTGAAGGTTATTGTAATCACTTATAGAGATAGCAAGAACGTGGAAACCATCACCACATATCACAATCAAGTGCCTGCCAGATTGAAGGTTTCATGGAAGTTACCAAAACGTCACCGAAACTATCATACTCTCTTGAAAGTGACTGTGACTTCTAAGTGATATTCAAGTGGTACAGGATGGTTACCGCAACGGTTATTTTCCACTTTTGAGTTTGAAAACCCTCAAAGTGATTTGCTCAGTGGCCATAATGTTTCAGACACCTCAAATGACACTAATGAGTTATAGAACTATGGAGTGGCTACCATAGTTGGGAATTACGTGACTACAACCATACGTATATAAAATTCTAGTTATTCTTACTGTATAGTGGTAGATTTAGTGGTGATAACGTGATAACCACCGAGTCGAAGTTGCAATATCAATTTCCGTAACTATAATGCTGCTTGGGCACTATACTCTTGTATGAGGTCGTGGTCGAGTAAGTTGAGAAACCCGGACAGGAAAATCACATTGTGTGACCTGTCCGAGGCTTTCGACTTTGTTTCTCACGATATACTACTGGGCAAAATATAATATCATGAATTGAGAGGGTGTATATTCATCTCTTATATACGTCAATCTTCGAACTTGTTAACACGGTGTCCCGCAAGGGTCAGTATTGGGGCCATTACTTTCGGGATATCAACGATATCGAACAATGTATGCAACCATACAAATCAATATTTTTCGCAGACGATGATAAAATATATATTTTCTTATATGAAGATAGTGTGGAACTGTCAAGGGGTGACTAATAGGGCTGAAACCTGTTTTTCAACAAAGGGTCACAAACTCAATACCTATAAGGACACGGAATATCAAATTATCCACCTGTACTGGGATAACTAGTAACCTCACTTGGGCGTGTCACATTCATCAGTTAAGCAGCAAATTGTGTATGATCATTTTTATACCGATTTCGAAGTGTTTGTGAGATTTACCTTTGACCTTTGTAGACAACTTTGTGATTTTTCCTTGACTTGCCACACACATATGATTATGTGAAGTAGTGAAATCAAAAATAATTGTTATTAGGGATTATCTCAAAAACCATAAGTTTTGGAAATAAAACTCGACAAGGAGAAAAAATGGGTTCATGGTAATGTTTTTTTCATAGATTAATTTAATCCACTTTTTACAAGTATATACAAGAGATTTTTCAAGTGAATGGCATATATTTGTGTAGAGTATAAGATGTTGCCAGTGACGATATTGTTTGGATTTTATTGGCTAACGGAGAAGATTTATGATCATTTCTTTTTATCTAGTAATATTTATTACGTTCGGAATTGCCTATTTACTAGCCGATAGATTGGAAATATTTCATATTGCAGAAACTATTGTCAACAAACCTCGTGTGTTTAACTGGGACATCTTGTTTATTAACAGCGTGAATAACAAGAACTTATTTATGAGAGTATTTATAGAAATTAGGGCGATTAATGAGCTCAATTTAGTTAATGAGCATTTTCACACATGCTTTCAGATATTTTTCGAAAATACCCTCCTCTCAACTGAGATTACAGGAAAATTATTTACAAAACAGAAAGGCAAAGCCAGATCCACCATTTCTTACGAAATAATTAATTTCCAAGTCCTAGTAACTAGAAAATCACCCTCACAGGTCATTCAATATTCACACACAAAAAAATTATAGATAGTAGCAATAAGTAAAATAAATCAAATCAAATGAATATTCAGATATATGCAAATGGATTAACTGATACATTGAATGATCACAATGTGGAACAAAAACTATATATTTTTATTAAAAAAATTTGAACCAACTTGCGATATTTATCTACAATCGCTCTCCGATTTCTTGCCCAAATTATTTCAATGAACTCTTTTTCAGTTATTTACAAAAGTTGGTCCGAGTGATATTCACGTAAAAACTGGCGATAAAAATATTGATTTGTTGACGGAAAATGAATATATTGAAGAATAAAAGTATTGGAAGTATTCCATAACCCGATAAAATCGTAAATTTTTTACGGCAAATTTTTTAATGAAACACGTCGTTTTCTATCAATTAAAGAACGTCTGAATGTGATGAACACTAGGTATTTTGTCACTGCTGTCAAGACAATTCATTGTTTGTGTGCTTACATTGCTGACTGAGATGACTGAGATGCCTAAAAACCCTGGTGTATTCACTGATTCGATTTTGTTTAGAATTTTTGTAGGACAACAAATGAATGGTGATAAATTCTGCTCAGAATCTCATCAGTAGATGGCGCGGTTAAGGAATGTTTGTATTACTGCATATTTTTATGCAACAAATTGTGGATCGATCGTTTACAAAGATTATAGTTCTACGAACAAGATCCTGCTCAGAACAGTTGGCGAGAAAATGAGATGAAATCCTTGAAATATACTACAATGTTTACATCTGTCTGTCTTAAAGTCTACCTGGTGATTTTTCCAAAGTGATTTCTTCTCAAATGGTCTTTTTGGGATCATGGAAACTTCCACGAAAAACAGAGAAAAGGTAGGAGAGTGGACTGATGTCTCTAGACCATGAATTGAAGGGATTAGAAAATGTCCCGATGACATTCTTCCATTAAACTTTCCGATACAAACTATTACCAAGCCATTCCCTGGCCATCTCTGCGGAACTATCACCTCTCTAACAACCTTCTGACCTGTAGATATCATAAAATATGTTGATAAAGTTGAGAAATCGATGAATCCTGGTCTGCGACAGTCTAGGCTGCTTCCAACTATCTTAGAATGACTTCTCCGAAAAAAGTGAGCCCTACTAACAATGGTGAGGAGAGAAAACAATAATCTGAATCAGCTTCTCTTTTATTTTTCAGTAACACCCCGCATGAGATAATCGGAGAATGAGGGCGATCTAAACCAAGCAGTTGTTCGGAAGAACAAGGCCCACTCCCAAGATCGATAAGGCTAATGACTATTATTAGGATATTTATCACTTTTCAATAAACATACGAATTTCATAAGTAAGCGTTGACTTTTCATTCTATGAAGATATCTTGATATTGGCTAGTGAATTCTAAACCGTCACAGAGGGTCCGATGGCTCTTTGGAAGAAAATATATACTATATTTAGAATTTTCCAATACTTTTAGTCGGAAGATTGTCTGTCATCTCATGGAAACATGTTTTTAGAAAATATATATGATATAAAAAATAAATATAGAAGTAATAATAAAAATATTTGACTTGCTAGTTACTAGATACATTAAAATCAGTTGAAAAAAAGTATTACAATGGGCAAAGGTAGTTCAGAGAAGATACAAATTGATGTATACGAGTCATTTCACTATGAAGGTAATTTGAGTTCCTGCGATAAGATAGTCGTGTTGTCTGCCAAAATAGTGAACACCTCTTGATTTGCCCAAAAGCTGAGCGGTTCTTTCACTCAGATAGAACTTGAACCAATTGAAGCTTCTTCCTCCGAAGCTGTAGAGATGAAACTCACCTAACAGTCAAAAGCTTGAAATATGTCGAAAAACACTGCAGCTCACTTCCTTCAGACTAGAAAATAGATTTTTCAGAAAGCGAAAGATTGCATCTTCCGTTCTTTCATTGGTTTGAAAGCTGAATTAAATAATTGTACGTAATATTAGCTCGAGGATATATATATATATATATATATATATATATATATATATATATATATATATATTTATTTTGAAGTGTGGGTTTTCTTGAATCCTGGTATATTAATTTTTTTGGTTGGGGTTTCTTAGGTTTGGGATTCTTGTGTAAAAATAAAACTATCTTATATCATGCTGGACGTTTCGCCCCTGGCCGGAGGCATCTTCAGTAGGGTTTTTTTATAATTAATATTTTATTTTTTCTCCTGATAATTAACAATGACATCTGAAAAGTAAAACATTTTGTGTAATGGTTGAAATGAAAATAATAGTTGTTGACATGTGCAAGGGAGAAATGTTTGGACTGGGGAAAGGGTGTGGTAGAAAAACGATGTTTGTATTTTTACACAAGAATCCCAAACCTAAGGAACCCCAACCAAATATATATATATATATATATATATATATATATATATACAGGGTGTTAGTGAATAAGTGTGACAAACTTCAAGGGGTAATTTTGCATGAAAAAATAATGACAGTTTGCTCTATAACTTTTGTCCGCAATTGCTTCGTTTTCCGAGATATGGGGTGTTAAAGTTTTTCTTGAAAACTGACTATTTATTTATTGTTCTGAAACCTCACTACCCAAAAATTGGATAGACATGTCAATTTACTTTTAATACAAAATCAATATTATCCGAATCCAAAAGACAATGATCTTAAACCTGATTAATGATGTTATTTGCAAATAATTTATTATCGATAACTTTGGAGAAGCAACTGAGGAGACAAACAGATCTATAATTTTCTACACAGGGTGGTTCTTCCTTTCTGAATATCGGCCCTGCTCTTGAAATTTTCAAGTCTTCCGGAAATTGGTCTGAAATTACCGATATCACAATGATGAGGAGTAAGTTCATTTATATATTCTTCAGTAATAAATGATTGATGAGTAGGATGTTTATTAATTATAATAATAATAATCTCTTCATTTACTCAGATTGATCTGTACAACCACAGGAGCAGGAATACAAATGAAAAAGAGAAAAACGTCAATGTGCAATATTGAAAAAAAAACTATACTAAGATAGATGTCACATAGTTGGAAAATCGAAAATGGTTGAAAAAATATAAATATATATATAAAAACATAAACAGATGTATACCACATAAATATAATAATAAAGAATTCCTTCCTTTAGACACATATAGTATTGGATTACAGATAAAACTCATCTATACTGTAGCAGTTCTTTGACAGAAGAAGTTGCTTCAGTCTTGATTTAAAGATATGTACATTTTCAGAGTTTCTTACGTTATCGGGGAGTTTATTGAAAAGTTTGCAGCCCTGAAACTCAAAACTTCTTTGGTAAAGAGCAGTGCGATGTTGACTAGGTAATAATAAGTGGGCATTCCGGGTAGAATGATTATGATAGGCTCTGTTAGCAACTAATGTATTTCTATTTCGGTAGATATATGTGCAAGCTTCCATTATGTATACTCCTGCTAGCGTTAAAATTTTCAAATTCTGAAAAGTTTGTTTTCAAGTAGCCCAACTTAGCAATGATCCTAATAGCATACTTTTGTATACAAAACACACGATTAAAATTTCGATGACTGTTATTTTTAGTGTCCCATTTACTATCAATATGAAGGGTGCACTGCAATAATGATGAATGTCCTTTTCTCTTTGATTCAAGATAATTGGTTTTTAATTTTCAAATGGTGATGGACATTTATCATTATAAACGTATTTATCGACGGACTGTAAGCGATACTGCTGAGTTTGTAAACGAGATTACTAACTGCATATATCAAGTGTCCGAATGACGTAATTACTTGGAATGAACATTTTTGGACAGTTCTAACAACCATTCAAATTTTGTCATTTTGTGTCATATGAAACAATTTCACCCAATCATGTCAACATTACACTGAACATTTTTTGATAGTTCTGACAACCATTCAATTTTTGTCATTTTGTGTCATATGAAACAATTTCATCCAATTATGTCAACATTACACTAATCATTGCATTCAGTGCAATTATCAATCACTATGACAACACGATTGAGTTTGACAACTTCATTCCAAATAAATTTCAAAATGTCACGTTTTGGCAATGCGAATGTTCAAAGTATAAATGCGCTAATCAAAGAAAAAATTCCCAGAAAGACAACCTACAGTCACAAATATATTTGGGGAATATTTATGGAATTTTGCTGCGAACGAGAATATGAATTAAATGAACATAGCTTAGAAGAATTGGCGTTGATACTAAAAGATTGGGCGGTCAATATGAGAAAGAAAGACGAGACCGAATTTAAAGAAGCAACGGTGAAGACAATGTGGAACGTTTCGTGCAAACTATTGCAAGAAAAGTACTATAATGACTATAATATTATGAATGACCCGTTTAACAATATAGTATTTGAACCAGCCCGAGATGCCCGCGATGCAATCAGGAAGAAACTACAAGCAGATCCATGTAAACGTAAGACCAGTTCAGTTTCGTTAAATTTGTCTGAAGTTAACATAATAATATTGCTATGGGATGAAAATACTCTTATGCGTAGATTTTATCATATTTGATGGAATCTTAACAGCAGCAATGGTTATTTAAGTAGAAGATAAACTTTTATAATGAAATAAATAAAATACTGTGACAAGTTTTATATCTGTCTTCAACCTATCATATGTACATAACTACCGAAAACAATAATCTACTATCTAGATATGAAAATATAAATTCTGCTTTCCAACACTCCCACTAGAATTCATATTTTCCGGTCTTCAAATCTTAATCCCATTTTTTCGGCACAAACATGTTTTCCTTGAAAAACTGGTTTTGTGAGCACATCTGCAACCATTTCATCTGTACTGATTGATTTGAGGGATATATTATTCATCTCAACATTTTCCCGTATGAAATGATGGCGTAGATCGATATGCTTGGTTATCTCTCTATGTTACCGTTTGCATTTCGTTTTGTTTTGAAGACCCATTTGGTTCCTATGACCTTCCTGTTCTGAGGTAAATCTGATAATACCCACGTATCATTTTCTTCCAGTTGCCCCATTTCTATTTTCATTGCCTCTATCCAGAGATCTTTGTCATCCCTGTCCATAATTTCATCAATTGATGAAGGATCACCCTTTTCATGATGTTCCGCTTGATAGCACACAAAATTATCAAATTTTCTGGGTTGTGCTGTAGATCGACGATCGACGAAGTTCCGAAGGTTTTTCTTCATTATTCACTTGAATGTCACTTTGTGTAGAATTGCAATTCATCGGTTCGGATTCCTCGAAATGTGTTTCTTGAATTATATCTCCCTCTGTTTCGTTATTTTCATTCGTGAAAATTGGTGAAAATTCAGACGAAATTAACATAGGAACTGACTTTTCCTCTGACGTTTGGTTATCAAATTTATTTTCAAAAAAAATCACATCTCTCGATATCATTATTTGTTTCGTCTTCAAGTTGTATAAACGGTAACCTTTCATATTATCGGCATACCCACGAAAATACATTTCTTCACTTTTCGGATCCCATTTCCGTCTTTTTTGTTTTGGGATATGAGCCATAGCTTTACATCCAAAAATGCGAAGATGGTTCAGATTTGGTTTCTTTCTGGACCAAATTTCTTCAGAAGTGATGTTTCGGAGTATTTTTGTAGGAGATCTGTTGATCAAATATACAGAGGTTGAAACTGCCTCGGCCCAAAATTCTTTTTCCAGTCCTGAATCGGCTAGCATACACCTTGATTTTTCAACTATAGTTCTGTTGAATCTTTCGGCTATTCCATTTTGCTCTGGCGTTAAGTGACAGTTGTTTGGTGTTTTATACCAGATTTTCGGAGAAATTTGCAAAGATCGATTTTGTACTCAGTCCCATTATCAGTGCGAATCATCTTGATTTTCTTTCCAGTTTCATTTTCTGCATAGCGTTTAAAATGTTCGAAAGATTCCAGCACTTGGTCTTTTGTTGCAAGAAAATAGACAAACACCTTACGGGAGAAGTCATCGATGAATGTTAAGAAATATCTTGATCCGCCAATTGATTTAACTTCCATGGGACCACATAAGTCAGAATGTACAAGCTCTAAAATTTCTGATGCTCTGTTCCCAGAATATTCAAAAGGAAGCCGGTGTTGCTTACCTTTTAAAAAAGAAATGCATATTTCATTGCATGTATTTTCGAAATTTACACCATATAAAATACCGTTTTAAGTAAAATCATACTGTCACTATTTAAATGTCCTAATCGTCTATGCCACGTAGTTCTGTCTATCACATTTCGCGAAATGTAACAAGTGCAGTGTCTATCGGTGCACAATCAAGTTCATACATATTATTGCTCATAGTTCCGGTTTTCAACAAAATCCGTTTAGGTCAAAAAATTTTTACAACCTTTCGCGTCAAAATATACTTTATGTCCGTTTTTGGTGATTTGACTAACACTCAATAAGTTTGTAGCAATGTCTGGTACGAACAAAACATCTTTCACAACCACTGTGTCTCTAGAACCATTTGCATTCACTTCTAATGTTATTATTCCTGTCTTCAGTACAGGTATCCATCCTTCATTGGCAATAACAATTTCGGTTTATTAAAATTGATTTTCTAACAATCTTCTCTTCTGGTCATGTGCGCTGTGGCCCTGAATCAATGTACCATTTTTCATTATCAACATTGTTTCCCAAATGTCGAGAATGGAATGATTTCAGTACACCTGATTGACATCTCACTTTTGAACCATCCATTCATAGGACTTATGACCATATTCATTACATTTATAGCATCTCGGCCCTTTTGATTTGTATTTGTGGTTAAAATGCTTTTTATATTTCTCACTATTACTGATGAATGCACCATCATGATGGGATGCTTTTCCCAACGTTCGACTTGATATCTTGTAAAAGTTTCGTCTTGATCGAATCACCTGTTATGCTTGTGCCTGAACTTTCAATCCCCATAATCATTGGTCTGTATTCATCTGTGAGGCCAGCAAGCAAAAGTTCCAACCCATTCCTCACTAACTCGAAATCAATAGCATTCAGTTTGTGAGCTGTTGAAATGATCGTATTGACATATTGTTCAACAGTGTCCGCATTTTCAAGTTGGGTTGTGATCAATGTTCGGAGAAACCTACCCTTCTGGTTAAACCTGAATCTTCAAAGCTTTGTTTAACTTCTCACGCCTCTTTTGCAGTTGTGGTTTCTTGAATATGAACGAAAATGATTGGATCCACGGACAGAATTATTTTCGATCATTAACTCACTTTCTTGGTATCGTTTTTCTGTACCAAGAACACTTCTACATATCCTCGTGTTCGAGATAAGACTGCATGGCAAATTTCCATGTTGAGAAGTTCTCACGACCTTTCAACTTCTCGATTTGAAAATTTCAACTTGAACTTGTCATTTTCTCGGGAAAGTTTCTTCTCGGCAAAATAATTTCAGCACTCTGCTGGGCCCATAACCTGATGGAATCTTAACAGCAGCAATGGTTATTTAAGTAGAAGATAAACTTTTATAATGAAATAAATAAAATACTGTGACAAGTTTTATATCTGTCTTCAACCTATCATATGTACATAACTACCGAAAACAATAATCTACTATCTAGATATGAAAATATAAATTCTGCTTTCCAACAATATTACTGCTGTAGAATTAGCGTGGCCAGGAGGAGAGGCAGTTGCTTGTCTGGTGGATATTTTTCAAATCGAGAAAAATAACGATGACTCTGCAACAAATCGCATTCAATAAAATCCGGTGTTCAGTAAAACCTGCCAAGGTGGTTGTAAAAGCTGTACAAGTAGTAAATGGTTGGTTTCCAATACATGTATAACATGTATAGACGGATATGAAAATGTAAGTACCTTTTGTAGAAAAGCTCATATACACGGTGGA